>CM046664.1:37763853-38392742 GCA_025594165.1 Tamias sibiricus | reverse complement strand
CCCTCTGTCTTTTTATCTGCCACCTTACTTCTTAACTGCCCCAAAGCTTTTTTTTTTTTTTTAATTGTATTTGTTCTTTTCAGATATACATGACAGTAGAGTATATTTTGACAGACATGGAGTATATCTTATTCTAATTAGGAACCAAACCCTTCTGTTAGATTAGATTGCCTAGTTCATTTTACAGCCACTTCTGCAAAATCTTTCAAGCTTTTTACTCTGGATGAAATTTTTTGTTTTTCCTTTCCCAGACAGTGAGATGAGGGATGATCACACTCATGTAAATCCATTTGTTTATTTAAGAGTAAACTCTTGAGGCACAGGGCTTAGAACAGAGAATCACCAACAATTCAAAAATCCTCCTTGAATTCTTCTCTGCATTTGTGCACCTCTTCCCAACAGTACGAGAAAAGTTATATGTAAAGATTTTGAATTTTATTTGAGTGGAATCATGTAATTTTCCATTGCATGTGAGTCCTTTTGCTCAATATTATATTGATGAGGTAGACCAACAGTATTGAAAATAGTTGCTACTTATTCATTCTCAGTTCTATAGTATTGCATTTTAAAAATAACAGATTTAATTTAACAATACTATTCTTTTTGGAAATTTAACTCACTTCCAGATTTCAGGGATAATGAAAATGCTGCTATGGACATTTTTCTTGTGTTTAGTGATCCCTATGTAAGCAGTTCTGTTGGTTATTTTCATAAGAAGGAAGTTAAGGTGCCATAAGTTTTGAGAATGTTCAGCTTTTGAAGGTATTACCTTTGTTATTTGAAGGCTCATTTCTATCATTTAAAGCTATTTCTAAAAACTCTATATCTATGTTTTATCAAGGATAAGGTCATCACAGAGATCATAATATTATCAAAGATCAGGTCATCACAGAGATCATAATATTATCTACTGAACAAATGTCAATAATAAAAACAGGGCATGCTACTGGTGCTTTTTGTATGTGAATATCCGATTTTAATATATATAGACATTTTCAATGTAACATCAATAAAAGTTCTCTTTACATGCATTTCTTTCTGTGAACATTTTTTTTCACTTGATTGTAGTGCAAAATTTCATTTACTCAAAGAGAAAAATTAATTAATGAAGATAGTGAAACCTGTTAATTTACATCCAAAATAATCATTGAGATCTTCAAATAGGAAAGCAGGTTGGAGTCAACACAAATGTTGGTAATATATAAAATAACACAAGGGATAGTATCATTAAATTGGACTCAGGAATATGAGTCCGTACTTGGTGGCACAGGCAAATACCAGGTGCAGAGGAGGAAGGAGAGGTCCAGCTGACTTAGGGAACCATGTACTTTCTTGTCACTTTAGGGTAAACTTTGGCTCAGATTCAAGTAAAGAGGTTTCTAGGGAATGTTGTCTTGCAAATGCTATTAGTGTACTTGCCAAACAAAATGTCATTAACACGTTACAAGAAGATATGGTCAATCACACTTTCTCTTATCTGTTTCCTGGTTATGGTATTCCTGGTAAAGAAAAAGAATGAATTATTCACCAGCTACTAATTCTTTCCTTATCATGACATTAGGCAGAATGACATTGGAAGAATATTATGATACTTTTAACCCAAAGTGTTAAATTTATAAATCATAATATTGCAAGGAAGAAAATTAGAAATTAGATGAGTCATAACTATAATGTTTTTAATAGTTTGTTGTTTTAATGCCCAAAACATTGTACTAAAGAAATTTTAGGAATTGTACATAGATTTCTTCAGTTAATTCCACTTATTAAATATACTTTTAGAGATAAAAGTTTTATTTTCCAACAACACAGATGTATAATATCCACTTTGTTATTCCAAAAAATTTACAAAAAGAACTTCAGAGTTATTACTAGAAGCCATGATAATTTATCCATTATTCAAGCATAGTGAAGAATAGAAGTTTGAGAAGAAGATCATGTCTGAGAAAAATATGAATAGATTTCTTCTTTCTTAAACTTCAAAAACAATAGACTTTAGACATTAAATTACTCTTCCTTATAATTTTGAGTTAATGGAATCTTGTCAAAATGCTCTAGAGACTTTTCTATTTTGGGTTATTAAAGACTAAGAATTTTCAAAATAACCAAATTATACATCTTAGTGAAAAAGTTCTTAAAAAATGTAACCAAAAAATCATAGTGAGGAATTGAATTATTATATTAAAAAACAAGGTACTGTTATATTTTTAAATATATTTTTAAACATATGCATACAACCAGAGATATCTAAAAACGTGCTCTATATGTGTAATATGAAATGTAATGCATTCTGCTGTCATTTATAACAACTTAGAATAAAAAATAAATTAAAAAAACAAAAAAACATATTTTTTTTTAAAACATAGGGCTCAGTTTTAAATTTAATGATATTTCTTCCCTTAAAATACTGCAGTTGACTAAATATTTATAAAATGAATGGAGTCAAACAATTGTCATTAATTCATTCACTGAGTGCTAATTGTGCTTCTTATGGTGCTAGGCACTATTGTAGCCCTGTGGATAAAGATGAAAAAAAAAATGAAAAATAAAAAATAACAGAACCCCTGACCCTTGGAGATTTCATTCTAGAAGAGATTCATATGGTATAAATAACTGAACAAATGAATTGTATGTCAAAAAGACATTAGCACCATGGTTAATAGTAATAACATTAACACCAGGATTCTCAGGATATCAAAACTGTGTGCTTACTTTAAAATTTTGAACAGTGATCGGAGTAGGACTCCCCAAACTCTTTTATTCAAGTTACTTGCATGAGCACAAAGAAACACCGTTTTCCTGGCAGGAGAGAGAATAATTTGCAAAGGAGCTGATATAAGATCCTGTGTGCCTTGTTGAACAGACAATGAGGAGAACTGTGGGGCTGGCGGTAGGTAAGGAGAGAGAAGATTCCAGGAAGATCACTGCCAACTGTACCTTCTTGTGAAGTTCCTGTGTTGAAAATTTCATAGAGAACAACTTGAAATGGCTGAGTCAGGACTACTGAGAATCCACTCTTCCATAGGAGCAAGGAGAATATTGGCAAACATTTTAAAATCGACTTTTTCATAACTCTTGAAATTAACCAAAGCTTGTGACATTCAGAAGAAAATTCATTCAAGTTAATGTCTGAATCTTGATACCAACAGGGCGCTTTCAGCATGTCAACTGGCTCTATCCTCCAGTCACGTAATATCCTTTAAGGGTAAGGGAGCATGAAAACACAGGATCCATGAAATGTAGTGGCTACTGAATGAAGCAGAATAGGCTTGGAGTTCCTCAGAAGCCCTGCCCCAGAGAACGGTCCTCATATAACCCATCTGGAAGTTCTTAAAAACTCCCTCTTGCAGATCTTGAATAAGTAACACTATTCACAAGTCACTCATGCAAATTGATTTTCACCTGGGTATCTGTTAAAAAAAAAAATCAGCCATAAGGGTTTATGTTGCAGGTATCTGAAGCAGTATATATAACAGGGCTATGAAGAAGCTAATCTAAAATAAGCAAGTCAGAAGAAAAATGAAAATTGACATGTCTGTAGGGACATTTTGAAAAGTTCTTCTATTTCCCAGGACTCTAGGAGATAAAAGTCATGCGCAGGGCTATGTGCATGCCCCCAAAAGACCCAAGAAAACCTTAATGACTCAAAAGGGGCTGACCTTGAAGGTCTGTTCAGGGAAGAAGGGAGAGGTAAAGGATGGTTGTTAAAAGCTGGTTAGAGCACTGAAGAGGAAACTTTTTCTGACACTGACTTCTGTACTGTAATTCAATTCTAATGCTCAGCACCCAGAGTTAGCATCAAACTTCACAGAAGTTGAGGGGAAGGGTTACAAAAAAGACTGCCTCAAACTCAGATACCAATCAAGTGGAGTGCCAAGGTCATCTATACTTCCAAAAAAAACTGACTACGAACCCAGTGTACTCTCTCAAACTCCTGTTTCAATAATTTACTGTATCAACTCATAGAACTTAAGAAAGTACATACTTATGAAATTAGTTTTATTATAAAAGATACCGGGGCTGAGGCTGTGGCTCAGCGGTAGAGTGCGCATCTCTCATGTGTGGGGCCCTGGGTTCAATCCTCAGCACCACATAAATAAAATACAGGTATTGTACCCACCTACACCTAATAAAATATTAAAAAAAAAAGATACCAATCAAGTACTGTCAAATAGAGAGACACTTTGGGTGAGGTCCTGGATATCCCCTACTCTCTCATGGAATCAGGGTGTATCACCCTCCCAGCACCAACCAAGAAGGTGCACTAAGCTTTTGTGTCCAGAGATTTTATTGGATATTCATAATGTAGGTATGATTGAGTGGCTGCAAGACTGAACTCAATCTTCAGTCCTCTTTTTTACTCACTGTAAATCAGGTTTTCTCAATGCTCCAAGTTTCTAATCACATGTGTTGTCCTTCTGGGGACGAGACCCCTCCTGAATTGTTTTGTTAACATAAAGTTAAGTATAGCACAAGGGACTCATGAAGAACAATGATACTCTTTGAAATAGTTTGGATGTTGAATGTCCCCAGAAGTCCCATCCATATACTTGGTCACTAGGGTAGCAGTACTGGGAGATGGAGGAAACCTGAGGAAGTGGGGCCTAGTGGGAGGTCCTGTGGTCGTTGGGTTCATGCTCTTGAAGAGGCTAGTGGGACTCTGGCCCCATCCTCTTTCTCTCTTGATTTCTGGACAACATAAGATGAGAGACGTTGCTCACCCGTACTCCTTCCCTGACATGCGCCGTTACCACAGTCCCATAGCAATGGGGCAAACTAATCATGAACTGGAACCTTCAAATGTGTGAGCCAAAGTAAATATTGTCCTTAAAAATTTTAATTATGTCAGATATTTCACTAGAGGAGAGCTATCTAACACTTTCTTCCTATTCATTATCCTGGAATAAAGATCGGAAACTTACTTGATTAGACAAGAGTAATTATACACAAAGAATCTTTCTACATGGGTGAGAAGCTTATTAAATAAATTTTCATCCAATCGTTACCTGACCACTAAGCTAGTCATAAAGATAGTTTACTAACTACACAGAACAAATAATGAAAACTTAAGAAAATTAGTTAAAGAAAGTAAATAATCAACAAACACTATCACCAATACAACAACAAATCCTGGATCAAAGTATCTGATTGTTAGAACTCATACTTTATATTATTTAAAATATTCAGTGTTCAACATTTCAACAGTAACAAAAAGTGAAACCAAGAAGATAGTCACCTACACATGAAAACAATCAATAGAAATTATCCCAGAAATAAATGTACACTTTGCACATATTGAACAAAGACTTTAAATTAACTACTTAAATATGTTAAAAAAGTAAGAAAGGCTGGGCTTGGTGGTGCATGCCTGTAATCCCAGTGGCTTGGGAGGCTTAGACAGAAGGATCATGAGTTTAAAGACAGGCTCAGCAAAAACAAGGTGCTGAGAAATTCAGTGAGACCCTGTCTCTGAATAAAATACAAAATAGGGCTGGGGATGTGTCTCAGTGACTGAGTGCCCTTCAGTTCAATTCTTGGTACCCCACAAAAAAAAAAAAAAAACTAGGAAAAATTGTGTTCAACACCTAAGTAGAAGCAATATCCCACTACATAAAGAATATTAAAAAATATAAAATTATGCCAACGTTTCCAATATAACACTAGAGATGAAAAACCAAATAACTAAAATTAAGTCTATTAAGATCATCCAGCCTGAGAAAAAGGAAGAAACATGAATGAAGAAAAATTAACAAAGCATTACAGATCTGTTAGATACCATCAAGCTTACCCATGTGCACATAGTAGGATTTCCAGGACAGAAGAGAAGAAAAGGAACAGAGAAACTATTTGAGCAAATAATAACCACAAAATCCAAGGTTTAATAAAAAATATACTTTTGTACATTAAGTAAACTAAATAAACTCCAAGTTTGATTAACATATCATAACTACCAATGCAATGATGAAAAAATAAAAATGCATAAATATAGAAAGAAAAGCAATTCATCACATAAGGGGACTCCGAAAGGAATGAAAACCATGTCTTATCAGAAACCATTAGGGTTAAAAGTCAGTGGGATAATATATTCATAGTGCTGAAGAATTAAAGATAAATATTTAAGACCTGAAACCACAAAATGTGGAAGGAAACCATAAAATGTGTATGACTTTAGTCTGGGCAATGATTTTTAGATTTGACTGTAAAAGGTCAGGCAACAAAAAGGGAGTAAAGTGAAATTACATCAAAATAAAAAGAGTCCACATTATCAAAGGAAATAATTAAAAAGAGAAGAGGTATTCTAGGGATTTGGAAAAGAAATATTTGCAAGTCATATATTGAGAAGATGTTAGTAGCCATTTATAGAAGGAACTCAAACAACTCTATGGAAAGAATACAAGTCAATAGGTGAAGGACCTGAATAGACATTTCTCAAAGACAGTATACAAATATTCAATAGTTATATGCAGTAATGGTCAATCTTACAAATCATTAGGAAGCTGTAAATTAACACCATGATGAAATATCACCTTATACACAGCAGGACAGTTATTGTTAAAAAGACAAGCGTTGGAGAAGATGTGGAGAAAAGGAAACCCTTGTAAACTATTAGTGGGAATGTAAATTAGTAAAAGCATTAAGGAAAACTACATGGAGGTTCCATACATAATGAAAAATATGATCCTGCAATCTCACTTCTGCATACATATCCAAAAAGAATGAATCAATATATTAAAGAAAACTGGACTCCCATGTTTATTCCAGAATTTTCACAATGGTCAAGGTATGAAATCAATCTGTATCTTCCTCAGGGGATTAGTGAATAAAGAAAACATTTACCCTTTATAAAGGAAGAAATTCTGTCATCTGTGAAAACATGGATGGAATTGGAGAACATGATACTAAGTAAAATATGTGAAGCTGAGAGAGAGAGATATTGTGTGATCTCATTTATAAGAAAAATCTACTACTGAATTTAATGTAGTAATGAGTAGAGTAGAAAGCTACTTACCAGGGTTAGGAGGGCAGAGGAAATGGGACAAGGGTATTCAAAGGATATAAATCATAAAATTGGGAGAATAAATTTGAGGTTTCCTTTTTTTATTTTTCACTTTTCTTTTTAGAAAAATTGCACAGCATGGTGAATAATGCAGCTAATAACTTGGCAGTGATATTTAAATATGACTTATAGCTCTATGTAAAGAAAATAAAAACTTCCTCTTTCAGGAATGGAGAGAACAACCAGGCAGCCGATAATCAAGAATATAAAAGATATGAAAAACACTCTCAACCAAACAGAACTGACACATATCCTGAGGTACCCAACAAGAGCAGAATAAGAATTCATCTCAAGTGCACATGGGAAATTCATCAGAATAGAGCATATGTTATACCACAAGGCAGATTTAAATATATTTTGAAGAAATTAAACTATATAAAAATGTTCTTCAAATGCAATAAAATAAAATTTAAATCAATAGAAGATGTAGAAATTCAAAAATAGGAATTAACACACTATAGAATAACAAATGGGTACAGAATGGAATCATAATGGACAACATGATATACATGAATTAAAAGAAAAAGCACAGTGTGTCCAAACGTGATACAGGAAAGCAGTGATTAAAGGGAAATCTAAACCTATCAATACGTATGTTATAAAAGAAGGAAGAACTCAAATCTATAGCCTAACTTACCAAATTAAGACATTGTGGGGAAAAAAAGATAAACTACACATAAATGAAGCAAAAGAAAGAATAGGGAAAATAAGTAAAATAGGAAAACTAGAGAAAAATCAATAAAACAAAAGTTATTTGAAAATGTTCACAAAATTGACAAACTTGCAGCTAGACTGACCTTGAAAAAACTGGAGAAATTGAAAAAGAGGGGAAAAAAAAGCATAGAATAAGAGACAAAAGAAAAAAAGAAAAAAATTTAAAGGATAAAATAGATAAATGAGAAGCTAGGAATGCAGAGTTCTTACCTAGCATGCACAGGCCCTGGCATAGTTAAAAAAAAAAAAAAAAAAAAAAAAAAGTCCAGATTGGAAAGGAAGCAGTATCATATGTCTGTCTGTAGATAATATGATTTTGCATATAAAACTCCTATAAATATCCACAAGAGGTGTTAAAATTAAAGCAACTTCAGAATTCAATATTAATATTAATATTAAAAAACTAAATAGCTTTTTATATTATCAACAAAAATCTGAATATTAAAGAAAATTTAATTTAAAATATCTTTTAAAAATTCAGTAATATTTGACAAAAATTGTAATAACTGTGCACTAACATAATAAGACATTGAAAAAAAAAATCCAAATAAATTGAAAGACATTTCAGCCTATGGATTGGAATGCAATATTAAAATAATGGTAATACTCCCTAAAATATTCCATAGATTCATTGTAATCCCTGTCAAAATACCAAATATTATTTTTGCAGAAATAGAAACTGGTCCTCAAATTCATTTGGAACAGCAACTCAAAGAGCACAGCAACTAACTTATAAAGGCAAGGGAGTGGGGATGAAAGGAATGAAAGAACTTTAAATAGAACAAAGAGGGGGGAGGGAGAGGAAGGGGCAAAGGGATAGGAATAATGGTACAATGAGTTAGCCATCATTACCCTAAGTACATGTATGAAGACACAATTGTTGTAAAAATACTTTATATAAAACCAGCAACTTGAAAAATTGTGCTCCTTATATGTAATATGAAATGAATTGCACTCTGCAAACATGTATAATAAATTATAAAAAAAAATAAAAAAAGAGCACAGCAAACAAGCCTGATAAATAATAAAATTGGAGTAGTCATGTCTTCTATTTTAAAATATAGTATATAGGTGCTGTATTCAGATTTATAACATAATATAATGTTCTGTAGGACAGTATGGTACAATAAAGAGAGACATATGGATGAATGGAATAGTATTGAGAGTCCACAAATAAATCTTTACATTTATGGCCAATTTAAGACAAGGATGCCAAGATAATTCAATGGATAAAACACATGCCAAATAAAATAGATATTCATATGCACAATTCAAGAAATAAATAAAGTAGATACCAAGCTAAAGTTCTACATCTCATCATGAACAAAATTCAAATTCAAATGAGGTCATATATCTAAATATAAAAATTAATGCTCTAAAACTCACAGAAGAAAATCTAGGCATACAACTTTGACCTTGGATTGGACACTTACATATGATAACAAAAGTTTAAGAAATAAAAAAAAAGTATATAAGCCTGAGTTTATCAAAATTGTAAACTTTATTTAGGTTTTGTTTGGAAAAGCTGTCCAGTAGTGAGAGAGTAGGTGTGTTAAAGTCACCCAGTATTATTGTGTTGTGGTCTATTTGATTCTTAAAATTGAGAAGGGTTTATTTGATGTACATAGATGCTCCACTGTTTGGGGCATAAATATTAACAATTATTATGTCTTGATGATGTATAATTCCATTTAGAAGTATGAAATCTCCTTCTTTGTTCCTTCCGATTAACTTTGACTTGAAGTCCACTTTATCTGTTATGAGGATGGACACCCCTGCTTATCTACATGAATTGTATGAGTGATATGATTTTTCCCATCCTTTCACCTTCAGTCTATGGATGTCTTTGCTTATGAGTTTCTCTGAGAAAGCATATTGTTGGGTCTTGTTTTTTAATACAACCTGCCAGTCTATGTCTTTTGATTGATAAATTTAGGATATTAATATTTAAGATTATTATTGAGATGTGATTTGTGTTCCCAGTCATTTTGGTTTATGTCTGGTTTTTCATTTGACTTAGTTTCTCCATTGATTGACTATTCCTTTAGTGTACTTCCTTTGCTGGTTTTCATTTTCTTTTCTTTTCTTTTCTTTTCTTTTTTTTTTTTTTTTTTTGGTGGTGGTGGTGGTTGTTGTTTTCATTGCAGGCTTGCTACTTGTAAATTCTTTTGAATTTTGTTAATTATAGAAGGTTTTTATTTCAAGTTCAAATCTGAAGCTTAAATTTTCTGGATATAAATTTCTTGGTTGGCATCCATTTACTTTCAAAGCTTGAAATATATTATTCCAAGAACTTCTAACTTTGAGGGTCTGAAGTGAGAAATCAGCTGAGATCAAAATTGGTTCCCCCCACACATAATTTTATATTTTTCTCTCACAGCCTCTAAGTTTTATTATGTATATTAGTCTTTCTCATTATAATGTGCCTTAGTGTGGGTCTGCTGTAATTTTGTCCTGTAGGCCTCCAGTATTTGACTTTCCATTTCATTCTTTAGGTTTGGGAAATTTTCTGATATTATGCTATTGAAAAAAAAAAAATGTGCATTCCTTTGGTTTGTATCTCCTCTCCTTCATCTATCCTGATAAATCTTAAATTTGGTCTTTGCATGTTATCCCATAATTTTTGGAAGTTCTGTTCATGATTACTTAACATCTTCTCTGCATGGTCAACTTTATTTTAAGATAATATGTTTTGTCTTCATTGCCTGAGTTTCTGTCTTCCAAGTGGTCTAGTCTGTTGGTTATGCTTTCTATTGAACTTTTAATTTGGTTTATTGCTTTCTTCCTTTGGAGGAGTTCTACTTGTTTTTGCTTTTTCTTTTTCTTCACCTTGGAATCTCTATATCTTTACTGAAGCTATCTTATACTTCCTGTATTTTCTGATTTTATTCTTTATATCATTCTTTACTTCACGGATCAGTTGAATTATGTACATTGTGAACTCCTTCTCTGACATTTCTTTTACTGTGTTGTCAATGGATCCTGTTATTGGAGCATCTTGCTTTGTTTGGGGTGATTTTTTCCTTTGTTTTTTTTTTTTTTTTTTTTTTTTTTTTTTTTTTTCATGTTGTTTGTGTGTCTACCCATCTAGCTTTGTGGATCTGAGGCAGTATAGTTTCTACCCTGTAGATTTATAGTGTCCCTAAAGGTTTTCAGTTTCTTGCCTTTAACGGGGAGGCAAATAATAAGAGTAATCAATGCAAACAATATACAGCCTTAAACCAAATAGCTCCTACTAAGACACCCATAGTTTTGTCACAATAAAAATAAATAATGTGCGTGATCATTGTCTACAATATAAACAGTAAGTTTGTAAAAGGATTTACAATTTCAAGTGGTGGACAAAGAAAGAACAGAAGTGGTGTAGGATCGTATGTTTATGAGGGAGGAGTAGAGAGAAAGTAAAAATTTATAGGAAGAGTGAAAGAGGAATTGGTAGAGATTGGCTGTTAGCATGAGAACAGAGAGAGAGAATCCAGGGAAACAGATAAGTGAGCAGAAAAATATATACAAAAAAAGTAAAAATATAGGAATACACAACAAAATTGTAAAATACTATTGACACCAATACTTTTCAAATTATTCCATGAAATAGAAAAGGAAGGAACTCTTCAAACTTATTCTATGAGGCTAATATCACCCTGATAACAAAACCAGGCAAAGACACATCAAGGAAAGAAAACTTCAGACCAATATCCCTGATAAACATAGATGCAAAAATTCTGGCAAATCACATACAAAAACATATTTAAAAGATATTGCACCATGATCAAGTGGGGTTCATCCCAGGGATACAAGGTTGGTTCAACATATGGAAATCAATAAATGTAACTCATCACATCAATAGACTTAAAAACAAGACTCATATGATCATCTCAATAGATGCAGGAAAAAAGCATTTGACAAAATACCCCTTCATGTTCAAATGCAAGAAAAACTAGGGATAGTAGGAATATACCTCAACATTGTAAAAGCTATATATGCTAAACCCAAGGACAACAACATTCTAAATGGAGAAAAATTGAAAGCCTTTCCTATGAAAAATATAACAAGACAAGGATGTTTTACCAATTCTACTGAACATCATCCTTGAAACTCTAGCCAGAGCATTAGGAAAAAGAAATATAAAGTGATATGAACAGGAAAAGATAACTCAAACTCTCTGTATTTGCTGACAACATGATTCTATATTTAGAAGATTCAAAAATTCCACCACAAAATTTCTAGAAATAATAAATGAATTCAGCAAAGTAGCAGGATATAAGATTGACATCCATAAGTCAAACATGTGCCTATACATCAATGATGAATCTACTGGCAGAGAAATTAGGAAAACTATCCCATTCACATTAGCCTCAAAAACAATAAAATACTTGGAAATCAATCTAACAAAAGAGGCAAAAGACCTCTACAATGAAAACTACAGAAAACTAAAAAAAGAAATTGAAAAAAAAAATTAGAAGATGGAAAGATTTCCATGCTCTTGGGTAGGCAGAATTAATATGGTCAAAATGGTCATACTACCAAAAGCATTATACAGATTCAATGCAATTCCTATTAAAATCCCAATGACATTATTCATAGAACTAGAAAAAACAATCATGAAATTCATTTGGAAAAATAAGAGACCCATAATTGCCAAAGCAATTCTTACCAAGAAGAATGAAGCAGGAGCCATCACAATACAAGAACTTAAACTATATAACAGCGTCATAGTAACAAAAATGGCATGGTATTGGCACCAACACAGGTATGTAGACCATGGTACAGAATAGAAGGAACAGAGGAAAACCAACAAAAATATAGTTATCTCATATTAGACAAAGCCACCAAAATATTTACTGGAGAAAACAGCCTGAATGATAGTGGGAAAATTGGAAATCTAAATATAACAAAATAAAATTAAACCCTATATCTCACCCTGCATGAAAATCAACTCAAAGTGGATCAAAGACTTAGGCACGTAACAGAAGAAAAAGGAGGCTCAAATCCATACCATATCAGCCTAGGATCTAACTTCTTTAACAAGATTCCTAAAATAGAAGAAGTAAAATGAAGAATCAATAAATGGGATGGATTCAAACTGAAAAGTTTCTTCTCAGCAAAGGAAACAATAATGTGAAGAGAGAGCCTACAGAATGGGAGAAAATCTTACCACATGCACTTTACATAGAGCACTAATTCCCAGGAAATATAAAGAACTCAAAAACTTAACACCAGAAAAACAAATAACCCAATCAATAAATGGGCTAAGAAACTGAACACTTCTCAGAAGAAGAAATTCAATTGATCAACAAATATATGAAATAATGTTCAACAGCTCCAGCAATTAGAGAAATGCAAATTAAAGTTCTCTAAGATTTCATCTCACTTCAGTCAGAATGGCAATTATCAAGAATACAAGCAAGCAACAGTAAGTGTTGGCAAGGATATGGGGAAAACGGCACACTCATACACTCCTGTCGGGCCTGCAAATTGGTGCACCCATTATAGAAAACAGTATGAAGATTTCTCAGAAAATTTGGAATGGAACCACCATTTGTCCCAGCTCTACCACTCCTTGTTTTTTACCTGAAGGACTTAAAATTAGCATACAACAGTGAGGCAGCCACATCAATGTTTATAGAAGCTCAACTCACAATTGCTAGGTGTCCTTCTGCAAATGAATGGATAAAGAAAATGTGGTATATAAACACAATGGGAATATTACTTAGCTTCAAAGAAGAATGAAATGATGGCTTTTGCCAGTGAATAGGTTGAGGTGGAGAATATCATGCTAAGCAAAAGAAACCAATCCCAAAGAAGGAAAGAAGGAATGTTTTCTCTGATATGTAGATGCTAATTCACAATGGAGTGGGGAGCAGGTAGGGAAGATTAGAGTTGCTTTAGATTAGGTAGAGAGGAGTGAAGGGAGGGAAGGGGTATGTTGGTAGGAAGGACAGAGGAGAATGAATTAGGCATTATTACCCTATGTACATTCATGCCTACACGACCAGTGTAATTCTACATCATGTACAACCAGAAGAATGAGAAATCATGCTCCATTTATGTTTGATGTGTCAAAGTGCATTCTATTGTCATATATAAATAAGTAGAATACAAAAAATATTTTTCAGTTTATGCAAAAAATTATAAACCTTAACACATACCATCAAGAAGTGAAGACAATGCACAATATAAAAGCAAATATGAAATCATATATGTAACAAAAATTTTGTATCTGAAATAAAAAACAAAAGATTGACAAATGACAAAAACCCTGTAATAATAGAGAAAAAATATGAATACACATTTCTCCAAAGATGATATAGAAATGATCCATAAGCTCAAACACACACATACAAAATCATTATTCATTAGAAAAATCAAAATCAAAGTCACAATAAGATTTCCTTCACAACTACTAAGATGTTTTAATTTATGGCTATGGTGAAATAGGCAATAATAAAAAATGTTGACCATGTTTTGAAATTGAAGCTTTCATATATTGATACTGATATTAAGAATGTAATTTGTGCAGCCACTTAGAAGAAATTCAAAGTAGAGGGACCACATGAGCCAGCAATTCTTCTAGAGCGAGAATTAAAAACATATATCCACACAAATATGTGTATATGAATGCTCATGGTAGGATTACTCATGGTGTACAAAATATGGAAATTTCTCATTTGTCTATCAACTACATGGTAAATACATCATTACATACTATATAATATTTCTCACAATAAAAAGAATAAAGTACCAATGCATGCTACAAAGAGAACAAACCCTGAAAACATTCTAAGTGAAAGAAAGTAATTCACAAAATGTCATATATTACTACTGCCACTTATAAGAAAAATCCAGTAAAAGCAAATCCACAGAGAAAGTAGATGAGTGATTAGGAGACTGTGATGTAAAGTGTTAATGAATTGTGATTGCTAACAGGCACCATGTTTCTTTTTGGGGTTACACAAATATGCTATCATTAGATATTGTTGATAGTGTCACAAATTTCTAAATATAACCAAGAACACCTCATTGTAGATTTTCAAAGCTTGAATTTTATAGGATGCAAATTATATCTCAACATTAAGGTGGAAAAAAGTAAACAAGCAAAAAGAGAAAATTGCCTTATCTTGGAGTTCTGCATGTCTGTTACATAATTCTGCATCAAAATTCCAAATCCTTTTTTTTTTTTTTTTTTTTTTTTTTTTGGTACAAGGAATTGAATCCAGGGCACTTAACCACTGAGCCACAGCCATATCCCCAGCCTTTTTTGTTGTCGTTGTTTTTAATTTTGAGATAGGGTCTCACTAGATTGTTTACAGTCTCACTAAATTGTTGAGACTGACTTTGAACCTTTGATTCTCCTGTCTCAGCCTCTTGAGCTGCTGGGTTTGCGGGTATGCACCACCATGCCCAACTAAAATTCCAAATCTTGAGTATGAGACGAAATGTTTTTTCAAAGGAGTCTGAGCACCAAATAGTAACAACATCAGATTAAAAATATAAATGTGGTCAGCAGTCTTGAATTTGCTTTTGAAACTATTCAGCAATTATCTTTGAGAAATGAACATGGTTCAGTTTGTTTGATTGATTTGAAGAAATTCCATCAGATTTATCAACCAAACCTTCAAATTTGGAAGGAGTTGAAGAATAGATAAATCTTTACTCAGTAGAATTAAAGAAAGAGTGGAGAAAAAGCTTAAAAACTTGGTAGCAACCTCACCAGCAGCAGTAATACCTACTGTGAACTAGCCAAAAAATATCTTTCACTTCAGACAACTTCAGTTGAAAGTAAAAGTCAATTCATTATCACTGGAACAATCAAACAGCTGATGGTACTGATAAATTACTACTCCTATCACAGAAGTAACTGAAAAAAATTCTATGTTCAAACAATTTTAGTAATGCAATTATAATAATAAATTTTGGATAAAATTTCTTATTTATTCTTATAGAGCATAATTTTATTGTTGATGATGTTGTTTGTCAGTCTCAAATTCAAACAAATACTGATTTTCGTATTTTACTATTCGACATTTTGCCAAACTATGTACATAGTGCCTTTTTATCCTAGATTATAAACTTTTAATTTTTATTCTTCATTTGCCTCCTGCAGAGATATTTCCTTAGCTGTGAATTTAGGAATATCACTTCTGTGCAGTATAAACTATTTCTGCATGAAAAAGGTATTAAAATGTGCTAATTTTCTTTTTATTTGTTTCCTTTATTTGAATAGAAATTTGGAATCTCATCTCTCTCTCTCTCTCTCTCTCTCTCTCCCTCTCTCTCTCTCTCTCTCTCTTTTTAGGGAAAATTGTCAAGATCTAACAAGTAACATTGATAAAAATTACATTTAGCTATTTTAATATTGTTTAGTAAATGCACTCATATCTACATGTACACATTGGTAAATTATCTTGAAGGGAAAAATGAAAAGACAATCTCTGGTTAGCAAATAGCTTCCTAGTAAATCTATTTTCAAGAATATGGTTCACATGCATTCTTGTTTTTCACAGCTCAAAATCAATATCATATACTACACTGGTTTAGCATTAACTTGTCCAAGTGGCATAAGGATGACTACAGCAGTGCCGCCATCCACATTGTCACGTTTTGTGCTTCTGTTCACAGTGACTGACAGCAGTCTGATCTATGGATCACATTTTCAAAAGAGAAAGCTAAGCATTTTGAAGAGAGAGAAAACCACATCCACATAGCTTTTATTGCAGTATATTGCTATAATTGTACCGTTAATATTTAATAAAAATATTAATTATTTTCTTATTAATTATCTCTTACTGTGCCCAATTTATAAAGTAAACTTTATTGTAGGTATGTATAGGTAAAACAACATACGGTTTGGTTTTGGGCATCCACTAGAAGTCTTAGAACTCATATCCCATGGCTAAAGGAGGACTACTGTATTTACTTTTGTTATTTTTTTTTCATAAATGGAAAATCTTATCTCACAATTGCTCATAGGTATATCAGCATAAACATATTTACACCAAGATATCATTGAATGTTAAATTTTATGTTGCTTCGAATTAATTTATTTTATACTTGACAGTTCCTTTAAGTACAGTTAATAGCAGCAGCTCACATTTGAACCCTAATATAATTTTTTTTTACCATCCAATTAAATCATTGTATAAATTAATACATGGTTCAGATTGCCTAAATTCATCAAGTTTGCTGCCTATGATGGAAATCTTCAATACATTACAAAATTCCCTTAGAGAAATATATCTGAGACAAGGCTTTCACAGCATACCCATTTCAGCAATGACTACAAAATCTACTTTGCTTTGCATATTTTTCATATGATGAATGATATAAGTACCAAAATTTATTTATGAAGGTTTATTGAATTTCTTGGATGATTAACTCAGTCAGTCTTCAATCTCATGATTCAGAGCAGCATTAGAGGCAGGGAGTGTTGATATGCATCTTCAAGCTATCACTCTGAAAAATTTAATTATCAACAAAAAGAAAACCTGCAATGAGAAATTGCAGTTTTTGCTTACACTGTTTAAGATTATTCATGGTACTCTAGATCGCCTTGATAATCTTGTAGAAAAAGAGAAAAGAAATAAATGTGTACAATTTTTATCCATTTGATTCTATTTACATCAATTTCCTTCCTGTGTCTTTTCTATTTGTGTAAGATATAGCATCTATTTTAATATAGTTTTTCAAATACAACAAAACTCTTCATTATCCCAGCTATCTATGTGATATTTAGCATGCATTTAAATTTAAATTCACAAATATGAAAGAAAATATTTTGATATTTGAATGTTGTTATAGTAAGTAAAATGATAATTAATCATAATATAGTAGGTTAATCTGTATTTTATTAAAATTATAAAATAGGCATGCAAGTTAGTCATTAAATATCCTTTAAGAGTGCTTACCAGAGACTCTTGAGAATACTGAGGAGTATGGAAGAGAAGAGATTGATCAACACATACATTGTTATTGTTGGGGAGGTGGAATAAGTTTTGATGTCCTATGGCACAACAAGGTAAATATCATTGACAATAATGTATAATGTACTGATGATAAAGAAGTGACAAAATATGAAGATAATGAACATGCTAATTACTCTGACTTGATCACTACCCAGCATATGTATGAATCAAACCATTACATTGTAATTCCTAAATAGGAGCAAATATTATGTGTCAATCAAAAAGATAACCTAATATTATAAAAGCATATCTTAGTTAGAAATATTTATTATTCTGCTCCTCTTATAGATTGGTGAAAAAGTAGAACCTTGAAGTATACATCAAAATATTTTTTTTCCAATTAAGAGGTAGAATACAGTTATTTTCTAGCAAATACTACAATAATGACCATAATGTTTTCATTCATATTTCCCCTAATGCTTATATTTTATCAGTTTTTAAGACCACTCTCCTTTTAAAATTATAATATGGAAAATTTATAATTATTATATTGCTCTTTTAGATAATTTCTGCTTCTCCTTATTTCCAGTAGCTGCCCTGTCCTCATGCATTCTGTATTCATGGGATGAACCATCAGGGGAGTTGCCACAGTTACTTACCTCTTATTTCTACAGGTCCCCCTCTAAGTCCTTGCCTCGACCACCACCTGTTCAGCCAATGAATGATCCTAGCCAATCAGTTTTTATTATAAATCGTGTAAATAAAATTGAAAGGGAAAAATGTGAATTCCTTCTTAAAAAGTTGAAATTGTCATGAATAAAATTCTAGTGTAACTACACCTATCTTTTCAGATATCATGTGGTCATACCTTTTTTGTCTCCAATTTTAACTTTATTTTTGTTTTAAAACATTTATTTATTTACTTAAGTTGTACACAATACAATGCATTTATGTTTACATGGTGCTGAGGATCGAACCCGGGCCGCGCACATATGAGGCGAGCGCTCTGCTGCTGAGCCACAACCCCAGCCCCCAATTTTAACTTTAATTCCCTCACTGTCATTTACCTACTTATTAATCAATGGCCAACTATTTCAAGATTTTTAAGAACATTTTAAATAAAGTAAATTCACCACTTAAAATGACCACTTAAAGTGATTATTGAATGGCACTTAGTACATTCATAATGTTTTGCAACCACCATCTATATTTCTAAAGCATTTTTGTCAACTCAAAAGTCTTCCCTATATTGAGTAATATGCCACAGCTTATCTTCCTTTTTCCAGCCCTCCCTGGCAACAACTAATTGCTTTCTGTTTCTGTGGATTTATATATTTCTTGGTATTTCATATGAAATGAAATCATACAGCATATCTTTGTGTCTGATTTTCTTTCACCTAGAATTCTTTTTTCATCCATGTTGTAATATGTAAAAAAACTTCAATGCTATTATTGTTAAATAACATTCCATTGTATAAATTGTAATTGCTTTATTCATTCATATATTGACGGGAATTCTGTTATTTCCACTTTTGGACTAGAATGGATATTGCTTTTATGAACATGTATGTACATGTGTTTGTTTGAGTCTGTTTTTTATGCTGTTTTGTGTAACAGTAGAATTTATGGGTTATATGGCAATTCTTTACTTAACTGCCAGATGTTTTCCATGGCAGCTGAATCATTTTACATTCCCACAGTAAGAAAGAGGCACAGAGTCTCCAATCTCTCCATATATTAATCAACACATGTAAGATTTATGAATGTATAAATGTACTTTTAGTATAGTCATCCTAGTAGGTATTTTTAGTATAGTCATCCTAGTAGGTGTCTCAGTGTAGTTTTAAGTTGCATTTCCATAATGACTAATGATGCTGAGAATCTTTTCACATGCTTGTTGACTATTTATGTATATTATTTGGAGATACATTTTAGGGTTCTAAATTTAATTAAGAGAAAGTACCTGTGGATAAGGAACCTAGGTAAGGAAGTAGCAAAAGTAACAAAAGCAGCTTTGACAACTATGAATTATTAGCACATGAAATTAACCAGAGAAAGATAAAAAAAAGTCTTCTGTGGTCTGTTTCAACAAAGTGAACTTTCAAAGAAAGAAATCATGAGCCTGTTAAAAAAAAAAGTTCTGAGATTCTTTGAGCCTAAAACAATGACCCTTGAGTCTATAATCTATGATCAGAAAAATAAGCTTTAAAAGTGTTAAAGCCCTCAAAGAAAGTATGTGCTTTTATGCCCTTTTCAAAAGAACACAAGGGAGATACTAGAAAAGGAGGGACCAACCAAAAGTGGAATAATAAGCTATAGAAAATAAAAGATAAGGGAAATTTCCAAAACTGACACATGACATAACGAACCCTCATATTTATTTCCAAGATAAGGCAGTTCTGAGACGGTTTTCCAGGGTAATTTCAGAATCCTCACAGCCTTTTTTTTTTTTTTTTTTTTTGCTATTGTTTATTATGTGTTGGGGATGGGGTAAGAGATTTCACATAATTTTTTTTTTTTTTGTTATCTGATCCTCTGAACCAGAATAGCCATCTTTGACTTGATAGAGTTGTCTTTATATCCCTACAAGCTCCTCAGTTTTGAGCTGAATACAAAGATTACCTTGGAATTGAATGTCATCATCTGGGTAAGCATTTCCAGCAATTTAAATAAATGTTCACAAAATTTTGATACTTCTCACTTTAATATATGGAATTTAATTCTATTCCTCTTGAGTGTTGGCTAGATTTAGTTATTTGCCTTTACTGAACAGAATTTGATGGACATAGTGTTGTATCATTTTCAAAACTAGGTGGTCAAAGGTGTTGCATCTCTGTGCTGCCTCTCACTTCCTCTGAAGGAAGACAACTGCTGTGTCATGAGGGCACTAGGATAGCCCCACGAAAAGTCCACGAAGCTAGAAATGGCGGCATTTTGCCAACAGCCATGTGTGAACCATTTTGGAAGAGGATACTCTAGCTCCAGTCAAACATTCATATGACTATAGCTCCAGCAGATAACTTGACAGCATTTCCTTCAGAGAACCAGAAAAACTCCTGAGTCAAAGCATCTAGAAAAACTCCTCCCAGAATCCTGATGCTCAGACACTGTGTGAGTTGACAAATGTTTATTGCTTTATGCTGCTAAGTTTGGGGGTAATTTGTTACACATCACCAAAAAATAATACAGGTTGCATGTGTTTTTTTGAGGGAGAAAGGAACAAAAGGAGTACCTGAAAGATAAGAACATTGACTCATCTTGAATCTTCATCTACTTTTCCTCATTTCTAAACCCTTTTCAAGGAATTAAGTGGATAGCTAATTCTATTAAGTCAGCTTTAATCAAAAGAGTCATGTTACTACCAAATGGAAGCACAGAAGAATGAGTAGGGTAAATTAATTTTACCTCTGGCCCTGGTAAACTTGGAGGCTACACATGTGATGCTGGATCCAGGCAATGAAATAAGGCCAGGCCTGTTAATAACTCCTCAAGAGAGCTGCTGAACCTGAAGTGAGTGACAAATATTACTATATTCTTCATATGTGTATATATATATATATGTATATATGAATATATATATATACATATATATATATATATATGAATGAAGCCTGTGATATTTCTTCCATTGTTTTCATCACAAAGTGCCTAATGAACTTAATATGACAATATAACTGTTCCAGCTAGGTAAAAATGGAGGCTACATTTCCATCAGATCCAACATTGAACTCAACATTGGGAACAGGAACACAGTTCTCAAAGGGAAAATGTAAAACCCAGAGGTTTCTGCCTCTCTCAAACACTTTGAAATTCTGTCACAGATATGTTTGTCTTTATGGAATTCACTTTTAATAACAATCCTCTAAGCAAATAACACTTCACAAAACTATATCAAATGAGAAAGCAGAGATCCCTGGACGGGATCTTCTCTAATTGGGTTTAGGTTCACAGATTACTTGTAGTCTCCTGTAAATAACTCAGAAAGATAGGAATGATGATTAGACTGAAACAAGCAAAATAATTGCACTCCATATGCATGCCTTCTTCTTCTTCTTCTTCTTCTTTTTTTTTTTTTTATTTTTTGCAAGCTTCACTCTGAGGCTCTGCTCCAGTCTGTGATTGGTGATAAAAACAAATGTCCTGACAGAAGTCCATAAGGTGTCTTCTAAGGAACCCTAACCCTTGCAATGTACAGATGCAGTAGTTGCTTCCCCACTGCAGATGCTAGGGGGGTTCACCTATCCCATGCTGTGAACAGCTGTGCCAGCCTGCAGCTGCTGCCAAAAGGAACCACACTCCCTAGGATGAGACCCTTCAGCTGCATAATAGCTGAATGATTGAGCAATAATTTTCATTCACTTCTAAAAAAGAATTTTACTTCAGATTTCTGAAGAGTGGAGGTTTCTTCTTAGTGCTCAAATGAGAGGCCCTTTTACTAATGCCAATATAAGTTGAGGTTCAGCCTCATGTTCCTGGGACAAGTCTAAATCTCCATTCCCTACATACTAAGAAGCTCTGAACATGTGGGAGGTAGTTTTGTATGTGGTTGACAGTTTTGCAAAGAATATTCCTTAGGAAGAAACCATGTTTTTGATGATTTCTGGGTTGCTTATAAAGGAGCAAACCCCCAAAATTGTTGTCTTCTGTCCTTTCTCCCATTCTCACATGTTTCTAGTAAACACTATTCTGTTTTTTTTTTGCAGGGTGGGGTACTGGGGATTGAACCCAGGTCACTTTAGCCACATCCCCAGTCCTTTATTTTTCTTTCTTTTAAAATTATTTTTTTTTTAATTTTTAAAATTTTGAGACAGGGTCTCTCTCAAAGCTGCTGAGACTGACTTTGAACTTGTGATCCTCCTGCCTAAGCTTCCCAAATTTCTTATATAACAGGCATATAGCACCACATCCACCTCTATTCTATTTTCAAATAAACTATTTTAGCTTCCAAATGTGAGAGAGATCATATGAGAGATATTATTTTATTTGTCTTTCTGTGTCTGGCAAATTTCACCTAACAGTATCCTTCAGTTCCATCCATATTGCTGCAAATAAAAGGATTTTATTATTTCTTATGACTGAGTAACTTTCCATTGTACATATACACCCAGATTTGATCAGTACACCTTTTATATAAGTATTAAAATATCACAATATAACCCATAAATTGTCCATTATTACATAGTTCATTAAAATTTATTTTAAATTTAATAAAAAGGATTGCATACAAATATTCTCCTTCATCTCATTAAAAACTTTTGTAGCTCAAATCTATTTTTAATTGTATGCATTTTTTGTGTTATATAACCACTGATAGTTCATGTTATAGTCTCCAAATGAATGTAAAAATTTCCCAATAATGTCTACTGAATAAGCTCTTCCTGTTGATGTAAAACCTCTTATGGTTAAATCCTGTCTTGGTCCACAGATATCTCTGCCTTCTTTGGGAAATATTAATGAAGGACTCCTGTTCCTTCTATGTCCTGGTAAAGGTGGTGGCCAGAGTTCTTGTTTCTCTGAAGTAGGGGTTTACCTCTGTCCTCCTCTGGAGCAGCTTATCTTCCACTTCTCATGCCTCAGGAGTCCTGCAGAAAGCCACCCAGGCAGGCAATCCTAATGCTGGGAAGACTAAGATACCAGGTGAGTGAGACAGGAACCTGTGATCAGTTCCTGGTGGCCCTCATAGCCTATACCAAAAGTCTATCCCACTTCTACCACACTGTGTTCTGGGGGTGGGGATGGGGGTGAAGGGTGTGTGGGAAGGGCTGAGATGCTCCTGGCAGGTGCAAGGAAGACCCTAAAGGACATTCAGTCACCTGGAGCTTTTGAATAGGCACAGAGAATCCCATTCCCCAAAAATGTGAGCCAATGCCAATAGCAGTAGATCTCTGATCAGGTATGAATTCTCTCATTCAGTGCTATTAAAGCCTGAAAGAAATTAAGGTTGAAAGAGTCCTGGAGTGTCCCCAAGGGGATACCAAGGATTATATTAGATATATAAGTAGGCTTAACAGTCACCATTAATTTTGATTTTGTTATTAAGTATATGATTTTAACTGAGATCCAATAAATATGACTTTTTTGTTTGCTTATTTTTTAACTTTGCTTTTAATTGGTATTTTTTTCCTATAGAGATATTAACAGATTTTTTTTAATCTAATAGAGCTTCTGCAGCAGTTTTTAGAGAAAATGTAAAGGTACATTAGTGGAGAAAAATTAAAATGTGGAAGAGCCATGGATTGGATTTATTAAAGATGAATATGTGACTGTCACAAGGATTAGGCTATCCTTACACTACAGGCAAATGGGTAATTTAATGAGGGGTAAAGATGAGAAAGCTAAGTAATGGTTTACAGGTGCTGATGAGGTCCCAAACATGACCCCATATAGTGGAAACCTCAAAAGATTCTTCAGTGTCTTTTGCAAATTGGTGCATCTACAATGTCATGTGCAAAACCAACAAATGTTTTCTATGCAGCATTCCTTTTGTGTTTCTTCTGAGAAATTCATATTAAAAATAATATTTGCATCATGTTCTCTTGGTAATAAATTTCATTCAGAGACATATTTCTAATCTAAACATTAAGTAATGCAATTTGTTTTGTGGGTTTATACAGAATGCTCTGATATGTGATAAGGCACAGAACAAAATTAAAAGCAGAGTGAAGCAATGAATAAAACCCTAGCTTGCTTTCTTTCTTTCATAACAATTTATTAACATAAATGTAATCCAAATTCCAAGGTGAAGTATGTATGATATTAAAACCGAGAAAATACAACCAAAAAACTCTCCAAGGGTAATATACTCCATTGATTGAGAAGCAGAAAATAAATAATAAAAACAATAAGTTTGCATGATAAAAGAACAAAATGTTTGTTGTGAATTTCTTTGAATAATTTGACCTCTTTGTTTTAATGGTTTCCATTACTGACCTAGGTCTATCTCAAATGAAATCAAGGCTTAAAGAAATTCAGGAAAGCACAGGTAGCCTGTAGTGCTGTTAAAAGATTTGAGTAACTCACATCTCTATTTGCTCAAATCCCAAACTAAGAGAACTTATGCAGTCTGTCAAGAAAGAACAGAAAACTGTTTATGAAGCAAGTTTGTACTGTGTTACAAATGATTGCAATTACAGCTGAGCAAGCTGCACATCATGTCTTCAGTTCTAGGCTTGCCATGCATCAGATGAGAGGTCCATTAGAGAACAAAGAAAGCATTCCAGCTCTCCCTGTACTATTGTTTTCTGTAACAATCCAAATCAATCAATCACTGTGTTACTAGAGACTAGGACTTGCAATTAGCCTTTGCTAAAGGAGTATTTTATGCTATGAGAAACCATCGAGAAATGCACCAAAAGGGCAAAAGCCTTTTCCATTTCTTCTTTGACATCCCTGTAAATCTCTACATGTTTGTGCACAGCTCCTGAGGGTCCCCTCTCCTCAAGCACTTCATTGTTCTTTTCAGAAAGCATACATTTTCTGTATTCAAGTTTGTGTAATGAGCTCAGAATGGATTGTTGTCATTAGTCATCAGCTCTATGTGAAACTCTTAATCTGGCTGAAGATATTTCAAGATAAATTCCAAGAAACAGTCATTGTTGGACTTCGATATTTATGGAGAAGAAGCAATTGACCTATACGTCCTTGAGAGAGGTAATTGAACTGAGGACATTTGACTCCTCTGGAGTGATTCATTAATCATGGGAGTGATTCAAATGCAGAAAGAGAACACTTTCTGTTTCAGCAAAGGAAGTTTTTCTGAGTGGAAAAGGGATTATGAAGAAATTGTGTCTAAAATTCTATTTCTCCAAGACCCATTGACTTGTTTTAAGCCCCTCTTATCAATAAAAAAGCTCTACCTACTAGTCTTTTTTGATACTGGATGGATTTTGGCTTGTAGCAGGTGCTCTGTCATTCTGCAGTCAGAGTATCCTCATGACGTAGAATAGGGATTTGGGGATACATAGAAAGAAAGATTATACTGAGTCTCAATTAAGAAGCTCCAGGTAATGTAGGAATGTAGGAAATGCATAAGAGCCATTGGGATGAAAAACAAGACTGTGTGAGTAGGAGTAATCCAGCCAGCCTCCATCCCTGTCCCTGTAGTGTCCTGGCCAGCAAAAAAATGACAACACAGGTCAATGTGCAAGCATTAGAAAAACTGGTAGGAAAATCATGGAAGTCTATCCTGACTTCACTGCCAATCTAACCCTTAGGTCCTGTCCCTCTAAATATTAACACCCCAGACCAAGGTGCTGCTGTGTCTCCTTCTGGACATGGCCTGCATTGAATGTGAGTTCCTTATTCTACTCCAAAAGATATCTCTCTCTTTTGAGATAGTCCATATTTCCCCTTAAATGTGTATCTGCTTTCCTAAGTAAATCTCTGTCTGAGCATCTGACAGGCATGGGCTGGAATTCTTTATTGTCCTATACTCCAAGGATCCCCCTTGTACTGAGTTGAGTTCCCCCTCCCCAGGAACTCCTCTGGTGACACTCAGATCATTCCACAATAGTCAATCTGAATGGAAATCTTCTTTACCACTGCCATAGCTGTTCATTGAGCTTGAGTTAGCGTATTTTTTTTAAAAAAAAAAATATGTTTTTAGTTGTAGACGGATACAATATCTTTATTTATTTATTTTTATGTGGTGCTGAGGATTGAACCCAGTGCCTCACATGTGTGAGGCAGGCGCTCTACCACTGAGCTACAGCCCTAGGCACACATATTTTGTTTTGATTTATGATTAATTTATTGAGCATCTTACTAACACCATCTCATCTAATCTTCACAATAATACTAAATCCATATAGTCTTATTAGTATCATATTGACCAAGGTCTCACAGTGGTCCTGGGATAGAAACCCAGAGCCACCAATCTCTCTGTTATGACCCATTTCTCTTCTACTTGACATCCTGATTCCTGGTACTGAGGGATCTTTGTTTGCTGTTTACCTTAAAACTTCAAGTCTCTGGACATATTCCTGCTTATGAATCTGACCATGTTTTGCTGAACACTACATATTAAATATGGGTATGTTAGTGTCCTCAAATTTTGACTTTTCTCTCTAGTGATCCCAGAAAGTAGATATTCAAAATGCCATGTGACCTAAGAAAGAGTTTCTTTTTGTTTGTGTGTTCACAACTAAACTGATCATTCTTAATTTTCACTGGTACCCTGTGCTGCAGCAAGTTTGAAGGTTTACAACACCTTGGTTCTGGGGGAATGTCAGCTCATCACTTCTGAAGAACTGTATTGGAGTGAGAGGCCATACAAATTTATATTTACTGGAGATCCTTCTTGAATTCAAATTATGGTTCTGCGACTCTATAATAATACAAACACACACATTATTTAACCTCTATTCATTTTAATCTCCTGCTCTTTATGGTGAATAATATGATAGCTACTCTATGAGGTTGTTATATATTATAAGGCACATCACTGGGACTGGTGTTTGCTGCATGGTAAATACTCAATGAACAATAGCACTTGCTTTTATTTCCTCCCTTCTCTCATAAAGAATATGTCACACAGGCCTCAGAGAGGCTGTGACAATGCTAATTGTGAGTAGTTCTTTCTCATTGCAAATGGAAATAACCAAGGTATTCAAAAGTCCTCAAACACTCTAGTACCCCTAGGGGAGAGAGATTATGCAGCCAGCTACCTAAGTGATGAGCAAACAAAACACCTGATTACTTGAATGTAGTTATAACTAAAAGTGGTGAAGTTGGAAATACCTTTTCCCCCATTAAATTGCTACTTATATTTTATAGTATTTTAACACATACAAAGCATTCCTCCTCCTCCTCCTCCTCCTCCTCCTCCTCCTTCTCTTCTTCCCCCCACCCTTGCTGTGAATTGAAGCCAGAGGCACACCACCACTAAGCTATATGCCCATTCTTTTTTATTTTGAGATAGCTCTAAGTTGCCCAGTCTGGCCTTGTATTTGCTAACCTCTTGTATAGGCCTCCCAAGCAGCTGGAATTAGAGGAATATGCCACCACACCCAGTTGTACAAAGTATTTTAATGCATGTTATGTGACTTGAATAATTGTGAGCTTCCCTAAATCAAATAGAGCAAAGAAAACCATATTTTTAAAATTAAGAGTCATAGAACATAAAAAGCTATTTTTAAACTGCAATTTTGTATCAATTTCAGTTTCAAAGCAAAATTGAGAGGAAGATATAGATTTCTCACATATCTCGGGACAATATACATGCACTAGGAACATCACCCATCACAGTGACAGATTGGTTACAACTAATAGCCTACATTGACACTTCATTACCCTGTAAAGCCCATAGTTTACATTAGGATTCACTAGATGCTGGAACAATGTATTCCATAGGTTTGGAATAATTTAGAATCATATGTATTCCACACAATTAAATGTGGCTTCTTTCACTTAGAGTACCTTTTTGAGATTCATGTGTGTTGCATACATTAATACCTCATTATTTTTATGACTGAGTAATATTCCATTATATATAATGCCACAATTTATTAATTCATCCATCCATGAGCATTTAAATTGTTCCTACCTTTTGACTATTATAAATAGTGCTGCTTTGAATATGTGTGTAGAAGTACTTGCATATCTATTTTTAAATGTTTTTAGTATATACCTAGCAATGCAGCATAGAGATTTGTTTGCTCAATAATTGGTGGCTGTCAAAGATACTTAAGGTGTAAGAATTAATTAAAGAAGCTACATAACAGATATTTATTAAACAAACACATTAATATGCACCCATGTGGCCTCCTCTATGGTTCAGTGACTCTTTAGCCTTGGCCCTTTTCACCCTTTTCATTGACACAATGTCATTGTGCAGGCATGATGCAGACAAAACCTTTTAATGTACTAGCTGTAGATAAGGTGACAAGGAATCAAGCTATGAACATGAATCCCTAAGGAGGCATGGGGTAGATCTGGTGAACTATTACACCCTGTTCAAGCAGGGGTTGAATCTTGAATTGTTTCTAAACTATTATAATCTATCCATTTGTCTTGATTATAACTCATTTTACCAATGATAATCTATTTCTAGCATTCATCATTTCAACAAGTAAGAAGTGGCTAACTATGCTCATGAAACCCATTTTAGCTTTTCATTTTGCAAATTAGCACAGTTTTGGGGTTTGATCCAGATACTGATAATAGAAATTCTTTTTCAGACCATAGTATAGGAATAGCTTTATTTTTTATATGATCTTTGAATTACCAATTAATAATAGGTTACTTTACCAAGCCTATGATTAAAGCTTAATCAAACTGGTGAATACATAGGTCACATTGATTGTACTAAGTTATTATATAACTTGTAAGATTAGTCATGCAGCATCTTTCTGAGATAGGTAGTTAAGCTGTGCTTAATTTTTGTAATTGAGACAACATGGCTCAAAAACTTAACTTGCTCAAATTTATATGATGAATAAATAAGAACCCCCCCAAAATTTATTCCTTGTCCAGGCATCTTAACCTCTATATTTTAAAACGTAAAAAGCTAGAAATCGGGGCTAGGGCTATGGCTCAGCAGTAGAGCACTCGTCTCGCACATGTGAGGCCCTGGGTTTGATTCCCAGCACCACATAAATAAAATGAAATATAAAGGTATTGTGTCCACCTACAACTAAAAAAAAAAAAAAAAAAAAAAGCCAGAAGTCAACATCACTATATCTTTGATAAACAACAAATAATGATGAGAACAAAAATTCTAAAATGTTTATTACTATAGAAGCTATACATCTATGACTTAAAGAGATAAAATTTAGAATAAAGTAAACAAATTTAATTTTGTTATATATTAACTACTATGTGAATTTTTTTTTTTTTTTTTTTTTACTATATGTAAGTAGTAATGCAATTTACTAAACTTTTGGCAATTTTTCTTTCTTTTCTTTAGTGGGGGAATGTACTGGGATTGAACTCAGGGGCACTCAACTACTGAGTAGCATCCTTAGCTCTATTTTGTATGTTATTTAGAGACATGGTCTCACTCAGTTGCTTAGTGCCTTGCTGGCTTCAAATGAGCGATCCTCCTGCCTCAGCCTCCCAAATAGCTGGGAATACAGGCGTGCGCCACCATGCCTGGCCAATTTTCATTTCTTAACTGAACAATGTGAACAATAATACTTGTGATGCTGGGTTTTCAGAGTCTGTAGATAAAATTTTAAAGAGTTTCTGGCACATAGAAAACATGCAGAAAATATTGTCCTAATTTTAATTATTATCTTCCTGCCAGTAGGGCACATGCTTATTTTTCCTATTTCTTCAAATATATATTTTAAAAAAAAAGACGTTTGACAGAATTTTGGTAAATCACGGATCCAGAGACCATTAATTAATATGGGTGGTATATAAATTCTATTTATAATGTCTATCCATTACTTAAAGTGTTCTCCTTCACAAGAAATTAAAAACATGGCTGATAAAAGGACTTTAGCAGTGAGCCCAGAGGGTGTTTTGAGAAATCCTTCTCAATTCCATCTGAACACATGAGATGTCCATCAGTATTTGACCCAACCAGTGCAAAAAACATACAATCCAAGACAGACTAATCTGCTAGCTCTGAAAATAGAGAAACAAGACAAGTCTGATTTCTGCTCCCCAAAAAAGTAGTTATGATATAAAAATGCATACATTAATCTACTTTAAATGAAAATGCCAGAAAGGGAAAGTATTGACACTAATCTTAAGAAATTAAAAATCAGCTTCGCCATCACCAGCTTCTGTTTATTCTTTCCTCAGAAGCTTATGGTTGTTGACCATTCTTTCTGACCACAGTTGTTAAACTGCTATCAATATCAAAGTACAAAATTATGTAATTGGTCTGGATTTAGTCTGTTTGGGCTGCTATAAGAATGCAATAGACTGGGCTGTTTATAAGCAACAGAGATTAATTTCTTGCGTTCTGGAGAATGGAAAGTTCAAGGTCAAGGATCCAGTAGGTTTGGTGTTTAATGACAGATCTCTTTCTGGTTCATAGATGGTCCAGTCCTTGCTTAACTGTGTTCTCACATGGCAGATGGAGCAAAGGATTTCTCTGGGGCCTCTTTGATAAGGACATTAATCTAATTCATAAGAGCTCCAACCTCACAACATAATTGCTTCAAAGTGTCTACCTCCAAACACCATCACACTTGTACATAAGTTCAGTATATGAATTTGGGAGACACACATTCAGGATTCAGCAGTCTAGTGATAACTAAATAATGCTTAATGAAGTAACATACAAAACACAGATTTAATCTTTCTGAAAAGGTCTGCAGTATATTTGGATCCTACTGTCTACTAAATTAATCAACACCCTATTTTATAAAGAGGCAAATAAATCAATTATTTGTTATTCACTTGTATGCCCCCCTCCAAACATGAAGTATTGTAATTACTGATAATATCCACAATTTACTTTTACGTTCACTTCTCAACAGATAGAAATCTGCTCTTCATTACTTTCATTTGTACCACTTTTCTGAAACATCTCTAATGTACAAAGACCACCAAACTAACTAACATATTAATTATAACAGCAACAATAAGAACTTCTCGTAACATCTTGTTGGCAATTCAATAACTTAATACAGCACAAACACTATTTTCTTTGGGAAACAACTTCTATGCATACAATTACTTTAAAATCACCTTTTTCCTACTTTTGATGATTATACTCAAGATTACATATTTGAAGAAAAACAAGAACCAGCCTTCCAACCTCTCATTATTTTTCTTTAAAGTACTTATTTGCCAACTCAATTTTGCTTATTTCCCTCAATTGTGTGTATGACATGCTCTTGTTTTTCTTATCATTTTTACCACACATAATTGTTTTTCTAGTTTTACAAGGTTTGCACACCATATAGAAGAGTTATATGATCCTGAACTTATATTTCTTTTTTATTGCTTCATATCTCTAGGAGAATAATTTTATATGCATTTTTCTAAACTTGTATAGTATATTCCCTTTATGACTATGCCATACAACCTGTTATATGAATGAGATAGCATATATACACAAATACATATATATAATTCATTTCATTTTTAACAAAATATTTTCATCCACGCCATACAATTGTATAAAGCTTTGCAACTATTAACAATGGATTTCCAGAATTCATCTTTGACTCTTGTTTGCTATGCTACAGATTCTCAAGGGGTCATATTTAAAATTGGAAATGACATTGTGAGATATTTTTATCCTCCAGTGTATTGGTTGATGATAACTTATTTTCTACAGTATCTGTGCTAGCTCACATATTCATTATGCAATATTAAATTTTGTTCAAATGTTCAGGAGAAAATGATCTGAAGTTTTTCCAGTTACTTCACATCCTCATTATGTTACTGTTCACCATTTCAACTTTTGCCCATTTTGTGGTTGTAAAGTTGAAACTTCTTTGTCAGGTGATTTGAACATCCCAAACTATTAATAGGGTTGAGTATCATTTAATCATTTTAAGTTATTTCATGTATTTCTATGTAAAATGATTGTTTATGTGTATGAAGGGTAAAATATACACATCTTAAATGTACAGATCAAGATATTTTATACTATATGTGTAAAAATATACATATACATTATGCTATATAACCAAATTCTATATCAAGGCATAAAATTTTCTATCACCGTTAAATTCTATGAAATATTTCAGGATCAAATAATGTTCTTTCAAAAAATCTTTGATAAGCCAGGCATAGTGGTGCATGCCTGTAATCTCAGTGGCTCAGGAGGATGAGGCAGGAGGATTTCTAGTTCAAAGCCAGCCACAGCAAAAGTGATGTGCTAAACAACTCAGTGAGAGCCTGTCTCTAAATAAAATACATAATAAGACTGGCAATGTGGCTAAGTTGTCAAGTGCCCCTGAGTTCAATCTCTGGTACCCCCTCAAAAAAAACTTTTTTGGAAAAATAATATATTAAAATACCAGCCTATGAGGACAGTATTATATTGATATAAAGTAAGAAAATGATATTATAAAAAAGGAAAATTAAGATGATTATCAATCTATTATAATTTTCAAAAAAATCATGCACTATTATCAGACCAAGAGTGGTGATATAAGACAATAATGGGGACCATGACAGATTACTTACTGAGAAATTGATAAAACATGAAAAATTAAGGAAGGTATAAATAGTTGAAGATATTTACCATGTTTATTTAGTAAAAAGCAGCATACTACAGCAAAGCAGCCACATCAATGTTTATATCAGCTCAATTCACAATAGCTAAGTTATGGAAACAACCTAGGTGCCCTTCAACAGACGAATGAATAAAGAAAATGTGTTATATATACACAATGAAATACTACTTAGCCTTTAAGAAGAATGATTTTATGTCATTTGCCAGTAAATGGATTGATCTGGAAACTATTGTGCTAAATGAAATAAGCAAGTTCCAAAAAGCCTAAGGTCAAATGTTTTTGGTGATTTGTGGAAGCTAACCCACAATAAGTGGGGGAGAAAGGAAGAATAAAATATTCAGTAGATTAGACAAAGGGGAATGAAGGAAAGGGAGGGAGAATATGAAAAAGAAAGGCAGCAGAATGAATCTGAAGTAATTTTCCTACATACCTATATGAATATAACATATTGAATCTTACCATAGTGTACACCCACAAGAATTGGGTCCTAATTAAGTAAGATATATTGCACGCCTCGTATAATTATATCAAAATGAATTCTACTGTCATGTATAACCAAACACACACACACACACACACACACACACACACACACACACCATTTTCAACTTATAAAATGAGTATAGAGGTATTGGAATCAAAAAGACAAAACATAATTTAAAAGATCCTTGAAGTTTTATTCTCTAGAATACTATAATTTGTTGTATGTAGTTATAAACTTCCTTGTAGATAACAAATATCTTTGAGTAAATAAATTAAAACATGAAATAGTCAAGAGTATCAAAGAAATCTGCTAAGTTATAGATCATTGGTTAATGTGACTGAATTTTGGTAAAATGATGGGTTTTCAGCAACACCAACAAAAAAATAGACTTATTTAGTATCCAAATGTAAAACTGTAAATTGAACCTTATATTATGACATATTCAAAAATCAGTTCTGGGGATGGTGTTTACCTAATTTTAAAAAATAAAAGAGGGACTCTTACAAGGATCCTGGGAAGATGGCCGACAGGAGGGAGGTGCTCTATGGACATAGTTACTAAAAGACGCTTAGTAGGAAGTTTGAGCGCGTTACTAGCAATTCTCTTGCAACTGAAAGGAAGCTGAGACATTCGTGCACCTCTGGACGGTGAAATAGAATGATCTCCGGACCACGACGGGCAGGGGCAGAGTCCGAGCGGTCCACAGTCCGAAGCAGCGCTGTCTGTGCTGCAGGCGCAGCCACCTGATAACATTGTGAAAAGGGGACGATCCACACAGCGACTTTGAAACCGATCAGCAAGGAAGGATAGAAAGGAGCCTAGAAGCACAAGCGGTGTCCATGTAGAGCTCTTTCACACAACTTGCCAAGCCGACCCTGCACGCTCTGGAGTGACACAAAGGTCTGTGGAACTGCTGTTGAGCGGGAGGAGAGCACCGCCATCTTTGAGAAAAACAGTGGCTGAAGCGGACAAAGGGCAAGGCAGAAAGGAAGAGCAGCTGCAGACATCCAGGGAGCCGCCAACGCTCTGAGAACAGGGCACACCTGGGTGAGGCTTGGGCAACCAGCAGGGGAGGGCATGTCTGAGGCTGGCGCAGGGGCCCCAAAAAGCTACAACTGTGGGTGGGCGTGGGGAAAGGGTGCCTTCTGGAGGGTCCCTTTCCCGGTGCCATTCATCTTCTGACACACAATCCCCTTGAGACACTCTTCCACTGTGCCATTCTGCCACTGGCCAAAGGTGCAACCTTGAGCCTACTAACAGGATCACTGACTGTCTAGACGTGAGCCAATACAATTGGCTTAAACTGGAAAGGAAAAAAGGAGGGCTTCCCAGGGTCCGTTTTGTTTGAGACCTGTTCCTGGGTTCGATTTTTTTTTTGTTTGTTTGTTTTTGTTAAGTTTGTTTGTTTTGTTGGATTTTTTTGTTTTGTTTTTTTGTTTTTTTTTTTTTTTTTGTTTTGTTTTGCTTTGTTTTTTTTTTTGCATTGATTGTCAGTGTGTTTGTTTGTTTGCTTCTGCTCCTCTTTTCTTGCTTTCTTTTCTTCCTTCTCACTTTTGCATCTTTTCTTCCTCCTTCATCTTTCCTATTTACACCCTGTCAGTGCATACTCAACAGAGGCAAAAACAAGGTATACGCAGAATTTGGGATTTCTAGAACGGGCGCAATAGAACTATATAGCAAAGCGGGTGTTGTATATAGTTTACTCTCTATTTTGTTGACTCTCTCTCTCCTCTCTCATACACCAATTCCTACTCTTTTGTCATTTTTTTTCTTTTCCATCTTACTTTATTTCTTCTCTCAACAGCTGCATAAGTTAGGTTTATATATAAATTGGTCTTTCCACCTAATTGTTCACTCCATTTTCTTTCCTCTCTCGTCTACTGATACTAAACCACTTCCACTAAACCACTTCCAAAGAACTCTCTTTTCATACTTTCTAAGAAAGAACAATTCAAGACACTCACTTCCTTCTTCCTAAACATATCACCTCTGTGTCCAGTATTTGAAGCTATAAAAACCCATCAGAAGCATACAGAGTAAATTGGAAACAATATCTGGGTTAACTAAATCTGTACATTGTGACCAAACATGGATTTTCTGAATAGAAAGTGTTAGATTTTAAAGTGTAAAGAAATTATAAGGAGATCTGATAGCATTGTACTACAGGAGCAACATAAGGCTTTAAAGTAAAATCGAAATAGACAAGGTCCCATAGTGCAGGAAGAAAAGACACACAAGCAACATGAAGAAACAAGGGAAGAAAGTGACACAAACAAATCAGTATACCTCATCAGTAGATTCCATGGCAAGCACAGTTGGTGAAATGCCAGAGATGGAATTTAGAAATTACATATTCCAAATGTTTATGGAACTTACGAATGAACTCAAAAAGGAGATGAGGGAGCAAATACAGGTGGCTAAAGATCATTTTGACAACTCCAAAAACAAATACAGGAAGTAAAAGATTACTTCAATAGGGAAATAGAGGCTCTAAAGAGAACAGAAATTCCAGAAATGAAAGAAGAAATAAACCAAATTAAAAGGTCAATTGAAAGCATCACCGACAGAGTAGACCACTTGGAACAAAGAACCTTAGACAATCAAGACAAAATATATAACCTAGAGAAAAATTTAGATTACACAGCAAAACTCATAGGAAATCAAGAACATAACATCCAAGAATTATGGGACAACATAAAAAGACCAAACTTAAGAGTGATTGGCATAGAGGAAGGGGCAGAGTTTCAAGCCAAAGGAATGAGTAATTTATTTAACAAAATAATTACAGAAAATTTTCCAAACTTGAGGAATGAATGGGAAAACCAAGTTCAAGAGGCTTACCGAACACCAAACAAACAAAATCACAACAGATCCACACCAAGACACATTATAATGAAAATGCCTAATATACTGAGCAAGGAGAGAATACTAAATGCCACAAGACAAAGAAAGCAGATTACATATAGAAGGAAACCAATCAGACTATGTTCAGATTTTTCAACCCAGACCTTAAAAGCAAGAAGATCCTGGAATAGCATATTTCAAGCTCTGAAAGAAAAGAAATGTCAACCAAGAATCTTATATCCAACAAAATTGAGCATTAGATTTGAAGATGAAATAAAACCCTTCCACAACAAGCAAAAGTTAAAAGATTTCACAACTCGAAAGCCAGCACTTCTGAACATCCTAGGCAACATTTTTCAAGAAGAAGAAGAGAAAAATAACAACAAAAATCAACAAAAGGAGAAATTAAACTAAGGGAAATACCAACCAGAAGAGAAATCAAATCAAGCTAAAGACCATAATACAAATAATAATGGATGGGAATAGAAATCATATCTCAATAGTAACCCTGAATGTTAATGGCCTAAACTTGCCAATCAAAAGACACAGATTATCAGAATGGATTAGAAGAAATGACCCAACAAATTGCTGTCTCCAAGAAACACACCTCGTAGAAAAAGACATCAACAGACTGAAAGTGAAAGGCTGGGAAAAGTCTTATAACTCACATGGCCTGTGGAAGCAAGCAGGGGTTTGCATTCTCATATCAAATAAGGTAGACTTCAAACCAAAGCTAATTCAAGAGGGACAAAGATGGATATTTCTTACTACTTAAGGGAACCATTCATCAACAGAATATAACAATCATAAATTTATATGCCCCAAATAATGGAGCACCTACATTCATCAAACAAACCTACTCAAGTTCAAGAGTAAAATAGACCACAACACAGTTATTCTAGGGGACTTCAACACACCTCTCTCACCAATGGATAGATCATCCAAACAAAAGCTAAATAAAGAAAATTTACGCCTCCTTAAAACAATTAATAATTTAGACCTAACAAACATATATAGAATATTTCATCCCTCAGTAAATTAATACACTTTTTTCTCAGCAGCACATGGCTCCTTCTCCAAAATAGACCACGTATTATGTCATAAGGAAACTCTCAGCAAATACAAAAAATAGAGATACTACCCTGCATTCTATCAGACCATAAAGGGATGAAATTGGAAATCAATGACAAAACAAGGAATAAGAAAAATTACTCTAACAACTGGAAGCTGAACAACATGCTACTGAATGAAGAAGCATTCAAGAAGACATCAAAGAGGAGATTAAAAAATTCCTAGAGGTAAATGAGAACACAGATACATCGTATAGAAATCTCTGGGACACTATGAAGGCAGTAGTAAGAGGAAAATTCATTGCACTGAGTTCATTCCTTAAAAGAAAAAAAAAAAAAAAAAAAACCAACAAATAAATGACTTAACATCACACATCAAAGCACTAGAAAAAGAAGAACAGACCAACATCAAGAGCAGTAGAAGACAGGAAATAATTAAAATCAGAGCAGATATTAATGAAATTGAGACTAAGGAAACCATTCAAAGAATTGACAAAACTACAAGTTGGTTCTTTGAAAAAATAAACAAAATTGACAGACCCTTAGTGATGCTAACAAAAAGAAGAAGAGAAAAAACTCAAATTACTAACATTTGTGATGAAAAAGGGAATATCACAACAAACACCTCAGATATACATAAGATGATTAGAAATTACTTTGAAAACTTGTATTCTAACAAAATAGAAAATATTGAAAACATTGACAGATTTCTATAGTCGTATGATTTGCCTAAACTGGAACTGGAGGCTATACACAACTTAAAAAGATCGATTACAAGTGAAGAAATAGAACACGTCATCAAAAAGCTACCAACAAGGAAAAGTCCAGGACCTGATGGGTTTACAGCCGAGTTCTATAAGACTTTCAAAGAAGAACTAATACCAATGCTCTTCAAACTATTTCAAGAAATAGAAAAAGAGGGAGCTCTTCCAGACTCTTTCTATGAGGCCAATATTGCATTAATTCCAAAGCCAGGCAAAGACACATCCAAAAAGAACACTTCAGGCCAATATCTTTAATGAACATAGATGCAAAGATCCTCAACAAAATCCTGGCAAATCAGATACAAAAGCATATCAAAAAGATAGTTCACCACGATCATGTGGGGTTTATTTCAGGGATGCAAGGCTGGTTCAACATTTGGAAATCAATATTCATAATACATCACATCAATAGACTTAAAGATAAAAATCATATGATCATCTCAATTGATGCAGAAAAAGCATTTGACAAAATACAACACCCCTTTATGTTCAAAACACTGGAAAAACTAGGAATATCGGGAACATATCTCAACATTATAAAAGCTATTTATGCAAAGTCCTGAGCTAACTTTATCTTAAATGGAGGAAAATGGAAAGCATTCTCTCTAAAAACTGGGACAAGACAGGGATGCCCCCTTTCACCACTGCTATTTAACATAGTACTGGAAACTCTGGCCAGAGCAATTAGACAGACGAAAGAAATTAAAGGGATCCAAATAGGAAAAGAAGAGCTCAAATTAGCACTATTTGCTAATGACATGATAATATACTTAGAAGACCCAAAAAACTCTACCAGAAAACTTTTACAACTAGTAAATGAATTTGTCAAAGTTGTAGGATACAAAATCAATACACATAAGTCAAAGGTATTTTTGTACATCAGCGACAAAGCCTCTGAAAGGGAAATGATGAAAACTAGCCCATTTACAATAGCATCAAAATCAAAACAAAACAAAACAAAAAAACCTGGGAATCAACTTAACAAAAGAGGTGAAAGACCTCTATAATGAAAATTATAGAACACTAAAGAAAGAAATCACAGAAGAACTCAGAAAATGGAAAGACCTACCTTGCTCTTGGATAGGTAGAATTAATATTGTCAAAATGTCCATACTATCAAAAATATTATACAGATTTAATGCAATTCCAATCAAAATCCCAATGTCATTCTTCAAAGAAATAGAAAAAGCAGTCATGAAATTCATCTGGAAAAATAAGAGACCCAGAATAGCCAAAGCAATCCTGAGCAAGAAAAGTGAAGCAGGGGGATCACCATACCAGACTTTAAATTATACTATAGAGCAATAGTAACAAAAACAGCATGATATTGGCACCAAAACAGACGGGTAGACCAATGGTACAGAATTGAGGACACAGAGACTAATACATATAATTTCAGCTATCTTATATTAGACAAAGGCACTAAATATGTACAGTGGAGAAAGGACAGCCTCTTCAGCAAATGGTGCTGCGAAAACTGGAAATCCATATGCAACAAATTGAAATTAAACCCTTATCTCTCACCATGCACAAAACTCAATTCAAAGTGGATCAAGGACCTAGGAATTAGACCAGAGACAATACGCCTAATAGAAGAAAAAGTAAGCTCCAATTTCCAACATGTCGGATTAGGACCCAAGTTCCTTAATAAGAATCCTGTAGCACAAGAATTACTACCAAGAATTAATGGATGGGATAGATTTAAACTAAAAAGCTTCATCTCAGCAAAAGATACAATCAGTGATGTGAATAGAGAGCCAACTAACTGGGAACAAATATTTAATACATGCACATCGGATAGAGCAATAATTTCTAGAATATACAAAGAACTCAAAAAACTTGACACCAAAACAGCAAATAATCCAATGAATAAATGGGCTAAGGAATTGAGAAGACACCTCTCAGAAGAAGATACTCGATTAATCAACAAATACATGAAAAAATGCTCAACATCGCTGGCAATTTGAGAAATGCAAATCAAAACGACTCTAAGATTTCACTTCACTCCAGTCAGAATGGCAGCTATCAAGAACACAAACAACAATAAATGTTGGAGAGGATGTGGGGAAAAAGGCACACTCATACATTGCTGGTGGGACTGCAAAATGGTGCAACCGTTATGGAAAGCAGTATGGAGATTTCTTGGAAAATTGGGAATGGAACCACTCTATGACCTAGCCATCCCACTCCTGGGTCTATTTCCAAAGGACTTAAAAACAGCATATTACAGGGACACAGCTATCTGAATGTTTGTAGCTGTGCAATTCACAATAGCTAGGTTGTGGAACCAACCTAGATGTCCCTCAGTAAATGAGTGGATTAAGAAAATGTGGTATATACACACAATGGAATTTTACTCAACAATAAAAGAAAATAAAATAATGGCATTCGCAGGTAAATGGATGAAGTTGGAAGACATAATGCTAAGTGAAGTTAGTCAGTCTCAAAAATCCAAGTACCAAATGTTTTCTCTGATATAAGGAGGCTAGTTCACAGTATTGTTGGATGGGGGTACATAGGAGGATTAGAGGAACACTAGAATGGTCAAAGGGAAGGGAGGGGAAGGGAGGGAGCGAGAGGGGAGGGAGGGGGAGAAAAGGAAAAAAAAAGGAGTTTGAATGAGACGGATATCATTTTCCTAAATGCATGATTGAAGACCTGAATTGTATGAATATACTTTGTATACAAACAGTTGTATGTAAAAAGATGCTATATATGGGCACTATGAATTGTAATCATTATCAATTAAAAAAATTAAAAAATGTAAAAAAAAGAAAAATAAAAGAAAAATCTTCTAAAAGAAGGATCTGCAGGAATATGGAATGAGTGAAAATTTTTAAATCTGATTAGAAATAATGACCCCACTGAAAATGATTAATCATTTAAAATTTAATTATTTGATATGAATAAAGAATAAAATGCAAAACATAAAATGAGATGTCCTGTGCATTTGATGTGAATAAAGAATAAAATGCAAAACATAAAATTAGATGTCACGTGCATTTGTGACAAACGACTCTACTTCCAAATACAAAACAAATTTCTCCAAATGAATAAGACAAAAAGAAATACAATCCAATAAAAATAGACAAGATATTTGAATATGTATGTATTACTCTCCCAAAATGTATACTTACATTTGATAAGTTTATGAAAATTGTTCTACTAAATAGTCATCAAGAAATCCCAAATTTAACCACAATGAAATACCAATATATATACATAGTTCAGTGGCTGAAGCTAAACAGCTATCATATCAAAGTATTAGATAAAATAGCAGTTAGTTTAAGAAAAGAAGGAGCGAGAGCAATGCAAAGGCACAATGAACAGGGATGTGGTGGCTGCCACATTAGAGTGTGCACCGTGTGTGGTTTACTTAGCAGATGCAAGATTTTGTGTTTTGATTGGCCTTTTAAAATTTTTCATTCTATAAATGTAGATTGTACTTAAATTACTATGTGCAATATGAATTAATAGTTAAGTAGCATCTTATTTTCTCTGAAAAAAATTTACAATTTTATCTGTTTCAAACAAAATTAACTGTCAGAACCTCACTTATTGTTGATTACTGATGTTGCTTTATACAGTCTAAATTTACTTATATTATTTTTCTTTTTTGTGTGTGTGTTTTTTGCTTTTCATTTTTCTTGTATTTCAGATCTATTACCTTGGGCCATTTTCTTCTCTCTGAATTATAGCTCTTAGAATTTTCTAACTGAAGCACAACTAGTTATAAATTTATTTATATTGCCCTTATTATCTGATCTGAGGGTATCTTTATTTGTCCTAAGCTCTTGAAAGATATTTTTAATAGGCGTAGAAGTTAAGATTGACATTATCTTTCTTTTCATATTTTACAGGTATTTTTTGATGATTTTTTTACCTACCTGCCAGGTTACTATTTCTTCTGACATGTCTAATCAAGAATATTATAAATTACTTTGATTTATAATTTAGTTACTCTATAATTCATTTTTTGAAGTTATATATTGTTTCTTTTTGAAATTTTATATTGTTTCATTTTTAAACATTTACTTCATCTGATAGTCTCTCTTCCAGCTTCCCACATTTACTTTAAATTATTACAAATCCTTATCATAGTGCTTATCTTGTCATTTCGATATTTTAAACTGCTTTTTTTCTTACTCTGCACAACTTTTAAATTGTTAATTCACATTTATGCCCATTTATAAACAAAAATTAATTTAGCAGAATGGCACACTAACACTTGGGGCACATCCCTAATTTTGGATTTGTTAAAAGTTTAGGTGTATAGATTCTCAAAATTGCTTGTCTCTAAATATTTATGTATATTCTAGAACACTTGGATATTGTAATAATTAGTTTGGTTTTGTCCAGAATTTTTGGCATCTTGGTATCAATATGGTTACTTTTAGATATCTGTTCTATCACATTCTGAGAAATGTATCTATTTGTAGTATCATGTTTTACCATTATTCTCTAGACTCATATAGGAAATTGAAGACAAATATGACCTGAATACATAGGTATCACCCTTGAATCTTTTGAAGCTGAATGGGCCTGGGAGAGTCAGAAGTGAAAATAATAATTAATAATGATACCAAAGATAAAAGTACAAAATCTTCTGAAAAGTAAAGCTGACTTTCTACAATTTAAGTTGCTGTGGATCCAAAAGTCTAACAGATGGGGCCCTACAATCAGATAATACTCTTAGTCTTTGGCACAAGAGAATAATCCCATGGAAAAGGGCCAAGGTTAACATAACAGCAAACCTCAAAGGGTGAAATTCAGTCCCACACAAATCCTGTACTCAAGGATTTGAACTATCTAGATGAATTCTTCCTACAAAAAAATAACCCCCCCACCACACTATCTCTTCTCATTTGGGTCATATTTTCCTATCTTTTGTCATTCCACAAATCTGCTAGTATGCTCAAGGACAAGACTGTATTTCCAAAATGAAGTAAAAACAGTATAAATAATTCACAGATGACACCAGCATTAGAATAAACATAGAATGCTTTTAAATAACCATGACTAATATATTCAAAATCACATAAAGCAGAAGAAATTGAAGTAAATAATGAAGAACTTTCTGAAATGATTGTAATGTATAAAAGTGTATGTTAGAAATTAAAGTACTGAAAATCACAATCTCTGTCATTAAGAAATAATTGGATTTTTAAAAAGCAAATTACAAGCATTTTCACAAGGCAAAGGTAAGGAAGAAAGGCCAAAATCACATTTCAAAGCAGAAACAAAAAGGGACAGGAAAGTGGAAAATTCAGGAAGGACCATAAGACACCAGTCAGAGTAAAAAGATCTACACAGTGTATTGGGTGTTGTGCATATATGAGAGATTTAAAAGCAGATGACAGATACCAGCTGACAGATTAGAAGTTACAAAAGAGGAAGAAATTTAAAAAAACAGCAAATCTAGTTAACTCAGATGTGAGAAGCCTTATTAATGTCTCTATATATGCATAAGAATTTGGTTAAAATTTTATGAAAATGTGAAGTAAAACTCCATATTTACTTGGTTTTAGGAATATTGGCTGAAATTAAATTACAAGCTATTTACCTCAAACTTAATGAGTCTGAATTTAATATTCACAGGAAAAATAATATTTCTGATAATTAAAAATAATGGTAAGATTATAGTTTTTTCACAGTTGCAGATGGCAATAAAAATTTTAGTCAGTGTTAAAAATAAATTAGAATCAAGATCATCAATAAAACAATATTATTAAATTTTAGTGTAACAGAAATAGCAAGACTCTTTTAATCATATTACATCATCTAAAATAAGAAAATTTGTTGTCAATATAAATTCCTTCATGCTGTATTTATATAACCAAATTATATTTAAAAACATATTTTAGTAATGTTGGTCTAAAATTAATTTCACATTTCCACACCTGTAAATTAATTTCAGTGAAGAGGTAATCAGGCTGAAGACAATTTCATCAAATCAACTGGTCTGCCTTAATGTGTATTTGAAAATTATGTGTTTAATCCAAACTGAAAACAAATGACTTAAATATTGGATTAACCAAACAAAAATTGTTTTACCTTTTCTCTTCCCAAAATATTTTCATGTTTAAATATAAACACAACCCATTTAAATACAGAAAAAAACCAGTTTGAATTCTTTGTATAATACTGATTAATATAAATCAGAGAATTAAATACAATCCTTTTCTGAATAAAAGCTAATCTCAAATTTTTGTTGTACTGTTTTGAAAATCAATGACCAAATGAACTATCTTCTGCAAACTTTTAGGACTACTTCTACTAGTGAAAATGTATATGTATATGTTTGTATTATAGGGATTTGTGAGATAGGGAAACAGATTCCAAAAAATAGACATTTAGGAATGACACTGGAAAAATTGAAGAAGCAATGAATATTCACTGATAAATATTGTTTTTCTCTGAAGGATGATTTCAATGAGTTTTTGCATAAATACCAATGAGAAGGAGTTTCAGCTTGTGGTGGGCTTGGCATGTTTTGTCAGAGGTTTTAGTTCCTTTCCTCAAATCTTCCTGTTTTAAAAAATCTCTTGCAATCTCAAGACAGGTATCAGAGCAGGATTCAGGCTTGCTAGTCAAGGCTCCCTTTTAATATCATGGAAGTGCTCTGGAAGCAACTTAGCCTTGCTCAGAAGGTTGCATTCAGATTTGAGGTGAGAAAACTCATAGCTAAAACTTTCTGGGACGGCACTTAATCAAGTCTGGTGAAAGTCCCTGATCAGAATTTAGAGAAAAGCCCTAGATAAGAAGTTATTTTTAAGTCAGAGCTAACTTGATGCTGGAGATATGCAGATCATTTAAATAATTTCAAGTTATGCCTAAATATTTTAAGTCACTTATATTTATCATCCATTAAAAAGTGTGTGATAAAGAGTGTTATGGTTTTGATATGTGGTGTCCTCCAAAAGCAATATGTGTGAGACAATTCAAAAAGGTTAATGGTGAAATGATTGGGTTATGATAGCCTTAACCCAATCAATAAATTAATCCCCTAATAGGGTTAACTGAGTGGTAATTGAAAGCAGGTAGGTTGTGGCTAGAGGAGATGGGTCATTAGAGGCATGCCTTTGGGGTCATTAGGACATGACTTTAGGGTTTATATTTTGTCCTTGTAGAGAAAAGCATCGACTCCATTCCTAGTGCCATGTTGCCAGCTGCTTTCCTCTGCCACACACACTTCCACCATCATGTTCTGCCACATCCCAGGCCTTGAGGAATGGAGTTGGCCATCTATAGACTGAGACCTCTGAAACCATGAGCCCCAAAATAAACTTTTCCTCCCTAAAATTGTTCTTGTCATGTCTCTTGCTCACTGCAGTGAAAAAACTGAATAAAGCAAAGAGGGACACTATAGTTGAAGAAAACATTTCCCCTACTGAGTCTGGTCATAAAATCCTACATATGACCTGTGATGATTAGTCTTATATGTCCATGGGGCACCTAGTTGTTTGGTAAACCAGTGTTGTATGTCTGTGAGGCTGTGTCTGGATGGACTAGTAGACAGAGTAGAGCAGTTTGTCCTCCTCAATGTAGGTGAATGTCAACCAGTGGGTCAACAGTATTAATAAAATAAAAGTCTGAGTAAGAAATAAATCTTTCTCTCTGCCTGACTGTTCAAGCTGGGACATTGATGTTCACTTTCTTTTGGACTCAGATACAAAATGGAACTCATACAATCTCCTGGTTCTCAGACCTTTGAACGCAGACTAGAACTGTATTATCAGTTATCTTGGGTCTCCAGCTTCTCTACTGCAGATGGGCTTCTTGCCTCATAATCACAAGAGACAGTTTCTTACCCCATATGTAAGTTGTTTTGTTTATTTTTGTAGTTTGGTCTTATGTTCTTTTTCCAGAGAGTAGCTATAAACTCTACCCCTACTCTAGTGCAGTTAATGGATTTGGTCATGGAAGTTTGCAATGTATCTTTCATGGATTACTTCTTTATTCTTGCAGACAACCTAATATCTAAATGTTCAAACCATGACCGGTGTTTTTTTCTACTGGAACATTATTCTGGTAGAAGATCTTGTGGCTCTCGTTTTAACTGTTTTTAGTTTATGCCTACGGAGACAGCCATTCTCTAAAGGAACCCTGACCAGGAAAGAAATGAAGTTTGCTTGTGTCATTCAGGTAAGACACATAAGGGGCAATTTGACAAAATATATGAAATGGCAGAACCATTTTATTATTTGTAGGTACATGAGAGAGGAAGGTGTTAGTGAGAGCTGGCTGGAGGTGGGAAGCCAGCCATCATAGGTATGCTCAACAAGTGAGTGAGGAATAAGAGAGAAAGAGATGGATCTGTGGTCCTAAGTCTTTCAGTTTCTGTGCTTAAATTGGATCATATACTTTGTTTTCCAGGGGAAAGAGAATTGTGCTGCCACCTTTCTGTGTCTCCAGTACTATAGTCCCTAACCAATTCACTCTCTTCTTTCCACCTATGCTTCTGGTATTAGTTCCAGGATTTATTGTTGTGCTTAGCCAGGGAAGAGCAGGAATAAGTAAGTCTATTGCATCTTATCCATATTGAAAGTACTAATATTTTTGTTAGTTGTCTAACATATGTCAAAGCTACTTTTTATATTTGTGGCTGCATTTTAATGGACTTTATTTTGTTTTTAGAGCAGATAAAGATTCACACCAATGTGAGAAAAAATCACAGGGATGCCATTTACAACCACACTCACCCCAGCCTCCTCCAAATCAACATTATCTATCAAGTGGTATATTTATCACTAGTGATGAACCTACACTGACACAACATTATCACCCAGAATTCATAATTTATATTAGGGTTGCCTATTGGTATTACACATCCTATGGATTTTGACAAAAATATAACAGCATATGTTCACCATTAGAGATTTTTTTTAAAATATTTTTTTAGTTGTAAGTGGACACAATGCCTTTATTTTGTTTGTGTGCTGCTGAGGATCAAACCCAGGGCCTCACACATACAAGACGAGTGCTCTACCACTGAGCCATAGCCTCAGATCCCCATTAGAGTTTTATATGGCATAATTTCACTGCCTGAAAAATGCTCTGTGCCACACCAATTTATTTTTCTTCCTCTGTCTCCATATTTTAGCCTTTCCAGAGTGTTATATTGTTGGCACCATACAATATGAAAAGTTTTCAGATTGTTTTTTTTGAGGCCAAATATATTTCACACATTTTGATTTTTTCTTCATAGAGTAACATTGTTATTGTTCAATTCTCTACAGAGACAAAAGTAAGATAATGCAGTATTTAGTATGCACATAAAGGATCACAGTTCATTTTTAATATGATAACTTTAAAAAATTCCTTTCAGTTTCAAAAACTTTTAAAGTAGTTTTCATAATCTCTTTCATTTTAATCTTAGGCCAATTCAAGTGTCCTTATGTGTAACTAAAGACAGAAGTTTCTAGAATTGATTACACTAACCAGCTTGACATTAAGACAAAAATAGGTCAATGTTTGATGCTGCCTATTGTGAATTTTATGTTATCTTCAGTGATGTAATCATTGTAATGCAAGGAGATATAAAAATAGTTTTCCAATATTTTCATATCGTTCAACCCTATTCATTACTTATATTTGAATTTAATTTCCTCCTTTTACATTGAATCATTGCTGTTGTCATAACTTAATATCAGAATAGTGTTTTATGATTACATAACTTTTTTAGGTACTTCATCCATTATTAATTTTTAGACAAATTATCTTTAAGTTATTCACTAAAAAAAAAAAAAGTTGAAAAGCATCCCTCTATGATCTTTCAAGTCAAAAGTCTGTAATTCCTCATTTGTTTTTAACAAAAACTCCCAATACAAATTTCTACTTTATAGTTACCTAATATATAATCAACAGAATTTTCTTTCATTTGGATTTTAAAGATATTTGTGGATACCCAAATGCTATATACATGACAAAGAGGAAGTGAAATAAAAATATTAATCATCATCATCAACTTAGCCCATTTCTGTTTAAACATCAATTACAAATATAAGCATATATGACTATGAGAACACAAAACTATCCCATTCTTAGCACTTTTAAAGAGATTGGTGCAGAAGAGGGCACCTGAGGTTGTAGTTTAGAGGAAAGCATGTTGAGTATAAGAGAGAAAATGGAGATTGATGTGATTGGAAAGAAAACAGAGATTTGGTCAAATGAATTGGGAGTTCATTAGGATTGAGACCATATAGGACCCCTTAAGTCGATGTTTTTAATCCCAAGCACTGGAAGTCTGTTGACAGAGGAAAGTAACAGACACCCATGTCAGGCATAAATTTCCAAATGGAAATAAAGAACAAAAGGACAGGATGACTATGGAGTAGACTAGATTATGGGTAGATGAAATGCAAATCATTGGGGCAGATCTCAAAGATGTCTAGATGAAGTCAATAGCATTTGAAGATTAAGAAGTTGGAGGATTATGAAAAGGGGGAATTTTAAAATATCAATATCCTTAGAATTTAAAGACTAAGAATATTTGGGGAGACTTTTGAAAGGGAAAAAATTTAAGTGATAATACTAGCTTTCTAGTATATTCATCTATAACGAATGGTAGATATTTTTCTGAAATCTAGAGCTCTAGAGCTCTGAAAGCTATTGGCATAAAATCAGTGCATTGGGTCCTAGATACGTTAAATTTTAGGTGCATCTGAGTCAGCAAAGCTATGACCCTACCATGAGGAAGACACTGTTTTGTCATAGTTTTCTTTTTTCTTTTCTTTTCTTTTTTTTCTTTCTTTCTTTTTTTTTTTTTTTTTTTTTTTTTTTTGGTACCAGGGATTGAACTCAGGGGCACTCGACCACTGGGCCACATCTCCAGCCTTTTTGTATTTTATTAGAGACAGGGTCTCACTGAGTTGCTAAGTGCCTCGCCATTGCTGAGGCTGGCTTTGAACTCACGCTCCTCCTGCTTCAGCCTCCCAAATGCTGGGATTACAGGCGTGCGCCACTGTGCCCGGCTATCATAGTTTTCAATATCAAAATTGTCTTTATCTTTATAAATCATTCACATTTAAATATTAATGTATTCTTATCATTTTTCAAAGTTCAGTTTTAAATTCTATTTTCTGAGTCCTAACACTAAAAATTTTAATTCTTTTGGACTATATACCTAGTGTCATTTTTTTCATATCTTTTTACTCCTGTAATATCTATTTATAATTTAAACATGTTTAGCATTTGGCATTCACAGTTACTGAAAACAAATTATCTACCTTATTATTTAGATGAAATAAGAGTAATCTTTAGATACCAATAATTATTTTTCTAAAGTTTTTGAAGTTATTAAAATATTTTATTTTCTATAAAAAAAGTTCTCTGTCAAATAAAAACAAGTAATGATATATCACAAAGGTGCATTTCCTCATATTTGTCATGCTAATTTTAAAAGCATGACAAAGAATTAAACATGATTAAAATAGTTTTTTAATCATATTGCTATTCAAAAATGTTTCTTAGTTATCAATACATTACTGAAGCTTGAAATACAAGTCATTGGAACTTTGTTAAACATACCACTTTAGTAGGAAGCTCATCAATTTCTAATAATTCAAGGCAATCCTAGATTTTCTGGGTTTCTCAAAACTGCATTACAGCTGTGGTCAGTGTAGCACTTGACTTCTGGCTCCCCCAAAGCATGCTTTAGCTCTGGTTTACCTGAAACTTGAGAGGATTTGTATTGCTATCATGTATTCTGTTTTTCTCAAGACATATCTGTCACAAATGTGAATGGTATGTGAGCCTCAAAGAAGCCTGACACTTAATAGCACACCCTCCCCACTGTGTTAAATTCAGCACATCTTGTTTTGTGTGCATATGTGAGTGCTGTTGGGATTCATGAGAGTAGAGTGAGAGAGGGTTGCATGGACTGGAGTAAGGTCAGTGGGTGGTAGTCCTGGGAACAAGTTCTGTGTGAAGGCTCTTGATCCAGTAGACCTCAATACACATAATATTCTGCCAGCGACGCCTCACTCAGATTGGCTAATAGACACTACTCACTATTTTCAGACCCCAGACACTGGCAAACTTGTGCATACTATGCAAGTAGGAAAAAAAATCAACTCATGTCTTATGACATATGGAGCTGTCAGTGAACTTAAATGGATGCATACAAATACACTGTTCACATGTAGTAAGGATAAATGGTCTGTGATACCCTAGTACATTTTAGAGGGGACGTTCACATGTTTTATAAACCCATAGACATAAGCATACATGGGAAATCTGATTCTCTCCAGATGATGCCACTCAATTCTTACTTCTAAAAATTCTTCAGAACTAAAATTATCCTCTTCTCTCCTTCTCCCAATTTGTTTTTTTCCACACAAACTAACATTCACAAGCAAATCTGTCATTGAAAACAGTTTATCTCACAACACGTTCCTGTGTGTTAAGAAATTTGAAATAAATGAATAAAAAAAGTGAGGCTAATGACGTTAGAAAATTTTAAATTTGTCTTTTGCTATGTGAGTGCTCAATTAAATATAGATATTTGTTCTTTTTTTTTTTTTTTTCTGCCCTGGATTCTTTGTTCTTTGATCTACTGATTTTCCGTAGCATATATCTCTTATCCCAACAGAGTCTCTGAAAAAAATAGGTTCGATCCTCAGCACCACGTAAACATAAATGCATTGCATTGTGTACAACTAAAGCAAATAAATAAATATTTTTATAAAATGAAAATAAAATAGCAATATACATGCATTAAACAAATGCTTGAAAAAAAAACTATTTTTAAGTCACTCATGAAACATTGTTTATTTCACTTATATAGGTATGAAGAATACTGTAGTCAGACTCTTATTCTAGGAAAACATATAGAAAGGGGACAGATGCAGATAGATACGGGTAGATGAAAGATTAATAGATACTTTTCTAAGGCACTCTGCTAAATGACTCAGATTTATTTAGTTTTTCATGGCAATTATATAAGAAAGTGTATGTTTTATTTATACTTATGAAATTGGAATTAAAGTAACTATTGTAAGTTGATGTAAATAACTTATTTTTAAAAATATCTGGGAATGGGTGTCAAGTCCCAGTCTCACACATACTCTGAAAACACTTCACCACTCAGCTCTACACGAGCACCATAACTAGCTCTTTTAATTACTGAGTCTTATGGGGCATTTCATAGGTTGTGTGGAGGTGAAAAAAGAGATTAAAAGAGCTTTGTGGAATATGGTAGGTACATAATGACCCTGGAATAAAATAAATGGAGAATCTTAGTGCTGCAGTGTTCAGATGACTCTTTCAAATCAGGGATGTAAAAATGTCATCTTAGGTTAGCATTTCTGTAAAATAAAATTTTCCCATCACAGCACACCTCTCATAATGCTGGATTCTTAAATCACTTTTTTTAAATAGTGCTTTTTAAGGTGAATTATTAAAAACTGGGTTCCCAAGCATGGCTCAATGGAGCCAAAGGGGGGAAGGTCAGCTTTGAGAAGTGAAGATCAAATGAATTCACATTTAAGGAGTTTTGAGTTCAGTGTGGTTGAAAATCTGAGAAAATAAACTCACATATATTCAAAAGAATTTTGGTAAGAAAGCTGAGATTTCGCAAAGGTTAAGATAATTAATTGAGGCCAGTCTAAACCCAAGATAAAACTATGTTGACACCTTAGTTTGCATCCTATGTACAGATGGAAATTAATGCATAATATTTTGATTTAATTACTTGACTTCATGATTTTGAATTTGAGTTTTCTCCTGGTCTATCAATATGCCCTATGATAATCCCTGGCAATGCTGGACAGCAATAGCCATAGCTCCCAGTCAGCCTCACAATCTTAAGGGAAACAAGACTCCACTGTGGACTGCACTGATTAATCAAGATGTGCAGAACTAGGAATATTAAGTATATTTTTGACCTGTGATATTTGATATTTTCAATTTATGATGGCTGTGGGAATGTTAACACTATGGTAAGGTGAGGTGCATTTGGACATAGAGGACTGGCAAATTGAAAGATAGAGTGGATCTCTCTCTCTCTCCCACCCCCCCTCTCAGAAAACACAACCTTCAGGCCAAAGAACAGCTGAGACAACATAGGATTTTATCTCACTCATATATACCTAATAGTCTAGCAGTAGAGAGAAAGTACAGGGTGGATAAAAATGTCTCCAAGTAAATTTTCAGAAAGTCAGAACTTTCCTAATTTTTATGGCTCCATTCCTTAAGGTATTGCCGATGTTTCTTTATTTGCAATTTTGAAGCAACATTGAAGCATCCCCCCCCCCCCCCCCCGACACACACACCTGCTTAGGTGCTTGGAATTGAACCCAGGGTCACTTTACTTCTTAGGTATAGCCCAAGCCCCTTTTATTTTGAGACAGGGTCGAAGTTATGCTGAGAGTCTTGCTAAATTGCAGAAACTTACCTTGAAGTTTCAATCCTCCTGCCTTAGCCTCACCAGTCACTGGGATTACAGATATGAACCACTACTCCTGGTTAAGACTGAAGCACTTTTGCATTTCTTCTACAATGATGAGGAAAGATAATGGGGTGAGCAGTGTTCTTATAAACACAATCAAGATATTGCACATAGAAATTTTGGTTACATTTCATTCATCAAAACAGACATATAGTCTTACACCTGCACTAGCTGCAAGGGATTTGGAAAATGTAGTTTCTCTTAGATGGACATGTAAAAGTCTGGAACTAAGGAGAAAATGATGACTCCATCCTCAAAGAGGGTTGAGACCCTAGGGTGGACAAGTAGCCACAGCTACATCAGCCAATATGTGATCCTTAAATGATAACATTGCCAAGGGATGGTAATAATCTTGATATCTAACCTCCTTTTATAGATTTGCAAGCTTTACCCTTCTCTGAGAAGCAAACCTACATTCCCTAACTCACACAGCTGTAAGTATTTGTAACATAATGGTGGCTCCATGCTGCTATCCACTATCATTTTGCTTAAACAATAGTGACCCAATGTAGACATGTAAGAATGTTGAATGTTGAAGGGCAATACTTTTACAGTTAGAAAAGTGTAATCTTGGTGGATTTATAGTAGACTAAACTGGTTAATTTGGATATATAATAATGCATTTATTCTGAGTATTCTCTCTTGAAAAACTGCCATACTGTAGATTATATTGCCAGAATTTATTCATATTGTCTAAAAAAAATGTTGCACTCTCTGACCAACACCCTCCTCTACCCTTTAAGTCCTAGCAACCATTTCTACTCTTTGACATTTTTTAGATTGTACATGTGAGAGAATGCAGTACTTGCCTTTCAGTTCCTGGCTTAGTCTTATCTATTCATTTGTCCACAGAAATTTAAGCCTTATTCCATATCTTGGCTATTGTGAATAGTCCTGCAATAAACCTAGGAATCCAGATGCCCCTTTGACATACTGATTTCATTTCTCTGGGATATAGATGCAGAAATGAGATTGCTGGATCATGTTGGTTTTGTTGTTGTTGTTGTTGTTGTTGTTTTCATTTTTGAGGAAACTATACTTTTCCCCACAATAGTTATTCTACCTTACCTTTCCTATAGGAAAAAAGGGGTTCTTCTTCTCCACATTCTCACCAACACTAGACATTTTTTCTCTTTTTTTTCTTTTTTTCTATCAAGAATTCTAATATTTGTGAGTTGACAAATAATTGTGTATTTTATTTGTATTTTCCTAATGGTTAATGGCATTGAGCAATAAATGGTTTTGGGAAAACTAATGTCCACAAATGCAGCAAAATCAAAGTGTACTCTTCTCTCACATCATATTAAAAAATCAACTTAAATAAATAAAAAATGTAAAGATGAAACCTGAAACCACAACAGTCTTGGAAAAAAACATGCAATAAAAGCTTCTTGACATTGGTCTGGACAATGAATTTTTTTGGATACATCACCAAAAGCACAGAAAGCAAAAGTGAAAAGAAACAACTGGAGTTTCAGCAAACTAAAAACCTGCACAGCAAAAGAAACCACATAATATGAAACAGACTACAGAATAGTAGAAAGTATTTCCAAATTATGCACCTGGTAAGTATTTGATATTTGAAATATATAAAGAACTTAACTCAATGTCAGGGAAACAAATAGTCTGATTTTTAAAAAATGGGCATAGAACATAATAAACATTGCTCAAAAGAACACATGCAAATGCCTGGCAGGTATGAAAAAAAAAAGAACTTACACTTTTTAAAAAAAAATTTCTTGCATAGTTACCACACTGATCTAATGGAGGAAATAGCAAAAACTTTCTTCAGTCAAAATCCAAACTTTTAAAAATCATCTTGAAATCTATTGGGAGAAAAATGGCTTAATGAATGTAAGTATTTAACATATGCTTTCAAGTGAGTAGGCAATTGAGGGTTGCAGCTCTCACTTTCCATTTAGTTTTAAAAGCATTTAGAGCTTGAGCTTCCTTTAAATTCTTATTGAATTTTAAAACACAGAGCCAACATTTATTATTCCTTTGATAGCATAAGTTGAAAATAAAATATTGAATTTACAGCTATTTAAAAATTTAGGAGTTATGGAAGATACTTCCTCTCCATAAACTGCTATTTCTTTTAAACTAAGAACACTTCTGTAAATTTCTTTTTTACACATGCTCCTAAGCTTCTATTTCTCCCCTGAATGTATGTAAAAGATTAAAGCCACTTCAAATCCAAAATTCTTGGAAAATGTACTCATTTTCCATTGAGCAAAATTTAAATAATTCCAGGGTTTCAAAACAGATACTTTCATGTATACCAAAGTTTCCAAGCATGTAAAAAAATGGACTTTTTTCACTCTATACTGTTATGTGCAGGTATGTATGTGCATGCAAGTGTGTGCACATGCCCAACTATAGGTGTTTAAGAAATTGTTAAATGAACTTTATTTCTCACTTTTGTTTGACCTCCTAAAGATTGTTCAAGAAAATGGTCCTTTGATCTATGCACATGAAGTGCTCCATCACCAATGGCAGCCTTGGGAAGAACTTCCCAAATTGTCCCCTAAGCTTCGAGTTACTCACTAGCTTGATTGCACAAAAGTGTTGAGGTGGAAGATACTGATGGTAAGTATCTTTTGGGGAAAGTATTGGAGTGATTTGAGTGAATAGGAGTCATTTCCCTTCACCCAGTTCTATTGAGGTCCTGGTATATTTCATCTCAATAGTGTTTTATGTGAAGAGATTTGTTTAGAGGGAGGCTGTGGCTGGGCAAAGCAAGGAGAGGGTACTTTTGTGGAAGCAACTACATGTCTACCACTTATTGAGCTAGGGGGTGCATGTATTTGCATAGACAAATGGATGCCATGGATTATGATCAGAGGGTGGACCCTCTGGACAAGACCATAAGCAGAAAGAGATTCTGCCTCTTGCCATTTGTGTAGGAATAAAATAATTTTGCTCAGAGTCACTATTTAGTTGGAAATTCCCAAGAACACTACAAAATAAAAGATAACAAGAAATAAAGTAATAGTTTAAAAGAAAACCAACACAGAGAGCACAGTGTCCCTCTTCTTAACCATACTTCCTCTTACACAAAAGTTAAGGAGAACAGATAAAAGATATGAGGTACATCCACAGACCTTAAAAGAGCAGTCAACTCTCATCAGATAGTGACAACAAAGAGTCTACCTAGGAAATCCATCTATAGAAATATAGCAATGGATGGGTGATTTAAGTCATACCTCCATTCAGTCAATAATATGTTGAGTTTTAGATATTGAGGAAGTAATAGTGTACAAAATTCATATAATCTGCAATGTAGATAGCAAAACCACCAAATGATGAAACAATCTAACAGATGAATAACTCTAGGTGCTCAAAGCTATAAATGAAAAATGTGTTTAGTGGAAGAGAGTAGAAGAGTCAAGGAGACAATAATTTGACTGACACATGAAGAAAATGAAACTATTGAGACTAGGTGGAGAAAAATGGAAATGAGTATACCACAAAGATAAAAAGGCACTGATGTTTTGTGGTAGGAGGAAGCAAAACTAAATATTCATAGAAATGAAGGTCCAGTGTACCTACACTACAGAGCGGGGTATAGATTAGGTCACTTATATTGAATGAAAGCTTATAAATACAATGCTTCCTTAGTGATAAAATACACATCAATTCTCATTTGAAATATTCCCTACTCTATCATTTATTTGATCCACAACACGTAATTTTGATTCTTCAAAGCTGTTACTAAACTTCTGTAACTAAGGACAGAAAAGGTGCTTTAACAAAGATTTTCTAATCTAAAAATCTATCTAATATTGTCCTTTAATAAATATGAGCCTTAACAGCACACCTCAGGGAAATTGGAAATTACAGGAGTTACGCTATTCTCTGTCATTACAGTCTTGTACTTGACATGTAAAAGAAATGCATTAAAATACAAAGAAACAAGGGTAAAATGAATGTTCCATACAAATAAAAGCAATCTTAAAGAAGACAATATAGCAGAAAACACTATCAAAATCTGTGCAGTTCTTTCATTAAGACTGTCAGATAAATTTTCACTGAGAGGGAGATTTCTTTCTGTTTTGGCTTTTGGAGCAGAATAAGTTTCATCTGTTTTTTGTTGGTTTTCTCCTTAGATTTAAAACTAAACCTAACCAGTGATGTACATTTTTTGTGTTAAGTGCTAGTATTTAGGAATTACAGACAAACTATTAGAACAAGCTTCCACATAGACATATAAATAATTCACAGGTTATGTAATTTGCACAATCTCATAGGGAATATAAACTTGGCACATATCAAGGTAAGCATGATGATTAATTTTTGTTAAAATGCTGAACGAGAAGGCTTTTTCCTAACAAAGCAATCTGTGACCAAACAAATTGTTTGAATCGTTTGTTCCCGAGAATGTATTAAAGGATGGACCAAAGTAACATAATTCCTTTTAGTTTCTGATATAGAAAATAATGTGGATCGGTGACCCATGAAGGTAGAACCTATGGAAGTATGTCCTCTACTGACCTCAACATCTGCATACACAGAATCTGCAACCACACAAGCTGTGATATCTTGTGGTAGATTGACGAGCTACAGAAGGTATCCCAGCAAGACGGCATGATTAATAAACATGAAGAGATTGCCCCATGGTAGTAACCATGTAAAATTTTATTTCTGAATGTTCATGGTTTATGCTTTTAATGCATATTTTTCCATTTTTCTCATAGCATATGTATGTGGTTGTAGTATATTTAAACAAATAATTTTTATGATAGGTTTCTCTGATGTTTTAGTTTTGAGAAACCTTAAGAGTTATATACTACATAGATGATTTTGGGGGGGAGGCAGATTAATTCAATCTGATTCCATGTATGTGTTCTTCAAACAGTATTTTTCAAAACTATTCTATGTGAATGTGAAGGAGGAATACTGAAAAATTTGGGGGCAGTGCAACTATACTGTATGATACTATAATAGTGGATACATGCCATTATTTATTGTCTAAACCCACACATGTATGACACCAAATATGAACACTAATGTAAATTATAGACTTTATGCTCATATAGGTTAATATTTTGTATTTTATTGTAGCATAAGTAACACTCTGGTGTAGGATATTGATAGGGAGACTGTGAATGTGGGGTGGGTAGAGGATCTGGAGGAAATCACTGTAATTTCTGCTCAATTTTGCTATGAAGCTGAAAATTATCTTTAAAAAATTAAGTCTACTAAAAATTAGCTTTTTGTGTGTTTCCCAAAACTATTTTTGTCAGTTTAGAATAACTGGTCAAGTGTAATATATACAAGTAATTCTCAAGCATTTGCAGATTATGAAGATTGTGTGCAAAGATGTCCACAATGATTCCTTTCATCCCCATATATACAATTTTTGCTATGGGATGTAACTATTTCTCCATTAAAGGAAGAGTGTTAATTCTCCATACTGGATCTCCAGTTCCAGATTTGTTTTGACCAGTAGAATGTAGTGGAATTGATAGCTTGGAAGTGCTGAATGTTGGCCTCAAAAAGGCCTCAAAAGGCCCTAAATCATCCAGTCTTCCTGCCTGGAACATGGCAACACAATGGGAACATACCTGGTTCAGCCTCCTGTGAAGAGAGAGATTATAGGGAGAGTGACAGAGTCAGAAGATAGCTGGCACTTCCTACAGCCATGTAAGTGAAGGCATTTTGAAGCAACTTGCCTTAATTCAGTTCCTGATGATGGCAATCACCTGAGTTACCCCACTCTGACCAACAGAAAACTTCCCAGCATTCCTTGGCCAAAAGCACAGAACCACAAAATCATGAGCAATGCAATAATTGCTGTTTTAAACTACTGATGCTTGTGTGTCTCTGTTTGTATTCTGCAGCAAATAATGGATACCTTGATAAATTAGCCATAAAAAGTCTTGCTTATTTCCATAATTTGGAAAACTTCCTTGTAGCAATGGATAATTTTAGGAACATATTATTATATGTTTATAAATTAGCAACCTCTTATATTACTGAGCATTTGTCTACACACATATGTGTTAATCTATTAAAGTATAATAAATTCAAGGGTACAGATAAATACTTAATTTCCAGTACTGTTTCTTTCTTTTTAAGTCTTCCTAGATTTCTACCATCCATTCTTTAATTTTCTTCCTGAATTAAAAATCTAAGTAAATTTTTAATTGAGGGTATCATTTATTATTTTCTTCAAAAGCCTAGCTTTTATTATTTATATCAAATTTAAAAGAAAAATCTCAGTATCTTGTCTTTGCCAAAAACTTCTGCACTTACACATGACTCTCATATCCCAGGGAATGTAGAAATGGCAGTGGAAAAATTTAGTTTTCCAGAAATATTACAGATTTTCAGTACATACATATTCTCATTTATTTTGAAATATCAGAGAAAATGTATTTATTTCTATATTCATATTCACAATGAGAACCCGATGAATAGGTATTATATTTATATTAATTTTCTTTTCAAGTAATAACTTTTTTTTAATTCCTGAGATTTGGCTGAATGCTCTGCTTTACTATAATTTTTTAATTAGAGTTTCCCTGCCACCTGCATTACTAATTTGTTATAATTGCTTTTTGTTCAGTTAATGGCATCTTCCTTTTATCTGAAGGGATTTTCATTCTTCATTTAGCTTCTCAGGAATTGTGGACTCTCAGTTTGCCTTTAGACCACATTCATTATTTTTCAAAAACAACATCCCAGTGTTCAGACTCCTTGCTTAAGGACAGGTAAACATTGGTTACCTTCTTCATTTTATCAAAGTGCCTGACCATCTTTAAACATTAATTGATATAAGCAAACATTATGATTGAGTTAAAAGTATTTCAGCTCTGAATCCAGAATACCACAAATCTAATGTGAATCTAGGTTTTGCCATTAATGAAGCTTATTGACCTTTAGTGAAAAAGGAAATAATTTATGATTCCCTCATTTCTTAAGCTAGCTGAGATGTTATTTTTGAGGAATTTTGATCATCCATATAAATTGTCTGTGCCTGACACAAAGTAGTTTAGTAAACTGTGGATATTATAATGATATTATAACACTGATCAAGCAGGCAGGGGCAGCAGCCATCCTGAAAGTCCTGTCTAGTTTCATCATCAGAATTTATGTGGCTGGCTCTGTGAGAATCGCTCCAGCTTTGTAATGTTCTGTCATGTATGCTACTCTGCTCAATTTGTCAACATCTCACATGAGTCTCCAGTTGAATGATGAATGAACCATTGGTACTGAATCAAAGAAAAAAATGCCACAAATAAAGCAGACACTCTCTGTCTTCCTATAGTTGCTGTTTCCACAAGAGAAAAAAATTTCAATGAACACAGGAATCAGCAATCGACAAGGATGCATTCTCAAATGACACATTTCTCTTCAAGCATCATCAAATAGTGAGTGTCAATTTAACAGAATAGGACAGTTGAGCCAAACTGATTTCAGAAACCATCATGGGGAAGCCTCAGTAAGCATTAAAGCCATTGAAATAAATAAGATTAACAATTATGGGAAATACGCGTATAGAAGGGAATTTAAATATTATGAACTATAGTAAGTAGAAATATAAATACATTTCAGTGATAAAAAAATAACTGAAAATAATAACAGTTAGTAGAGAGTAATGAGGGGTGGCCGAAGGATTGTGAGTTTGCTAATCTTCTGTTGAAACACCTTCACTTGTAATTGAAGTAAAAAATGAAAAAGCTTAATGAGATGTCTTTAATGTAGTATTTAGTTTTATAAAAACTAGCTTAAAGTTGTTCAAATAACCAGAAACGTTCATTTAAAACACAAAGCTATTTAAATGTAAAATATAAAGTAAAATTAATGCCTTAAAAAAATAAAAGCAGCTAAACACGATGGCACATGCCTGTAATCTCAGAGCCTCAGGAGGCTGAGGCAGGAGGATCAAGAGTTCAAAGCCAACCTCAGCAAAAGGCAGGAGCTAAGCAACTCAGTGAGATCCTGTCTCTGAATAAAATATAAAATAGGGCTGGGAATGTGGCTCAGTGGTGGAGTGCCCCTGAGTTCAATCCTGGTACCAAAAATAAAATAAAATAATCAAATCAAATCAAGTCATAATATAATTGAAGATAAAGTATCAAAAAAAATCTATCTATGGATTAAAAAATGTGAAGATTATCAATGTAATTTGTAATTTATGATATATGTAACTGAATAGATCCAAAATCATATTATAAAGAACATCCAACTCTAATAAAAAATTTACCTGAAAGTAGAAAGTAAATATATGAAAATTAAAGCAATAATCATGGTAGCAATCACATGTAAATCGAAGTTAAGGCAAGCTTTTAATAGATAATATAGATAAAAGGAATAAATATAAGGAAGAACTGAACAACATAGTCATTTACATAAATTTACATAAATACATAGACATGCACACATATACACATTAAATGTTATTTACTGAAAAATGGCAAATATATTTTTTAATTTTTTATTATTCTAATTTGTTATACACTTTTGCAGAGTACATTTCACTTGATATTACATATAAAGAGCACAATTTTTCTAGTTGCTGGTTTAATATAAAGCATTTTTACAACAATTGTGTCTTCATACATGTATTTAGGGTAATCATGGATAACTCAGTCTGCCATTATTTCTATCGCCTTTCCCCCTCCTCACCCTCCTCCCTCTTTGTTCTATTTAAAGCTTTTTCATTCCTCTCATTCCCTCTCTCTTGCCTTTATAAGTTAGTATCTTCATATCAAAGAGATCATTCAACCTTTGGTTTTTTGGGATTGGCTAACTTCACTTAGCATTATTTTCTCCAACTCCATCCATTTACCTGCAAATGCCATGATTTTATTCTCTTTTAGTGCTGAGTAGTGTTCCATTGTGTATATATACCAAAGTTTCCCTATTCATTCATCAGCTCAGGTTTGGTTCCACAATATAGCTATTGTGAATTGTGGTGCTATAAACATTGATGTGGCTGTGTCCCTGAGGTAAGCTGTTTTTAAGTCCTTTGGGACTAGGCCAAGGAGTGGGATAGCTGGGTCAAATGGTGGCTCCATTCCCAGTTTTCCAAGGAATCTCCATACTACTTTCCAGATTGGCTTTACCAATTTGCAGTTCCACCAGCAATGTAAGAGTGAGCCTTTCTCCCCACATCCTCGCCAGCATTTATTGTTGATTGTTTTTTTGATAGCTGCCAATCTGACTGGAGTAAGATGAAATCTTAGAGTTGTTTTGATTTGCATTTCTCTAATCGCTAGAGATGTTGAACATTTTTTCATATATTTGTTGATTATTTGTATATCATCTTCTGAGAAGTGTCTGTTTAGCTCCTTGGCCCATTTATTGATTAGGTTAGGCAAATATTATTTTAATTACCCATAAAATACTTATAAAAATGACCATGGTGTTAGGTCAAATAGTAAACATCAATACATTACAAAATATAAAAATAAAGCAGTAATGTACTTTGACTTTAATTTTAAAAAATTAATAAAAAGCAAATCTATAGCTATGTATATTTTCTTTGTAGTATTTGAATCAAAGATTTGATCTAAACTATACTGAAAATTTTAGAAAATCTTAGTTACAGAATTGAGACACAAATAAATCTCAGTTGTGAAATTATAGATTACAGATAATGCAGTAATGAAAAAGTTTACAAATAATTAGTAAGTTAAAAATAAAATCACCAATTAAATAAAATGAAGCTGAGTGAAAGGGTTCTTAACATTTGAGGAATAATAAATTACAAAAAACAGAAATAAATGGTTGAACTTACAAACAGGAATGTTAAATCTAATCCAAATCTGACTCTCTTTTTTGTTTTGTTTAAAATGAGCAATTCAGTAAATGTATATGAACAGATACAGATCAAAAAAGTGATATAAGACAAGAAAATTGCCTTTCTTGAGTTAAAAATGTATTTAAGGATGCCTAGAAAGTGTTGGGACTCATGTCTGCCAAGGGGAAGGGCTTTGGCTGCTTACCACGCCCTAGTAGGACCGGGGCTAAGCCAAGGGGTGTGGCTATGACGTATTGTGAGAGACTGAACTGCCCTGCTGGCTGATTGGCTAGTTCTAGGCCTATTTAAGGTCAACACCTTGCCAATAAAGTTTGAGTTTTTTGGATTCTCGCTTGCTATACAAAACTCCCTGGGTGTGGTGTGGGAAGACACTCAGCTATTTTTGTCCTTAAGCCCATCCTTGCCGGGTAAGTTGTTTTCTTTCTGCGGGTAGAAGGAAAAACCCCTTTTGGGCCCAAAAGGGGGATAGCTTAGAACTCGGCCCCATTCATAACTCAGCAGCCCAGGCAAGAAAGTGCATGCTGGGGGCTGGGGTTGTGGCTCAGAGGCAGAGCGCTTGCCTTGCACGTGTGTGGCCCGGTTCGATCCTCAGCACCACATAAACATAAATGCATTGCACTGTGTACAACTAAAGTAAATAAATAAATATTAAAAAAAAAGAAAGTGCATGCTATTTTGTTTTGGTTTTTAATATATTTTTGACACTTTATAATTGCACATATCTATGAGGTATGTGGTAATCCAGTGTATATATGCAATGTATCATGATCCAACTAGGAAAATTAGTAGTTTCATCTCTTTAAATGTCTACCATTTCTGTGTTTGGAGCCTATTAACTTCTCTCTTTTAGTTCTTTACAAATCACTAAGTTCTTTCTCAAGCTCCAGTCATCTTCCTATGCTGTGGAACATTATAGGTTTATTTCTCCCATCTACCTGTATTTTGGAGCAACTATTCAACAATCTTCCTTCTCTGCTACCTGATAGATGGGCTACCCCTCCCCCTCCCGGAAGTTTCAGTGCCCTGAGCAACATAACCTTGTTTCCCTTCTCCCAGGCAGGAAGCAATCTTGTTTCCCTTTCCCCGGGCAGGAGCCAATAGGATTAAAGCTTGCTCTCTTCCCTGGACAGGAGCCAATAGGCTTCACCACCAATGGTTTTAAGGGAAAACCTAGTGGTCCAGGGTGGTATAAAAGGGCTCCTGTCCATTGGGGACAGGGAGACAGAGAGAGGCCAGGAGAAGAGAGACAATGAGACAGAAGAGGACGGAGACGGAGAAGAGGTAGCCACTGCACACTTAACCACCGTCTCCAGCCCAATGGCAACTGCCCAAGCTGATGGCTCCAGAGACTGTAGTCAGCGCGACAGGACTCCCACCTTCTATTCAGAGCTTGCACACTTCCTGAGCTTGCACACTTCCCTTTCCATGACTCCTTTATCCCACCAGAGCTTGCACATTTCTCTTTCCCTGACCTCTCTCCCTCTTCCTTTTCTACCCTTAACCAGCCATAAAGGCCAGTTAATAAATCCCTTGGCTGCACGGCTGTCCCTGGTGTGATTTTTGCCTTCCACTACCCCTATCCTATCCTCTAGTAATCACTGTTCTACTTTTTCCTATGAGATCAACTTTTTCAGCTTCCACATGTAAGTGAGATCATGTGGTATTTTTCTTTTTCTGCCTGACTTTTATCACTTCGCTTAATGTACTCCAGTCCCATTCATTTTGCTGCAAATGACAGGATTTCATTACTTTTTATGACTCATTTATATTCCATTGTGCACATACACAACAAAAAAATACATCCGTTGTGACAAAAAAAAAAAAAGAAAAGAAAAAGAAAATCTCAATAATTGAGGAAAACAACAAGAAAGGATAAAATAAATAACATTTGTAATATAATAAAGAAGAAATAGTATCTGTACATAAAGAAAGCATCTGTTATACTGTCCAGTGAAGATGATTGCCAGAAGTGAGTCATAATTTTGTCACTAAAATTCTGTTTTAAAAATGTTTTATTGCTGCATATTAATTATACATAAGAGTGGGGTGGGATTCACTGTGACATATTCATACATGTACATAGAATAAGTTGGTCTATTTCATTCCCTAGTAACTTCCCTTTCCCGCCCCCAATCTCCTTTTTCTATTCTACTGGTCACTCTTATATTTTCATGAGGTGTCACTTGTTTCTGTTTTCTTTCTCAGCTTCAGAGCTTATCTCATGTACGGTTTGGATCTAGAATATCCCCTGAATAGTTTATGTTTTAAAAGCATGATCCCAATGCCTAACTTTTCAAGGTGGGCCTTTTAGGCAATAAGAATAGTAACTTCACCAGTGTATTAAAATATTTAATGGATTAGTAATTTGAATGGATTACTAGATGGTAACTAGAGGAAGGTGGGACATGGCTGGAGGAAGGAGGACACTAGGGGTGTGCTCCTGGGGACTACATCTTTTCCCTGGCTCCTCTCTCACTCACTCTTTCTGCTTCCTGGATGTCATGAGCTGAACAGCTTTCCTCTGTCATGCTATTCTGCTGTAATGTTCTTCCTCCTATCAGGCCCAGAGAAATGAAGTCAGTCAACTATTGACTGAGACCTGTGAAACCATGAGCCAAAATAAACTTTTCCTTCAAGTTTTTCTTGTCAGCTATTTTGATCACAGTGATGAAAATCTTACTAACACTTCTTACTTAGCATAATGTTCTCCAGTTCTATCCATTTTTCTGCAGAAAGCATAATTTTGCTCCTTTTTATAGCTGAAATTTTGAAACTCCATTGTGTGTATGTATCATACTTTCTTTATTCATTTATCTGTTGGTAGACACCTAGATTTTTTTCATAGCTTGGCTATTGTGAATTGTGCTGCTCTAAATATGGTAATACATGCATTACTATAGTATGCTGACTTCAGTTCTTTAGGACAAATACCATACTGTATAAACTATATAACTGGGTCATATGGTGGTTCCACTCCCAAACTTTTAGGAACTGTTTTTTCCCCCCATATCCTCATCAATACTTATTGTTTTTCATGTTCTTAATGACTGCTAATCTAAGTAGACTGAAATTTGATTTGAATTTATTTGATTGCTAATCACAGTGAATATTTTTTCAAGTGTTTCTTTGGCTATTTACATTTTTTTCATTTGTGAAATGTCTGTTTATTTTGTCAACCAATTTATTTTTTGGGTTAAATATTTATTTTGGTGTTAAGCTTGTTGGGTTGCTTATATATTTTGGATATTAATTCTCTGTCAGAATAATAGCTGGCAAGGATTTTTCTCCCATTCTGCAAGCCCTCTCTTCATGCTTTTGTTTCCCTTGCTCTGGAGAAGACTTTTAGTTTGATACAATCTCATTTATTAGTTTTTGGTTTCATGAGCTTTAGGGCCTTGTCTGCACCTATACGATGGACTTTTGACCCTATGTTTTTTTTTTTTCTACCAGTTGCAAGGTTTCTTGTCTAATTCCTAAGTCTTTAATCCACTTTGATTTGACTTTCATACAGAGTATGAGATAGAGATCTAGTTTCATTCTTCAACATTTAGATAACCAGTTTTCCCAGCACCATTTCTTAAAAAGGCTGTTTTCTCCAATGTATATCTTTGGCACATCAGATAACTGTATCTATATGAGTTTGTCCCTGAGGCTATTCCATTGGTTTTAATGTCTATTTTTCTGTCAGTCTCACGTTTTTGTTAATATGGATCTATACTATAATTTGAAGTTGAGAATCATAATGCCTCTGGTATCGCTGTTATTGCTTAGAATTGCTTTTGCTATTCTTGGTTTTTTATTCATCAATATAAATTTTTAAGCTTCTTTTTTAGTTTTGTGAATAATATATTTGGTATCTTGATGGGGATTGCACTGAATATCCATATCACTTTTGGTAATATGACTGTTTTAGCAATATTAATTCTACCTATCCAAGAACATGGGAGATTTTTCTGTTTTCTAGTGTCTCCAATTTATTTCTTGGGCATTCTATAATTGTTATTATAAGGGTCTTTCATGTCCTTCTTTAGATGTATGCCTAGTTTTTTTTTTAGGTTATTATGGATAGAATTATTTTCCTTTCTTTTATTAAAATTTATTGTTTATAGATATACATGATAGTAGGATGTATTTTGATATATTATATATACATGGAATGCAACCTGTTATAATTTTGATGCCATTCTTGTGGGATGAACATAATGTGGAGCTACACTGGTCATGTATTCATATATGAGTATAGGAAAGTTACGTCTGATTCATTCGACTGTCTGTCCTATTCCCACCCCCCCTTCCCTTCATTCCCCTTTGTCTAATCCAATGAACTCCTGTACTTCCCTTCCCTATCCTGCCTTGTTATGGGTTAGCATCTACATATCAGAACATTTGACCTTTGGTTTTTAGAGACTGGCTTATTTCACTTAGCATGATATTCTCCAGTTCCATTCATTTACCAGCATGTGCTATATTTCATTCTTCTTTATAGCTGAGTAATATTCCATTGTGTATATATACCCCATTTTCTTTATTCATTGATCTGTCAAAGGGCACCTAGGTTGTTTCTATAGCTTAACTATTGTGAAGTGAGATGCCATAAACACTAATGTGGCTGTGTCAGTGTAATATGCTGATTTTAATTCCTTTGTGTATAAGCCAAGAAGTGGGATAGCTGAATGATGGTTCAACTCCAAGTTTTCAGAGGAATCTCCACGCTGCTTTCCGTAGTGGTTGCACCAATTTGTAGTCCCACCACCAATGTATAAGTGAATCTTTTTCCCCACATCCTCGCCAACATTTATTGTTACTTATATTCTTGATAATTACTAAAGCTGTTGAATATTTTTTCATATATTTTTTGACCATTCATATATCTTCTTCTGTGAAGTGCCTGTTCAGTTCCTTTGCCCATCTATTTATTGGGTTATTTGTTTTTTTTTTTTTTTTTTTTTTTTTTTTTTTTTTTGTGTGTGTGTGTGTGTGTGTGTGTGTGTGTGTGTTAATTTTTTAAAATTCTTTGTACATTCTGGAAAATAATGCTGTTTCTGAGGTGCAGGTGGTAAAGATTTTCTCCCATTCTGTCGGCTCTCTGTTTATGTTCTTGATTGTTTCCTTTGCTATAAATCTTTTTAGTTTGATGCCATCCCATTTATTGATTTTTGTTTTTACTTCTTATGTTTTAGGAGTCTTACTGAGGAAGTCTATTCCTGTGCCGATAGGATGGACAGTTGGGCCTACTTTTTCTTCTAGTATATGCAAGATCTCTGTTCTAAAGACAAGGTCCTTGATCCACTTTGATTTGAGTCTTCTGCCAGATTTGGTATAGGGTTTCAATTTCTACTACATATGGATTTCTAATTTTCCCAGCACCATTTGTTAAAGAGGCTATTTTTTCTCCAATGAATGTTTACGGCACCTTTGTCTAGTATGCAAACTATATTTGTGTGTGTCTGTCTCTGTATCTTCTATTCTGTTCCTTTGGTCTTTAAGTCTATTTTTGTGCCAAGACTGTGCCATTTTGTTACTATAGCTCTGTAGTATAGCTTAATGTCTGGTACTGTGGTGCCTCCTGAGTTGCTTTTCTCACTAAGGATTGCTTTGGCTATTCTCGGCCTCTTATTTTTCCAAATGAATTTCATTCCCTTATTTATTTTTTGGCAGATTCATCATTGGTGTATAGAAAAGCTTTTGAGTTTTGTATGTTGATTTTTTATTCTGCTATTTTGCTGAATTTTCAAAATCAGATCTTTTTGGGTCTTCTAAGTATATAATCATATCATCTGCAAAGAATAATAATTCGACTTCTTCCTTTCCTATTTTATCCCTTTATTTTCTTCTTTTCCCTGATTTCTGTGATTACAATTTCTAGCAACTACATTAAATAGGAGTAGTGACAGTGGACATACTTGTCTTGTTTATGATTTTAGAGAACACGATTTTAGTTTTTCCCCATTCAGTATGATGTTAGCTTTAGGTTTATCACATAGCCTTTATAATGCTTTGTTAATTTCCTTCTTTCCAAAATATCTTCAGGGTTTTTAACATCAGTAGGTGCTATATTTTAAGAAAAACTGTCATTAGGTTCAGAAAGCTTTCTGAAATTATTTAACTAAAAATTTATTCACACAATTAGTTTGTATCTTGGTCCCATTCCAATATCAGTGATTCTTACATTTGGTCTCTTAATGTGGTACCAGATTTCTTGTATATTTTGAACATGGTTATTTATTTTCAACTCATTATTGCTGACTTAGTTTTCAAGTTCATATAAATACCCTTCAATACCTGAAACTCTGTCTTCTACATGATGATATCGATTGGGAACACACTCAATTAAATTTTTAATTTTATTTATTGGATACTTCATTTCCAGGATTTCTGCTTTTGTTGTTGTTTGTCTGCTTGTTTTAAGAATCTCTCTTTATTGAAATGCTCTTTAACTTCCTATACCTTCTTTCTTAGCTTATCCATTAGCTCTTATTCAATAATTTTAATGATCAAATTAAAAAAAATTACTGTCTCTAAGTTTTTCCACATCATTATTTGTGAATTGAGTTATTTTATGGTTATAGCTATTTGGAGGCCTCTTGCTGACATATTTTCCCATGTTATCTGATGTCCTGTTTTTGCATATCTGTTGAGATGGATTCCTTTTCCTAATTTATATGTAGATCCTTTAGTGTATACTTATCTCTTAATAATAAACACCAGGCTAAGGGTTTATCTTAACATTGATGAATCTGTTCTGAATAATCAAAGGGTTAATTTGAACCACCATTACCCCTTTGAAAACAGAGTAGCTGTTAGTAACATTGAAAATCTCAGGAAAACAAAAGCTATATATATCAACATATGATATGCAATGTATTTCTGACCTCTTCAATTCTATGGATCAGAGAGGAATGTGGATGACAGTCAATTTAGAATAGGCTCGGAAGATTAAAAATTAATAATAGCATACTAAGTTGTATTGAAAGAAGGTTTTATAAAATAGAAAAATCAGAAAGTAGAGTGAAAAGAGTAAGGAACAATGAAAGGAAAAGAATGAGGGAAGGAAGGAAGACAGAAATTAAAATGGGGTGAGTATAAAAGATGAGAGTGAAGGGAATGCATTGGAGATGAAAGAAAAGAGAAGAGGAAATAAGAGGGGATCCAGTTAACTGAAAAAATATGTTATATTAAGAACACTTATAGCAAAACAAAATTTATGGAGACACTAAGAATCAGTTAATATCAGATAGTTGGTGCAATATCCATCCTATGGAAATTCTTTTTTTTTTTTTTTGTTAATTTATTTTCTTACTACAGTATTTGATAGAGAGGCCTTTCTTAGTGAGAGAAATGCTTAAGTCTCATTGGAAGAAATATTCCCCTCCCCCACTGAGTTGATGCTGACTGGACATCGCTGTCATGTTTGTCTTTTATTAATTATCTTTCTAGTCTAGAAACCAATAGTTTTAATTTTCACCTGGTTGTTGTCTCTCTGGGTTGCCTACCAGCATTTTCCCATAATTGTCCTACATCAGTTTACCGTTCTAAAACAGGTATTTTAGTTCACACATGCAGAGCTGCTATGATATTGTGGTTTTTTCTCTCCCACCATTTTTATCCTTCTTGCCTGTGAAATTATTCAAGACAATGAAAGTAAATAATTACCAATAGTTCTGTTATGGGTTTCTGGGTTTAGCCTCAACACCGAGAGAATAGGGAACCTCTTTGTTTTAGTCAGCTTTTTTGTCACTGTGACCAAAAACCCTGACCAGAACAACTTTAGAGGAGGAAAAGTTTATTTTGCACTCACAGTTTTAGAGGTCTCAGTTCATAGACAGCTGGCTCCATTGTTTTGGGACTCTGATGAGGCAGAACATCATGGTGGAAGAGTTTGGTGGAGGAAAACAGCTCAGGACATGACAATCAGGAAGCAGAGACATAGTTTCTCTGTCCAGCAAAAAATATATACCTCAAAGGCATGCCCTGAAGACCCACTTCCTCTAGCTACACCATACCTGCTAAATTACTAACCAGTTAATCCTTATAGGGAATAGTGTCCTGATTAGATTAAAGCTTTCATAATCTGATCATTTCACTTCTAAATTTTCTTGCATTGTCTAACACATGAACTTTTGGGGGACACCAACATAACACTATTATTTTTATGTTTATTTTTATTTCTATGTTATTTTATGTTTATTTTTATTTATATGTTTATTTGTATGTTATTTCTATGTTTATAATAAGTGTAAGAGCTGAACAAATTAAAAATCAATGACTGTTCTTGGGTAAACCAGAGACCTGAAGTCAAAGGACAAATCACTGCCTAGAAATCTGGACAGATTCATCTAGGAAGACACATATGAGATGGAGTTCTCTTAACAGATATCTCTGGAATCATATGCTGGCAGGAACACTTGAATAGAAATGTTAAAGAATCTCTGTGTATTAATTGTGAATTATTATGAAAATAAAGGAGTCCGAATTTTAAGAGGAAATAAAACTTTGTGGATTTTACCTCAAGAAACTTTACCAGGTTTTCATTGCAAAGAACACTTCTATGACTCTAGCAGGAAGGTAAGAAAAAAATAAAAGTGAATTATGTCTAAAGCGCTCTCCTTAGTATAAAACATGTTGTATAATGATTTTGCCAAGTCCTGTCCTAACTAGGGAAAGGACATTCCTCCTACTCTGGCTTTCTCTAACCTTTTTGCTGTACCTGTGGTGAGAAGTAAAACTGATCACCTGGAGAGAAACATACAACTGCCATACCTCAGAGTTATGTACGGATATAGAGATAATTCTATCTCAGAGACACACCAATAGGACTCAAGTATGAAAAGAGTCAACTGTGGTTAAAAGACCCATAAGACATAGAATTTGTCAGCTGCCATCGATTCACTGCATTTATTGGATATTTATAGAATGCTCTATCCAAAACCATCAGTGCACAAATTCTTCTTATGCTTTCATGGAATAGCCACCAAAATAATCCATGTCCTAAACCATAAAACACATTTTAGCAAATCTAGGATAATGCAAGTAATGTAAGGTATATTCTCAGAACACAGCAGAGTTAACAGGAGATAGCACAAAAGAGATCAATAACAAAAGATAGTACATAAATCCTCAAATACTTAGAGATTAAACAACCCTTTTAAAAAATGCATGGGGTCACAAAATATTCCCTGGTGTGGTGGGGCATGCCTGTAATCCCTGAGGTTTGCAAGGCTGAGACAGGAGGATCACAAGTACAAAGACAGCCTCAGTAATTTAGCAAGGCTATAAGCAACTTAATGAGACCCTGCCCCAAAATAAAAAAATAAAACAAGCTGGTAATGTGGTATGGTGGTTAAGTGTCTTTGGGTTCAATAATCAGTACCAAAAAATAAAAATAAAAAAGAATAATTAAAATATTGAGCTATATGAAAGTACAACATAAGAACATTTGTAGGCTGCAGTGAATATAATACTTAAAACAATATACTGGGCTGGGGTTGTGGCTCAGCGGTAGAGCGTTCGCCTAGCACGTGTGCGACCCGGGTTCGATCCTCAGCACCACGTAAACATAAATGCTATTGCATTGCGTACAACTAAAGCAAATAAATAAATATTAAAAAAAAAATACAGCAGTAAATATCAATGCTATGTAAAAAGAAATCTAAAGTCATTAACCTAAACTTCTACATTAGGAAAATACAGAAAGTAGTTAAATAATTCTAGCAGATGAAAAGGAACAACCAAAATTAAGGCAGAAGTTAATAAAATTGAAAACAAGAATCCATTGAGAAAAATCAATGTGACCAAAAGATATTTCATTGCAAAGATCAATAAAATTGATAAAAAGTATAATGAAGAAATACTGTCAATAGCTTGATGCTCACAAAGCTGATAAATTATTTGAAATGAAGAATTTTCTTGAAAGTCACAAATTATCAAATGTCACATGAAGAGAAATATATAATCTTAATAAGGCTGTATCTATTAAATCAATAACTAACAACTTTCCAGGAGAGAAATTACAAGATACAGAAGATTTGCTGGTTCATTATTCCTAACATTTAAGGCTAAGGTAATACCAATTGTTCAAAATTTCTTTCATAAAATGCAAGTGGTAAACAGCAGTTCCTAACTCATTCTGTAGGTCAGAATAATACATGTTGTGGGGATTATAGTTGGAGAATTCAATATGAAATCATTTTTACCTTACTGCATAAAATTTCATACAAAGTTATTTATAGATAAGTTTATGTAGGATATTTATAGGTATGTGCATATGCTGAAGTTAATATATACATTACTGTCTCCTTACTTTATTAGCAGGGGGATTTTGCTCCTCCAGTAGTAATTATACAATCTACTAAGAAGAACTTGGTTTCAAATACAATTCCCCACATAGGGCAGATTCTAGAATTAGGGAAGGAAGCATATAAAATGAATGTAGACATCTTGTGTTGTCAAAATTTTGAAAAATGTTCAAAACAAATAACAACTGAAATTAAAATAACACAAAGCATCATAATTAGGGAGGACAGAGGTATGAAAGGGACACAAAGAACTGAAAAATCCCCAATGGTCAAATCTAGAACAACTTGAGTAAAATAATGAAGTAATATTGGATTATAATCAGAGGTATAAAATAAATATCCATTCAAACATAATTACATAAGTGATTGGGTGCCTGAGTAAACAGATAAATATCGCTGACAAAAAATATATCAACTAATTTAGGTAGGTACTTTGATTTCATGGAGGACATAGGCATAAATATGTACTTCTTGTTGTAGGTTCTATGTAGTGACTTCCTTCCAGAAAATGCAATGTGTAAGGGGTACAACTTTACAAAGGAGAAACCTAAAAACACTCCCTCAGATAGGTGATCAAGATTATATCAACAATGGTGATCCCATCTAGTGAACTAGATAGGATGCATCTTTGATGTGCTATAATGAAAACAGGATTTTTATCTATGTGTTCTTCCTCCCCCAAACACATGACATGAACAAAGTGTAATCATAAGAAAAATATCAAACCAATTCCAACAGAAGGACATTTTACAAAGTATCAAGTCAATACATCTCAAAACTGTCAAGGCCATGACAAACAAGGAAAGTCTGAAAAACTGTTACATCTAGAGGAGATAAAGGAGACACAATGATTAAATGTAATGTATCCTGGCTGGGATTTTGCACATTAGCTAAAAACTGAGAAAAATCTAATGATATTATGTATTACTTAATAAAAAGAAATCAGCATTAGTTCATTAACCATAGAAAATTATAAAATGTTAATATTGAGGGAAATTGATTATAGGGTATATGGGAATTCTGTTCTACATCACATTTTTTTTTCCATAAACCTAAAGTGATTCTAAAATGCAACATCCATTTATAAAAACACATAAAAGTAAATCAGAGTTTCTAATCACAACCAGAAAATAAAAATAAATTTCCTACAAGTACAGATAAAAATGTGTTTTATGTGGACTGTTTGTCTATTCTTAATATAGGTTAGTGGGATAAATTCTACACACAATTCAACACAAACCCCTTTACAGGACATAAAATTAATCACACAAATATAGGTGTTTTAATAATTATCTGACTTAATAATTTTAAAAAATATTTTCAACTGAGCTTAAATATTTATGTGGAGTGATAGATAAGAGTAGACAGTGCAAGGTTGTACTTCCTAAAGAATAGGCTGATGATATTTTGCCTGTTTTGGAAATAAGTGACATTTTCTTATGGAATTTGGTAAACTAAGAATAGTTATTTTTTTCACTAAAGGATTCCATTATCCCTATTATTCCTGAATAGATTTGAGTTCAGTTTGTTTGGGTGAAAAGAGATTTTCTCCAAAATGTAAAATTTGGTAACTCATATATTTCATTACTACTGTGACATATTTTCAAATTTATTCATTATTTCTGCCTGGCGCATTATTATCCCCTCTTTGAGAAAATCTTTGCTAATGTTCATGGTAATGTTTTCTCAGGATTTGGTACCAGTTTGGATTTGAGTGTATATACACATATATATATACCTGTATATATATACCGGTATATATATATATATATATATATATATATATATATATACATACATATATATATTTATTATATATTTATTTATTCAAATTATTCAAATATTTGCAACAAATGAAGTACCATAAACATAGTTCTTTATGTATTCAAATTCAATTACTTAGTGAATTAAGAACTGTATGTCTCAATTTTTAATTTTGCCTAACACAATAGTTGTATTTTAGTACATTTGTAAATTTCAATAATTTTTAACTCCTGCAATTAGAATATAAACTTTAAAAATATCTGATAGACCCATTTACACACAGATAATTCAAATTGAAAACTTTTTATGTGTTAAACTTATTTTAAAGAATTGTACATAAAGAAAATATAACATGTAGAGTTTCACAAAAGTCTCAATTTCCTTTTACACATTTTATTTTAAAAATATAACCCTCAAACAAAGCATTACTGGGTGATCCATATAGACATTCTCAAGTGTCTCATAAAAATAAATGTAAGCCTTTTTTCTAAAGGTCCAGTATTCAGATATGTGACAATCCTTTTATCACATAAAGCTATGGGGGAAGCTTTTAACAATTTCTAAACCATACATGTATCCTAAAGATTGTTAGGCATACATGCAAAAAGAAATTCAAAAAATATTTTTAGAATTTTAAATCTGTAAGAATATGAAATGCAAAACATACTTACAGATGTGTTAACACTTTTATTATCTTACAGATCACAAAATATACATATCACAAAATAATAACTTTATACTGCATCAATGCCACCTTTCTATTTTAAATAATTTAGTAATAAGAATCGCATTATTTAACAGAGTTTAATAGTTGATGCTATGGAGGAATGACAATATTCCAGGCTATAAAGAATAATTCCCCAGTCCTGAAGTAACAGAAAATAAGCTACGATAGATAAGCAAATAAAAAACGAATTCCTATTTCCTTATTCTTGAAGCATATGGCTAATCTCAAAAATAACTAGCAATAGCTAGTAAACTTCAAATTACTTTTTACTAGTAGAAATGGAAAATGTGGTTTCAAAGAAAAATTATCTGAAGTAAGCCTAGAAATCCCAGGATTCTACTACAATTCAGAAAGACCCAAAATACTAATATTTTGGAATGAGGTAATTGCTAAAACATACTTGCAGAATATACCTTGTCCTTATGTAAGTCTTTCTTGTTGACTAGCACAATTGTCTTTGTTTTGTTTTGATTCTTCAATGCACAGGTGCTGTGGGAATCCTGGGCCATCAAGGATATGATAATTACCTGTCAGGTGGAATGTGAAGAAACAGACGCCAGGAACCTCATGCTTAACCAATTACTTCTGGTGGAGGTGCTCAGAGAATTGGGGGAAGTAATTCTATCCTAGTCTTCATGAACTGTACAAAAATCTATTCAGAAATATAGTGAAATAAGTGTCAAGGAAAGTCTCTGTTGTTACCTGAAACATGATGTTCTCTACAAAATCTGTGCAAGTAATTAACCTATTTGTGCCTCAATTTATCATTTATACAGAGGGAAACATACTGCCAATCATCTGGGCTATGTTAAATTAAATGCTGCGTCCCCTTCTGCCCCCAGCTATAAAAACAACTAAATCACACTATCAGGAAGCTCTAGTTCAGACAATCACTAATCAATACTTACCCACCTGTTCAACAGGGCCTGGATGCTGCCTTCTTATTACTTTTAGCTTTAAGAAAAAGGTGTTCTTTCAATATCCTGGTGCCAGTATGTTCTTCTCAAGCTACATGGCTCTTTGTCCCTTACTATCTGTTCTATGTCTGTCATTAGACTAATAGGGTGGGAGTGTCAGCAACTCTGTTTATAAACCAACTATGATTATTTGGTTAAAAGATGTGTAATACTTTCATCAGATTAATTGTAGGCACTCATCAAATATCAGGGAGAAGAAAATTAATGGTCTCTGTTATGTAAAAGTTTAATTTCTTGCTTTTGGGGAAGCAACCAGAAAGATCTGTCTTGTAGAGAAAGATTTGTCTTGGCATGCTGTAGACAGGACATAGGGAATAGTTACTTTCAAGACATCTGTGATGCACGAAAGGTTGAACGATGTTGGATCAGAAAAATTACACAGCCTCCATAGAATGGTTAATGTCACTGGATGAACACTGTACTGATATTACTGGGAAATTGGACTGGATGAATGATGTATCACACATGACAGCAAACATCTTGATTGAAAGGGGTAGAGTTGGCCAATTAAAATGGCTCAAGGGAGATTCTGTCATATATAAGCTGATAGAGTCACATGAAATATCAAAACCTCATTGTTTTAGCAAGTAATATTAAAAGGCTTACAACATTTTCAAACACTTGCACTGAATGCTCTACATTTCCCTTTAAACAAACACTGCTTTTACTCCACTGTGAAGTTAGATAAGTTATATTTTTATTTTCATTGTATTTGAAACATTTTTTAAAAGTTCCCTTAAGACTTCCTTGACCCTGATGCCATTTCCAACCATATTTACTAATCTTCATGTACGTGGGGGTGGGAGAATTTTGAGCCATCTTTTTGTTATTGATATATGGTTTTATTTTATTGTATTTGGTGAATTTACTTTGAATGATTTCTATTATTTTAAATTTGTTGATCTGTGTTTTGTGGATGAGAATAAAGTCTATGTTGGGTGTTCCTCAATCACTTGAGAAGAATGTGTATTTGGCTGTTGTTTGATAAAACGATCCATAAATATCATTTAGGTCAAGTGGATTATAGTACTGTCCAGTCCAACTGTGTTCTTCCAGATTTTCTGCCTGCTGGATCCAGGTCCATTTCTGAGAGAGGAGTGATGATGTCCACAATTATAATAGTGGGCAAGTCCTTGCTTTGAAGTTCTTTCTCTTCAACTAACCTCTATTAATCTACGCTTTCTTTTAATTAATGATTAAAGGTATATGTTTATCCATGCCTTTACTTTTAATCTATTTGTATCTTTACAGAATAGGTTTTTTTTGGAAATACAGATTAGCAAAAAAAGACAATAGTCTTTTTTTAATCCACTCAAATGGTATCTCTCTTTTTATTGGTGATTATTTTTAAGGGGAGTTGGATTAATATTTTTTAGATTTGTTAATAATAATAATTTATTTTCTTGTCCTTTCTAGTATTAACTGAGCATCTTCCATGCTTCAGTTTATGCTGTCAATTGTCTCCTCTATTAGCACATAAGATAAATTTATTTTTAAGTTTTAATTGCTCCTGGCTTTGCAGTAGACATTTACAATTAATGCAAGTCTCCTTTTTGTAAGAGCCTTAATGAGGAGGTAGCTAAGATGGCAGCTGACTAAGAGCCAAAGAGGAGACGTTTAATTGTTTTCTCCTGACCTTATTGTAATCAACTAAGAATCTTTCTGTGCCCATGAACACTGTGTAATGCACCTGTAAGTTGAGCTTGTGACACGTGTATACTTGTTAAGGTGAAGGGTATTTAACCAGGTAGGGTTGGAGTTGTGTGGGGGTTGTTGTTGGAGTTGGAGTTGGAGAGAGAAGTCAAAAGAGAAAGCAGAATAAAGAACCTACTCGTTTCCAGTCTGCCTCCGAATTCTTTCCCGCGGTATCGTTGCTGTAGGGGCAGCAGCTGCAGGCGGCAACACCTTTTAATAGAATTATACCATTTAATGGGTAGTAAATGTACCTTAGAATAAGTATTCCCTGTCACTCCCTTCTGTCTCTTATAACATTGCAATCGTTCGTTAATTTTCGAAAAGCTATAATCACTGAATACATTATTTATATAATTACCTTAAAAAACTGTTATCTATTAGAGCAATTAAGAATGAGAAAAGTACAATATGCTATGTTACCTCCCATATTCCATATTCCATCTTCAATCCTCTTCCTTTCTTTATATAGATTCAAATGTCTGACATATAATTTTCCTTATTTCTGAATAACTTAATTCTTCTTAGGTCTTCTAGAAATTTTCTCCATTTTCTCTTGTCTTGGAAATTATTTGTTTGTCCATCACTTTATAATTTCACAGCATATAAATTTTTTGGTTGCTGATTTTTTTTCTTCCAAAACTTTAAATATTTCACTGTGCTCTCTTTTTGCTCATGTGGTTTCTGAAGAGAAGTCCAATGTAATTCTTATCTTTGCTCCTTCACAAATAAGTCAAACCTTTGACTTTCAAGATTTTCTTTTTCTTTGATTTTCTGAGGTTTGAATATTATACATCTATGTGTAGATTTTTTTTGTGTGTGTGTGTGTGTATGTGTGTTCACCCTGTCTTTTGGATTCTAAGATTCCTATGTCTCTGATTTGCTGTCTATTATTAATTTAGGGAATTTCTCAACTCATTGTCAATGAAAATATTTATATCCCTTTTCTGTCTCCCCCTGGTATTCCTATTTTGCATTTATTCCAGTTTTTGTAATCATCCTGGAGTTCCTGGTTATTCTGAATTACCATTTTCTTTCTGCTTTCTCTTTGAATTTCAATTTTGAGAGTTTCTTTTGACATTACTTGTAGCTCACCAATTCTTTCTCAAGTTCAGTACACTCTTTTGATGAGTGCTGTTACAATGCTTTTTATTTCTAGAAGTTACTTTTCATTCATTATCAGAGTTTGCATCACTCTGTTTTTATTAGCTCTCTGTTCTTCCTTGTTTTCCCTTTTTTACATTAGAGGTCTTGATAGAGGAGTGCTATTGTCTACAACTATGATAGTGGGCAAGTCCTTGCTTCGAAGTTGGCTTTGTCTTCAATTAACCTCTATTAACCCACTATTTCTTTCAATTAATGATTAAAGGGCAGAAAACACAAGCTATGGCCCCGGGAAGTCTGCCATTTCAAAGCTGGTCTGAAGTGGCAAGCCAGGGAAGAGGTATGCCAGGCCATGCAGACCAGGCACACCATAGAAGCCCAGCCTGAGCCCAATGTAGATGCCCACTCCAAACACCTCAATGACTCTGAACCCCTATACCTGCACAATATGCCAACCTCAACCTCCTGGGAAGCTAGGATTACAGGCAAACCCTAATGAAATGGAAGGGGGACAGACCTGAATAAAAGTTCAGACTCAAGGGTTAACCAATATCATTGGTATGTTTCCAAACTCCGATTAGCATAAATTTGGACCAATAGTGTTGACATAAGTGCTATATAAATCCCTAGAGTAGTACACCCAAGCAGCAACCCCTCTCGTGTCCTCTTTTGCCCTGCAGAAGTTCTTTTTCTATTCATACTTAAATAATCCTACTTTCGCATTCACTCGTCTTTTTATATGGATGTGAAACAAGAACTCAGAAAGAAGAAATTGGCAGAGAGCTCTGCTGCAGCAGTGAAGGACATAGTTTGCCATTAAGAGATGCAACATATTTCTTGGCTTATGCAGACCCCACCTCTAAGCAAAAAATGCAGAAACTCTGGTTTCATTAGAAGCATGTTAACATAGCCATTTTATATCCCCAGTTGGATAATCCCAACATCTCTGCCATATCTGAGTCTGGCTGTGATGCTTGCCCATTTCTACAAAATGTTTTTACCCTTTAGTTTACTTTGTCATTTGTTGTTATTGTTACAAGTCACATGTATTGCCCTGGGTAAAAAGAACTGGGTAAACAGCTTTTGAGTATAATATTTTATGTTTGTATGTCTAATTCTTAGACTGTATATGTTAGTATGGTTTTGATTGCTGAAACAAAATGCCTACGACTCAGTAGTTTATAAAAAGTAGAGGCTTTTTAAGCTCTTGCTTTTGGAGGCTGGGAAAGTTCAAAATCATGGTACGAGTATAAACTCTGCATTATAAATGGGGGATGGCATCACGTGGTGAGATAGAACAAGTGTACATCATCTTTGGTGTCTCTCCCCATTTCTACAAAGCCACCAGTCCCTTCACAGTGGTCCTACCATGAAAACCTCATCTAATCCCAGTTAACTCCCAGAGATACTACTTCTAACTACCATCAATATTTGAATTTGGGGGTTAAGTTTCCAACACATGAAATTTGAGAAAAAATGTCCAAAACATGCACTATTTTACTGTTTATTATAGCTGTAGATATCAGGCTAAAATTTCCTGTAATGTCTTTTTGTGTGTCTCCCCTGTTTGCCTTAAATAAGGCCTGAGATGTGAGTTCTTTCAGTTGTCCTTTGCTATGCTCGTAGTGAATTTGTGTCCCTGGATTATGATGTTACGGCTCTTTCTCAGTCTTTTTCCTAAATAAGACAAGGTTAGTGGGGCTGGAATTGACTATTTCTTCTCCCCCAGATCAGCTAGGTTCTAATAAAAACCCAATTGATTAAAGACCCCAGTGCATAAGATCTCACAAAACAGTTTTTAGTAGGGTCAGGACTTGCTTAAAAAAAAAAAAAAAAAAAAAAAACACAGAATGTTTTGGGTATTTCCAAACAGCTAGTTTTTGAAGGATGAAAGCATGAGAGGATTTTTTGTTTGTTTGTTTGAGTGTCCTCATGAGAACCTGGTTAGACTCCTAGAGGTAAACCTTAGAAGAATGTAAAGTCTCCAAGTGGAGTTTTTAACTCAAACTCATATACAATGAGCTGTAGTCAAATTATCAATTACTCATTTGGTTTTCCTTCAGTGTGGCTAGTTCTTGCACAGTGTTCTGATATTATGCTTCTGCTCTGGTGTGTTGTGATTCTTTTTGTCCCTCTACTTTTGACATCACCAGTTTCCCCTGTGACTCCAATTCTTTCTCAGATCTAAGGAGGGATGTTGATTCCTATTTTTTTTTCTTTTCTTTCTCTTTTTTTTTTTTTTTTTCTGTGTAGACAGGAATGACATCTTCCAAATTCCTTACAAGCTGACCCAGGAATTGGGAGTCCCCCCTCATCTCTCCTTGATTATTGCTTATCCTGCAGTGTTGATAGTGCATAAAATAAGAGGATCTGCTCAACTTCCTGTGATGGGTAGATGTCAATGAACTCCTAACCCATCTTAGAAAGTAGATCCTAGTGAGGACTTTGTACCAAACCATGGGCAAAATCAGGCACTTTCACATTCACTATCCAACTTTATTTGTCATAACAGCCTGTGTTTAAATAAAACTATTTTGTTTTTGTATATAGTATTCATGAAGAACTGAGTGAAGTGATGTGTTCATTTTAAAGTTAGTGAGCAAATTTAAAAATTCAGAAAATGAGTGAAAGATTTCAAATTCCATCTGGACCCTTACTATTAATGTCTTAATTTAATTTGATTTGATTTTAAGAGAGTTTGACATCTTATGGCCTTGTGGACCCTGGGGAGGGACTGCCCCTTTCAGGCTTCATGAATTCTGAGAGAGTCAGCAATTTGTCTTGGCGTACATTTTCATATGAAACTTAACCCCAAATCCACAGTCTTCCATTCTCTCCCTTTATTTAATTCCTACACACTAACCCAAGATTGTTCCTGACATGAAATGATCCAAAGCTAAGTGTTCTGACAAGTAGACATGACTTAGTTCATCACAAATAGTAAGATCTATGCTCTAGAGCTCAATGGAATCATGCAGACTATCCAATCTCAAGCTTATGCTTAATGTCCCTTACCATTTCTTTGCACAGAAGCCATGAAAAACTCTCAGGCCCATCCTTTCCCTTCATCCTTCTGCCTTCTATCCAAAGCTGGAGCTTCCCATTTGGTCCTGCGCAGTGAGGCATGTCCCCTCTACTTGTCCCCTCCTGCAAGTGATACATTCTCGTTTCAGTGGTATTGAGCTTTTAGTGTGTCTCACCTTACCACACCTGATCAGAAAGAAAATAAAAGAGAGAAACAAGTATCCTGGTACATTTAAAATATACCTCTTTGTTGATATGAAATTTCAAAAACTGCAGAACTTGACTTTACCTTTCTTCCAAAGCACAGAAAGAAGACTATGATCTAAGAGTGGTTATTGTTTAAGAACGTTTGGCTTTTATGGGGAAGGTTCTTTTTCCCTCAGAAACTAAACTAAACTTAGACTTTCTCATCGTTATTCATAAAGTAAAAGTTGCAGAAAGTTTTCCTTTTAACTTTATCCATTTGACAGATATTATGTTTATATATTATTACCTCAATTAATCAATTAAACCAATACTATTTGCTATGTTATTAACTATGTATGCTTAGTGTGTAAAACATTGCTTAAAGAACAAAGCCAATTCTAACACCCTCTATGCATTTGTATTTTTGTGTAACATGCTCAAACTTGTAAGCTTTATTGAGATTTCTATAATGCTCTAGAATGTGTAAGGGTATATAAAAGTAAAACATGTATTGCACCACATTGTGAAATGAAAGAACATTTCAAATGAAATATCTAATGAGCTTCTTAAAGTAGAGCTAAGAATGCTTTTAAGAATTGCATTCTGTCTGGTAGAAAAATGTATCAACTTTTAATTTAGAAAATGATCAAATTAAAAATTATATAAAACCGCCAAGGATAGCAGGGATAATTATAGTAATAATTACACTGTGCTCAAGATATTAACTGGGAAATATAATGGAGTTGCTATTTCTGTCATCTCAGATATTGAGTTCAACAATTCCTGGAGCCGTAGTCCCAAAAGTAAGAAAGTCTTTCTATTTTCTTTGTTCTTTACTTATAAACACATAAACTCATTTTAGTGACCTAAGGAAACTTGTTTGTTCCCTCTTCTTCTGGCTTTCTTCTTCATATTAACTTCTTTTTTATCTTTAAGTCTTAAAATCTTTAAAAATATTTTTTAGTTAAAATTTTAGAGTATTTTATTACTTAAAAAATATTTGTGCTCTGTGTACAAATGTGGTGGTTTCTTAATTTGAACTGAAATAATTTTATTCTTATTAACATTTGGGTAATCAGAATACAAACTTATAGGATTTTAGTTACAAAATCATGTCCTTTCATTGAAGACAAGATCTGAAACTGTGACTGTACAGTGGTTAGTGTTTTGTGAAGAAAACACACACTCAGTTTTACCCAGATATACACCTAATATAGTTAAGGCATTTTAGTGTTATTTATTTGACAATTTGAATTTTAAATAAAATGAGTTAGATATTCAGTGACTTAAATGTTATTTAATAAGTATATGTGTCACATTATTTAGGATGCTGTTTTAGTCACCTTTGTCACTGCTACAACTAAAAAGACCCAACCAGAACAACAGCAGAGGAGGAAAAGTTCATTTGCAGGCTCACCATTTCAGATGTCTTATTCCATAGAAGTCCACCTCCATTTCTCAAGGCTCGAGGTGAGGCAGAATATCATGGCAGAAGAGTGTGGCAGAGGGAAGAAGCTCACATGGTGATCAGGAGGCAGAGAGAGACTCCACTTGTCAGATACAAATATATACCCCAAAGCCACACCCCAATTCCCACCTCCTCCAGCCACACCCCACCACTTCAGTTACCACTCAGTTAATCCCTATCATGGGATTAATTCGCTGATTGGGTTAAGACTCTTATAACCTAATAATTTCTCCTCTGAATGTTCTTGTGTCGTCTCACAGGTGAGGTATTGGAGGACACCTCACGTCCAAACCATAACAGATGCGTGAATATAAGACTGAATTTTTTTTTTTTTTTTTTTTTTTTTTTTTTTTTGGTACCGGGGATTGAACTCAGCGGCACTCGACCACTGGGTCACATCCCCAGCCCTTTTTAGTATTTTATTAGAGACAGGGTCTCACTGAGTTGCTAAGTGCCTCGCCATTGCTGAGGCTGGCTTTGAACTCGTGATCCTCCTGCCTCAGCCTCCCAAAGTGCTGGGATTACAGGCGTGCGCCAGCGCGCCCGGCTAAGACTGAATTTTTTAGTGGAAGCTAGGTTATGCATGAAATTAGACTTGTCTCCTATGACTGAGAGAAACTTAAATATACCTGCAGAGAAGTGAAAATGCCTAAACCAGAGCAAGCCATGAAAACTGAGGGAGAGACAGAAGTCATAGACATGTCAATGTTATTTTACTTTATGTCATGACTTCTTCCTTCTTCATAGACACTTTAGTGGTTTCTTTGTGAAAAGATAGGTAAGGCAATACTTTCAAACCTATGAGATTGGGCTCTGATAGACATAAAGTTGTGAATTATTAGAGAACACCATGGTAATATTGACTTTTTGGAATGTACACAAGCTTTATAAGACTCAAGAATTAATTCAAAAATTAATTCTTTAAAAAATACTTTTTTTCCTTAACTTTCTAGCTCTTTCATTCAATACACAAGTGTATTCCAAAATACTTTGGATAGAATAAAATGATAACAATCAGTTGTATGATGTAGCTATTGCTTTTTCATTGTTGAAACATGCACATAGGAAATAATATTGTGATGATAATTTCACCAGTAACACTTTATGGATAAGGAATGATTTAAAATATATACTTTGAAATTTTATTGTAACAAATAAGTTCCATTTATCACTAGATCCATTAGTAGTCTTAACAATATGTGTATTTCAACCATTTTGTAACTGATCGTCCCTTTGGAACATGATAATAGAACATCTGCTGTTTTTCTAAGTTCTGTGGAGGTTATACCTAAGCACCTACAAGAATAAATATTTCTCACTTAGCAGTTTTGTTCTCAAATCATTAGTTACTTTACCTTAGCACAAGACAGACACAGCTATGGATGTATTCATCTTATGTCCTATTGTACATTTTCTAATTTAAATGTACTGAATGTATATTATTACATTTTGTCACAGTCAATAGGTCTTGCTATTATGTTGTCACCTTCATGATTATCAATATCAATATCAGAATAGCAAAAACTTAGAATTTACCTGGTGCCAGGCACCAATATATTGGCCTAATGCATGTAAACTAATTTCATTTTCAAGATAATATTAATTATTATATCCATTATACAGAATGGAATGCTAAGACACAGGAGAAAAGTAATTTCATGAAGGTCACATAACAAGTGAATGGCAGAACTGAGAGCTAAGACCAGACCACCCTGTTCCAGAGTGCAGGCATCAGGTTTGTACAAATTCCCCAGAAGCTGAAACACTATGGAATGATGGGTTATGGCTTTTCTTTTCCACATGGACAACACAGTGTCATCCATTCTTAAGTTTATATATTGTCTGAGAACTGATGGTCCTAAATTCTATAGAATTTAGTTGTTTAAATAAAAATTTGATTTGAATTTTAAAGAAAAGTCAATAGTAATGATTTAGACATCAATACCCTAAGTACATGTATAAAAACACAAATGGTGTGAAAATACTTCATGTAAAACCAGTGACTTTAAAAATTGTGCTCTTTATACTTAATATGAAATGAATTGCACTCTGCAAGAATGTATAACAAATTAGAATTAAAAAAATATAAAAAAAAGAATATAAGAAACAATAAGTGTTGGAGAGTATGTGGGAGAAAAGGCACACTCTTATATTGCTGATGGGACTGCAAATTGGTGCAATCAATCTGGAAAGTAGTATGGAGGTTTTTAAAAACTTGGAATGCAACCACCTTTTGACCCAGTTATCCCACTCTTTGGTCTATACTCAAAGGACTTAAAAACAGCATACTACAGGGACACAGCCACATCAGTGTTTATAGAAGCACAATTCATAATAGTAGCTAAACTGTGACACCAACCTAGATGCCCTTCAATATATAGAAAAAGAAACTGTGGTGTATACCCACAATGCAATATTATTCATCATTAAAAGAGAATGAAGTTATGGCATTTGAAGGTAAATGGATAAGTTGGAGGATATCATGCTAAGTGAAGTTAGCCAATCCCAAAAAACCAAAGGCTGAATGTTTTCTCTCATAAGTGGATGCTAATCTATAATGGGGCTGGGGGATGATGGGCAAAGGGTAGGTAGGGTTGAGAAAGGGCATGGAGATAGGAAGGACAGTGGAATGAGATGGACATCATTACACTAGGTATATGTATGATATGTACGAATTGTGGGACCCTAGTATGTGTACAACCAGAGAAGTGAAAAATTGTGCTCTATTTGTGTACAATGAATCGAAGAGCATTCTGCAGTCATGTGTAACTGATTAGAACAAATAAATAAAAAAGAATAGATGCTAAGCACACTTATCATTTATGTATAAAGTATACAGAATAACAATATCATGTATACACTCCTAAACTCACCACTCAGTTAAAGGAACAAAAGACTTATGCATTTTCAAAAGAGAAACCAGTAAGAATACTTGGACTGTCCCATCAGAGGTAAGATAAAACCTGAAGGGTTTGGTGGTATTCTTTCCAAGTCTACATTAGCATAATTTCTACAACCCCCCTAGCAACCAAATAAATTACACAAATGGCCCTATTTGGGAACAAAAAAAAAAAAAAAAAAAAAAAAAAAAAGAAAAAAAAAAGAAAAGTCAATAGTAGCTGATATAATTTTACAATTTTTTTGGTAAAAATTCTACTCATGATTCATTTGCAAAGTGTAAGATATGACTATTAGGACAATGTTCAGGGTCTGAGCTGACAGGGTCTCTCTGGCTTAGCCAAAAGGATACATGAAAAAAAAAAAGTTCCTTAAATAAAGTTTAACTCAAAAGGAACCATCGATTCTGAAACCATCTGGGAATCTAGGAATAGATGACATTGGATTGTCAATGTGGAAAGAAGACACCACAGCCCATGGTTCTGCAGATTAAGAATTGTTCACTCTAATGGAATGCTATTGAAACTTTAAGTCCTGAATTCAACCAAAAAGAAGAGTAGGCTGCAGGACAGATCTCAAAGCCATTAACTAATAATTTCATTAATACTCACCATTCACATACTCTTAATAAATGGACCAGAGGACACTTTTTTCCTCAGGCTAAACTGTACCAAATGCATTTGACAGACATGTTTTCTGGCCCAAAAGAGAAGCAGAGAGTAATGTGAGATATTTCCATACATGGATAACAACCAGGAAGGGAAAATGCACATAAGAAGAAAGGCTTATTTGTTTTTTTTCCATAAGCAAAATTTACTGGAGTTCTTACCTTGTAAGATAATGTTCTGTTTTGGCAACTAGGATTAAGGTCTTGATTTGGGCCCAAATTCTCCTAAAGGAAAAGTGAACACTGAACAAGAAGATTCCTTTCTGCAGAGACTACTGAGAAGACCTCCAAGGATGGTAGAAAACTACCTGAAAATAGGCAATAGCCTCTCTTTAGGACACTGAAAAGAGACATTTTTTCTAACTTCTACAAAATATTTTGTAAAGATCCAAAGAATAACTACTTTAAGGCCTAAAAGTTATGTAGTCTCTTTTGCAGATTTCATGTTGGATAAGGAAAGCTGACATAGATAAATGAAATGACAAGTCTGTGTTAAAACAAAGCAAAGCAAAACAAATTTATTTACAAAATATGTACTGGACTGGATTTGGTCCAGTTGCGATAGTTTACTGACCCTTGTATTTATTTTATTCTTAAATGTGAAAGAAAATTAAAGGATTAACAGATATTTAAGAAAAAATAAATTCGGTGAAAGGGAAGGACCAAGAACAAACAATGCAATTGAGATAAAGGAAACAATGTATTCAAAATAAGTAAAGTTGTTGAAAGACCAAGTCATACCCTCAAAAAAGATTAGAAAAAAGATTAGGCTACTTAAAAGGAAAATAATTATATAACAAGAAACAATATTCAATTTAATAGATTAAATATTGCATTGCAGTTTAAAAAACAAATAGATTGAACACTAAAATGAAGACCTAAATTCAACATAAACAGAATAAAAAAAGAGTATGTTACAAACAGGAGAAAAATCTCAGTGGCATAGCCTTTAATTCAAGAAACACAAATTCAAAATTGAGAAAATAATAAATGAAATAAAGAAAATTCTGCAGTACTGATGAAAAACATGAAATAGAAAGAGGACCAAAAAATTGCCACCAGCTAGAAAACACTGGCAAAGCACCTTCAATATATGGAGAAAACAGTTTTAGAATTAGACATCTATGCTGAGCAGAAACACTAGTCAAGCCTGAGAAGAAGATAAATGTGTATTTTTTCAATGACTCAGAACTCCTTTCTAATCTATCCAAAATTCTACATCCATATCATCTCAGGGATTACTTTAGAAAAAATTAAATAATTTACACACATATAATATGTATTATATATTTATCTATCAAATATAAAAAGTTTGAAAAACTAAGAATGGCATAAAGGGAACAATAAATGTAAAGAGAAATTCAAAGTATGTATACTTAGATTAACCTTCAAAAGGTTAATCCAAAAATAAATACAAAGATGCACTTTGGATTAACATTTGGATTAATCTTTAAGAATACATGTTTGCTCCTTGACGAACACTATGTACCTCTTTCTAAGTAAGCCACATTGGCTTATTTCTGTATAAATTGAGTCAGACTCCTTCTTCCTGTAGATATCAAACTGCTAGTGTTGTTGTTAATGAACTCAGATATTCTACAACACACAAGCAGACAGACCATAGGACACCCTATTAAGTGGCAAAGAACTAAAGATAACAAAAATAGTACCAAAATAACCTCAGTGAAGAGGTGAGGTGGCAAGAGAAACACTGAGGAATCACAGAAATTCAGAAGCTAACTACTTCTGGGTTTGATTAAAAAAACAAACAAACAAACAAACAAAAAACAACAAAAAACAAAAAAAACCAAGTGGCTCTTTTTTAGGGATGGAGATCTGGAGATTTAACCCAGAGGAACTTTACCAGTGAGCCACATTCCCAGCCCCTATTTATTTATTTATATTTTGAGGCAGAGTTTGATTAAGTTGCTTAGGGCCTTTCTAATTTGCTGAGGCTGCGCTTGAACTGTGATTCTCCTGTCTCAGCCTTCCAAACCACAGGGATTACAGGTGTGTGCCAACGTGCTAGGCAACGAAAGGCTCTTTTTTCTTTCTTTCTTTCTTTTTTTTTTTCAACTTTCTCACAGTTTCCTTAATTCATGAGTACTTTGAAATTTTAAAAATTAAAATTTCTAAAAAGATGAGGTTTTAGCAAAGAATGATTTACGGGCTTGCTCTCTGCCTCACGGATGGCACCTTCTTGTTGTACTTTACATGGGAGAAGGGGAAACAAACTTCCTGGAGCCTCTTTTATAGGTCCACTTTTATATGGGCCTCTCAAAATCAGCTCCAAAAGACCCCAGTTCTTAATACTATTGTCTCAGGCAATAGGTTTCAGGTATTCAACACATGAGCATTGAGGAAACACAAACATTCAGACCACAGCAGCTGCATTCATATTTTTTTCTCCTAATCTTGAAGTGGTGTTATTTTAATTTGCCCTTTTAGTGTCAGTCATAGTCCAGATAACTAAAAACTGCATGTGTTCATCTTATTTCTGCTTATAATAACTCATATAGGTCACATTTCATTTGATTCATCCAAATATGGATTATATAACTTCATTGAGAGTCTTAGACAAGGAACTCAATTCTCTGAATGGCACAGATGGTCTGGGAAGCTGAATACAGTCCTAATATTGTTGTCTTTACATTCTCTGCATGCAATTAGCAGTATAGAAAATTACCACTGTACCTAGAGTATTGTTTACCACGTGATGACTATTTGAATATATCACACGCCGTTTTTTATTAATTGCTCACAAAATATTTTAATTTTTAAAATAATAACTGTTTCCCCCTTTTTCATTAACTCTCTATAATCCAATCCCATCAATGGACTTGCTCTCTCAAATTTTGGGATACTTTTTACCTGCCAAACCAACATGATCTTACTTTATCCACGCTGATTTTACTGCAATCACTTCTTTTATATTGTTGTTTAATCTCTCCCTAATTTGAAACCTTCTAGTGTTTGGTTTTGTAAAAATCTGAAGTCTTCTATTTTCTCCCCTTGAATGCACATTTGACTCTTCACTAGTCTTCTTTTCTGGCATTGTGACAGAATTCAATGGGTTTTCTCCTTGATGAATGTTTTGTACCTCTTTCTATAAATCAGGAAATTTAGGTTTACTGGTCCCATATTCTTGGACTTTTCAGTTTCCAGAACTGAGAGAAACAAATACCTGTTATTTTTAAGCCACTAAGTTCAGGTGTTTTGTTACAACCACTTGAACAAATGTCTCAGTTTGTAAGAACTTCTGAGTATTTTCTGACCTCTTCTCTTTTCGTATTTTCGCAATGTCATCTTAGTCTGACAAACAAAATTCATTCAAGTCCTTAAAAAAATGCATAATGATGCAACAATTAAGTACAAACACTTTAGGGTACCTGCTAATTTTCCCTACATTATGTATTTCCATCTACTCTCATGTTCTATAAAGCACTTGGCCATGCCCAAAATCAAATTCAGGTTTGCAACTAACTGAATATTTCTTTTTCTTTTTCTTTTCTTTACTCTTTTTTTTTTTTTTTTTTTTTTTTTTTTTTTTTTTTTAGAGGGGAGGTACTCAGGGACAGAGTTGCTTAGTGCCTCGCTTTTGCTGAGGCTCGCTTTGAACTCCTCATGATCCTCCTGCCTTAGCCTCCTGAGCCGCTTGGATTACAGGCATGCACCACTGTGATGGGCCCTGAAAATTTCTTTATTAAAGCCAACATAGGTATCTCATTGATACTTTTCTGAAAATACATTGTCAATATCCTGCCTTGCTAATCAAAGAAGGGCTTTGGCCTTTTCCTGAGACTCTGATGCACTGTAAGAATTCACTGTGATACTTAGACATATCCTAATATCCTACAGGAAATTGGGGCACAAATGGAATTTTTTTTTGACTGGTTAATCATTTCAAACTTCCATGCTTTGAATTTCCTTTCTGAATCATCACAGTGATCATATTTTTTTTTCTTCTTTGCAAAAAGATCAGCTATTGTACTGCTGATACAATGGCCATTTGTCCTACTGCCAAATTTCTTTTTCAAACTTTCCCAGGATTTGGAAATATGGAACTCAGAATGATAGAATTTTATAATACTAAAGCTTTTTAAAGTCACTTCCATAGTACATGTTAATAGGTTCTAAGTAAAGATAAATCAACTCTTCATGAAATTCATATCACTTTGCTATTTATTTTCACTTTTCAGAACATTTTGAAACATTATTTCCAGTGTTCTGCTGTGTTAAGGACTGAATTTTCAGAGTGTGGTGCAAGAGATGACATAGATCAAATGCTTACATAATATTTACTCAGTGTCAGGTAATTTTTGAAGGGTTTTAGAGATATTCACTAATTTACTCTTTACCACAACCCTGTTCAATAAGTACTATTACTATACCTATTTTATAGATAAGGAAACTGAGGCTCTTGGAAGCTGCAAAACTATACTAAGTCCTCATGTCTTATAATTGACAGAAATTAAATGTTTGCAACCAGACTTTAAACCTTGTTATATTAAATATTAATACAATGCAAATTGCCTATGTAGGTTAGATTTTAGTCACCATTTTTATTTCTTTGTCATTTTGTTTTTTGTTTCCATCATCCTTGAATGTCAGAAAACAAATTTTTTTGCTTTGTGTTTAAGTATCTGATTGTATTTTAGGTGGAACATGGGAGCCTATCATCCCTTGAAAATTAATTTTTATTACATTTTTATTCCAACCCACCTACTTTAACCAGGAATGGACCACACTAAGAAAACATGAAAGTTAAGCATTTGTTTCAAAATTCAAAGAATATTTCTTGGCTCACACATCTATAATTAGTTCTATAATTTTTTTGTTGCCACTTAGAAAAGACCTGTGCCCTTGGAGATGAAATTACTACCCACACATTAGGAATAGGAAAATAAACAAATACACATGTGTAATTATCACAAGCACTGACCCAGTGGCTAATGTCTGACCTGTGAGTGTGCCTTAGTCTATAGATTAATCATTAGCCTCCATATGTGGCAAAACTAACTTGAACAACTTTTAAATGCACACACATACATATACACAGTTTCCAACATTATTATCTTTTTTTCCAATTTACATAGTGTAGGCTAATTTTTTAATGATTAACTTGTCATTCAAGAATGTTAATTTCCATGCTTTTTATGGTTACATTCAGTTTGGAATTGTAATCCCATTGTGTATTTCTAATCCATTTTTCAGCTTAATAGATCTGATAGATTTCAAATTACATTTCGGTGAATAGTTTTCTTCTCATTTTCAACCTCCATTTAATGTTTCCACTTTGATGGAACAACTTACTAAGCAAAGTGCCTTTAGCACTTCTGTCAAGATTTAGTAACTTAATCTGGATTTCCACTAAACCGCCACTTATAGCTGAACATTTAGGTAGACTCTGGCTGAGGTTTCATCGCTAAGAGCTAAATATATACCGATTAGGAGAGAAACAAACCTGGGGTCTGTTACTGAACAAATGCATCATCACATTTATGCATACATTGGTATCAAAAGAAAAAAAAGAGAAAGATCACAACTTAATAAGTGGAAGACTCAAGCAGAAGATAAATGATAGAATTTACTGGAGAGTGAGAGGACTCAGCAAAGTTAGTGCAGTATCTCAAATCAAATGATTCTGCCATTATGGTGCTACATTGGGTGTTCTTACATTTTTTTTCTTTTCATTTTTATTATTTTTTATTTATGTATTTTTGTAGTGCTAGGGATCAATCCCAGGGCCTCATGCATTATGGTGTTATTCTTTATCCTCCCCAATGGTATAACTAAAAATGGATGTAGAATATAGGGAAAGATTCAGTGTATTCCAACAAAAGTATTTAATGATAAGGGAAAGCTTAGTTTCTGAAATAAATAAATAATTTGGTCTCCTACTCTAAATAAGTTGAAGAAATGATTAATTAATATTATTCAGGTGTTACCTAGGTTTAGTTTTTGAAGAAGTTATTTATCTCTATAGAGGCTGGATGAAAGGAACTTGACTTAAAATGAAGGAGAAATAATTTAAACCACTTGAAGTAAGTAAGTTTAAGTGGTGTATATACTATTGAATCTGCCTGCCTAAAAATCTATTAATAAAAACTAATAACCACACATTTATTTAGTTAGATTTAGTTCTAAGACATTAACTGCTTCATATCATTATAATGAATTTGCACTTAGTTACACTTCGCTATAGACCCTAAAATAGAAAGAATGTCAAAATATACGAGTATTGCAAAGTTTCAAGCTTTGAAGTATCTTTAGCAAGTCTACTGATTATTCTCCACTAATGTGTCACAGATTAAATGTTTCTAGAACATGTACTTGGCATAATATTTAGTCAGGGGTGGGCATTAGTTCAGCTGAAAATTGAGCTGCTGCCCTGTAAGACATACTAAATATAATGTTCAGCTAGTAAATGCTGGAAATGAACAGGATTTGGAAAAATGAATTTAAATTTCCCCTATATTATTTTGAAAATATCTCCTAATATTTTTCAGAAATGTCTTTTCCTAGAAGATAAAATATAGATGATACTTTTATCAAGATTTCTAGGGAGAGAATGGATACATATATATTTTCTTAACAGTGAAATTTTGATATATGTCAGGTTTCCAGAGGCTTTACCTTCCTAGAGACTTCCAGAAACACTTTCAAAGAGAGTAATGAGGTATCTTGAAGCAGGGGAGGGAGGTTGAGTCCTTCCCCTCTGACAAGTGAGGTATTTGTTCACCCTTGTGCAGCCAGGGGCGTGTGTTGATTTCACAGGCCTAGGAAGTTTCTAAAGTCTGTTTTTGTTTTTTTCTTCAGAAGTACTTAAAAGAGGATGCAGCTCAGTGGTAGAGTGCTGCTTAGGATGGCAAGGCCTTGGGTTTGATGCCCAGTAATTGTAAAAGAAGAGAAATATAGCAGGTAACAGTAGTGTATAACTGTAATCCCAGCTACAGGAGAATCACAAGTTCCAGGCTAGGCTTGGCAACTTAGCAGAACAAGACTCTGTTTCAAACTACAAAAGTATAATTAAAATAAAATAAAAAGGGATAGGGATGTAACTCAGAGTAGAATGCTCCTGTTTCATCCCCAGTAGAAAAAGAGGTAAAGAAAGAAAACACTGTATTAAGTGAAGGTAAAGTTTGCGTAGAGTTTTTCATGCTTTTCATGTTGAGATGCACCTCTGATAGCTTCCTAAAGTACCAATGCACACAGTGTAGCACTGATGGATTGTAGTGTCATTTCACAACTGCTGATTGTCTATGACCAAAATCTTTTCTTATAATGTAGCCTATCTAAGGCCATATTGGTTCTACATACAGAGTCAGCACTGAACACTGGTTAAAAGTCCAGTAGAAATGTTTCCCACTTTTGAAAAGAATCAGGAGTCAGGATGAAAGGCAGACCTTAAAATCTTTCCTTTAAACAGCAAATATTTCATAATGCCTGCACCATTAATTTGATTTTACCATCCTTCATACTGGGATTAAAAAAGAAAAAAATGTGTGCTACATTTATTGTAAAAATATATCTTTTTATTTTGTATATTTTTCAAAATCATTAAAAAGAAAAAAAAATCAAGTGTGCTACATTTATTATAAAAATATATCTTTTTATTTTGTATATTTTTCAAAATCATTAATATAATTTTTGTTATAAAATAAAACACAGAACACCTACAAATCTCTATTTACTGAATTAGAATAATGTTAAACTCATTTCAAGAAAGAGACTAACCCTTCATTTTATAAATTTTTACTCATTTTATATTTTTAGTGTTATACTCATTTCCTCCTTGACTCAAAAGCTAAAATATTGCTTCTTCTTTCTAATAATTTTTATATTTATCAGTGCATATACTCTTGCTCTTCAACCTCAGCCTCTCTCTCTCCCTTTCTCTTGGTCAAATAGTATTCTCTATCCAGGATTTTTATGGGTCCCACATAGCTAAATATGACAATCCAGAAAGCATACTGTCTTGTCCCTCTTGAAAATCAAGATTTATAACCTCAACTGGGCTTTTAATGCTCCCCAACAAACTTTTCTCCCCTAATTTATCCTCAGTCCCATTCTTCTAGACTATGTCATATTTACTCTTCTCTCTTGGAAACTTCAGCATCCCTTCTCCCAAACTCACTTTTGCTTTCAGAAAAAAAAAATATATATATATATATATACATATATACATATATATATGTGTATATATATATATATATATATGAATCAGAGAAATTCACGAGCTCTATTATTTAGCTTTATATAACCATCCAGAATCTCTTTCTATGTATTGACCTCTACTTCTGTTTCTCCATGTCACTAAATGTAAAGGTCATTTTGCATTTCTCATCACTCTTGAATTAGCAGCAGCATTTGAGAGAGAGGCATGTCATGTTTTTCTCTGAGGACAGTGCAGTTACAACATTGTCTGCTTTTCTTCTGCATCCCTGACTGCTCCTTCCCACTCCTTTGCTGGCTCCTCCTCCTATCTGGGATGACACATGCTGGAATATTCCAGGAATCAGGCTTCCAATTTCTTTCTTCCATTTATACTGTTGAATCTATCTCATTCTAAAGCTGACATTTAAATCCCATCTAAGGCTGATGTTCCCCAGATTGATATTCTAACATTAGGTATTTTTCCATTTGATTATTTTTTAATTCTCTCTTCATGTTTTAATTCAACTACTTTTAGCTACAGCCATCATTGTGCTATATCCCACCTCTACCATAACCATTAGTATAAAAAAAAATGTGCTATTTCTCATGCAAAACTTTTCTCATTAATGTTCTAAATCACTCCACCTTTTGCCCTTAAGATTTATTTACAATACAGTGGCCCTAATGCATAGTGATTTTTTAAACATATAAGTCTGCTCTGATCCCTGTCTGCTTAGACCACTTCAGAGGTATATCATCTCACTGGGTGAAAACACCAGAATGCCTACAGTGACTTGTCCCTCATGTGATCTGAGTTCTTTCCAATTCTCTGTGTTCAAGAGTAGTATAATGCTACTCCCATGATCCAGCCACACTGGCTTTCCTGCTGTTGCTTAAACACATTTTGTACGTGCTCACTTTAGAACCTTTGAGTTTACCAACACATCTGCTTAGAATGCTCCCAATATCTTACTGGCCACTTCCTTCCCTTCTGTATTTAAAATCACTTTGTCTGTAAAGCCCTCTTTGACTCCTAACTAAAATGTCAAGCTTTTCCATAATATTTCATGTTTTCCCTGCTGCTATTTAGCATTTATTAGTATCTATTGTTATTTTATTTACATATTTATTTTGCTGTTGCCTGTTGTCCCCATAGGCTGCATGATGTGGACAGTTGCTGCAATATATTCAGTTCACAGTTTTTTCTCCTGTAAGAATCTTGCCTGGCACCAGTATCTGTAGGTAAGATAAAACATTTGAAATTCTTATTTTAAAATTAAAATGTTTATTTACACTACAGAAAAGTTGCAAGGAATAAATGACAATGGTTTTAAAGCTTTACAATTAGAAAAAAAAGTGTCATGAATTTCTTACCAGGCTAATCAAGGTGTTCATAGCTATAAACAAGATTGTGTAAGTGAAAATTATCTCTTAATCTGATTCAAAACCACATGTATGATTAATACTCTTGAAAAATGGAGTGGGGAGGAAGAAATTATGGACTCCAAAGCAATCAGGAAAACCAATACAGTTGTTCTGGAAACAAAAATCCTGATAAATGCATTTTAAATGGTCTTAATAATTATTGGAAAATCAGAAATTTATTAATAAATTTTAATTGATAAAGAACAAAAGTTTTAAATTGTATATAAATATCCAATAAAATAAAACTTTGTCACATATAAAGGGAGATAACACTTGTCCTCAACTAAATGTTGAAATTCAGATACAGGTTTTAGTTATAAAAAGAAGGTGATCTGAGAATGTTATATCGGGCCAAATTGTTTTTCATGTGTGAAGGAAGTAGAATAAGGTTTTCAGATGTGGAAAATCATAGCCAACCTATGTATCTTAAATGAAACAGGAGAAGGAAAAGGGGGAGGAAGATGATACAGTCTTCTAAAAGATAAAAGAAAATGAAAAGCAAGCAATAAATATGCAAGAAGATAAAAAAGGGGAAGAAACTGAAGTTCTTGATGTGTTGAACTATCTTCCGGGGCTGTCAACGTTCATAAAACCTTTCAAGAAGCCCTATAGAGGTTCATTATTTCATTAAGGTTAACTTTAGTGAAGTCAAAGGGTTGACTTTTTAATTTTTAAATCATAGTGAATTGTTAATTCCTCCTTATGGGTGAAAACTATATAACTGGACAAGAGAAATTCTTTGGAAAAAAGATTTCTTTTCAGATAGAAGTTGTTAATTTATTTAAAAATCTAAGCCAAGAAAATTATAATTAAGAGGGTAAAATAGACCAAGAAAAAAATAAGAGACTCAAGAGTCATAATAGGCTCATAAGGTTCTGCTTGAGTAATAAGGCTGTTTATTTTTATTTTAATTCAATTTATTTAATTTCTAAATTATTTTTAATAATCATATATTCCTGTCTTAATTTAAAAATCTTTCTTTTAATGAGAAAGATTACATTTTATAAAAATATTAAGTGTCATTCAAACAGGTATTTTTAGTAGTGTGGCACAGGATTTATAAGCTCTGAAAAAGGAAAAAAATGTTACCTCAAGGAAGACAGGTAGGAAAAGATAACTTGCAATTTATTTTTTAAATACAAATGAGAATTTTTTAAAAAAATTTAAATGTACAGAAAAAATACAATTGGATTCCAATGTAAAAATGTAGAGAAGTTGTCTTAGTCAGTTTGGGCTGCTATTGTGGTAGAATCACTTTCAGAACAAAAAAAAGGCAGCCTGTCACACTTAGCAAATATGCCAACTCTGTCATAAATCTGTCTTGACGCTTTCTTAACTCAGTTGAAACTTTGTTGCAATTCTATAAGAATACCCAGTCAAAATATGTATTATCATATATGGGAGACAAAGAGCTTGCAAGAGTCCATGACTCCTTACTTTCAGCATTTGGCCTATAGATGTAATTCTGTGGAGTCCATGCCAGCATAAAACAAACACTGCTTCCTGCTGAATACCTGGTGCCCTTGTCTCTTGGTGCACGAATCCCACAATATTATAACAGAGTACCAGACTAAGTGATTAAGTGATAGACATTTATTGCCCACAGTTCTGGAGGCCAGAAGTCTGAGATCAAGGCACTGGCAGATATTCTTTCTGGTAAGAAAAACTTCCTGTTCATATATGGCCATCGTTTTACTGTGTCCTTGTGTGTTAGAAGGAGTCAAAGAGCTTCATCCAGTCTCTTCTTATAATTCCATGAATCCTATCATGAGGCTCCATCATCATGATCTAATCACCTCACAAAGACCTCACCTCCTAAAACCTTCCCAGTGGCAGTTAGCATTCTAGTATGTGAATTTTGAAAGGACATGAAAATGTAGTCCATAACATAAATTGAATCTCATGTCACTTGTGGGGCAAGGTGACCTTGAGAAAGTCCTCAATGTTTGCATAACTCTCATTTCCCTATTGATCATATAATATAAAAGTGTGTTAAATACTTACTCTTTTATAGATAATATTCAAAACACTGATTATGTTATTTTATTACAATAATGATGTTCAACCTTGGCTATACATTAAAATTTCCTGTGCTCCATTTAATAAATGTAACTGAAAAGCACAATTCCAAATTTATCAATTGTAATTTTATAGAACAGAAACTTTGCATTTATTTTTTTCAAAGCTCTATTAGAAATTATGGTACACCAAAATGTTAAGAAAATAGCAACCGCAGAAGGATAAAGCTTTCCCATCAGAAGTTATATATATGTGAAATGGCTAATTTTATTTTGCAAAGTCTTTTTTCCAGCTTACTAAGATCTTATTCATGTAAATCATGTGGATTAATAAAGGAAGGTAGACATAGATTTTTAGAGCTTGTGAAGTAGAAAATACGTATTTTATTCCTATAAAATCTGAGGTGCTTACAAGCTATTTTTTTATATATTCACACATAATTTAGGAAATGTTTATTGCACTTTCCGTATGTTTGCATTCTAGAAGGAGTAAAAGTGACTTTGTGTTAAATCATATACTTTATGGATGTGTCTGTGCTTGCTACTGCAGGCAGGAGGTAAATGAATACACAAAATTACAATATAGCAAACAAAGTAGGTTTTCTTCTTAAGTGCCATCTCCTGGAGAGAGAGGTCAGGCTGGTAAGTGCCCTCTATTCTCACTTATCCTTTATACATTCCCATATTTTTCATGCCAGACACCTAATCTCACATCTTTTTTTTTAACTTGTATGTTTTTTCTACCTTATTATTTATTTATTTATTTATTATTTCTTGAATTTATTTCCAGTTTAAGAATAAAAACAAACCTAGTTCAGTTTATTTATATATATATATTATTTATATATATGTGAGAAATATTCTAATTGAAGAATGTACAAAAATTTAGTTAGAAGTTAGCATATGAGAGTTTTCATTTATATTGGACAAGGGAAACAAAGCAGTCTTAACTAATATATTTCAATCATTGTTGACAGAAGGGTGAAGGATTTTTTTTTTGTACTGTGGAGAACAAAATGATATTGTACTCTTCACAATTGAATAACATAACTGATTTTCCTTAAATAACATGCAACCACATCCCCCAATCTTTAGTATGTAATTGTAAATTCATGTGATATATAGAAAATAAGGCTGCAAAATGGAAAAGTGCATTCATTCACTTGAGTAGTTCCTGTCTTTCTGATACCATGCTAGGCTGTGGGAATGGACAAGGGGAAAAAGACAAAGTCTACGTCTTCATGGGAACTTATATGGCATTTGAGGAGACAGTGAACAAGACAATTAGTTAGAAAATGAAACCCATAATTTATTCATCTAAGAGAAGAAGAAAATAAACAGGGTCCTGCATACAAATATATAATGTAAGAATTATTTAAGAATCTCTTTTTCAAATTAAGTGGACAGAAAACTCCTCCTTAAAGGTGTCAAAGCTTAAATGGGTAGACAATATGGTAGTATTCACTCAAGCATAACTTATGAACTGATAATTTCTCTCTTAGAAGGTTTTCAATGCATTTCTAACAGTACTAGTTTTAATGGAAACATAGTAGTCATCAGAAGGCAAAGGAGAGTGGGGGAGGAGTGTTCTATGAAAGAAGAATATGGGGCGTTTCTGGGCATTGCTGGTGTTCCCTTTCTTGACCTGAGTAGTGGTTACATGGTGTGTTTCCTTTGTGGTGATTCATTAATCTGGAGGGTTTTGATGTTTGTCCTTTTAGTTTTTATATTTTGCTCATTAAAATCAAATATGTTAAATAAGTGATGGAGAGAAGCAGGAAGGAGGAATTAGGAAGGGACAAGAGGAACTTTGTGGGGTAATGGATATTCCATTGTGTATGTAGTGGATGATTTCACAGGCATGTATATTTATCAAAACAAAATTCTGTACCTTAAATGTATGCAGTTTATTGTATGTCAAATATATGACAATAGAATGAATTTAAAATCAGGGTTAAAAGGAAACACAGAATTGAATAGGCAAAATAAAAGTACTAGTAATTTTTTTTTTAAAGAAGGAACAGCCTGTGACAAGCTGATTAACATGCAAAATTTTGATCCAAAAGGGCTGGGCATCTGGTCAATGAATGGAAATAAAGCCATTGTGTTTGGAAACTAGTTTTAGCAAGAATGCGTTCTGAGTAAGGTTTTAAAAATAGAGAGGAGCTATAACATATGGAGTGCAAATTTATTTTAAGGGCAAACTGAAGCCTTTGAATGCCCTTGTCAAAAGTCAAAATCATATGACCAGTGACCTCTACATGTCATTTCAGCTGCTGTGCTAATTGACTAGAGGGAACGGGAGTGGCAGCAAGGTCTCCCATGAAATGCTGGGTAAAAGACAATGAAAATTCTGTTCAAGTGGAGTGGCAGTGTGCGTAAGGAAATACTTTAGATATATTTGGGAGAAAATTCATCAGACTAAATTGATGGATTCAATGTTTGGTATTGGGAAAATGGAGGGATCAAAAGTGATTGCTATTTCTGGCTTAGGCAACTAAAGAAAAGAAACTGATATTACCTGATGGGGAAAACAGTAGATGCATGTTCTTACAAGTTTCAGTATGAACATATCAGTAGATGAGATGCCCATAAAATATTCTAGTACAGATATTCTGTAAGGAATGAAGTATATGGAGATCAAATGAGGGATCTAGATTGGGGACATGAATTTGGGTTTCTCAGTGTTTGGATGAAATCTAAAGACATTAGAGTGGATGAGATATTCCAAGGAGTGAATATAAGTAGGAAAGGTAGGAGGTGTAATGGTTAAATTGAATTGTCAGCTTGATTGGATTAAGATATGTCAAAGTTTAAGAGGCTTCTGTGTGTGTCAATGAGGGTGTGTCTGGGAATAAATGGCATATGGGATCAGTGAACTGAAGTGGAGACCGTCCCTAAGCATGAGCAGCACCATCCAATAAGTTGGAGGCTTGGATGGAATAAAAGTTGGAAGAACAAGGAAGCAGCAGATGAAAGCTTGATTCTTCTTGAACAGGTTCTTGATTGCTACTGGGATCACCTGAGAACATCAGACACTTGCTACTTCACTCTTCCAAAGTGGATCCTGCCAGTGATTCTCTATGGAGTTTCTAAAAGCTTTCAGTCTCAGACTGGGGTAACATCATTGATCACACTTGTTCTGAGGCATCAGCATCTTGGACTGCACAGCTATTTGTTCCTGCAGCTTTCCAGCCTGCAGATGGCCACTGTGGACTATCCAGCTTCTGATTGTGTAAGCCAAGCTAATAAATTCCCTTTTAATAATCATACCTCCTGTTGGTTCTAGAGAAACCTGACTAGTACAGGGGGCCCTGGTGTACCATGTAATTTAGTTTGAAAAAGATGAGTCAGCAAAGGAAACTCAGGGCAATCAGAGAAGGGGTAAACAGGAACCATATCAGGTTGAATTATAATAGCAAATACCTTTGGAAAGTTATGCTTAAAGACATCAGATTTTACTTCTCACTTATGACATGTGATCTTTCCAGGTTGGCTTAAGAATTACTCCAAAACAGCACATCATGTTCAGATATGGTTCGTCTTCCTCCAAAGATCTGTGAACCCAAACAATAAATTACTTAGTCCAAATTAATCCATAATGTAGTGGTTCATCAGAGTAATCCATAATCTCACTAAAACTCCCACTTGTACAGGCAGTCAAAGAAATTCTTCTGCAAATCCTTCCTGATCTGATTCTGCTCCCTGAATGAGGCTTTTCAGTCCTCAGTTCTCCAAGGATGTTGGCTACACATTATAGGAGTTTTTTTTTTTTTTTTTTTTTTTTTTTCCATCTCCTTAGGGCTCTCTGGGCTCATCTGAATTAAGCATTGAATAATATGTTCTCCTTGGAAACTGAGCAGGTTTTTCTGTCTTCTTGACCATAGAAAGATAGGGCACAGTGCTTCCCTTAAATCTTGAACATTCACACTTTTAAAATGTATGTCCTTTTGAAGTACAATTATTATCAGTGTTCTAGGCCAGTGGCCTCAATCCAGGTATTCCAACAAACCAAATCTGGCTATTAAGGACAAAACCAAATAGAAAAAAAAAAATGGTGAAAAGAAGAAAAAGAATTTTAATCAATATGGGAAGATTGGAAAGGCAAAGCATGATCCAACATCTGAGTACTGCCTTTGGGTACCAAAATTAATTTTGGATTTAAATACAGGAAGCATGGGGGCAGGGTGGGCTGAAATGTATGCAGAATTAAGAAATCTTGGTCAAGTGGTCTGGTTTATTGTTATTTCAGTTCCGATTCTGTGAGGTAGCTTTAGAGAAGTCTTTATTGTTTGAGGTCTCAAACTCCACCTATTGCTGGGAATGTTTATTTATCAGAACTATGATCTGGGAAGGGGAAAATTCAGTTCTCATGAGATAATTGGCCATGCTTAGGGTAGAAATCTTATTGTGGGGTGATGTTTTGTAGGATACCGTTTGTAGAACAATGACTGGGGAGTTCTAGGTACCACTTCAGGGGTTTACAAGTTTGTTGCAAATCTTGTCTCAGAGCTGAATGGAGACAAGATGGGTTAGGTAAATTTAGGGATAATAAACCTCATATTTAGCTTTAGATGAAAACTTCTTAAGTGATTAACATGCCTATATACAGAGAGCTGAGCTCGTCATAAAGTTTAACGTAATAAAGAAGAATAATACAAATTGAAGGCAGAGATGCCAAGCTTCATCCTGCTTTTAGCTACCCATAGGGCACCTGCATGCCTCAGTAGAGAGTTGCTGCTTTTAGCAAACGCAGGCTCTTTAAGTACCTGTTATACTACTGCTTCACAAACATAACATGCTTCTTAACTCTTATTCCAGTGAGCTCTATATGTCAATTCACGTAAGACTTGTCTGCCCACTCACTCATTTGTTCAAGATATTTTGTGTCTATCAGGCTGCTTCATAATGAGAATAAAAGCATTGTTATTTATTTTTTGAGTAATTTTGTTCAAATGTTATCTATAAGGATAATCTTGACCTTCACTGTACTAGGCATTCATAATAGCCATCTGGATAAAGTTGACATGTTTACATTTTTGAAATCTTTTAAAGTCATTTTATAAAATAATAAGTAATTTAAAGAATTAAGAACAATTCAAAAGGCAACTTCATTAAGAGTTTTAACGAATTTAGCATAGTAAACCTGTGCTTGTTGTTGTATATTTTCTTGATGAAGGTGCATACACATAAAACAATGTCTTTGAATGCAACTTACTGCTCATCAACTCAAATGAAAGAACTTAGCACATTTAAATCTTGCCGACATTGACTTCTATTTGAAAATGTTGAAATAGATTGCAGCTTATGATTACTTTTGGTTCTTCATGTTCTTATTTCATCAAAAAACAATGCTTCTAAAACTTTGAAAGCTCATAATTTTTTTTTCTGTAGAGAGTTTGACCATGTCCTTGAACCATAATTGCAAAATATTTCTCATTTTTAGATTTGTAAATATAAAGTAGAAGGAACAACTAATATTGCAGATTATTTCCACATAATATATTTACTTCCAATTAACTTTGTTTTGTATTATTAAGATTTTATTTGAATAATTGTAGGTGTATTAGTCAGGGTTCTCTAGAAGAACAAAATCCACAGGAAGAACAATTACAGAAGGGGAACTTATTAGGTTGGCTTATGCCACCAGAAGCTGGGTAGTCCACGGTGGCCATCTGCGGGCTGGAGAGCTGGAAGAACCAGTTGCTGCACAGTCAAAGAGGTTGAAGCCCCAGAACAAGAGGGATCAGTGGTGCTACCCTAGTCTGAGACTGAAGGCTTCTGGAGAATCACTGTCAGAGTCCGATTTGGAAGAGTGAAGAAGCAAGAGTCTGATATCCTCAGCCAATCACAGCAGCAATCAAGAACCCATTCAAGAGAATACAGCATGCATCTGCTTCCTCCTTCTTCCAACCTTTATTCCACCCAAGCCATCATCCTATTGGACAGTGCTGCACAAGCTTAGGGAGGGTCTCCATTTCAGTTGGCTATCCCACATTCCTAGACATACCTCATTGACACACCCATAAACTTCTTAATCCTTGGCATCTATTGATTCAATTAAGTTGACAATTCAAATTAACCATTACAGTAGGTTCAAACAAAATCGAGAAGGTACGGAGATTTATTCTGTCCCAATCATGTATAGTCTCCCCCATTACCAACATCACCCATTAGAGGGATATGTTTGTTACAATTGATGAGCCTGAATTGACACAACATAATCAAACAAGTCCATAATTTACATTAGGACTCACTCTTTCTGCTATAAATTCAATGCATTTGGACAGATGTGTTATGACATTTATCCATCGTTATATTATGTGGAATATTCCTAGGGTAGGATATGATAAATGAAAATAGATAAAAGGGAGATAAATAGAGAAGGAATGAGGGATTGTAGCTTTAAATCTAAAACCTTCATGAACACCCTCACTTTTACCTTCCAGGCTTGTCTTTCTCCAGGCCTGAATTCTTAAAAGGTCCAATAAATCTTAGAGTACTATAAATCCAGTTAATTAGTGCCTACCTACCCTCTTAGCTTACAAAATATATTTTAGACTAATTCAAAGAAATCTAGAGAGAGATGTTGTTAAAGATCCATGATATAGGAACGGTCCAAGTGCTCATAATATATTAACAAGATAAACTCTACCTAAAGATCTCAGGAAGGATCAGACTACTTGACTGTCATGGCTGGCTCTGTACTCCACAATAAAAGGGATTGAGCTCATCAGGCTGACACCACCTCCATTTGCTCAGACATAAGATCTTGAAAGATGAGGACATATTTTAAACAAAAACCTGAAGAATGATGCAGTATTAATGATTTGTTTCACCACTGCATCATTCTAGGAGACACAATTTCATCTTTATTTTACTTTTAGCACAGGTGGCAACAACTCATGAGTAATCATAAAATAATTTCAAGGATGATACAATACATAATAAATCAACATACAGTTTGAAGATGATTATTGATACCCTATAATGCACATCAAAATTTTTTTAAAGTGCCCAGTGGGCACATAGTGGGGATAATTTCCCTTATTTAAAATTAACTATTTATAGATGTTAATTACAGCACCCCAAAACCTTCATGCCATTAAAAAAAAAAAAAAAACAAGAAGTATTGCATTTTCTGTTTAATACAAAGTGATTGCTTTCTCTTTTTGCTTTGGTAAACCACTAAGAAAGAATAAGTCATGAAACAGTAATCCTTACAAAGAGTTTAACTGCAAATATGTACTCATGTCTAAAGTTGGGTTTCAAGCATGGTATATCTGATGATATAGCATGTGATATTTCATTAAAAAATAATAAGGAATGTAATATTCATATGTTTGACTTGACCTTTTGCAATAAATATTTTTTCAGTAAGACATACAAATAGCAAAATACACAAATTCAGTTAGATCTCTTTACACGATGAGCATACTGTCTCCATCACTCACATTAAGAAGCTGAATTTTCCCAGCACTTTAGGAGCTCCACTCTTGACCCTTCTTTATTACCCTTATCCAGCTAATGGTTTCCCTGAATTCTGTCCCAATAGATAAGTTCTGCCTGTTCATTTACTTATACAATTACGCAGTATACCTTCATTTTTTTCATTCTTCTTAAGATCAGCATTATTTTCTCAATATCATTAGAATCACTGTTATTTGCTCATTCTATTTTTCTCTGATTCCCTTCTGTGAATATAATACAAAGCATTTGTCCATCCTTATGAGGACTGGAAAATTTTCCATTGTGGCTGCAGTAATATTACTGCTATGAACATTTTTCTATGTCTTTTGATAAACATATGCAGCTATTTTATTGACTATAATTGTGATTCAATTTTTGTTAGTACAGTCGGTTTTTAAAAACACATCAAATTTAATTTCTATCAATAAAAATGAAATGTATGAGATTTCTGAAACAAATATTTTTCAGCTCTTAGTTGTGTTTGTTTTTTTAAGTCATTCTGGTATGTGTATTGTCTTTTGTATGTGATTAATTTTTGAATGAATAAAGAAAAATGAGATTTACCACATGTTTTTGTTAACCTATTGAACATCCATTTTGTAGAAAATATTCATGCTTTTGCTTATTTTTTGCTTATTTTGGGATAGTCACTGTAGCTTTTACTGTGTATAGAAGTTTCTTTTGTGCATTCTGGATATCAATCTTTGGTCAAACATACACATGAAAAATACCTTCTACCACAGTGAGAATTTTTTTCTTCGCTTTCTAGATATTGTCTTTTTTATATTCAAAGTTTTAAATCAAAATATAACTAAATTTATCCCTTTTGCTTTGTGAAAAGTTTTCCTAAACTTCCATCATTGTTTCTTATTATATTTGTTTATTTTGTGGTACTAGGGATGAAACTCAGTACCTCATTGATGCTAAGCAAGTACTCTTTTATTGCATTATTTACCTAAACTTTTATTATTATTATTATTATTATTATTATTATTATTATTATTATTTAGAGAGCTGGAATTTTAGTTATATACAACCATTCTTTTGGCACACTCATGATGCTTTTAGTTGAGTTGTTGCTTGGTTTTATATTTCACTACTTAAAATATGTAGATCATTAGTAAAAGTTTGAACAAAAACATGGGTCACAGTGTATTAGCTTTCAACAGTGATTTCCTTGTTGCCCTCTATGAGGTCTCTAAGGCAATGCCATATATTATGTTTTGTTTTATTTTATTTTAGTTTAGTTATTTGGGTTGAAGCAGCACCTATTCATGACCAGCAGTTCCTGATGAACTAGAATTTACTAGATTATATAACATACAAAATAAATATAGCACCATCTTAATGAAATACGTGCCCAAGGGGCCACTTTTTATTCTCACCACATCTATTTGGTTCATCTGGAATCTGTTCCAAACGTCCTCAATCTAGAACTCAAGCTACAAAGACAGGCAACAATTAGAAAGTTACATATTATTGAGGCAGAAAGAGATACTGAAGGCTCTTAAAGAGACAATTCAATGACTGGATTTGGAGGTGTAACATATCCTTTTCCAGGTGTTCCATTGGGTGGAGCTTGCCACATTCCCAATCACCATATGGTTGCCTGCAGGTATAATCTATGCTGTTATGGTAACAGTGAGTGGGCATTACCCATGGACACCATGGAGAACAAATACAGAATTGTGGATCTTGAGTGAAGAGAATATTCCATGAGGGATTTCTATAAATAATAGAATAGCAAGTAAAATCTTCCATATCAAGCTATAGTAATTGGTTATGCCCCAGACTACCACTTATGAGCAATAGCGGTTTCCTTGTTGCTCCATGAGAAAACAAGCAAGCCAGCAAGCACTTAATTAAGTACTCAGGGGAGAACCTGACACATGACAAGTTCTCAATGAATGCATAAAGAGTTGGTGTTATTCAGTTTAAGACAGAAATGAATGCATTTATACTTTTCTTAATATATTTGAAACAACTGAAAAAGTGAAAGTATTCTCAGAACATTGATAACACTTTTTGCTAGTTGTTTCTCAAGCATTAATATGCTGAAGATAGTCTTATAACTAAGAATCAATTCTTAACTAAAACTTTGAATGGAAAAATGTGCAGTCTCAATTTTAAAATCTGAATTAATAATCTCAATCTAAAAATCTCTACCCACATGTCTGTTAAGTCTCAATGAAGAAAACTACTAGTTTGATTGAGAAAAATAAACTCAGATGTACCTGGAGGTTTATGTTTTTTCAAAAAATAGTCATGAATCTCATACCCACATTTCATCCAATGAAGAACAGCATATATGACTGTGATCCCATACAATTATAATGGAGTTGAAAAATTTCTATCACCCATTAAAGTCCATAATCCCCTACCATCATAGCCAACTATATTGCATGTTTGTGGTAATGCTGGTATAAAGGAAGGAACTCACTTTACTTCCAGTCACATAAACGTATAGCACATAATATTATTTGCAGTATATAATACTTAATAATGACAATGAACACACTTCTGGTTTTAACTTTAGTCATTATTTTAGAGTATATTCCTCCCATTAAAAACTGTTGTAAAATGATACGGTCTGTTAAGTTGGTAGCAACCTCATACATCTTGTAAACATCTGTTTAGTTTTGAGTGATTGACTTATAGGTTTGTGGAAGTACACTATAAGTTGTTCACACCAAAAGGAAATCACCCAACAGTTTTCTCAAAATATATCCCTGTCATTAACAAATATATGTCTATATATATAATCACATTTAATCCATAGAAATGAAAAGAAGGATAATATTATTTTACCTAAATTGTAAGATAAAATGTGCCTAAAATAAGAGTGAGCTTCAGACATATGTTTCTCATAGGCCATTCATATTAATGTTGCAAATCCCAGAAATCCAAATATGACCTCAAATTTAACATCCCCAAAAAAACCAAAAAACAAAACAAAAAAACCCCTACTATCCTCCCTTTTTTGGCCCACTATGTTAGTTTGGGCCCAAGGCACCAAGAAATGTTTGACATGTAAGACATCTACTGGGAGAAACACCTGTGAAGAATAAAGGACAAAGCCATTGAGAAGGGAAACTTCTAATGCTTCCACCAATCTGAAAACTGTGAAAGCAGAAAAGGAAAAGGAGATGTGGAAGAGTTTCAGACCACAGCATAGTTCTGAGAAAGGATCTTGAAGGTCAATGCCCTTAACAATGGAAAGATTACTCTCCTTTATATATTGGATATGTGTAACTTTCTTTTTGTTTTGATAGGATCTCACACTGAGAGTCTCCTCAGAGGAGACTTTGAACTTGGATTTTGGGGAAATCCTGGAGCTGTTAAGACTAAAGGGACTCTTGAAAATGGACTAAATACATTTTGCACTGTGAGATGAGCATGAGCTTTTGGGTGCTAGGGCAGATATGAGGTGTCCCCCAAAAGCTCATGTGTGAGACACTGCAAGAAAATTTAGAGGTAAAAAATGACTGGGTTATGACAATCTTAACCTAATCACTGCATTAATACCCTGATGGGGATTAACTCAGTGGTAACTCTAGGCAAGTAGAGTGTGGTGGGGGAGGTGGATCCCTGAGAGCATACCTTTGGGTTTATATTGTGTCCTTGTTGAGAAGAGCTTTCTCTCTTCTCTCTTTGTGCATCCCAGTGCCTTGGCCCCAGTTGTTTTTTCCCCACCACACACTTAATCCATGATGTTCTACCTTACTTCATGCCTAAAAAATGGAGCCAGCTGTCTATTGACTAAGACCTCAGAAACCATGAGTGTCAAATAAACTTTCCCTCTTTTAAATTTCTTCTTGTGGTGTCTTTCAGTAATTGTAGTGAAAAAGCTGACTAAATTAGAAATCCACTTCTTTATTGTTTAATTTAGCAATATGACTTCACAGTTCACTCAGAAGCCAAGTTCTAAGCCTTGGATTGATGTCAGGATGTACCCATCCCAGCCATCCCAGAGTGTTCATGTATAACCTTGAATCCATCCATCCCTTTATACTTTATTTTCTGCTTTAGATTTCAGTAATTTCATTGTTTGCCTGGACGATTACAGTACGTTTCCATTTATTCTGTATTTATCATCTCCAAGCATCTCTAGTTAAGTCAGTCAAAAAAATTATAAGGCATTTTCTGAAACTTTTATTATAATGCTTGGAAATACAACACTCAGTTGTGCTGATACTCTCTTGCCTTGTTTATCATTTGCATGTTTTAAATATCTGGTTTAGACCTTCTTTTCCTTCTGGAAATGTAGCAGTAGCAGGCGTACCACCCTCAAGGCTTACAGATTCCCCTGACCAACACTTCCCTGACACTGACTTGAGTTATAGATCAAATCATTTCCCCATCATTCACATTGCTTCCTCCACTGAGTACATAAGACAAAGATACCCTTTAATGTTCAATTGTCTTCACATGTTATTTGACCGCCTCTTTTTAGTCTCATCTCTTGCTGTTTATTAAATCCACTCCAGGTTCTAGTCCAACTTTATATGGCTGCTCATGCAGGCAGATGAGTGAACATACAATAGTGAGTGACCATGTGAAAAGTGTCTCTCTATAGAGGAGGCCAAGTTTAATATTTTCAAAGCCATTGCCTGTCAAACAGATCATGGCTGGAAGTGAAACAAAGACTAGAGCTCTCGTTCCCACCAAGAAGGCAAACTGGCCTGGGCTGTAACCCCAAAATCAACAGTGAAGAAACCAGAGCAGATGAACACCATGCACCGGTGAAAATTCTTGAGAGCTGAGGAACTGAAGGCTGCTAGATCTGGGGGATGAGTGAAGTGAGGCAGAAGGCAGATACCATTAGGTCTTGTCTGCCCTGACTGTGGCGAGGAGATCATCTCTATCTAATCCTTCCTGGTGGAAATTTGCAGCAGTGGCTAAACACTGGGGCTTCTGTGTCCTGTGATAAACATCAGAACTTCTGATAAAGAAGTGAAGAGAACCACAATGTTGATAGAAATAGGTCCTAACCTGTTACCTTGAACCTTCCCTCTCTACTCCTGTCCCCCCAATCCACTAAATAACTGTTTTACAACACAAAGAGACAAACTCAGCTTATGCTTAAAATTATGAGAAGAATTTAAAGAAGGCAATTTGATCAAATATTGGCTTGCCCTGCTGGGAGTTAAAAGAGTGATTAGTACATCTTTCCCTTAAATTGGCTGATTTGCAAAAGCTAGGATCCTGGTCATTGGTCTTTGCCCCAAGCACATTGCAAGACATTATGTAACAAAAAGAGGAACGTGAACAAGCTGGACAAAATAGCTAGATAATTGGGAAATAGAACTGCTTTTAGTGATTGACAATTAACGGGAGTACGTAAAGAATCTCTATGTAAAAAGGACAAGGAATTTTGTAACATGATAATTACAAGTAAGGAAAGAAGATGTTATAATGATATAAACAGAGTCAACAATATCAAAATACCTGTGTCTACTTTGAACATGAAAAATAAAATAATAGCAAAAAAATTGATAGATGCTATAAATAGATAAACATGACTAAAAAATCAAATTAGAATTACAGATATCAGTTTACAAAGTAACACAACAATGCTGAATAATAGAAATTATAAAATAAGTATTTACAAATATGGAGAATGTAGATGAATTATACATAATATGTAAATGTCTAAAAAGTATTAATACCTCTTTAATAGTATCCCAGATGAAAGAGAAATTATAAGATGGAAAAAATAAATATTTGAACATGTAGCCTGGGACTTTTTATATTGGCTTTATTGAATCAGTGTAATGCTTTTGGAACCCGTGTAAGCTGTTGTGTTTGTTAAAAGTTTGTTCCTTTTTATGTCTGAGTAGTATTCTATCATGTGAAAGTACCACAGCTGATCCTTTTGCTCCTTGAAGAACTAACTCCTGGGTATCCTGTTTTGGGCAATTACAAATAAAACTGTAGTGAACCTGTATAGACAGGTTTCTATGTATATATAAGCTCTCAAATACCAGGCATAGCAGATCAATAATGACATTTTAAATGACATTATGAATCAACATCTTCATTTTAGGTAATTGGGTATATACAATCAACATAATTAACACAAGGCACAAGGACAGTTTTAGTAATTATTGTCTAAAATATACTTTTACACAGAAGTTGAACAGCAATTTCTGCATGAGTTTTAATAAATTTATGTTCTCTATTGGTGTGTTTTTTTAATAAGTGATTTTTTTGTGTAAGCCACATTATAGCTAAAAAATGAATGAAAACACATCCAACATTTGGATAGTTATTGTATGATATTTTAAAATGTCCTTTAGTTTTTTGCTGGCTTCTTTATTAAACATTAAAGGATTTAAAGAAAAACTTCCATTTTTTCTTTTTCTTTTTATTCTGCTCACTGTAAATTTTTTGTGATCTGTATTTTCCTAAATTTGTCTCAATAATTGTGTCAATAACTTTATAGCTGTCTGGAGGTTTTCTCTGTTTTATAGCTCTTTTTTAACACAAAGAATTGAAGCATTTTCAAGGTATCAGTGCTTGTGGGTTCTTTGTGGACATAAGAAGTCTCCTTATGTTATAATTACTATAAACTGAGTTTTCCCATTCTCTCTAATTTTTTCCATAGGCCATCTAGCTGCCTTCATAAACCATCTGTGGCCATGAGGTGTCTTTGATTATACTTAACATGTCAAATTAAAAGAAGAGTTAGAATAAAAGAAATTGGAATTGGAGCCCCAAGGAGATTTCAAAAACATCACAATTAGTCCAAAGAAATTTTATGATACACATGGGCTTCACATGGAGAAATTTCCTGTTTTGTTTTGATTAAAAAAAATCAGCAAAAGAAAATTTAGTGAAAAAGAGACCCCCCTTAATAAAATCTTTGAAAAACATTTATCATGATGTCATGATACATCTCTTCAAGCATTATTTTTCTGAAAGTAAAGAGTGGTCATGATAAGCATAGCAATTAAAATAACATAGTACCAAAATAAAATATATACAAATAGACCAATATAACAGAATAAACAATCCAGAAAGAGATATTCACATTGATGGTCATTTTATTTTCAACAAAAATGCCTAGAATACGCAAAGTGAAAGGACAGTTTTTTCTATAAATAATGCTGTCCAAACTGGATATCCACATGCAGAAGAATAAAATTAGATCATTATTTTATATATACAAAAATCAACTCAGAATAGATTTAAGATGTAAAAGACCTGAAATTGCGATACTAATAGAATAAAACAGAGGAGAAAATGGAATGACATTCGTCTGGACAGTGATTTTTTTTTTTTTTTTTTTTTGAGATGATACAAAAAGCACAGCCAAAAAAAGCAAAAATAGAAAAAATAAAACCACATCAAATTAATAAGATTCTGAACAGCGAAGAAAAAAATCAATAGTGTAGGGACAACCAAGGATTGGAGATGATACCTGATAACCATACACCTGATCAGGGATTAATTTCCAAAATAATATAAGGAATCCAAACAATTCAATGGTAAGTAAACAACACAATTAAAAATAGGAAAAACATAACTTGGACAGACATTTTGGTAAAGAATGTATACCAATGGCCAGTAGGTATAAGAAAAAAAATTCTCAGTCACCAAGGAAATGCAAATTAAAAGCACAATGCTATATCATCTCACAATTATTAAAATAGCTGTCACCAAAAGTCAAGGATGTAGAAAAAAGGAATCTCTTGCATACTGTTTGTACAAATGTAAATTAGCACAACCAGGATGATAAACCATATAGGTTGCTCAAAAAATTAAACAGAATTATCAGATGATCCAAAAACTTTAATACTAAGCATATATCCAAGGAAATTATATCAATATGTGAGAGGAATATCTGCATCTCTGCTTTCCTTACAAAATTGATCACAAAATCCATGATATGGAATTAACCCTAATTATGTGTTAGTAGATATGTGTATAAAGAAAATGTCTCTTATATGCACAGTGTAATACTATTCAGTCTTTTAAACAAAGGGAAGACCGTATGTAATTTACAACAGGAATAAAACTGGTAGACATTAAGTGAAAAAAATCCACACACAAAAAGACAAACCTATATAATTGCACTCATGTGCAATATAAAAAAAACTGATTTTATAGAAATCAAGAGTAGAATGGTGTTTGACAAGGCAGGGAAATTATTGAGGAGATATTGGTCAAACGATACAAAATGAACTTAGCCAGAAGGAAGTTCAACAAATGTATTGCACAATATGGCGACTAAAGCTAATAGCAATCTATTGTGTACTTAAAAATTGCTAAGGAAGTATTTTTTAGGTGTTAATTTGGTTGGATTAGTCATTCTATAACATACACATCTTTCAAAATGTCATATTTTATACCACAAGCATAACCAATTTATATCTGCCAGTTTATAAATAATAATAAAATGTCAACACTAATATTATAAGCTCTTATCATATATTGAATACAGATATTTTCCAACTTTAATTGGAGTCATCTCCTCATCATTCTTGGGCAACCTCTGTCCTTCTGTTGCAGGTAACGAAAGCCTTTCCACTAGCCTACTTAAACTCTTTAGCACTTCTAAGCATTAGTTTGGCCACAAATTTCCACTGTATTCATTTTGTTCTTGTGTTCTTTCCCCTGGCTACACTTTTGATTTGCCTCTGAACAAAAATTTAAGGACACTCACAAACTAAAATAAAAAACACAAAATAAAAATTACTTCCAAGTGAAAAGTTTTATTCAACTATTTCAAGGGCTCAATTCAATGACTTTTAGTAAATTCTTTTTAGTTTTCCAGGCTGCATAAAAAAGCACTTTCAAACATTTCTATAGTCATTCCACATTCTTGCTCCCAGTTCCAGACAGCCACTAATCTCATTCTGACACTACAGATTTGTTTCACTTGGACATTTCACAAAAATGGGATCATAAAATATGTACTCTTCATATCTGGCTTCTTTCACCTAGAATAATGTTTTTATGGATTTATCCAAGTCATAGCATATAGTGTTTCATATCTCATATTGCTAAACAATATTCAATTGTATGGTTTAATTATAGCACATTATGTTTTTCTATTCAGATATTGGTGACATTTGGATTATTTCAAATGACTGGACATTTGATATAATGCTTCCATAAATGTCTTAGTACAAGTCTTTGTGCATATGACAATATAAAACATGTATTTTAATTTTTCTTCAATGTGAACTTAGGAATGAGAGTACATATCCTATAAGGGGTTAGATCTTTGTTTAGAAAGCTAATATTTTTAGCTGTTTAAGAAAATGACGAAAGTGGTTGACAAAGTGGCTCTAGCATTTTAACTTGCCATTAGCAATGTTGCTTACATCCTCATTAACACTTACTAAATTCTATTATCATACCCATTCCAATGTGTGAAGTGATATGTTTATGTATCATTAATCTGTATATTTCTAATAGCTGATTATGGTCTATACCTTTTCAAATATTTATCCATCATTCATACATCTTATTTAGTGCAATGTTTATTCAAAAATTTCACCAATTTTTAAGTAGGATATAGATCAGATAAAAATATTCTGAAATTAATATTAAGAACCAATTAATTAGAAGAGCAAAAATTATTCTGAAAAGAGAAGTAACTCTGCAAGAATAATACTACCCTATTTTAAAACACATTAACATTATATTAATTGAGGAAGTGTATCATTTGCAAAGGCCCAGACATAGTCTAATAAAACAGAATATAATAGTAAGTCCACCAGCAAGAGATCCATATGGATATAGCCAAGCAATATTTGACAAAAAATCCAGAGAGGATTCAATGAGGAAAAAGTCTTTTTAAAAAATAGCATTGGCGGGCTGGGGTTGTAGCTCAACGGTAGAGCGCTCGCCTAGCACATGCACGACCCGGGTTCGATCCTCAGCACCACGTAAACACATTGTGTACAACTAAAGCAAATAAATAAATATTTTAAAAAAAATAGCATTGGCATTACCAGTATTCATATGCAGATTAATGAACTTCAAATTAAACTTCATATTTTCTAGAAAAGGTAACTCAGAATGAATCACAGACCTAAATATAAAAAATTACTTTGAAATATTAAAAAAAAACTACATGAAAATTTTCATAACCTAGAGTTAGAAGAATATTTTCTTCATACAAATCAAAAGTTTCATTCATCATCATCATCATCATCATCATCATCATTAATTTGAATTAGTGCAAATTAAAAACTTGTATGAAAGTCACTGAGAAGCCTAATAAAAGACAATTTAAAGATTGAGAGACTATTTTCTAATTATATGTCTGATAACAGACTTGTCTTTAAAATATTGAAAAAAAAATTGCTTACATATCCAGGCTAAGATAGCAAACAACAAAGGTAAACATTGGACCCTAAAATTGGAAAAGACATTTGTTTTCAGCTTTAGGAAGACATAAATCAAAACCATTGTGAAACACCTGTGCACATTTATTAGATGGCCAAAATCAAACATAATGAACAAAGTCATTCTGTAAAGGAAAACACCAGTTGTGATAAACAACTGATATTCATATATTGTTGGAATTTGCAAATGCTACATCTGGTCAAGAAAGCAGTTGGCAGTTTCTTGTACATATGACTCAATAATACTACTGATAGTTGTTCTCCCGAGAAGTAATGAAAACGCATATTCATTTAAACCCTGGATATGAATGTTATGCCAGCTCTTTTCATAATCATGTACACATGGAAATCATCCAAATGATTTTTCTTCCAGGAAATTTTACTTTTTTATTGGTTCTTTTTAGTTATACGTGACAGTAGAATATATTTTGACATAATTGTACAAGCATGAAATATCTTGTTATGATTCAGTCCCCAGTACCTCTTAAAATATTGAACAGTTAAATAAACCATAGGATGCACATGTACTAGAATACTACACAACAATAAAAAGGAACAAGGAATTGATGCCTACACTTTGATCAGAAGAAAGAACTTTGCTGAGCAAACAAACAAAACATATTCAAAGAAAGGTTATGTACTACAAGATTCCATTTAATAACATTCTTGAGGTACCAAAGCTATTCTGATATAGAACAGATAAACAGCTACCAAAGCTTTGGGTAAGGAGAAATGTGACTCTAAAAGGATATACAGAGGAAGCATTTAGGATGAAGAAAGTTTTAAGCATCTCTTATGTGGTACTGGTTGCAGAATCATACATGTGATAAAATGCAAAAATTGTACACACAAAAATGCATTTTTCTTTAGGTTAATATTTAAAACAAAGCAATTAGTAAAAAAAAAAAAAAAAAAAAAAAAAAAAAAAAAAAAAAAAAAGTTTAGGAGTGGCCAGATAACAGAAAAGATTGTTCTGAAGATTGTTCTTCTTTCTAAATCTACAGCATTTTTGTCTTTGTCATTTTCTCTTCTATATTTAGGGCTCCAAATGTGTGTGTGTGTGTGTGTGTGTGTGTGTGTGTGTGTGTGTGTGATTTAGTTCTATTTATATACCTCCATTTATTTAGCTGTTCACCCTTTCAAGAACACAGGTTGTTTCCATTTGTACAGGACTAAGAAGAGATACAAATTTAAACATTATATATGACATATATAATTATATATCATATGTGTCATACACACACACACACATATATATATATATATATATATATATATATATATACACTATCCTTTACCAGTGCTAAGGTATAAGAATAATATGTATCATTCTTTTCCTTGTGTCTAGTTCCAATTCATCTTTCACAAAAGGCATCTCACTTTGCAACATAGACTGCTGTGTTGGGAGACCATAATACTGCCCCATGATACAGTTATTAACCAGGACAATTCAATGGACTTAGCATTTGATCATAAGAGGTTTGACTAATTACAGTGAGAGCATATAAAGCAAAATCAGCAAAGACACAGACCACATGTAGTAAAGTCTGGAGACCACCACGTGTAGGCCCTAAGCCTCCAAGACTATAGTCCTCTGCCAGTAGAATCATAAAGATGTACTGAAGTCTTCTAGCCTGGAATTATGACAATATATGAGAAATGTTGTTGAAGAGAAAGTTCTTCAGAGACTCAGCAGTCAAGTTTTTTATCGGTAGCTAGTCACATAGATACCTTCTGTCTAACATAAAAAGAATTCTAAACGCACTGTATAGGAAAGTAGTTTTTCAGCATACACAACATTATCATACAAAAACAGCAAGTTACTCTTACCAGTTCTAGAAATGGTGTGAACTGTATGTACTAAAACCCAAGTTTCCAAATGCCAGTCAAAGACTAGGATAATAAGTAGATCCTCTGAGGGTTACCATCTTAGGTGTTCTGTGTTCACCTTCTTTACAGAACTCTTCATCTTCAGCAAGACCTCTGTGTCTTCCCTATCTTACATTCTGCAAGACCATGAATACCAAATCTTGGGGTCACCTGGGTTCCTACTTTATAGCTCCATTTTTCTTATGCTTTCTTTGGCTTAACATTTGATCACAGAAAATTATATTTCTTTTTTCCAGATGAACATTGTACATTTTTTTGTCATAGAATATTTTCAGTTATTTTCCTTCAAATCATAGGGTTATTCATCCTGACCTACCTGTGGGATTAAATAACATAAGTATACCTATCATTTTTCCATGCAAAACGCATATGATTTGTTTAGTGGCATGGTCTTAAATATTCATAGATAGATTTGTATATCAGATATTTAATGGGACACGTTCTCAGGAAGAACATTAGGCTAAAAGAGAAGTTGAAATGAGATGAAGTCACCACAAATTTCTCAGCAGCTCTTACAAGGTGGTCTTAGTCCAAATAGTCCCTCAAAGTTGTCTTAATTGTGGTAAGGTTGTGGCTTTCATACTCTCTCACCATTCTGCATTAGCTATGGCTGTGTGAAGAAGGAAACAGACCTCTAGTAGGCTAAGCTTTTGAGCCAAGAGTGATTCAAGGGATAAACCAACTCACAGCTCTTGGGTGTTTCCTATGCTGATGGCTGAAGGAATTAGGGGAGCAAGAAGTGAGAATATTGACATCAGATGAATGAATTCACTGTATTTTTACAAGAAACCAACAAAGTAAAATTAGGAGCTTATTTTGAAGTTGCCTCTTGTATACATTTTGCTGATATCAATACACTGATAGTGTGATTTTTAAAATAGAGATAAATTTGTTTTATTTTTTGCTTTCAGCTTTTTAAACATTATTATTATGATTAGTCATGGTTGGAGTCATTATCATTACTAATTTCATTTTATTTCTAGTTAACAAAAATCTTTAGAATACAATATTTCCCTGAGTTGATTTTTTTTAACTTTTTACTTCTAATTTGATACTAAAATTATCTATTATTTCATTTAAAGTTTTCACTGTGTTCTTAGTACTCTATTAAGGCTGATAAGAAACTGGTTACCTACATGATATATATAAAATGTGAGTGAAGATACAAATGAATGCCTGAAATCTTTCCTCTGCTCTGTCCTATAATAAGACTTCTGTTAAATCTTCTCTCACTTGTCATATTGTAATACTGATGTTATTTACTCTTTACTTAGGGCATAAGCAATCATAAACTTAAAAGAAAATTAGCACATTGAAATTCCAAGGGGGGCTGGGATTGTGGCTCAGCGGCAGAGCGCTCGCCTCGCGCACGTGCGCGGCCCGGGTTCGATCCTCAGCACCACGTAAACATAAATGCATTGCATTGTGTACAACTAAAGTAAATAAATAAACATTAAAAAAAAGAAATTCCAAGGGACACATACATTTTATATATATATATATATATATATATATATATACATATATATATATGAATTAATCTATAATTTGAACATTATGTGTATTTCCTCCCTTAAAATAAATATAAATATAAATCATTCAAAATCTGCTTCACTGAAGAATACAACAAGAACACATGAAGTTTGAGCAAGAAAAGAGTAATATTCCTGACTTTCCCTAGACTTACACAGCACCTAGGCATTTTTAATTTCTTGAACCATCCTCCAGCTAATTTTAAACTTAGTGGAGGGTAGAGGAAAATGTGTTCAGAGAAACCAGCTGAATTGGTTTTCTTGCTACTGAGTAAAAGTTTGCTAATATTTCCTTTCTATGGTTACATAATTCCATTGCAGGTATTTTACAGACCTGCACAGATAAGCCCTGGCAGTGGTGTTTTAAGAATTGGGAAGTAGAAGAAAATTCTGGATCATGTTGGGCTGACTGCAGGGAGTGCAAATGCTAAGAGACAGGAGTGGACACCTTAAGATTAGAGATGATGGGGAACTAGGGAGTGGGGATGTGCAACCAAGGGGAAAAAATTTTTGATTCATTAATTTGCACAAGAATATTCCTCACATTGAAATTTTTAAGTCTAGAGTAAAAGGACAAAATTTTAGAAAATGTACCCTTCTTTAAATCTCACATTACCTCAGGCATAACCTCATATGGAGGACAGCTTTTCTGAGTGTTGAAGCTCACCATGAATGCTTGAATTCTATTATTTGTTCCCTGTCACTAAATAATAAACCTGTTTCATGTACATTGTTATATGCAAGTGTCTGTCTCACTGGGTTTGTGTCAGTGATAGAAATTGGTACAACTCAATGTGCAGTGTATGAGTTCAGACTTTTCCTAATCAAAAAGAAACACCAAATAATCATCAGGAACTACCAAGGATTAGAGAATCTGCCTTTGGGGAATGAAGTACATTACATGTTGTTTTCATTGTTAATGCACTTCTGATTTCATTTCTCATATGGTTTTCCCACAAAATTTCCTATGGTGTTAATCTTTTCAAAGTCTATTAGTAAGTTGACCAATATACTTCTACCATCAAAAACTGGTGTGCTAGTGTTTTGATAGTAAATTTATTTGCTAGTTCAATAAAATATCCTAGTACCTTCTGGTTCTCATTTGTTATTTATTTATTTATTTAGTACTAGAAATTGAATCCAGGGTGCTTTACCACTGAGCCAAATCCACTGCCCTTTTCTTATTTTTTATTTTGAGGCAAGATCTCCTAAATTGTTTATGGCCTTGATAAGTTGTGGAGGCTGCCTTTGAACTTCTGATCCTCCTACCTCAGCTTCTGGATCCACTTCTCAACTAGTGGATTTTGGTATCTTTTAGTAAGGCCAAAATTTATGCTAAAACTAGACAGGTAGAGGAAATATAAAATTTCAAGGTATTCCTGAGCTAAAATAATAACAGTAATTAATGACTGAACACTGACTTCCCCAAATAGATTTTTTTAAATTATTGTTATTAAATCATCACTATAATCCTGGGAGCTAGGTAAATATTACAATTTTATAGATGGAAGTTCTTAAGATTTATAGGTTAAATAGTTTTGCATAATGATAACACTAGTAAAGAGAGGGGTCAGGATTACAGTCCAGTTCTTCTTAAATTACAAACAAATTTTAAGAGCAAACCAAATAGATTGTCTATATAAACTGAAGCAGCCAAGAAGATAGAAAAAGAAGAAGAGTAGGTGACTCTTATTAAGTATTTATTGGAAGCACTTAACCTCTTCCTGTTTTTACCAGGTCCAAGCATTCTTGGACACCCAGAGAGATACTTGCTTGATCAGTCTCCATTTACCACCAGCAGAAGTGTTTACTTGAACAAAATTAATTCTATGAAGACAAGATCTCAAGATTTTTCCCAGGACCATAGATGAAAATGATTCAGGACTAAAACTTAGTCTTACCATATATATATATATGTGTGTGTGCGTGTGTATGTTTCCTATCAGATCATTTATAGGACAAAATTATGCATATGTCATTTTCAAAATTTGACTTTGGGCTTCCATTGGGATATAAATTCACCATTTATCACACAGTTTCTACTACTGAATGTGAACAAAAACAAATGAAAATAAATGGATTTGATAAATGCATTAGCATGAAATTATGAGAATGGGTGAGAAAAAACAACAATATTAAGTATATAAATATAACCAAGGAGAGAGGAGAAAGAAGAGGAAGGGGGAGGCAGGGGGGAAGGAGGAAGGGAGAAAGGGAGGGAAGGAAGGAAGAAAGGAATGAAGGGAGGGAGGGAGGAAGGAAGAATGGAAGGAGGAGATAAGCCAAGAGAAAAGAAAATTGCCCCCAAGTCAGCCAGTATTGCTGAGAATCTGAAATGGCAATATTTGAAAGAGTATGCTGGGTGACACATTGAAGTTGAAATGCTATTGTCTTTGAAAACGTATAGACCCCATGCTATTGTGGCATGCAAGCAAAATTGTAGATTTGGTTTATCAAAAGATTCATTTTAATTCAAAACTATACTTGAAAGGAAAAGATATATTATAATTCAAATCTGAAAAAAACTGACTTTATGGGCCTCCTATTTTGTTTCTAATCAAATCGTTCTTCTGGGCTAAGACAATATTCTGAGTATTTTTGATAATTTCTTTGAATAATTTTAGTGGCATAATTGTCTTCAAAATGAACTTATTTGGGAAAAAGAAACGACTGAGCAATTCTTCAAGGAGTCACTAGTTAGACACTTCAATTTTTTACACCCAGTTAAAGTGAGTATATTTTCACATGCAGATTTTCTTCGATCATTAAAAAAAAAAAAAAAAAAAAAAAAATACAGATCCCAGGAGCAATTTCATTGCAAACGGGAACTTAAAAATCAAATCCAAAATGATTTCCTGACAGCATCCTATCTTCCTATGGGTTCAATTGTTTGAGCTACTATTTGAAGGAACAGCAATTACTTGGGAAAAGCTTAAGCTAAGAGAAGCAACAAATGAACAGTCACATAGCACCTTAAATACATACAAATATGTATAAGTTTTTATTATAATCCCAACAGAAGAGCAGCGTATGTATTCTAATGATGACTTTTGTGTTGTGATTTGATTAGACTAAGCCCTGAATTAAATTCAGGCATCAAATTGACTCCAAATCTATTTTAGTATTGCATACCTCCATCTACAAGTGGGAAAAACACTTTTATAGCAAAACATGCAGAATTTTTAAATTATACATTTGACTTAAAAACAATATCCATATTTTGTTTTTGGGAGAGACAGAATTTGAAATGTATGTTGTACAGTTGTGGTGAAAGTATTATTTTTCTAAATGTTACCACATAAAAAAATTTTTGGTAATGCCCTACTAATGTACATAGGGTGTATGCAAATTTTGTCTTTTGAGGATTCCTATAATAATACAAATCATTCAATAATTGTTATTCAGAATTTCTTGGGTTTTTCTGAATTTCCAAACTCTGCATTTTATGCATCATCTTATCTAATTTTCCAAACAATACATTGAGAAAAATTCTTCTTTTTCTCCTTTATAAAAATGAGGCAGCTGAGATGTGGAGAGGTTTGTTCCTTTCTGGGTCATTGTGGCAGGGGAGCCAGGCTTTGGACTCAGGCAAGGAGCATGTCTCTTTATGACTGTGTCTTTAGGATACCATTATTATGAAATGAAACTGCAAACAAATAGTCAGATACACCCCGGTGCGGTGGTGCACGCCTGTATTCCCAGCACTTGGGGGTCTGAGGCAGGAGGATCACAAGTTCAAAGCTAGCCTCAGCAATGGCAAGGCACTGAGCAACTCAGTGAGACCCTGTCTCTGATAAAATACAAAAAAAAAAAAAAAAAAGCTGGGGATGTGGCTCAGTGGTCGAGTGCCCCTCAGTTCAATCCCTGGTACCAAAAAATCAAACAACAACAACAACAACAACAACAACAAACAGTCAGATACAGCACTTTGGTAAAGAAATAAAAGAATCAAATTCTTCAGTATTTTTACTAGCATTTAGACCAATTATTGAACCTTCATATACAAGTATTATCCATACACGCACCAGTTCTTTCATGAAGTGTTTTCCTCTAGTCCAACAATTTAGACAAAAATCTTTTTAAATTCTGACTTCCTGGTTGGATCTGTAATCTCCAACTGCAATGTTATTCTGCTATCCTATGCCAGTATCATTGCCAACCACAGCATTGAGGGAAGATTTGCTTTGATTTAGTTGCTTTGATTTGTAGATATTCTAATCTCAACTGCATATACCAATTGGACAACAAGCATGAAATGCCTATTGAGATATTTTATAACTTCATACAAAACATACATGAAGAGAATTGAATTATTCTTATTAGAGTTGAAGGCTGATTGGCTTTCTTTCAAATTATATGACTTGACCATTGAATAGTGATTGTGAGCATGTGTGTTTTGTACATGTCTATCTTACCTCCTGGTAGAGGTCATTATAATTGGTTCATTTTTGTTCTCACAAAGGAGTCTGAGACTTGTTGCCAGTGAAACATCAGCATTTTGGGGTCTTATTTCTGTCAAACTGGTTTAACAAACTGGAATAACTTTTCAGTTATTGGGTGACAATAGTAGTTTTAGCCTTTCTACATTTTGAAAAGTTTAAATTTACCATCATAATCGACTGTTTACTGTAAACTAAAATTTGATGGTCATGCATTGGATTCCAAATCCTTTTATGAAATTTTCTCTTCAGTATGTACATTATCTCTAATCACAGAGATCTCAAGAAATTTTATTATTCCCTTCCCCTTCATTCCTCCTTTCCTTCTTCTTTCCTTCCTCCCTTTCTTCCTTCCTGCCTACCTTCCTATTGTTTCATTTCTTTCTTTTCATCTTCAGGGGATACGTTTTGTAGGGTGAAATGTAATATGTGTTTAATTGCTTAGTTTTAAATTCTGGAATATATTCATTAGTTGAATGAATATTGGTTCATTTATTTTTAAACTGTTCATATCCACAATTATCCATGAAGATAAATAAAGGATTCTACCAAGGTGAGCTACTGTGAGAACTCATGGAAAATAATAATAATAATAGTACTACTACTAATAATAAATTAGAATAGTAACTTGCCCTTCTATTGTTATTAATTTATCATCATGCTATTCTTATTAGCAAGTATATGCTGAATGGCAACTATATTGTACCCATTATAATGATGAAAAATTGTCAGGGTTTCTATACATAGATCAATTGAGAATTTGCTGGATTGTCTATAGAAATGGGCAGAATTTTTATAAACATAATTTCTGCCCCCACCTCCACTGCCAGTATCCTAAACCCTGGCATTTAAATAGCTCATTCCCACATTGTCTCTGGGCTTGGTCATATGACCTACTTTGACCAATAGATCAAAGCCAATATGATGTAAGTATAGATTTAAAAAGTGCTTGTACATTGGGGCTTGGCCTGCTTGCTGCTTTAAGAAACTCATCTACCAGCAGAATGGCAACCATTTAGGTTAGCCTGCTGATTACTTGACAGCATGTGGTTCAGCTTCTTCTGCGGTCCAAATTCTTTCATCACCTCTGCCAAGTGCCAGTCTACCAGTGATCCACCAGATACACATAAATCACAGACAGCTTCAGATGACTGCAAACCTTTACGAAGCCCAGCAGATACGACAGGGAGCAGAGATAAGCCATCCAGCTAAGCTGAGCCCAAACTACTGACCCATAGGATTGTCATCAAGCTTCAAGGTGGTTTGTTTTTACCAAATGATAACTGGTATGAATGAATTATTTGTCTATTTTATTTTTATTTTTTTCTGTGAATTTATGCTTGATGAAGGAGTTTATCTAGCCCAAGGACTTCTTCATATGCTTCCCATATCATCTGATACAACTCAAAGTTTCTTTTCATCTGTAATATTACCAAGAAACATTCTTCTATATGAAGACATGAGGATTTTACCCTTCTCTAGTTCCTAAAATTTATGCTATAGTATCTAATGGAAGATACTACAGCATCCTTTGATGGAAATTATAGAATGACAATATTTTAAATGCTTTTTTAGGCATGTAGATGAGCATTTGTAGGATTGAAGATTAAGTACACATGGTAACTTGAATATGAAATTTTCTCTTTCATTATAGAAATATAAAATTTATTTAAATAAACAGTTTCTTTTAAACTCTAGCTTTATATGATTTATTATGTTTATGTTTCAAAAAGTAGCATCTAAGAAATACCACTAAGTGACCTTCCTTGCTTTCTTTGTATTCTTTGCATCTGTTTATCTTATTTGAAAAAGGACTATGGTTTTGTATATGGTAGAGAATAAACCCTAGAAAAAACAAGTCTCTGTGTATTATTTAATGTTGTACTTCAATTAAATATAAAAAGGCAGATTCTTTTTATACAGATACAGAAGGATGAAATTAAGGAAAAGGCCAGATTAAGAAAAAAGAAAAAGAAAAAAAAGACCTTGGGTAAGTAATGTATTATACATTATTAATGTATTTCATGTATATATTTTATTTGCTTCTCACAATAGCCCAATGATATAGGCATTGTAATATCATCTTTGAGACACACAATGATTAAGATGCATAAAGACTTTTTAACTGTTCCTGCCCTATTGACAGAAATTACTGGGAACAAGGTTTTAATGTTCTTGACTTCTATTTTCTGTCATAGAAGGCTCATAAGAAGACCCCAGAGGATTGTAATTCAAAGAAATGATACAAATCATATGCCATGGAGTGAATTGTGTTAACTCCACTCAAAATGCATACATTAAAGCTCTAACCTCTAATGCACCTGTATCTAGCGATAGGGTTCAGGGGTAATTACAGTTAAATAACATCATGAATGTGACTCATAGACTTAATGAGCCATGTCAGCAGAAACCAGGATTTAAGATGGGATTATACCAGCAAAGACACAAGCAGTTTAAACCAAAGAGGACAGAGAATGAAGGGTGGAATAAAAGAAGGCTGTTAGACTTCTGATCCTAAAGGCCGAGACCACACATCCTTTTAACTGTAGACATGCATTGTTTTTCAAGAAATGTGAAAAATCACCCTGGTAATCCAGTGACCATCTGAATTATCCCCTTGCTTTCAAAAGACAGGACCATTATCTAGGTTTTAACAGGCTAGACAGCCTCTAATCAAAGCCTCAGGGCCAGGTGAACTACCTTAGTGGGTTTAAATGTGGGGGTGTCACCCAGTGACTACAAAAGGCAGAGCATCAAATCAAGGAAGATCATTCCTGAGCATAATGATCTAGTGAAATTTGTCTTGCTGGCTTTCTTCTTTCCAATTTTTCCCTGTTGGAAGGAGAGTATCTATCCTGTGCATGTACCACCACTGTGTTTTGGAAGCATGTTAACTTGTCCCCATCTCAGTCCCATCTCAATCCATAGGTGCACAACTAGGGGGGAATTTTGCCTTAAGTCCCATCCATACCTAATTTAGATAATATTTAGATGAGACTTTGAATTTAGACTTCAGAGTACATGCTTGAATTAATGTGTTTTTTAAGCAACAAGAACATGAATTTTGGGGCACTGGGGGTGGGGGTAGAATGCTGTGACCTGATTGTGTGACCCTCAAAATTCTCAAACTGAAGCTCTAACCTTCAATGTGATATATCTAGACATAGAATATTTAGGAAGTAATTAAAATTGAGATTATAAGAGCAGGAACCTAATCTGACAAGAGTGTGGCCTTATAAAAACAGAAAGAGAATAAAGTCTTTTTTTGCACCATGTGAGAACACAGGCATGGGCAGCTTTCACAAGCCATGAAGAGAGCCCTCACCAGGAACTGACCACTGCTGAACCTTGACCTTAGACTTTCCAGCCTCCTGAACTGTTGAAAAATACATTTCTATTGTTTGATTTACATAGCCAATGGAGTTTTGCTATGGTAGTGATACCTCTGGTTACTGGTGATGAGTTCTGCTCCCCCAAATGTTGAAGTTTAAACATTAGAGAAGAACACTGAGGCCAACATACAAAAGGGGTAACATAGACTTCTCCCAGGAGGGCAAAGGGGCCATAGCCGATATCCTGGTATTCCAAGAAGTGAGGTATTCTGCCCTTTTTATATGTCCTAGGCTTCCTTTGTTCTCTTGCCCTCTTCCCCTTATCTTTCTAGTTCCTGCTTAGTGACTAGGCCTAGGAAATGCTAGGTGGGATGGCCAAAGGTGGGAAACACATGGGCAAGATGGTGTAGCCCAGGACACATTAACTAACAACTTTATATATCCCTGTAGGGAGGAGCAATTCCTGGGACAGGTTACCTTAGCAACAGGTTGGATCAGGGACAGGTTCTTAATAAGGGTGTTGGAAGAGCTCTGAAGGAATTAGCATTTCAATCCCTCAGGGGATAGTCTCCAACTTCCTGGGACTCCCTCAAAATTGGCTTCCTTGATCCGACCTGACTTGATTTATCTATCTGTACTTAGTGCCTGTCTAATTCTGGTTTCAGTAGTCAATGCTAACTAATATATGTCAGGCCACACAGATGGATCTGCAAATTAAAATTGAGTTAAAAGGGAAAAGGTAGCAAATGAAAATGTTCTGTACAAAGGAATACCAAACAGCTATGAAGGCAGTGTTAATAGGATGCCCCTAGGAAGGACTCAATTCCTGTAACATATTTTCACTTAATAAATACTACATATTACATCATTCAATAATAAGTCTGTATACATGCAGGTAGATCTACTTATGTACATATGTGTGCTTCCTTATAGGTATAGTGCTTGTACATCGGTATTTCGAAGATCGGATTTCTAGTGCATTTTTGTGCTGATCTATTTTAAGTTCTTTTGCTATAAAATATTTTTTTCAGTTATTAGAAGGAGTAATATCTAAGAAATAAATATAAAAATTTTGTCTTAAGATACTAAATAACTTTGGAGGGTATAACATGGATCTACATTCCTGGTAAATATAAAAAACATACTCTAATGTTGACAGACTCATGTTGAAGTGTTCAGACATTGCTATTGTCATTGCATACTGTCACCTGCTTTTTGAAGAACCATTTCTCAACAGTCAACAAAATTAATAAAAATGGACATATCTATTGTTTATTATTATGGCAAGCAATAGGTTTAAAAGAAAAGAAATATCAGCTGATGAGGGGTAATTGTTCAAATATATTTATATAACAATGCTTGTGAAAACAATGAACAATTGAAAGCAGCTCAAATTCTTCCATATTGGAGCAAAATAAAACTAAAATAAATATTATGCCTCAAAATCCCACCATAGTAGAAATGCTAAAATTAAGTATGCCAAATAATAATAGTACTGTGTGAGATTCATGTGCATTCAAAATAACCTAAAAGAGGATGGAAAATATAAATATAAGTATATTTGGAGCTTTGAGGTTTATTTTTAGTACATTTCTTAAAAATACAGAAAAAATACTTAAAAATACGTATATTAGTGTTAGCATAATATGTGATAAAATGATAAGTAATTCTAAATATCAAGAATTTTAGAGTCAGGACAGTATAGTCAATAAACATTGATGAAACAATTTTTTTTTTACTAATTAATGACCTTGGAATAAAAATAATTAATCAGTGTTTGAATAACCTCTCCTTGCTTGTATATAGAAAATAGAAGGCAGTGAACAAGGAGATGAAAAGAACGGTAATGAAAATATGAGTGACTGTGAATATATGCTTCTGAATTGTGGCACCTGGTACCCACAAATAACAGCCTGACATACTCACAACCTTGGCTGCATGCTTTTGTTTATGAACCATAGAAGCTGCTTATTTTCTCCTTTTCATGGTGGCAATAACCAATCTTTTTCTACCATATTTATGATGCTTTTCTTTCTTTTTTTTTTAAAGATTATTTTATTCCTGGCAGTATCTAAATGTTGTGCCTAGAATTTAAATAAGAGAAACTGTACTTTAGCCTTAGTTAGATAAAAGAGGCCAAGCTCATTGCCAAACCAAGGGTGATTATCCTTACAGGAATAAAATGGGAGGTTCATTTATTAAGTAATATTATTACTTAGGTGCCTTACATGTATTATCTGCAAAACAACCCTGTGAGGTGGGAGTAATAATGTTCCATGTCCAGCTAAAGAAATAGTAGGAATGGACCTGCTTTATCTGGGTTGAAATCCATTTTGGGGTCTATAAGATACAGGATTCAGGATTTATTTTTAGATGACATTAATATCTATAGATGACATCCAAAGCTTATCATAGACTGGACAACACTGAAAAAAGATCCCAAGTCAAGTGTTTCAAAATGCTGAACAGAAATCCCCCTTAGATTCCCGTACTCATAGGTCTAGGGTTCTTCTTTAGGACATTAAAATTATACCTGTATTATTTCCCCACAATTTTAAGAAATGTTGATATGATCCATTTGGAATCTAAAATATTAGTAATTTTTTCTATGAAAGGAAAATAATAATTTTTAAGCCAGGACTTATCAGGGAGTAATAAAAGAATTTTAAATGAAATAAAATTTATTTATTTTCCATTGTTCTTTTGCAACACTGTTGCAAATGGAGAAATTGTTTTATTTATAATAATATTGCAAAAGTACACGCATTGCTTTCACTATAGAAAAAAACCTATGAAAGCTATTATAATTAATATAAATAGTAAGGAATTTTAGCAAATTTCCAAGGCTAAGGATGAATATATTAAAGTCAATAGTATTTTTGTAAATTGACACTTAATAATTGGGTACTGGATTTTTTTTTTTTTTTTTTTGTACTAGGGATTGAACTCAGGAATGCTTAACCACTGAGCCACATCCCCAGCCCTTTTTATATTTTATTTAGAGAGAGGGTCTCATTGAGTTGCTTAGGCCCCTGCTTAGTTGCTGAGGCTGACTTTGAACTGGTGATTTTCCTGCCTCAACCTCCCAAGCACCTGGAATTACAGGCATGTAAAACCCAGCTGGCTATTGGATTTTTAATGCCAATTACAGTACTATTAAAATATAAAATTTTTAGGCATATCAGGCAAAGGATGTTTAAGATTTCAATAGTAAGAATTAAAAAACAACAAATGATGAGAAAAACTAAGGAAGGCATAAATAGAGAAGTGCATGGCTCACGAGTCATAGATTCAAAATCACTGTCAATTCTCACAAAATTGATCTATATCTTCAACAATACACCAAGTAGCAAAATTTATTTCAGAGAACTTGGCAAACTGATTATAAATGCCCATGGAAATGCAAAAGTTTCTGAATAACCAATGTAACAAATTTGGAGGAATAACATTACCTGATTTTAAACTGTAGCATAATGGTGCAGTTATCAAGGAAGTATGATATTAGCATAATATATAGAAATAAATCAATGGAACTGGAAAGTCCAAAAATAGACACACACAAACACATATGTAAATCCGATTCTTAATAGAGGTACAAAAATAAATCAATAGAGGAAAGGTAAGCTTTTCAATATATATTATGGAAAATTTCATATACATTTGCAAAAGCTTAACATATACCTTCCATTATATACCGTCCAAAGAACATTAACTCAATATATATCATAGACTTAACTGAAAATATAAAACTATAAAATTTCAAGAATAAAATCTTCAGGATCTTAAGTTAGGCAAGAATTTCTTAGATATGACACCTAAAACATAAAAACCCCCAACCCTTGACACAGGGTTACAAAGCTCAAAAATAAATACAAATAATAAAAAATCCATCCCTACCAACAGTGTTGACCACCTCAGCAGAAAAAGCCCTTTATTTCTCATTAAGAATTGTTTTCCCTTTCTAAAAAAATCTTCCCACCCATTTTTTACTGTATATTTTTACTTTAATTTTAATTATTTTTCATATTTCATTTTATTTTACTTTTTTTCATTCTGAATAATTATAGGAGGATGGGTATGTGGGTTCTCACTGCATGGATAGGTTTAAAGATATACATTTGTATAACACATGTGAAATATATTCATATCATTTTTCTTTTGTTTTATTTATTTTTGGGGGGGGGGGTTGGTTATAGGGGATTGAACTCAGGGGCACTCAACTGCTGAGTCACATTCCCAGCCCTATTTTGTATTTTATTTGAGACAGGGTCTCACTGAGTTGCTTAGTGACTTGCTGAGACTGGCTTTGAACTCAAGATCCTCCTGCCTCAGCCTAGGGAGCTGCTGGGATTAGGCATGCCTCACAACACCCGGATGCTTTCATTTTAATTGCCTTTTTCTGTAACTGTGTATTATTTAGTCTTGGTTTGACTTAGGTGGGGTGAAATTATATGTGGGTTTCAGTTGTTTTGATTTTACATTTATTTGTATCTTGGTTTTTGTTCTTATTATCCCTTCTTCACTCTAATAATAGCCCCACTAATAACCAATATTTTCCTGTTACCTCTTTCTCTCTTTCATTGTTTTCTTACTTTTGGTTATTTTCTACTCCTCCTTCTTTGTAGATGTTATTTGATACTATTGCCTGCCTCACCTCTGTTCATTACTTAAATAATTCAAATTTTCTCTTGCCCTCCCACTGTATTTTCTATTCACTTAAAAAATAACTCTACTATCTGATAAAATTATATAGTTTATGTGATTTTTACCCCAATCATGTTGTTGGGATTGTTAATGAAGTGGATGATGTAGTAGACACTGGCTGTTTAATGTCTGATCCAGTTCAAGGTTGTTTGTTGGTGGTGTTGATGTCAAATGCTGACCCTACCATTCCTATGCAGGTGGCAATTAGAGTTATAGATGTCAGAGTAGACAACAGACATTTATCTTGAGGCTGTACATTTGCTATTAACATTATTTCTATTCCTTGTTCTCCCTTTCTTCTAAGAGGGGCTGGAAAGAAAACAATCAGAACTCCTGAAAATAAAAGACACAAAGATTCAAACTAAAAAATTCACTTGAACGCAAAGATGCCACTAAATAGAAAATAGAACTTCAGGCTTTGAAGATATGGTATATAAACTTTAATACTCAGTATGCAATAAGGGAAAGAAAAATAAAAAACCATGATCAGAATATACAGAATACTGGGATGGCATCAAAAGCAAAAAACCCATAGTCATGGAGATATAGACTAAAGGCATAAAGAAAATGTTCAGTGAAATAATAGTAAATATTTTCCTCATATTAGAAACAAAATAGACATGTATGCAAATAGGAGAGAAAGAAAGGGCACTGGAGCCGGAAATAGAGTAAATCAAATCCTATGCATGTATGTATGCTTTTGCCAAAATGAATTTAACTATTACATATAATTATCTAATTAAAAAAAAGAAAAAATTCACCTGGTCTTAGAAAGTACTATTAAGAATGAAAAGACAAATTTCAATATGGGGAAATACTTCCAAATCTTATTAGATATCTGTACCTAAAATATGTTAACAAAAAACTTTCAAAATTCAATAATAATAAAAACCAGTAAAATTTGCAATACATTTAAATAGAATGTCATTAAAACATTAAACAGTGTGTGAGCATGTGAAAATATCATTAGTCATTAGGCAAATGCAAAATGAAGCTATAATTAGATGACATTATATGTCTATTGGAATGGCTAAAATTAAGAGCACAAATTTCAAAGTATGGGGAGGAACAACAATACTTATATACAGTTGGTGGCCATATTAAATGTTAAAACCAGTTTGAAAAACAGTCTGATAGTTTCTTTAAAAGTGTTCACCTACAAAATGATTCAGACATTCAATTCCTAGATATTTATCAAGACACGTGAGAGCATATACCCATACAAAATGTCCATAAGCAATGCCATTTATATTAAAATATGAGATTCTGAAGCATATTTCACAAATGGTGTTCAAGGTTTGAATAGTAAGAAGTAGAAAACAACACAAACTCAGATAAACTAAAGAAGGCATGAGTAAATGGGAAATGGAAAAATGTCCATTGCAACATTAGTCATAGTGACAAAAACCTGAAAGCACTCCAAATGTCCATCAACCTGAAAGTGGATAAACATATTGGGATTTGTTGACATTATGGAATACTCAGAAGCAATGAGGTATTGATTCATGCAACAACATGGACAAATTCTTACAATAACCATGCCAAGTAAAAGAAACCTAAAGAAAAAGATTGTATAATACATTCTTTTATTTATATAAACTTTTGGAAAATGCTAGCTAATCTATAGCAACAGAGAGAAGAGTGTGTGATTGACTGAGGATGATTTTGATCATGTGTGGAGAAGCAAAATGCATTTCCAAGTACACAAAGAAATGCATCATGTGTGGAGAAGCAAAATGCATTTCCAAGTACACAAGGAAATATTCTGGGTTATAAGTAAGTTCATTATTTTGATTACACTAATGGTTTTGTAGATATATATTTATGTCAAGTTTTATGAATTTATATACTTTAAATAGAGCTTATTGTGTATCCAACATACTTCAGTAAAGCTGAAATAAAGTTATAAAGTCTCCCTATTTAAATAGTACAACAACTCATGCAAAACACTTGCATTCAAATTAGCAATGATAAATAATCTCAGTTTTATCTAAAGTCAAGCTGTATAAATAGCTTCTTTGTACAAAAAAAAAAAACAACACTCAGGGCAAATCATTAAAATCTTTCAGTAAATCTATGAAGACAGGCTTTATATTCTCAGGTGTCAGTAGAAGACTTAGGTAATATTCAAATCATGCACCCTTCATTCTAGTAAACAAGACATCTGACTTCCAAAGCTTAGGGAAAGCGTTTGTTTGTTGTGTCTGACTTGTCCTGAATTAGAATTACTTGACTACTAATAGAGAAAATACAGAGATTATATGTTCTAGAAATTGAAAGGCCTTTAACATCTCTTTGTTAGGGAAAAAATAGTGATATTTTAAGAGGAAAACAAAAGTAAAAAGTAAAGTAATCCTTATTGCCTTCTATAAATTTTTACTTCTAGTTTAATATTTAGCATTCATTTGCTTTTGTCTTTCATTTGCAACTCTTACAAATACACGAGTGTGTGTTCACACATACGTTTGGTTTCAACGGTTCATCATATTCTAGTTATTTCAAATGTCAAAGAAATTCTCTCTCACACCCTACTTTGCCCTATCTTTGAAAATAAGGGTATGTTGTTGTAAGTCAAACAATGCATTAGATAATCATTTTAGTTCTTCTAAAATGATTTTGAGGGTACAATTCTCAGTGTGTACCTTCTGAGATTATTACTTAAAAATATTACAAATCAGGCTTGGAGGCAAACATGCAAGGACAGATGAAGTATCAAGTTCCATATTTTTGTATTTGCTAGGATGGAATTCACAGGTAAAATTGCAACAAAAAAAGGGATATTTTTGTTCTACTGATGAAGTTTGTTTTGTATAGTAGCTTTGCTGGGATCTTTGTTACTTGGATGAGCGAGTCATCTCTAAATGGTAATGCAGATACTGCATATCAGGATAATTATTATCTTGGAATACTAAAAGTCTGGAAACAAATTTTTGCTCAACTATTTATTAGCCATGAAGGAGAGGTTGTTTAAATATCTCCAAGTCTTATTTTTTTCTAATTTTAATAGGAAAAATATTATTTTGTTTTAAAAGGACAAGCAGAAGTTTATGAGAATGGTACACAAATAAGTGGTAGGGGCCTATTACAACATGACTCTCCCAGGTCCACTATTGTGCCCTCTAGAGTCTAGTTCCAATATGTTGGATGAAATCAAAGTATCTGTCGTAGTAGGAGGGTAAAACCCAGGGATAAGCAAGGCTGGGCACCTCAAAAATCTTCTACAGTGATTGGTACAGGGAATGAGCATGAAAGTGAAGATCATTTGAACCCCTTCCTCAGGTTTCCCACTGCAAAAGGGATAGAAAATTCTCTGTTTAATGATTTGAACCAGAATCCTCCAGTGACTTTGTTCTTTAGGGCCTTAGAATTTCTTGGTTTCCCAAAGAAGAGAATGCATGTGATCCACAGATTGAAAGCAGTGTTATTGTGCAGGTAGTATTTCAGTCCAGCGTCCTATTTATAAGAAAAAGAGATTTTTTATTAGCTGAACAATTGAGTTTTCATATCAGAATAGCAAATGAGAGACATCAAATTATTAATCCAATTGCGAAAGGCAATACCATGCAATTGGCTGAGAACAAAGACCAATGATGCAAACATACTGATAAGGTTTCTGTGGTCCTTCTTTATTTTTATTCTTTTAGTTGTCGATGGACCTTTAATTAATAAATTTACTTACTTACTTATTTATATTTGGTGCTGAGAATCAAACCCAGTGCCTCACACGTGCCAGGCAAGCACTCTACCATTGAGTCACAACCCCAGCCCCTCTGTGATCCTTCTTTATAAAACTTTTCTTTCTTTCAATTTTAGGAAGCAATTATTATCAATCCAATGAGGTATTTTTTTCTTTCAGTTTCATTTGTATCAATCCAATGAGGTATTTTTTTCTTTCAGTTTCATTTGTTTTTTTTTAACCATTTTTTTTTCTGACCAACATATGCTGTTTTTAATGTCCACCCAAATATTTTGCATATAATATGTGTTTTAGCATGATTCTAAGCATCCTTTAACTATTATGGTGAATAATTTTGTATAAATTAGTTGTAGATGTTGTGACTATTTTGTAGAAACACAATGGATCCCAATCTAAAATTTGCTTCATGTGTTGAAATTTTTGATGCCACACATGCACCTAGAAGTTATGAAAACATTTGTTACTTCCATCATGAAAGTTTCTGGGTAAAGAAGATCAGCTCCTTCCAACTCAGCTTGAAAACAGCTTGAAAGAGAGGATTTTGGTTTGGGGTTTTTATGTTGGTTAAGAAGTGGGCTAGGATGAGAGGGTCTCAAGTTATGGGTGGGGCTAAATAATTGAATGTGTTCAATTATTTCCAGTATCTATTTGTTAGCATTTGAGTAGGGGGCAAACATGCTCTAATGTTGGAAAGTCAGATTGCAATTATAGTCTACTCAATTTTAATGCATGAATCTAAGAAGCTAGTCAGATTTTATACTTACATATATTTTGAACAAGTAAAATACATGAATAAACAGTGAGAATAATGATTGAAACACAAAGAGAATATAACTTAAACACCAAAGCATGTCTGATTATTGCTGTGGGATTGGAAAGAGTTTCAAGAAGACATGATGCTTCATTGGCCATTAAAGAAAAATAAGTTTCCTCCTGGAGCATGACAACTATTGTGTGTTATTGTAAATTGTGGAAAAGACTCAGAATTATGACCAGACAGTGACTTTAATTGGAACTGAACTAATGGTTCCAGGAAAAAAAGAACAGAGAAAGTTATTCTGCTAAAGAAGAGAGGCAGGGGCTGGGGTTGTTGCTCAGTGGTAGAACGCTTGACTCACACTTGTGAGGCACTGGGTTCAATCCTCACCACCACATAAAAATAAATAAGCAAAATAAAGGTATTGTATCCATCTACAACTAAAAAAATATAAAAAAAGAAGAGAGGCAAAGTATCGGTGGATGTGGTAAGAAAATTTCAAGTGAAGAACAATCAAGGAAATTAAAAATGTAAATATTAGAATTATATGGATATACAAAAATAGAAAATTAAAGAAATTAAAAACAAAATTTAAAGCAAGGAGAAAGCTTGAGAAGCAGGCAATAAGTTGTATGGTTGAAAATATCAGGCAGTTTAATAACAAAAACATAAAAGAAATGCCAAAGTCTCAGCACCAAAACCAAATAACTCTTTTTGAAATGCACAATAGATCTAAATACACATTTTCAAAAGAAGAAATACAAATGACCAAGAGGTACATGAAAAATAGGTCAGCATCATGAATCATCACAGATGTAAGTCAAGCACAATGAGACATCACCTCACTCCAGTAAGACTGGCTATTAGCAAAATGTTAAAACACACGTGCTGGCAAAAATGTGGACAAAAGGGAGCCCTGAACACTTGGTAGGGATATAAACTAATATATCTCTTATGAAAAATAGCATGGAAATTCTTCATAATTACCATATCATCCCACAATCCCACTGCTGGATATAGATCCAAAGGAAATTAAATCCGTATGATGAACAGACCACCACACTCCATGTTTACTGCAGCACTATACATAGTAGTCATGTAATGGAAACAACTTGAATCTCCATCAGCTGATAAATGTATAAAGAAAAGGTGGCATATACCCATAATGGAATACTATTCAGCCATATAAAAGAATGAAATCCTATCATGGGCAGCTACAATGGATAGAACTGGAAATCATTATGTTAATTAAAATAAGCCAGGCACAGAAAGACAAGAAATACACTATCTTACTCACATGTGCAATATTAAAATGTTGATTTCATTGAAATTGAGATTAAAGTAGTGTTAAACAGAGGCTTGAGGGAGCAGGGAAGAGGGAAGGAGGGGACAAGATTGATTGATGGTTACTGTGTTGCCATTATACAGGAATTAGAATTCTAGTGTGGCATTTCACAGAGGTTAAATATAAATAATGAAAATGTACTGTTTATTTCAAAACACTTAAAAGATTTTGACTGCTTTTTTTTGTCATGAAGAAGTGATATATGAAGATATAAATATATTTATACTGATTTAAACATTACAAATTGAACACATCAAATATGACCGTGCCCCATTAATACCTATAATTTTTGTTTTTACATCTTAGTTAAAAATACATTTAATTAAATAGATAAGTAGATTTTAAAATAAAATACAATAAGACCATTACACAGCAAGCACATTTATTAAATCATACTTATTAAATATGATTTTGTACTCAAACTACTTTTCATTCATGTGATTTTTTTTCCACTGCTAGGCATCCTGTTAGCAGATGGGAAGGAAAATGGATGTGTTCTTTATGGGAATTAGTGGAATATTCTAGGCCATATCCACAAAAAAGACTGATGTCAGAGCAATTGAAAGTATTGCATAGTAATCACATACCAGAATGTGAGGCAAACTCCACAGCAGAAGGGATTCACCAGGGCTGGACTCCACCTGTGTGTCAGGTAGGTTCAGGGATCATTAGTCTAGACACAAATAAGATGAAAGGCAGATAAAGTAAGAGGGAGATATCCGGACATGTGAAAAACTGTGGCCACAGAGAGTAGTTTTGGATTGAGAGAAAATGGGGGTAGAGAAGTTCCTAATTCTGACCATGAGGATATAGAGAGGAGAGTGAAGCCTGATAGAAGGTTTTGAGATTAAAAATCTCTCCATTTATTTACCCCATAAACACTGAGCCCTAGGCATTGTTTTATCGATAGAGGAGCCATAAATCCTGAAATTTAGGATCATCCAACCAAATGAGGCTTAGCAGTTAGAAATGAATTTTACATCACTGTTCTCTCATCCTTCTTCCACCCTGCAGGATAGTTATTATCTGCGGTTTAGAAAGGAGGAAACTAAGGCTTTGAGGAGTTAAATTAAATATCCAAAGTCAAGAAACTGGTAAGTGTCAAACTCTCTAGGAGTCAAACATAGTTCTGCTTAGCAGGAAATTATTCTTTCCGTTATTGCTTTCCCAGCAAGAACTCTTCTCCAAATGGGAAACTAGAGACGTGTTGTATGCTGATATCATGTCTAATGGTAATGCATTTTGAAGAGATAAGATTATCATAAAAATAAGTATCTGGACATAAAACTTTCAAATACAATCAATGAGGCAAATGACAAGATATATTGTATATATACTCAGAATGTTTCAAAATTTTCAAAAATGAAGCCAGGTGCAGTGAAGCAGCCCCAATCAGGGAGATGGCTATTGCGGTTAACTGGAAGCCATAAGTTCCACCTGATAATAATCATATGCACGTGACGTACCTGTAAGTATACGTGACGCACCCGCAAAGCTATATAACTGGGTGAAAGCGGTCAGAATCGGCATTCATTCAGTCAGTCATTCAGTAGCTCAGTCGGTCGGAAGAAGAGTTCAGGTTGGAGAAGAAGAAAAGAGTCAGAGCGACCAGAACGTAGTCAGAAGAAGAAATAAGAGTCAGAGTATAAGGAAAAGAGTTTTTAGCTACAGAGACTAAGAAAGAAATGAGAGCTACAGAGATTAAGAAAGAAATGAGACTAAGAAAGGAAGAGTTTAGCTAAGAAGAGAAGAAGAGATAAAGAGAAAGAAAGAGACTAAGAATAATAGATTCCTGCCACCGAATCTCCTCCCGTGGTATTGTGGCTATACGTCAGGCAGCTACAGTGCAGGGGTACAGGCCTATAATTCCAGCAACTCAGAAGACTAAGGCACAAAGATTGCAAGTTCAAGGCCAGCCTTAACAAATTAGTGAGACCTTGTCTCAAAATAACAAACAAAAGGACAATCCCCAGATAGTCAAACAAATGTCTTAAGGATTTCAAAACATGAAAATATCATAGAAGGAGATACCCTGATAGTTGGCATTCAAGACACAGATGCAAATTAGGGGAATGTTTCCTTTCATTCAATCCAGCAAATATTCTGTATCTGCTATTATAGGTAAGATGATATGCTGGTCAGTGGGGAAAAAAATGGTGAGTGTGTGGGGTATGGAACTCCCCCTGATAATATTACACATATTATCTGATTAAATATGTGAACTCTCTTTCCCCCAAATGCTCATATGTAATTTGCAAACTCCACAATTTTCAGATTGCTTATATCTATCTAAAAATTTGGTGGACCAAACTAGGATCTTTTGTTGATGCCCTAAAAGTTAAGAGCGTGTGATCATACGCTTATCACTATTTTAATATTTGTTTGTTTTTATATTGCTGGAGATGGAACTTATAGCCTTACATATGCTGAGCAAGTGCTCTAACACTGAGCTACATCCCCAGTAACATTTGTTTTAGTACATGGCATTTTCAAAGGACAGAACATGGATACTAGAATATCTTCATGCCCTAGCAGGCTGTTTCCTACCAAGGAAGATAGGGAGGCTTGCTTGAAAGAGAGTGTTCAATTGGGTAAGAGGAAACATCTGTGCTAATGACTATGAATTCATATATGCTCCTATATATAACACTTCATTCATCTTGCAAATAATTAAGTTGTATATAATTTCAATTTTGAAGAAATTTGATTTTATTAAGGGTGCCTAAACTTTGTAACAAAGGAGCAAATGATCTATGTATTTTCTCTCTTTACTTTTTTCCCTGGGAACTGATTACAACTAAATTAGCAATTTAAAGAGCACATATTTAAATGGTCACAGTTTTTTTTTGTGTGGGGCATAAAGGCACAGCTTAGGTGGGTCATCTCACCAGGGTTTCATAGACAGCCATGAAGGTATCAGGAGGGGCTGCAGTCTTCTCCCTGATCATAAATGGATGGATCAATATTTGTAAGAGAACTTAATCAATGACAGCTATTTTTTCTTGCAAAATATTTTTATTGAATTTAGATCCACTTGAAAAAAAATCTTACTGAATGCATTATGCTAGGCCTGTATTCACATATGGACATGAATTAATATAAAGAATGATATAAGTAAGAGTTCATAAACAAGAGAGACTGTGGCTGTCTCATCTATTCTCTAGGCTGTGTGTTGTACTCCCTTATTACTTTACTGATTATTACAAAGGTGTCTTTAGTAATTCTATTGTACTAACTCTTTGCACTTAGAAAATGCCACAAGATGCTCCCCAAAAGTCTGTTTAACTCCCTGAAACAAATAGCTGCTTGAGTTCCTTCCAGTCTAAAGACCACTGTTATGGTTTGGTGGGAAATATTCCCCCAAAGCTTCTGTTAATGTAAACATATTCATATGTAAATGATTAGATAAGGAGAGCTGTAATCAGTCCATCTTAGTTTGAATGAATGACCAGGTAGCAACTGTAGGCAAGTGGGGCATGGCTGGAAGAGGTGGGTCCAGGTGTGCCCTGGAAGGGTGCATCTTCCCTGTGGTCCCTTGTGTTTCCTTGTTGCCATGAAGGGAACACCTTTTCCCTGCTGGGACCTTCCTCCATGATGTGCTGCCTCACGTAGGGTCCAGAGCAATGGTTTCAGCTGTCTATGGATCAAGACCTCTGCAACCAGGAGCCCTAAATAAACTCTTCCTTTTGTAAGAAGTTCTTGTTCAGTAGTTTGGTCACAGTGATACAAAAGCCAACTAAAACAGTTCTCCATTTAAACTTTCCATTTCTGTCAAAAGACATTTGATCTCTCACCCTGTCTCCCAGCCTCCATACTGAAAATTTACCTTGCATTTCCAGTATTGTATCTAGCCACATCTTACCTAGAGTGAGCCTTTCTTATGCCCTGTGCTTTCTAGAACCTGTGGTCTTATTCTGATAGTCTTTTCTGCTTTTGACCTCTTTCTATATGAGCCCAACTCAAATCCTATTAGAATTTTTTTTTACTTTTTTCTTTCAGTGCATTTCTTTGTTCTCAAGTTATCTATCCATTCTCCGAGTTCTCAAATATTTATTGCTGATGATATGTTTCTCATCTAAATCTCTGAATAATGATGAGCTCTGTCAGGTGCAGGCTACATTGGATTCAGTGTAGTACAGAGCTCTGCATCGTGGATTGCAAATTGGCCTAATCTCCTATTTTTTCTTATTAAAAAAAATAAAATACAAACCTGCTTTGTAACTCATAATACATTTAAAAGAAATATAAAGAAAGTGGCAGAAGATCACAAAGACGCATAAAAATTTTACATGGAGGAGTTTACTTGGGGGATTGTGGAGAGAAGATAAAATTAAGAGGAATAATGAAAGAATTGGGAAGGTCGTGCCCACAGAGGATACACAGATAGGCAGAGAAGTTGTGTGATGCATAAAAGAGGGAAGGCTGGAATCAACTCATGAATGGCAAGATAGTCAGTCCTCTGTATCTGCCAGTTACACATCTGCAAATTCAGGAAACCATAGATTGAAAATATTTTAAAAGATTGCATCTGTACTAAACATACACAATTTTTAAAATTATCATTATTCCTTAAACAATAAAGTATAATAACTGTTTACATAGCACTTGCATTGTATTATAAGTAATCCAGAGATGACTTAAATTATATAGGTGGATATGTGTGGATTACATGCAAATACTGAACCATTTTATACAAAGAAAGTGAGCATTCAAGAATTTTGGTATCAACAAAGTATTATAAGCAATCTGATCCCTTAAGATACCAAGGTTGACTATAATTTTATTTATTTATATATCAGGTGATATATAGCTTTATATTGATTATTTAGATTCTTGTCACATAGTTTAAACATGCATTGAAAACTACTGAAACAATACAAAATTTAGAAAACAATTGGTATTGCAATACCTAGATAAATAGGTGCAAAACTGGCATAAAACATAGGTGTACTGGTATAAAACAAATTATATATTAAAAGCAACATAATAAGTGCTTTGTATGTGAAATAAGTTATTAGGTGACAAATTAAAGTTTGCTTTATATACATGAATGTACATTAACATAAAATATCTACCTTGTCTTGCTTCAGTGTGTTTGAAAATTGCAATTTTAAATATCATTCATCAATTATAATATTTCTGACAGAATTTTTAAAATGTGCCATTGAATTCTGTTTTTCTTATGAAAACTGGGTTATCTCCTCAGTATTACTGAAATGGAGACAAATATTTTCCCTCCAGTTCTGCAGGATTAAATTTACCCTGTGTAATGATAGTGTAGGTATTGATTGAGATAAATTTTTTGTTTTTTTTTTGTTTCAAATCTGGTTAGGTGTTGTCCATCACTTTAAGTTTACGACTCATGGAAAAAAAAAAAAAAAAAAAAAAAGGAAGCTATTCTAGTAGAAGGAAACACATGGCACCTTTTTCAATTGTTACACTTTATCTGACCTATATAATAGCATATGAGAAATGCTATACAGCTGGAGATGGGGCAGATAAGTTACAAAGGGCATTGCATCGTCAATGTGCAGAGATATGCCTTGGAAACAGGGAGAAGTTGGAGCTAATAACTTAACCCTCTGTACTTCAATTTATCTGTAAAACAGGGTCAATAATAGTCAACAACACTATTACAAGAATTAAATGAGTTACTATTTGGAACATGCTCAAGACATTGTCTGGCATGTAGTAATTACCACCTAAAGTTTTGTATGACAAAAATACTGAGCTGACAAAGCTAATAGTCACATTTCAGACTACCAGAACTGAGAGTTAGGACATTTTAAAAACAACTGATTTTTACATAGCAACTTCTGATATAGTAACTTCCTATTGCTCAATAAATTTCAAAATCATTGAAAGGAGAAAACTGTCAATGCTTCAAAAATTAACATTATAAGAAATATTACTTTAAGAGATGAAGAAGAGTTTGCAGTAAGTACAAAATCATGGGACACAACAGTACCTGCTTGTCTTCATGCCACAAAACAGAACCCACACTTGTGGTTTAAGACATCTTGGATGAAATATAACCAGAAAACTAGGCAGCTCTTCTCTGCTGAGGAAGCAGAGCCTTCAAAGTAATTTAAAATTTTTTTTCTTCTTTTTTAGTTGTTGATAGACCTTTTTTTTTTTTTTTTTTTTTTAATGCAGTGCTAAGAATCAAACTCATTCCTATTTCATCAGTTTTTGTGGCTGACAAAGGTTTGCATGAGAAGAGATGATTTCCCATGTGTAAGGTGAAGACCATTGGAAATGACTGGACTAGAACTGCAGTGAAGATTGACTTTCAGGTGATTAGAGATGCCCGTAAGTAGGGGCTGGAAACATAGATGCCGCCTATGACTTCAAGGAAATTTTTGTGTTCAAAAAACATAAAACTTTAAAAAAAGTTCAAGAGGAAAATTAAAGAATGGGGTGAGAGGGAGATGATAGAGAATCAAGTGAATTCTGAAAGCTGGAAAGAGGGTTGAAAATAGTGACTTGCGTAGAGGACAGGACAGGGGCAGATATGAGAGCAGATGAAAAGGATGAGGGACCTTGGGGACTACATCAGATTTAGAAACCAGGAAACTCTCAGGAAAGATGTTCTTGGTGGAGCTGCCAAAACTTGCTTTCATCCCCATGGTACACCTTTCTGATCTTTCTGTTAAATGGACTCTATGTGCTGTCATAACAAAATAGGAAAACAATTGCCCAGAAATACACTTAGAGACATATATGAAGTTAGTAGTAAGAAGGTTGCTACCCTGTAAAATCTGACCTTTGAAATGTGCTAAAAGAAACCTTGAAAACCCTCACCAATTTACATGTCTATGCTTAAGTACGATGTGGCTGGTGTAACATGAAACAATACAAGCAGTATAGAAGACAATAAATATCTAGGATGATGATACAATAAGACAAGCTTCTGAAAATCCCATTCATACTGTAGAAAAAGAAGTGATGGTTAATGCTAGTGTTAATAATTTCATGTTATTTCTAAATTTCAGATGCCCGTACCTATTCTGAAAATGTCTATTCTGCCAAATGTGTTTATTAAGATTCTATATTTGTCTACTAATTCTTTCTTTAAAATATCAAAAACTAAAATAAGATTTAAAACTTTTATAAAGAGCTAGTTATATTATGATTTGGATATGAAGTGTTCCCCTAAAAGCTCCTGCGTGAAACAATGCAGAATTGTTCAGAGGTAAAACGATTAGATTGTGAGAGCAGTAACCTAAACAGTGGATTCATTCATTTGATGGATTAATAATTTGAAAAGACTGATGACAAATGCAGGCAGGTAGAATGGCCTGAAGGAAGCAAGTCACAAGGGCTTGTTTTGGGTTCGTTTTGTCCCTGGCATCTTGATCTTTCTCTGCTTAGGGATACCACGAACTGAACAGCTTTCCTCTGCCATGCCCTTCTGCCATGATTTGCTTTACCAGAGGCCCAGAACAATGGGGTAGGCTGACCATGGACTGAGAACTCCTAAACTGTGAGCCAACACAAATTTTTCCTCTAAATCATTCTGTCAGGTATTTTGGTCACAGCAACACAGAGCTAATACACTAGTCAAGGAATTTTGGCATATGCTCACAAGGTGCTTAGATGAGTGGTTGGAAAGTAATGTTCCTTGTATATATATTTTTCATCGATATTTATTCCCAGTGTTTCAACCTATTTAGATCTATTTATCTTCCCATGTTTCCCTGACATTTCTTTTCCTATCTCATTTGTTAACTCTGTACTCTCCAGCCTACTGCTAAAATAACACTACTTCATTAAGCTTTCCTGACAACCACTACATTTCCTCATAATGAGGCCTTTTGTTTTATTTGAATCTTACTTTTTGTATTACTTTGTGGATTAGACCCATATAATCTAGGTTACAATTCTTCACACAGTAGAATGTGTATTAAAAAAAAAAAAAAAAAAGGAATTGCTTTTTGCCATTAACAATGTATTTGATAAAACTAAAAACTAATAATGGATAAAAATTTAATAAAATTATATATAATATCATAAAAGGGATTTTATTGATAGGTGATAACACAGATGTTTTGCTTAGGAATTAAAAAATTATAATTTATTGACATCACTTATTTTTGAAATATTTTTAAATCAAAAATTAAAAACATTAAAAGTAATAGCTTAATTAACCTATCACATACTCTATTAGAATATCTCATGATTTAGTAGTTCAATTATTTATGTTCAAATGTGATACAACATTTCCAAATGAATTTTCTGAATGTTTAAGAAACAAAAATGATTCATACCGGGCGTAAAAATATCCCTATCTTTGGACAGCAATTATTTTTACCTGTGTACTCTTCTTTTCTTTCTTGTCATTGAGCTTGTGTAAGAAAAATAAGAGAATATGGGGAAAACTAAAAAGGCAAGATTTTAGGAATTTTCCTATTTTTAAATTTGATTTTAGATCAGTTTGTTCATCTTTTCTCTGCCCCTGCCCACTTGCCTGACATTTTTCTCAGTACTGATGAATCCTGTGCCTCACTATTGATGTATTTGGAATAAAAGCCATCTGGTAAAATGCCACTTATTTCAAATGAAATTCTTAGCCTGTTCTTTTCCATAGGCAGTTGATCACAGGAGATAAGCTTCTCAGAGGTTAAGTGAGAAATCATAGAATTATTCTATTTACAGTACCACATTCTCTCTCTCCCTTGCAGCTGCCATCTAGGATTTAACAGTTAATAATTACTTGTGGGGAACAAGTTCATTTTTCATAACTGCAGAAGCCCAGTCTTATGATTAATAACAAGATTCCTTGTTATAATCACATTGGCCATTTAACATACTTAGGTATTAGGTGGATTTACATTTCTAGAAAGTTAAAGACATTATATTTCACTTTCTTTTGCTCTTAGAAATGATAAGAATGGGTGGGGATCAGAGCAATGAAGCAAGCCTGCATCTTAAATTTTAACTAAAATTTTCGTGAAAAATGATTAATGGTTTTAATTATAAAATAACTATCCTAAAATTATTTTAAAATAAAAATATATAAATTGAATATAAAATTGGATGTAATAAATATACTAATCTAAGGAGTCAAATTATACTACCTGCATTCTAATATAAAACTTCCCTCACTGGTCCTTTTGCTTCCCAATTCCTCCCTAGAGGTAAATGTTTTCAGATTTAATTTTTTCTTTTGTTATTTATGTCCATATTTCTACATAAAACTCTTATAGAGCCATTATGTTTTAGGTTTGTTCTGTTGTCCTTCCAATATGAAAGTTAAGTTTTAGCTTTTTTATATGCATATGTACTTACAATATGAAACACACACACACACACACACACACACACACACACACACAGACTCCCTTCAATACTATTAGAGAGTTATACCCTATTTTTGTTGTCATAAAAACCGTGGTGGTAATATCTGAACATTTTTTTAAAGCTGCATCAAATAACATACTATATTTTTTTATAAATATTTTTAACTTGTAGCTAATAATTGCCTTAGGTTTTCTTTTACTTAAATTATTACATTTATATTAGTTAAAGTAATAATGAATGCATTTAAATATTTTTACATAGTTTAACTAATTCATTGTTTGGTATTTTTTCTTGGAACCAGCCATGCTTTTACACCAGCCTTCACTGGGTACTTCCTGAGTCTGTCACCAGTTGCTTCTCCACTGCCATCTTAGTGGGTGGTCTAATAATTCCTCTCCTATATCCGATGTCTCCTTTATGTATATACTATTATTTCTTTTCTTGGCTTATACCTTTAAGCAGTGGGTATGAGGAGGCAACAATGGGTATCCACAAGTAGATTCTGAAATCATTTCATGGGATGTATATTTTTGGAGATCTGCATATGCTTTCATTCAATATAAACTTTAACTGGTAATTGATCTCTTCTTTTGAAATCATTTTACTTCATTATCTTAAACACTTTTGCTCCATTGTCTTTTGTCTTCCAGCCTGGCTACTGCAAAGACTGATGTCAATCAAATCAGTTATCATCTCTGTAGAATTTTATTTTTTCTTCTCTGTAGATTTTAGGATTATTACATTTTTTTCCTAGTGGTCTGGAATTTCTGAGTGTTATACTGTAGAATGGGTGGTGTTTTGATATATTTTGCTTATCTTGTTTTTTCATTAGAAGAAAAACTGTGGAAGTCAAAGGTGCCATTCTCAGAACATCATTCCAGGTACATTTACTCCAGGAATCCTCACTGCTACACCTCTTCAACCTCACTGGTGCTCAGCTCTTTCCCAAGGCTGTCCCGAAACAACCTTCATGAGTAAATAGCTTAAATTGCAATAATCTGTCTGTAACTTCCTTCCAAATTTCAAGTTTTCTCTCTCTCTTTATATTCTATGTCCTCATCTGATGATGCAATCCAAAATCACACCTCTCATCTTTTTGTGCTGTACTTTCCTGTGAGCAACTGAGTTTTGCTGGATAGAACAATTCTGCTTGATTTTTCCCAGAGAATATTGTTTCTTTTCCCCTCTCCTCAAATATTTTTCATTGGTGTACATATGTATTTCACCTCTGATAACTTTTCTTCCATTATTTCTTGGGTTTCTTGGATAACTTCTCTTATACTTCCTTTCTTTCAACTCACCTGTTATTTAGATATTTAATTTCTTGAATTGATCCTGTCTCACACCTTTACTTTTCAATTTGCCATCTCATTTACTTTCTAATTCTAGAAGACTTTCTGAACAGTTTCTTCCAATTTTTTATTTCCTAATGTTGTATTTTTAATTTACAAACTCCATTTTGTATGTTTTTAAAAATTTTAATAGTATCTCATTTCATGGATGAAATGTTTTAGCTCATTGATTGCTTGTTAGTTTTTTTTTTTTTTAGATTGTTTATTTACTTATTCATAATGCACAAGTATATCATCATTTTACATACAACTGCTTGTATACAAAGTATATAAGTACCATTCAGATCTTTAATCATGCATTTAGGATAGTGATATCATCTCATTTTAAGTGGAGTACTTTTTGTTTTCATTGTTTGTTGTGTTCGCCATCTTTATTTCCTAATGTTTTGTGACCACTTAATGCTCTTTGACATAGAGGAAAAGGATTTCTAAGAAGCACATTGGGAAATATGGGGCATACTTGTATGCATGATGGGACTGGTCAAATTTTTTTTCTTACCATATGTGATTAGGCAAAGTTGTATTGTTCAGAAACCCCACTTTATTAATATTTTTGAGTATTTTCTTTTGTTATCATTAGTTATCCCAGAGCAGAATTTTCTGCCATCTTTCCTCATGACTGTAGTATTGGCTTCCACTATCCCAACAGATAACTAAGAGGACTTGAGTAGTACATTCAGTAGATATTCACCTTTTTTCTAAACTTCTTTCGTGCTGGTATAGCCAAGTCAAGATATCCTACAATTCAAATCCACCACCCACCCAGCAAAAACAAGGAGGGAGGAAAAAATAAACAAACAAACAAAAAAAACTCATCCCAGAAATTGATGCCAGCACAAGTGAAAGGAGAACTCCTGGCTGCTGATTGAGTTGAAAAGAACATAACATTCCCTCCAACAGACAATTTCCCTTTTACAATGAGCTGGTCAGCCACCTTAACTACCTGCAGCTGGTGCCTCCAGTTTCAAAGTCTCCCTAATCCTCCGCAGGGACCAGCTTGCTTCTTACTGCCATACACTCTGACTTTTACTTTTTCTCAGATAGTTACTAACACCCATTCACTTTAGCATCCCCCATATTGAATTGTTATCTTTTATTATCTTTCAGAGCTTCCTATAATCTGTGTGTTTGCCCCTTCCAAAATTTATGTTGAAAATTAACCAGCAAAGTCATACACTAACTATATTTGGAGGTATAGGCTTTGAGACATAATAGGTATTAGATGAGATTATAAGGGTGGGTTGCATACTTACTTTAGTGATTTTATAAGAGAAGGATGAGACTTAAGTTAGCAAGTTTGATTTGTCTCATCATGTGATGCCCTCTGCATGTCACAATCCATTAGGAGGACCTTCAGAGGATGCCAAGCAAATGCCAGCACATGCTCTTGGACTTCTAGAACCACCACTATGATAAACATATTTTCCTTACAAAATTTTCTGTGGTATTAAGAAAATGGACTAAGACAGGATTATGTATTTATTTTTCTTGATGACATAACACTTTATTCCTTTCAAAGAAGTTTTGAGAGAAAGCAGACATAAATTTGTGCTCAAGTTACTGTGTTTAAATACAGACATATATATCCATATCTTATCTATGAAGTTAAATTGGTTCTATATCCTCAAACAGCAGAGAATTAGCCCATGAAGTTTGAGTGGCTTCAAGTGTACCTCTTAAAAATAAGAAGCTCAAAAACAGAAAAATTTGGCCTTTACAAAGTGCAACAGTGATTCTAAATATGTGGTCTGTGACCTACTAAATCAGAAGTGCTGGGTGAGGGGTGGGGAGAGAACCACTGTATTCAGCCTTCCATCTGGCTTCAATGTGCAGCTGCACAGCTGCAATGACTTGGTACATTCATTGAGCCACAGGACCTCACAGATAGGTATGGATTTTTCTGATATAAACTTTTCTGACTTATGTTTTTACTAGAAAGCATTTCTAAATGAGTTATGTGTCTTAGTACCTCTCTATTTTTTAAGTACCCACAAAAGGTCTTGTAAAATGTGTAAAATATTTTATTCTTTTTTTTTTAGAAAACATATTTACTTTCAATAATTGACAGATGTTGGTACCCTGCACCACAGTTCTTGAACTGCTTTCTGATATTTTTCCCCTGTGGTAATACCAAATTTTTTTTTCTATTTTTCTGGAGCTTTCCAATTTGACTGATTTTACTATAATTGTTGAAATAGTTAGCTTATCAGGTCTTTAATTAAGTAAAATAAATAATCATATTTGCTTAGACTCTTGGTTCCCACATTATGGAATTTAAGTTTTATCTAGATAAAAAAACACTTTTTAGGATTTCTGTGGTAATTCTTGTAACAAAAACATATTCTCACTTATTTATTCACCCATTCATTTAATAAAAGAAAGTGTTATTTCTAGGTTTCAAACACTAAACTGGATGTTGAGTTTAAATTTAAAAAATAGAGATTGTTGATGGTTGGTAGATATATTTTTTAAATGTAATGTTATTGTCAGAGGAACTTAGAGCCATCCTATTACCTTGAACATACATTTGTTTTCAGCAGAGATAATGACAATATTTAGAACTTTACTATTTCCTCTAAGCTTCTGATTATTTCTATGATTTAATGTCCTGTCCAAACTAGCCAACACTCAGCAAAGATTGGCTCAGGAGGCCAAAGAGATATGCTTTTCTTCTTTCTAAACATCCTCCAAAACTTAGCCTGAGAAAGAATACAGAAAAGTGAGAAATAAATTATACATTGTTATGGTTTGAATATGAGGCATCCTCCTGTTTTTGTCAGCTTTTTTGCTGCTGCAACTGAAAGACCTGGCCAGCATAATTATAGAGGAGGAAAAGTTTGTGGGCTCACAGTTTCAGAGGTCTCAGTTCAGAAAAGTCCACCACCATTCCTTGGGGGTCCAAGTGAGGCTAAACCTCATGGGGAAGAGTGTGGTAAAGGGAAGTGGCTCACATGATGATCAGGAAGCATAGAGAGAGAGAGAGAGATCTCTACTTGCCAGATACAAATATATACCCCAAAGCCATGCCCCCAGTGACCACCTCCTTCAGCCATACCCTACCTGCCTCTGGTTACTACTCAATTAATCCCACCAGGGAATTAATTTGCTGATTGGGTTAAGGCTCTCACAACCCAATCATTTCTTCTCTAAACTTACTTGCATTGTCTCACACATAAGCTTTTGTGGGACACCTCACATCCAAATCATAGCACCCCCAAAAATTCATAACACATGAATATTCAGAGGTAAAATTATTAGATAATGAGATTTGTAACCTATCCAGTGCATTAATCCACTATAGTAGTTACAATAGTAATTACTATATTATATAGTATATATTAATGTAGTTACTAATATAATTATTAATATATTTATACAGTAATATAGTTGCTATAGTAATTAATATAGTAGTAACTATAGACAGGTAGGGTGTAATTGAAGGAGGTGGGCCACTAGGGATTTATTTGTTATGAGATTTATATTTTGTCCCTGGTGAACAGAACTCTGTGCCTCTTGATTGTAATGTCCTCAGCTGCTTTCCTCTGTCACATGCTTCTGCCATGATGTTCTGCCTCATCTTGGGCCCAGAGGTATGGAGTGCCAACCATGAACCTCAGAAACTGTCAGCCCAAATAAACATTTGCTCCTCTATGTTGTTCTTGTTAGGTCTTCATATCACAGTAATGCAAAGCTGACTAAGACATATATTTAGGGGTTTTTAAATTAATGCTTTTCAAAGTTACTCCATAATCATTGATTATCATTAAAGGGTCAAAAAGAAAAAAAAAATTATGATTATTTCAATAGAATATTGCTCTGCCACTGAAATGATGAAAATGAAAAAGAAGGTCATTAATAGAATGAAAATTGACACCCAAGATAGCTGAGACACAAGGAAGATAATCATATAGAGATGTTGATTGAGATTATGTCATAATATGGGACAGAAACAACATTATTGGGATTATGCCAGTAATGCAAATTACTTCGTGAATTTATTTAAATGATTTTGGCAAAATTGAACACATGTGATTTTATTTCTTTTATACTTGGGAACATGCTCCAAAGTTGGATTAATAGAAGCAACTAAGTTAGTACTTAAAAAAAAAAAGTTATCTTCTCTTCTGTTTGGCTGTCATTTTTCTTTCTTGTTCATAGGGTGCTAGTGAAAGATAATAATGCTATAAAACCTATTTTATAGCACAAAGAGATGACTGTATGTCATCGACCATGTTTTATAGCATGTGTCAGCCAAAGCTATTGTTGGTTTGACTTTATGTTTCATGTGGAACATATTTTAAAATTAAAAAAAAGTGCTAGCATAAAACAATCTCTGAGAGCCAAGCAAACATGCTTGCTGTATTTGTAAAGCAAAATCCATTGTACATGAGGGGACAATGTGGTTAACTCTAGTGAAACATATCTAGTCTCTGTTTTTCCCTTCATAGGTAATCACGTTAGTGATGGCTTTGAAAAAATTTTAATAACCTTGGTGAGTCCCCTAAAGGGCTGGGAAATATTATTAAGCCTAAAATGGATTATAAGGAGTCTCTGTCTTTCTAATATTATTACTTACCTGATAGATAAAGCAGCTTTATTTCACTGTCAGAATAATTCCACATTCCAATTGCTCCGATATTTGGAATAGTGGAACCACCTGATTGAGTATAGTAAATGTGCAGAAAATCTTTAATACAATTTAAAGAGAAACTCTATCACAAAGGAAAATGAGAATCTGGGTTAACGTAATGTATTGGGAATATTGTGAAAAATCTCACATAATTTAGGTGATTCACTTGAAAATAATATTAAAAGAAAAAACATATAATATATTAATGTCTGTGAGCTAAATTAGCATATTGGATCCCTAGGTCTAATTGTGCCATTAATTAGCCGCCAAACTTGAAAAAAGTTATTTTTAAAAAGAGGACTATGAGGGCAGGGGTTGTGGCTCAGCGGCAGAGCGCTCGCCTCTCACGTGCGCAGCCCGGGTTCGATCCTCAGCACCACGTAAAATTCATTGCATTGTGTACAACTAAAATAAATAAATAAATATTAAAAAAAAAAAAAGAGGACTATGACCATGATATCTGTGCCCTGGAGCTTGACCATGCAGTCTACCAGGAACAGTTAAACTCCATCTTTGGTATGATTTTACTTCATGGTGAAATAACGTCAATAGCTTTTATTCTTTATCTTTCCAGCCTCCTCCCCAAAATAAGTCAGAATCCTGGTAGGAAGGGGAGATCATATTCAACTGGGTGACTAGTAATGAGTTCAATAATGGGCCTGTTTACACCAGAGTAGCAAATAAAGAAAAATTTGCACTAAGGAATACGAAGAGCTCTGGACTACTACCATCCCCATGTTTGAAGGAAAAAGCCAAAGAAGTTATTACGTGAAGTGACAGTGAACAGGGAGGGAGGAGATAGTGGGGAAGAGCAAGGAACAGAGCAAAAAAAGTATAAGAATTAATAAAACTTGTTCTTCTTTCTTTTGACAAACCTAAATGGGAGGCAGAAATCAAGGAAGCTAACCATACAGATCTGCATCCCAAAACAGAGAGAGAGAGAGAGAGAGAGAGAGAGAGAGAGAGAGAGAGGTTACTTTTTTCATAGGTTACTTTTCATTTTCATTTTCTGAGAGACAGCTAGCTCAGGTCAACCATACCTTGAGTTTTCATAATGCCTCTTTTACCTGTACTTCAATTACTAAACAGCAAAAACTTTTCATATTTCTTAAGTCTGATGTTTAAAAATAAAAATATGGTTTGTCTTTTCATGATAGGGAATAGCTTCTAAAGATGAATGCTATTGGAAAACAGTCCAACTTTTGTTTAATGAAATTTTGTGTACGATATCCTGCCTAGGAAGCAGCACTGTGGCTTTAACCTCCTCTAGAAATAACTGCAAGTAGGGATAGCAACTTGAAATTAATTGTTTAGAAAAAAATATTACATTTCACCATTTTAAATTTTTTTCTTTTCTTTTCTTTTTCTTTTTTTTTTACTGTGAACAGACTCAGTAGAACATAGAAAAACTGACAGGGAAGTGACCAGAGTTAAAGGAGAAAATGAAAAGTAACCTATGAGAAAGAGTGTGAACTATTTCCTGCAATTTAGGAAGACAGCTTTCAAAAAGATTTAGAAATAAAAGATAATGTTATGATTTCCAGCTGCGATATACATCAAAATATTAGGATGCCTTCAAATGTGAAATGCTACATGTCCAGCTTAAAAGATTTTTACAAGTTAGACAATTGACAAAGAAAAGCATTTGTTTAAAAAGACATAGTAGGGCTGGGGATATAGCTCAGTTGGTAGAGTGCTTGCCTTGCATGCATGCACAAGGCCCTGGGTTCAATCCCCAGCACTACTAAATAAATAAATAAATAAATAAATAAATAGACATAGTAAAAGAGATTAAAGAAATATAGGTAATCAAGGAAAAGCAGAAATAACTTGTATTCTTACACATGTAATGTGTAAGAATAAATTCAGAGTTGCAACAAACACTGAACAGAGCAGAATACAGCTGTCTACTTTGGTTCAGCACAAGGAACAAAAATAAATAAAGTCAGAGAATACATGTTTAACAGGCAGATGAGATCTTCCAAAAGGAAATTAAAGCTTTAGGTAAAATAAATTACATTCCAATGAGATGAATAATTTGTCACTGGTAAAAAACTGAGGATGGTTGTAGAGCTGTAGGAGGAAAAGGGTGTTGATTTAAATATTTGGAATAAAAATACATTTAATTGGTATCACTTTATAAAAGTTACTTATTGAATATACTATAGAAAGAAATTGGTTTGATTTAATTTTTGACTACATGAATAATGTTGCTTGAACTTCATTTACATGTTTCCTACTCTGCACACATACTGGCTATAAAAATAAGAGAAATTTCTATATCAAAAGATATATTTATGTTTAACTTTAGAATGTAGACTAATTTTTCATCTTATGTTCTCACCATCAGTGCATAAATTTATTTCCCATTATTTCTAGAACTCAGCACCTGGTACTGTCTGTCTTCAAGTTCAGTTTTAGCTCAATGCAATTTTTATTTTAGTGTGCATTCTCTGATTGTTAATGAGATTGTTTTTTTGTAGGCTTGCCAGCCCTTTGGATAGCCTCTATTATGACTCGTCAATGTTTTCTCTTCAACTGTCTGACATTATCTTCCTAATTATTAGAAGTAAATTATATATTCTGGGAACAAGGTTTTAGGTGATTATATGTAAGTTGCAAATACTTTTACCAATTGTGGTTTACATTTTAACTCTTTAAAGAAAACTAATAAATAGACACTTTAAATGCTACTAGACTCCAATTATCCATTATTTTCTTGTGGTCAGTGCTTTTGGAGACTTATTTAATGAAGATTCTCCTACCCCAAGGTTATAAAAATATGATGTGTTTCCTAAAGCTCTATTATTTTTTTCATGCTTTAAATCTTTTTTAATTTGTTCTTTTCAGTTATGCATGACAGTAGAGTATATTTTGACATATTATATATACATGGAGTATAATTTCCATTCTCGTGGTTGTACATGATATGTATGTACACTGTTTTTTTAATATATATGTCTTTTTAAAATTTAATTTGTTATACATGCTTGCAGAGTGCAATTACTTTCATATTACATATAAATAGCACAACAAGTCATGCTTTAAATCTTAGTGCATCTATAATTAATATTTAAATATGGAATGAGGGAGGGCTTAAGATTCATTTTGCCTATAAGTATCTGACTGGAACTAAATCCTTTAATGAAAAGGATTTTTCTAATCTTAAATGCTACCTCTTCCTGTATCAAATGTCTATAAATATGTACATCTAACTAAGAGTTCTATATTTTTTAAATTTTCTACTCCACATTTACACGATCTTAAATACCCACCTATAGCTCATAAAAAGAGTCAATACTGAATATGAAGAGAACAATAAATGAGCATATAATTCCTTCAAAAGTGTAGTTAAAATAAGTTATTTTTTCATTATTTTATGATATTTGTATAGTCAGCTTTGATAAATATATATTTTTGGATTCTTTAAGTACACATCCATTTTTCTACATAATTATTTATTTTTCATTATCATATTAGAAAAAAATAATTATCACCCTAAAATAATTTTTCAGTATATCTAGAACAATGAATCAAAGGTTAAGAATTTTAGAAGAGCCAGGCGTACGGTGTACACTTGTAATTCTGTCAGTTTGGGAGGCTGAAGCAGGAGGTTTGCAAGTTCAAGGCCAGCCTCAGCAACTTAGAGAGAGCCTGTCTCAAAAAATAAAAAGGTCAGAGGATGTGGCTCAGTGGTTAAGCATGTCTGGGCTCAATTCCTAGTACAAAAAAAAAAAAAAAAAAAAAGAATTTATGAAGAAAAATACAACACCCATTCATGTTCAAAACACTAGAAAAACTAGGGATAGATTACAGAAACAAAAACATATCTCAACATTTTAAAACCTATCTATGCTAAGCCCAAGGCCAACATCATTTTAAATGGAAAAAAGTTGAAAGCATTCCCTCTAAATACTGGAAATAGGGATGCCCTCTTTCACTACTTCTACTTAGCATAGTTCTTGAAACTCTAGCCAGAGCAATTAGATAGATGAAAGAAATTAAAGGGATACAAATAGGAAAAGAAGAACTCAAACTATCGTTATTTCCTGACGACATGATTCTATACCTAGAGAATCTAAAAAATTCCACCAGAAAACTTCTAGAACTAAAAAATGAATTCAGCAAAGTAGCAGAATATAAAATCAATACCCATCAATCAAAGGCCTTTCTGTACATCTGTGACAGATCCTCTGAGAGGAGCTAGGAAAACTACCCCATTTACAACAGCCTAAAAAAGCAAACAAACAAGCAAACAAAAACTTGGGAATCAAGTTAACGAAAAAGGTGAAAGACCCCTACAATGAAAACTACAGAACACTAAAGAAAGAAATTACAGAAGACCTTAGAAGCTGGAAAGATCTCCCTTGTTCTTGGATATTAATTCTAATGTTGTCAAAATGACCATACTACCAAAAACCCTATACAGATTTAATGCAATTCCAATCAATAGAAATCATTTTTAGTCATCAACCCATATATATCCTAGGCCTTTTCCAATATGACTTAAGTAAATAATACCATTTCACTCATTTGATTGTATCCTTTTTTACCTCACTTTTCTGCTGCTGATACATTCCTTAAATGGATATGAAACACCTTAAATTTTTTTCTTCATGACTGTTAAATTTTGTCCTATTATTTTTAATCTCTTTATACTCCCAAATCTAACTTATTAGAGATTGCTTATTAGAGATAATATTAGAGATTTATTGCTATCAAAATCACTGGTATGACTCTTAATATCGTGCAATTAATAAGTGTAGTGTTCTCTCCATCATTTACTCCATTATTATTATTATTATTGTTATTATTATTATTATTTTCTATTCCAATGAAGCTCAAGTAGTTCTTTTTAAAGATCAACATTTCTCAACCTTGACAGAATTGGCTTTAGGGGCTGTATCATTCTAGGCTATTGGGGACTGTCCTGTGCGTTGTAAAATGCAGCATCCCTGGATTCTTACTACACACTAGAGGCCAACAGAACAAATGTGCCCTCAGGCACAAGTGTCTCCTGGGAAAGGAAATAGGCTGAGCAAAATCCCTCTGGTTGAAGTTCATTGTTATAGATGCCTTACAAAACTGAGGGTTTTGTATCTTTGTTTTCTCTGGTGTCTGTTGTCCATTTTGGGGGACCCTTGACTTAGTTTAGTGGTCTCCTAATTCTTGACTGTTTGTTCCCATTTGTGAATGAAGTTCTAAATGGAACACTAGAGGGAGCTGTACAGGTGGTGCACTTTGGACTCAAATGAATGTGTTCTTCTTGAGCAGGGAAGTCTTTCTATTATCATTTTCACTCATTCTTTCTGATGGAGGCTGCATTCCCTGAAACACTGCTCTGGATCTCAGGGGACCATAACCTGTCATTCACCAGGCTGGATACACAGCTTTGATGCTATAGAGTCATCTAGAGGGAGGTTGGCACTGTGAAGATCCTATGGAGGAGGAGAAATAGAACAATGGAATGGGCTCAAACATTATGATTTTGGTTTGTGTATGAAAAAGAAGACCTGTCAGTTTGTCCTCGCCTGTTGATATATTTGTCCCTTGTAGCCTTGAAAGTCTCAGTTCGGGGTTCTAGTCTCTTCCCTTCCTGCTTTTTCAATTTAATTTTTTCTGTTTTGTATTTGTGAAGAGTTTTCTCATAGGTTCTGACAGTCCTTAAGCACCTGTTCTTGTGTGCTGTTAACAGTTTTTGTCTCTTGTGTATGCATGCACAACCAAGAAGCGAAGTCAATAGATTGCCTGCGGGCTGGGGTTGGGGCTGTAGCTCAGTGGCACAGTGCTTGCCTAGCATGCATGAAGCACAGTGTTTGATCCTCAGCACCACATAAAGAAAATAAAATAAAGGAATCCTGTCCATCTATAACTACAAAAAAAATACAAAGAAAATAGTAGATTGCCTGCAATAAATTTATTTTTTAAAAGGGAAAAGTACAAATAAGAGCTGGTGACGGGCCCTGATTATGCTGTCCTATAGACAAACTCATTTCATCTTCCATGAAGTAATGCAGATGGGGAAACTGAGAACCGGGAAAGTAAAAAAAAGGTTGCAGAGTCAATATATTCAATAACTGGAGGAAAAGTGTTTAAAGACACATTAGCATCACCCTAAATCTATGCCTGAAAGCACAGAGCCGCAATGACTTGGCTGCTCTGTACTAGAAAAATCTGTATTGCTTAGTACTCAGGATAACTAGGGAGACGTTCTGATCTTGTTAGGTGAAATAACTGCTTATCTCCCCCAAATCTAATTATTTCCAAAATAAATGTAGGAGATAACATTTCTCCTCCATAATTCAGCTTTCGTTTGCACTGGAGTTTGCATCCTTTTCCACTAAACAGCTTCAGACTGACAAGTCACAGCTTGGGAGCATCGCTCTTATCCTTTGCACACTTTATTTTCAAGGTGATTTGCATATAATTTACATAAATCTGCATAATTGCATTCCTTTGAGGGTCCAGAAATGGATTTCTTTAATCAGGAAGCAGCTCTCAAAATCTCTCTTGTTAGTGGTACCATGTAAACTTGTACCCTCTGTGAAATCACTTTTTAAAACTATAACACATTATTTTGATAATTTTAAGCAATTATCTAAAAATAAAAGTCTTCATGGTGGGGTTCAGGATAATTTAGTCATACCATGCTAATATGCTACTTGGAAAAATCTGCCTGCCCTCCTTCCCTCTCACACTCTTTATTGAAAATAAATACCTGAAAGTCATTGGTCCTGTCCTGTACTTCCATCCTTAACCTTGGCCCGAAAGGAAGGAACATTTAGAAAGACGTTTTTTGTGTTCAAAATAATATGATTGTACCTGCCCAGAGTGAAAAGAGCCATTCTGGCCTTGCATACTCATCCACCCAGAGAAAAGAGTCCTATCTGAATTCCTTGCCATACCTGTTCTTACACTGGCATCACGAATACACTCAAAATATTTCTAGTAAAGAATTCACCACTCAAGGCTCAAATACCCAGCATTGACATAGGGAAATGGAACTTGGGGTCTCAAGTTTTTAGACTACACCATCAGGACAGGAGGAAACATGTTTCTATATCACTGACACTAGGCAATGGCTGCAACAAAAGCTGCAAACCATGTGAATTATGCAGTGCTAATATTGAAGGAGACCGATGACTCCAAGTGCAGGAGACCACAAATAGTGGAAGAAGATAGAGAAAAGACCAGCAGGGAAAGCAACAACCTCATCTTAGAAAGTGGCCATGCTCTTGGTTCCTCAGACTGGGTTACTTCCCAGACTGGTGGGCTTCTGCTTAGTGTTTCTTCTCCTATTTCAGCAACTGAACGGGAGAGGTCCTGTGAGGTCACACAGCTCCCGTGGTGGCAGAGGCCATTCTGTTGCATGAATCATTACATTTTCTCCCAACTCATACATTATGAGCTTGGGTGTCCCATGTATGAAACATGAAACTGGTTCTCACTGGCTAAGTAGGTGACCATGAAAATTTGATTCTTATGTAATTTTTATAAGGTTCTGTTGTTTTCAAAGCAAAATTAAATCTCAGCTTCATTTAAATGTTTTGAATTAAAATCATACAATGATAATTTGTATTTACTTTTGAATTTTTATGAAAAAAGTGAGATATAATTAACATGCAATAACTGAATGTATTATTTGAAAAGTTTTGAAATATATAAATCTCATATATATATATACATATATATATATACATATATATATATACACACACATACACATCTTCATGAAACCATCACTATCAATACCATCAATATTCTCCTGTGTGAAACGTATTCCCTTTGCCTGTGCTCTCATACCATTACTTATAATCTTGTACTGGAAAAAATGCTTTCCTTTTCTCAGACTTATATGAGTTCCAGATAGGCTTTTCCTCGGCTACATATACAAACAGTCTTAGAATTAAGAAGGCTCCTATCAGGCACAGAATCTCATCACCCTATGGTGTGCTGTGTGGCTAAGCTGTGTAGTCAGCAGGTTCGATGTATTAAAGGCACTTTTGGCTTATGATATTTTCAATTTATGATGGGAGTTCTTGGCACATAACCCCATCAAAAGTCCAGAAGCATCTGTAGATTTCTCACATTTGAGCTGAACATAAAGGGGGATCCTCATTAGATAGTTGAGTTTCCTTGTCTATAAAACTCCTTACCTGTACTCTAACATGAAAATTTACCCCACTGTTCTCCCCCAAGTCTCCTCCATGCAGCTCATTTTCAGAATTCTACACCTTTGCTCTCAGTGTGCAGAAACTTGAACGTTTTATAATCAGCTGGACAGAACCTACCTCACTGCTTCTTGTCTTTCAAGGATCACTGTACTCCATTACCTAATGTCCACATATTTCTTTTTATTTGTTTGCTTGATTTTGTTGTAGCTGGAAGCTTTTTTTTTTTTTTTTTTGTTAAAGTCCCCATTACTCCATTGTAGCTTCAATCAAAATATGCCTTTTAATTTTGGTAGTTTTGATTATTTTAGAATAAATATAAATTGAAAAATACATACAAATATTTTAACATCTTATTTTCCCCTTTAGCCTTACTTTTATGCAACTTTATTCTATTTCTGTTCACTTTAAATATTATTAAATTTATATTTGAAATCCTTAGATCATTACTGACAATATCACAAATTATTTTGAACATTTTGGTTATAATTACATAATTGGCAAATTTGTTGCAATAACAAAAAGGAAATAATTCTCATGGATAAAGAAAAAGTCATATAATTTATGATTGTCTTTGTTTTAATTAATACTCATTTAATCATTGTCAGTTCATTGCAAGATCCCAGCAAAAGCAATCTTTTATTTTATCCATTTTATTTTTAAAAAACTGTAGCTTAGTAAACATTGTATAATTTTCTGCTTCTGGTGAACAAAATAATAGAACATATTTTATTTATCAGTATATTAGTTTGATTTATGTCAATGTTAGACATGTTAGACATGTTCTATGTGGGTCTCTGTCCTGTTTAGTTTGGACTGCTGTAACAAAATGCCATAAACTGAGGAACTTTTAAAAAACAGAAATTAACCAGGCACAGTAGTATTCACTGAAGGTCACAGATACTCAAGAGGTATTCTTACATGGCAGGGAAAAAAAAAAAAAAAAAAAAGGAAAAAAGGAAGAGCTCTCTAGGCCTCTTTTATAAAGGATCTAGCCTCATCCATGAGGGCTCCATCTATCTTCAAGAGCTAACCACCTCCCAGTAGGTCATTTTGAGGATTAGAATTTCAGCATAGGAACACTGGAGAGAGACACAAACCTTCAGTACTTTGCTGTCCCATTTATGCACATACATGGCCCAGGCACAAAAGTACGGGGCAGTGCTCTCACTGGGATTGTTCACCTGCTCTGAACACTGGTTCACTCTGTGGCTTCTGCCATCCATTTTGAACCATCTATTATCCTTGCTCCAAACCTGAGGAACTAACTTGTCTTTGCCATTCTTGAAAGGCCTCATTCTTTCAAGACTTATGGTTTCTACTCCTATATCCAACTTAGAACTACGATTCTTATTTCTACCTGCTTACATCTTACATATGACCTGCTTTACTTTCTGTGGTGTTGTTTATCTCTCATCCTCTCTATTCGACTGCCTAAAACTCCCAAGGCCAATATCTGCCAGGATGAGATACAGCATTCATTACACATCTTCTGTGGATGAGGCACTTCAATACCCATGTGAATTTCCTTTTTTGGGCAACAGAGGCTAACTTTCAGCATTCTGTTATCTTGTTCAAAAATCCCTCTGTCGACTAGTCATAATTACGTTTTTGAGAACTTCACCAAGATAGAATAAGTGTTTAATAAAATTTGTTAAAATGTCAATAGATCTGTTTTGCATTCTAGGGGCAAAAACACCTTGAAAATGTTAAAATAATCAAAATTGTGTAAGACATTACAGTATGGTATCTTCCCCAGTCTTCCTTATTTTAACATAATGCCTCGTGTATTATATTTATCAAGGTCTACCCTTGTAATTATTTTTAGCTTCATTTTTTTAGTCTCCCATCAATCTCTCTGATTAGATATATCAGTAAATCCTCTCAGCTTAGCTTACACAATATATTATGAATATCACCTCTTCACATGCACCATTATCACCAAGTCAAGGTCATTTTCACAGCCATTTCTCACATGGGATCATCATTCCAGTTTTACACTATTCCTCCTGATTTCTCTCTCCTACTGTAATATATGCACAGAATCAGAATAAGTTTGTCAAATAACATATTACACAACTAGTTAAAATTAAAACTGGAAAGAAAAGGTATGTTTTTAGTAAAAATATGTCCCAAACATTGAATGGGTTATATTGTGTTCTGTATTTTTATTTGCTAAATCTTGCAGTGCTAAACAAGAGTGATATGTTTTTATCTGTCATTATATGTCATTATCATTTTGTAAGAAAATGGAAGAGTGGGGAAATGTCATGAAAGAAGCTTCATGGAGAACCTTCCATCTAATTCAGAAAGATTAGACACATTAATCAGTATTCCCTCTGACTTGATGAGAAATTATAACTGTGTAATATTTATACATAGATCTTTACCGGAATGGAAGGAAGAGATATTCATTAGAATGTATTTGTATCAAGATTTTTCTCTAGTTTTAAATACTTTCTAAATGATTAGAAAGTGTAGGAGTCTGAGTTAAAACATACCAAGTAGTTGTAAATCTGTATGTTAAGAAATAACAAGTGTTTTAATATTGTTTACATGGTGGATGGAATGATGAAGTGATACCCTTTAAGCCAGCAGCCAAGTTTTCTTCAACATCAAAGTGCTAAAACTTGGTAAAGGTGACCTTCAAGGTATAAAAGTGGTTAATCAGCCTCTTTATTTTAGTGACCAAATTTTAATTGAACACTCTGTACCTATTCAATTGAGCTTACTACATCTAAGTGGTGGTCCCAACCCTGAGGCTAAGAGGCTGCTACATGGGGAGAAATTAAGATGGAGAAAACACATTCTTGTTTTCCTGTTCAATAGGAAAAATATAGAATTTCTGTGGTTTGAAACATATGGAAGGTGACAAGAAAGGAATGAATTCAATACAGTACTTCTTATTTGAGGAGACTCAAACATAAGGGTATCTATGACAGTACATTTTAACTGGTATCTCTAAATAATAGTTTGCTGTTACAATTTAGAGTCATTCATATTTAAGTGGTATTAGTCACAAAAGTTCTGACTTTGTTCCTGACAAAATAATTGAGCATTTTTCCTAAAATCATTAGTGTTGAAAAAGCTATTGTGAAATTTGAAAAACTGAGAATAGAAATAATTTACATGTGTTCTCCTTTCCTTCTTAATAATATAGGCAAGTTCTGCAAAACTATTCACTAAAAAGAAAAGTGCTTGTAGAACTTTGTAAAGAGAGGCCTAATAAAATCCTAAGCAATTAAAAGCTGTACTGGCATCTGCACATAAATCACAGTCAGCCAGTCTCTCCTAAACTATTCCAGGGACCTCAGTCTGATCCTACAATGCTGAGAAGACCACCTAGAGATTAAAAATTCAAATTAAGGTGTAACTTCCTTCATTAGTCCATTGTTACTGGAAGGAAGGGTAGTTGGTGAAAACATGCATGGACACATTATTACATAACTTCACTTATATGATGCTATGGTTTGGATCTTAAATGCCCTGCAAAGGCTTAATACTAATGGCTTAGTGGCCAGTAAATGGCACTATTGGGATATGGTGGAGCCTAGAGGAATTGGGGAATAATGAAAGAAGTTAGGTAATTGGGGATGAAATCTTGAAGGAGATATTTGAATGCCAGTTCCCTCCTCTCTCTACTTTCTATGAACTCCCCACCATGCTGAACTGGACTACATTGGCCCAAAGTAATGAGGCCAAGTGACCATGGACTGAAAACTCTAAAATTATGAGCTGAAATAAAAGTTTACTCCTTTTAGTTAATTTATCTGAAATGTTTTGTCATGGTAATAAAAATCTGGTGATTATATAATCTTTATTTATCTATGCAATCCATTATAGTCATAACACAAACATCATCAAGTTTTGATTAAAACAGAGTATACTACTTTTATTTTCTGAAAGTTTATTTGCAATCACAGGCAGGTTAAATGATAAGCAGGGTTGTTCACATGGTGATCAGAAGGCAGAAAGGTCATGAATGCATCACACTACAATTGAAGAAGGATTAAAATGTGGGGAATGTTTCTCCAGGGAATGTTCTGGTTAAAGGAGCCAGGAAATTTCCATACCAAGATTGGAGCACAGACAGAAGGAAGATACATTAATTTCTACTCTCTTAGCTCTTTTGGGGTATTTCAGTAATTATGCAAATATTCAAGGAAGTGAAATAAGGAAGATTGGGTTGGATCCTTAATGATCTTTCTGACATTGAACTAAACAATTTAATCCAAAAAAAGAATACCAGTTATTTGACAGTGTCTGCCATCTAGCCATCTAGCCATTTCAAGGAATAAGATTTTTGTTAAAATAACTGTTTCAAATATAATTATAAGTAATACTTACCAAGCTTGTTATAGCAGACACAAGTCTATATATTGAGAATTTAAAGCTAAATAACTTTTAAGTCTTTTATCTTTTGATGTTTATAATTTAAATTTGGTGAGCTATTATTTTATAATTTTAAAAGTAACACAAAGTCAAGATTATATCATTAAGTCTTAGCCTTTGACTATCCTTTTTGAATTTCATCACTAATTTTTTTTTCTTTGAGATCTGCAAGAACAAACTATTTTAAAATTTGAATTGTTTTATTTTTAAGCATTCCTTGATTCTTGCTATTCTACATTCATAAAGCTTTTAATTTAATTAATCATAAAATCACATGGAGTAAATTTACAGAGTAAATGCAAATATTAATATTTCGTGAATGAAAAAACAAGGCATTAAAGTACCTAGGTCATGTGAGCAATAGCACATCAATAATAAATGATGAGCCTGAGTGTGAGTCCACAGGCTGGGTCTATAGAACCTGGTGTTTTAGATCAGAACTACTCTGCCTAATGCTCAGGGGACATGTATTGTTTGGTCAATTTGTCTCTCCTAATTTTTTTTTTTTTCTTTTTCTTTCTGGTAACAGCGCTATTCTGACCTGAGGAAGAGGTTTTATCCATTAAAGCGTGTCATGTTTGTTGGAATTCTATTCTTGAAGTCTTGTGGTTATAGATGTGGATTTTAATTCTTTTATATCTATAATATTTTTGTATGTTTTTGATTTCTAATTTGTTCTTTTAAGGTATACATGACAGTAGATTGTATTTTGACATACATACATAGAGTATAATTTCTCATTTTTTTTTTTTGGTTGTAATGTGTGGATTTTTATTCTCATACAAATTGCCTTGGTATTTGTTCTAAGAATTGGTCAGGTGAACCAGGCTGCACCAATAAGTTTGCTTATCTGGAACTTTATATAAGTAGTTAGAAGCTAGACATTTCATCTTTGAGTTATCTAAGGTTGAGTCATATGTTCCCATGACTCACATGAGATGTATTCTCTGATTTCTGGAGAAAGCCACATGCAGAATAAGATTATAAACTTATCACACATGTGGATGAGACTGAGAGAAGCCAGAGAAGTCTGTACCCTAAAGTCCCAGGTGAATCTCTTTGATTTCTATAAGATATACCAAGATTTTTCCAAACATCCCCAAAAATAATTTAAAGAAAATTACAGGATTAGGAATATTTTTGCTAAATCACTTTAAAAAATTAAAATGTTTTGTAGTAAATCATGCATGAAGCTCTTCAGTTAATCTTATTTTAAGTATGACATACTGGTGGCAACTACAAGTTCTAAAGATAGGCACACCTGAATACAAATGGCAGCATCCTTAGTTACCTGGTTCTCCACGTCCAATAACATGGGGTTCATGATGTGGGACTCAAGATGTCAATTTGAAAATAAACTTATGAATTTAAGCATATGTAAAGCACCAAAGAGAATGGCCTTTTAACAGTAGACTCAATAAATAAAATACATTATTGTGAAAATATTATTATTATTAAATATAAAAATAATAATAGTCATTTATTTGAGACCCTTCATACACTAAGCCTCAGAACACTGCTCATAAAACATTATCTACCTGTTGAGTGGATATTACAATGACTTTAGTTCATATAAACTAGAAAATAGTAAAATAACCTTGTTATATTAGGTAATAAGAAATTTAATTAAAATTTCCAGAATTCATCTTAGTAAAATTGAGAGTATATCCTCATATGCTCAGTTTCCTTGTCTCATACCGGAGCATTTTTCCTTATCATCCTTTAGAAAACAACAAACATTGACATTACAATGTGACTGTTCTTGGAGGGATTGCCATAAAATGTAGATAAGGAAGTCTCTGATTCTCCATAAGGTGTTTGAAAGAGATAACTTTCTTACTGCCTTTCACAAAAGTTTCTATGTGGGCATAATTTTTACCTCAGTTTGGTAAATACCTGGGAGTATTTTTCTGGGTTATAAGATAAGGATGCACTTAGCTTTGTAGGAAACTGCTACTCTGTCATAACAAGTGATCCATCCTTTTGTATTCCCACCAAAATGCGTGAGACTTCCTGAGGCTCCATCACCTCTCCATCAAGTGGTTTGCCAAGTTTATCAGTCAGTGTTTTCCCAAAGAAAAGAACCAATCAGATTCCAGAGAGAAAGAGATTGAGATTTTAATGAATTGTCTCATGTGACTGTTGGGTTGGTCAATTTTGAAAACCACAGGACAAGCAAGTGAACTAGAAATAGGAAGAAGAGTATATGTCACTGCCTTTAGTCTGACATATTCAGGGCAGAAGAGGAAGACCAGAAACTTAGGTAGGGATTTCATGTTGTTTTCTTGGAGTCAAATCTCTATTCTTCAGGAAGTTCTTCCTTCTTAAAGAAGCCTCAGTCTTTTCTCTTGAGAAAGAATTTCAGTTGATTGATTGACTGCTTTTCACCTAGTTTATTGAGCACATTGTTCTTTACTAAAAGTCTATGATGTACATATTAACTACATGTAAAACATACCTGCAGAGCAACATCCAGAAAAATGACTATGCACCATAGCCTAGTCAAGCAGACACATGAAATTCACCAACACATCAAGGTTTGGATTTACTGATTGTAATAGATGCATAGTGTTATCTCATTATTATTTGAATTTACAGTTCCCTAATGACTTCTTTTCAATACTTCCAATATGTACATTATCTTTGACAAAGTGCCTATTTGTATATTTGAACATATTTAAAATTGGACTTTTTGATTCTTATTATTAGACTTTAAGAGTTCTTTACATGTTTCAGATACATGTCCTCTCTTAGAACAGGCATTTTGCAAATATTTTCTTTGAGTCAGTGGTTTGTGTTTTCATTCTTTTAACAACATCTTCTGCAAAACTGATTTTTTTTTTTTTTTTACTTTTAACAGAGTCCAAATTACCATTTTTTATTTGTGTATGCATGTTTTGTCTAAAAACGTTTTACCAAACCCAGGGTGTTCAAAATTTTTTCCTGTATTTTTTTTCTCTTGTAGAAGTTTTATCTATTTGTTGATAGTAAACACATTTTTGATCCATGGTCCATTCAGTCTGTGGTCAATTTTGAGTTTAATTTCATGAAAGATATAAGGAAGTTTTGTGTCAGTTTGAATTTTGGTTAGGGATTGTCAAATCAGCTTAGAAACATTTTTGGAAACAGTATCTTCTCTTCCTTGCTTCTTGTCAAAGCCCAAATAGTTAAATGGGGCTGTTTCTGAGTTCTCTATGTGTCTATCCTTTTTCCAATAAGACTGTTTAATTTTTGTAACTTCCTTTATTCTTGAAAATGAGTAATGTGAGTCCTTCAGTTACCTCATCCTCCTTGGTATATAATTCTTTGTTAAAATAATATTTTTAAATTTAATTTGCTAAATCTTGTTGAAATTTTTTAAATCTCATGACATGGATCTGTCTATGGTGCTCCTGTTTGAAATGCCATATCTGGTTTTAGAATGAGGGAATACTAGCCAGTTAGAATGAGTTAGGAAGTTTTTCTTTCCCTCTCTATTTTCTAAAAGTGATTGTGAATAACTCATAAAATTTATTCCATAGAGGTTTGATAGAATTCAATATCTATGTCTTATACTTCTTTTTTAGATGGCTTTTCATTAATGACTCTATTACTTCAGTCTAGGCCTATCCAGATTATCTAGTTTTCCTTGTAAATAAATTGGGTGTGGTGGCCTCAACTTCCTTCCAGCAACTCTAGAGGCTGAGGCAAGAGGATCACAGGCCAGCCTCAGCAAATTAGTGAGGTCCTAAACAAATAAAATAGAAAGAAAAGGACTCAGATATAACTCAGTGGTAAAGTGCCCTGAGGATCCCCCCCCCCAAAAAAGAATAAAATAATCTTGTTTACCTTTATTTGTTCCTTCTCTCATATACTTCTTTTCTTTTTGAATACATGAATGTATTACCTGATTAATTCTTTTTCTCCCTAAAGGATTTATTTTAATATTACCTTAGTTACAATATCTGGTGGTAATTTAACCTGTTTGTGTTAGTCTGAGAAAGTATTTCTCTTTCATTACTAATGGAAAATTTTGCTGGTACAAAATTCAAGACTTTTATTTCTTTTATTTGCTATATTTTATTGTTTTCTGTTTAAATATTTTACTGTACTCTTTTCTTACTTGCAGAATTTCTGATGAGAAACCTGATGTAGTTTATGCCCTTGCTTCTCCATAGGCAAATTGTCTTTTGTATCTGTTTATCTGATTAATTCAAGATTTTTCTACCTTTAGTTTTCTGGAGTTTGAATGTGATATGATTCATCTATGTGTAGATATTTTGACATTTATTCTGCTTGATTCTTGGATCTCTGGGTTGGTCACCATAATTAGTTTTGGAAAATTCTCAAGCATTTTTACCTAAATCATTCTTGGCATTTCAAAGACATACGTTATTGATAATATCCCACATTTTATGGAAATTCCATTCTTATTTTCACTCTGTATTTCAGTTTGAGAAGTTTCTGTGGGTCTATTTTCAAGTTGGTGATTCTTTCCTCTTTCCTCAGCTGATTCCAGACTACTAGTATCAGAACTAAGAGAGAGAAAGGCCTTTAAGAAAATCCAGGGACACTCGAGTTGGGAACAAGCATTTGGGAATGTCCAGGTCTTGTACAAGTTCTTACAGGGAAAGGGATGGTGGTGAAAGCAGAGATTTTAAGAGTGAAATTGTGATGGTTATTTTACTGCATCAAACTGGCTAGGCTAAAAGATGTCTAGATGACCAGTAAAAATTGTTTCTGTGTCCATGAAAGTATTTCTGGAAGAGATTAGCATTCAAATTGGTAGATGCCTTAAAGAAGATTGAAGTCAAAATGTGTATGCACATCGTCAAATCCACTGAAGGCCTGATAGAACTAAAGGGTGGAGGAAGGACCTAATTTGCTCTCCTTTTGAGCTGGAACATCCATCTTTTTCTGTCCTCATATATCTGTTATCCAGTTCTCTGAACTCATTTCCTCACACAAGCACATGAAATTCAACTGGAAGTTATATCCACCAGTGCCTCTGATGAAGAGACTCTCTCCTCTCCTGGGAGAAGTCTCTCAAGCCTTCAGGCAGAGATTTAATTATGTCACCTGCTTTCCTGGTTCTTCAGCTGGCAGATGACAGATCATAGGACTTTTCAGCCTTTAAAACTACTGCATGAAGCCGGGCGCGGTGGCGCACGCCTGTAATCCTAGCACTTTGGGAGGCTGAGGCAGGAGGATCGCGAGTTCAAATCCAGCCTCAGCAATGGCGAGGCACTTAGCAACTCAGTGAAACCCTGTCTCTAAATAAAATTACAAAAAAGGGCTGGGGATGTGGCCCAGTGGTCGAGTGCCCCTGAGTTCAATCCCCGGTACCACAAAAAAAAAAAAAAAAAAAAAAAAAAAACTACTGCATGAGCTAATTTTTTGTGTGTGTGTGTGTGTGTGTGTGTGTGTGTGTGTGTGTGTCTGTCTGTCTGTCTGTTTTTGTTTCTGTAGAGAATGTTGACTCAGATATAAATATTTAACATTCTTTTGCTAAGCTTTGGCTCTCCCATTGATTTTCAGTAAAAGTTTTACTTTTCACTGGTGAAGGTGGAATACATTTTTTTCCTTTGGTAAAAATATATTCCAGGATGAATACAAAATATGTACACAGAAGCCATATACTTCTGATTGACACCACATAGAAGAAAATATTTTTGCTGGACACTAGGATGTGTGCTTCATACACAATTAGCATTTACATTCACACAATAATCATTTGAAAGAGGGATCCTAACTGTCCTTATATTCCAGAAGACAAGACTAAAATAAAAATGTTGATGTAACTTGCCTTCAGCTTCCTAAGTGAAGAGCAGCCCATGCTCCAAAAAATGCTCCTAACAGCACTGCTGTGCATGGAATGGGGGGAGTAGAGGGAAGGAGAAAAGATGAAGAAATTTGTTTCAAATATGCTGACTATCTCAGGAAGCATTTCTTTTAACCATTATTAAGAACTATCCCTGAAATAATATTTTAGCATATCGTTCAGTTCAGGTGAGCCTAGCTTTTGCTATAGTTGGAAGTAACTTCACGTCTCAGTGTCTTCACTCCATTAAGGTCTATTTTACTCTAGTTCTGGGTGTGATCTGGGCACTGTGGTACCCAGCTACTAGAGCTTTTTTAAGGCTTGCCTCAAGAAGATTTATGAGTCACCACTACCGCTGTAGGAAGGGGAAAGAACCAGAAGGTCCAGGTCAGCTCTCTCATGTGTTCCCCTGGCCCATATTACTTTTATTTGCAGCTTATTGATCTGAATTTGTCACTTTGTCTTCCCCAAGTACAATGGGACTGGGAAATGTGAGAGTAGATGGAAGGTTGGGTCAATAAGTATCTTTGCAACAGTGACAATGACTATTATTTTATTCATTTTTAAAAAAGAATAACACATTAGAATAATTTGTGACCATTTTTATTTAATAATTATTTTCATTTCTTATTGAAAGAATACATTTTCTGTTTAATTTTATAACAATGTATGCAGATCTTTTAATTAAGAGATATATGGCAAAAGATTCATAATATCACTCCATGAGATAAGTACAAAATGTAATAAAATTATAACATTGTACACAAAAACACTGAACTGGCATTTTTCTTTTTTATTATAATTAGTTATATATGACAGCAGAATGCATTTCAACTGTTTGTACACAGATGGAGCGTGACTTCTTATTTCCCTAGTTGTCACACCATTCGCACAATCATACATGTACATAGGGTAAAAATGTCCATCTCATTCCACTACCTTCCCCCCCCACACACCTTCCCCTCCCCTCACTCTTCTATGCCCAATCCAAAGTTCCTCCATTCTTCCCTAGCCCCACCCCCATTATGGATCAGCATCCAAATATCAGAGAAAACATTTGGCCTTTGATGTTTGGGGAGTGGATTATTTCACTTTGCATGATATTCTCCAACTCCATCCATTTACCTGCAAATGTCATAGTTTCATTCTTCATTAAGGCTGAGTAATATTCCAAACAAGATACCAATATGCTCCAAAGGATCTTCATCTTGTAAAACAACTGTATACTGCTTTCATACACTTTTATTTGTATTTCTAGACTGGCACAAAGTAAATAATATCTTTGAGAAGCATCAAAATAATATACATTAAAACCAGAGCTGGGACTGGGGTTGTGGCTCAGAGGTAGAGCGCTCGCCTAGCATGTGTGCGGCCTGGGTTCGATCCTCAGCACCACGTTAAAATAAATGCATCGTGTACAACTAAAGCAGATAAATAAATATTTAAAAAAAACAGAGCTGCAAAAGGCAAATAAGCCCTATAAACAGGAAACTAAGCTTTGGGAAAATAGAAAGTTGATAAAGGAGAACTTGAAAACATTTTAATCGTAAACTAGAGATTTTGAATGTTGGCTAAAGTGTTCCCTTCTGATTCCACACACAAGCAAATATGCCTTCTCTTTAGGGGAAAACTGTCAAAAATTGTGCTGGTAATTTCCCAGGGTGACTTAAACCATGTATGAAATTAAAAACAAAACAAAACAAAAAACCTTAAAAACACAGGGAAAAAAGTAATGAGAAATAGTCTATGTAAATAACACAGTTGATTATCAGACAGAATATAAAATAATTTTAACTGTAAATGTTAAAAAGATATACCATAAAACCACAAATTTGTAAAACTCTACATTCCAGTGTTCCATTAAATGTTTGACACAGGATTTATAATGAAAATAATTGATTGGCAGGTGAACATAAAGGAAATGCAACAAGATGATTGAAATAAGAAATATAATGGAAGAAATAAAACTGAAAGAGAAAATAAAACTTATATCTAAGTAAGAGTATCAGAGAGGGAGTAAAGAGAGAATGTGAGGAGTTAAAATATTCCAAAAATTTGTACTAAAATTTTGAAATTAAATACTAAAACAGCAAAAATGGAATAAATAAGTTCTAAGTTGGCTGAAAGTAAAAAGATATAGGAGACAAAACAATTGATTTGAAAAATGCTGAAAAGGATTATGAAAACATAACATATAGAAGGGAAAATGGCAAACACACACACACACACATAAAGGTATGTATATATTTTTATATATGTACATATAAATGACTAACTTTGAAATTAAAATCAGATTTCCAGACAAAAGCCAATAAAATTTTTAGTCCTATAATATATTTAAGAGCCAATGTAATTGAAATATAAGCATATACATAACCAAATATTACATACTGCTCATCAATAAAAATGAGTTAGCAGGACAGTATAGAGGAATGTCATAATCATAATGTTGAGCAAAATAAATCAGACACAAAAATGTACACATTTTTCAATTCCATTTATGTAAATTTCAATTGCAAGCCGAACTCAATGAAAACATTAAAAGTCACAGTAGGAGTTAACAGTAGGAGTTAACCCTGCTGTGTGTACAGCAATTAAAATGGGGTAAGAGAAGATTCCTGCAATTTAGTTGTGTTCTGTTGTTTTAAATGTGGGTGTTGGTGACATAGATGTGTTGAGTTTGTAAAAACTTATCAAGTTTTAGATTTGCCTATATAGGTATTATATACATTTTAAAAGAACAGAAAGCTATGTATTCCAACGTAAAGACTTAAAAGCCTTAGTATGGGTTAGATGAACTGAGAATATATACATATATTATATAATGTATAATTATATAATGTATAATATGTATAATATATGTATGTATATATAATATATAATATATGTATATATTCTCAGTATAATATATATATATATATAATATATGTACATATTCTCAGCATAAAACTATATAGTGGTGTACAACTAACAAATAATACTTAGAAATCTGTTGCAAAGTTGGGTGCTTTCAACATCTCTATAATTTACTGAAGTTTCAAGGTGATTAAACTTTAGTTGGACTAGAGAGTATATAGTAAACAAAATTAACAAGGCTTGGTTTATTAAAATATATAGCTAAATCCCTTTCAATATGGTATATTTACAAAATTTAACTGTGCTAGGCAATATGAGAAGTGGAAAAAAATTCAAAGACGTAATACTAATGAGTCCATAATATAATTAAATTGGAAACTTATTAAAAAGGGATAAATGATAAATCTCCACATCAAAAGCATAAAAAGCACACTTTCAAGTAATGCATAAATGAAAAGGGGAATCACAATGAAAATGTAAAAATATACTTGTAACTAAAAAGTAATGAAAGTAGAATATGCTAAGAATGTTGAAATTAAGCTAAACTTACAGGAAACAGATCATTAAACATGTTAGAAAGAACAAAAGTCTGTAAAATGAGTAAAAACTATATACAAATCTTTAAAAAAAAAATAAATCTCAAAATGCCTGATGATGGAAAATAATAGAGAGTATTAATGAAGTATAAAACTAGTCACAAAAGAGAAATCAAGAGGCTGGGCACAGTGGTACACAGGTTTAAACCCTATGACTCTGGAGGCTGAGACAGGAGGATCCCAAGTTCAAGGTCAGCATGACAAACATAGTGAGGCCTTGAGAAACTTAGTGAGGCCTTAAGCAATTAGAGATCCTGTTTCCCATATAAAAAAATAAAAAGAGCCAGGGATGTGGCTCAGTGGTAAAGCACCTCTGAGTTCAATCCCTATACTCCCCCCCCCCCCCCCCCAAAAAAAAAGGAAATCAAGAGAACAAAAACTGAATCAAACAATAATTTATAAAATAAACAAACCTCTACCAAGACTGATATAGAGAGGTAGGACAAGGATCAGAAAGAGGAGAATGGAGGACAAATGAAAAAAATAGGAAAGAGGCCCAAAATAACTATGATGAAGAATGACAAATGGGAAGTAGCATGTATTCATCAGACTTTAATATTTTAATAAAATACATGCCAATGCATTTGACAACTTTGACAGCATTAGACAATTTCTGGAAAAAAAAAGATTATATTCTATAACTCACATAAACATTAAATAGAGTGAATTAGTAGTTAAATCATCCCATGCAGAATACACTAGGAGCAACTATTTTAAAGGTTCATTCCACCAACTTATAAGGTACAGATTATTCCAAAATTACACCATCTCTTCCAATAAATAGAAAAGTGGCAGCTCTTGACAAATTTTGTCACATGATGGTGGGAAATGAAATTCCCTGCTTGTATTCACCTACTGTATGAATAATAATTTTGTAGCTATTCAAGGGGGAAAAAAAAGTTCCTGTGTGGGAACTTTGGGATTCAGGTAGGATGTTGTAGTTAAACCCAAGCTCAAACTTAAGTGACAGGCTCATTAACTTGGCTTCAGGCACAGAAGTGGCCCTATCCTCCTGTGGGTTTGGCTAATCCCTTTTCAGCCTTGGTCCTGCCACAAGAACCGTAAGCTAAAGGACCACAGAAGAGTCAAGCTCACTTTTGCCTCCAGTGACAGGGCTGCAGAACTGAGAGTCAGCCATGGATTCTAAAGCACTACTGAGAGTCAGCTACAGAATCTCTGCTGTTTGTTTGAGAAGTTTTGCTGCTCTGGGTCCCTGGGGTATATTTGCCAACCTCAGTGCCACACCAAAACCTGAAATGACCCTGAGAATCAGCTCCAGTTCCTCTAGGTTATACTGAGAACATGCCTGCCTACATAGAGCCTGGGAAAAGAGGTTCTGGATTGAATTCCTGAGACAGATTGATCAACTTCATTCCCACAGCAGACACTGAAATGGCCTTGAGACTTGACACCAGGCCTTCTCAGCTGTAGTTGCTAGTCCATTAACTGTGGACCTCATTATAACTCCAACAACAGGCACAGGATCTGACTCCAACCCCAAACTATGATTTACCAGAGCAATCTTATGAGTCTGGGACCTAACAGGAAAAAAACAAACAAGTGGAAACAAAAACAAAAACAAAAACAAAAACAAAACCCTTTACCTGCCAAAACTTGTGCAGACTGTAAGATTTGCTTGCTCCTTTAAATGCAAATATAATAATACAAGACTACTTAGATAATGAAGAATCAATCCAGCATAACAACACATGTTCATAAATGTGTATACCATATTAATAGACTAAAGGGTAAAAATTATACTATCACTCAATAGATGTAGAAAAAGAATTTAACAATGTTCAACATCCTTTTTATGATTAAAATCTCTCAATAAATTAGGAATAAAAAGTTTGTATCTCAACATAATTAAGGGAATGTGCTACATGTCCACAGTCACACCATACTCAATGTCCAACAGTAGAAAGCTCTTCCTCTAAGATTAGGAGGAAGACAAGCGTGTATATACTTATCACATTTATCCAGTATAATCCTAAAAGATGTACCTTCAGCAATTAGTCAATAAAAAAATGTAAATAGCACCCAAACTGGAAAGGAAGAAGTAAAATTGTTTCTGTGGATGACATAATCTTTCACATAGAAAACCTTAAAGACTTCACCAAAGACTGTTAGACTCAGTAAAATTTCAGAACAAATCAACATGGAAAAATCATTCATGAGCCTGAAGCAGGAGAATGGCAACTTCAAAGTCAGCCTCAGCCACTTAGTGAGCCCCTAAGCAACTTAGTGAGAACCTGTCTCAAAATAAATAAATAAATAGATAAATAAATGAATAAATAAAAGGGTCTGGGGATATGACTCAGTGGTTATGCAGCCCAAGTTCAATCATTAGTACAAAAAAAGGTCAGTCAGATTTCTTTACTAATAATGAAATATCTGAAAAAAAGTCACGAAAACAATCTCATTTATAATATGATCACAAAGAATGAACTATTTGTGAATAAATTAACATGGGCGTGAAAAATCTGTACACTGAAATCTAGAAGATAGTGAAGAAGAGACAAAAGGAATGATATCAGATGTACATGAATTAGAATAATATTGTTAAAACATTCACACTTGAAGACCTGTAAATTTAATGCAATCCCTATCAATATGACAATGGCATTTTTCATACATATAGAAAAACCTATTCTAATGTGCATATGGGGCCACAAAATAACACTAAATAGCCAAAGCAATTTTGAGAAAAGAAAAGTGAACAAAGCTGGTGACATCACACTGCCTGGTTTGAAACTACATTATAAAGGTATGTCAATGAAAACATAGCATGCTGACATAAAAGCAGCATATAAATCAGTGAAACAGAATAGAGAGCTCGTAAGTTAACCAATGCATATATTATACTTTGGAAATGGCACTAAAAACACATAATAAGGAAAGGAAAGTCTCTTCAATAAATAGTGTTCTGAAAACTGTATACCCACACACAAAGCAAGGAAATTGGCCCCTTGTGTGAAACTATACACAAAAATTAACTTGAAATAGTTTGAAGACTAACACTCCTCAAAAAAGTGGGGAAAACTCCTTGCCCTTGGTCTTGGCAATAACTTTTTATGCATGACACCAAATGTACAGACAACAAAAGCAAATGTAGACAAATAGAACTACATCAATCTACAAAGCTCCTCTATAGCAAAAGACAGTCAACAAAATGAATAGGGAGCCTAAGGAATGAAAGAAAATCTTTGCCAGTCATACATCTGATAAAGTGTTAAAATGAAAAATCAGCAAGGAACTCACGAAATTAATAGTAGAAAAGCCAATATCCAATTAAAAAATGGAAAGAGACCTGAATAAACAAGTTCCCAAGGAAGACATTCAAATGGCCAAAAAGTATGTAAAAAGGTGCTTAGCATTACCAATCATTAGGTAAATTCAGTTCAAAACAACAAGATATCAATTCAGTCCTATAAGGATGCTATTATCAAAGAGAGGAGATGAAAGGTGTTGATAAATGTATGGATTGGAGGGACTTTGGACACTGCTAGTGGGAAGATGTGTTTTTACAGGCATTATGGAAAACAGTATGTTTCCTCAAAGGGTTAAAATTTGAACAATGACCAAGGAATCTCACTTCTGGGTACATATACAAAGAAATGAAATAATTACCTTGAAGATATATCTGCGCTTCTATATTCATCATAGCATTTTTCACAATATCTAACAAACAACCTAAATGTTCATCATTGAAAGAATGGATAAAAATAATCTAATATATTTGTATTGTAATACATAGTGGAATATTATTTGACCATAAAAAAGAAATACCATTGTGAAAACATGGGTGAATCTGGAGAACATAATGCTAAATAAAATAAGCCATATATAGAAAAGCAAGCCCTGCATGAATTCACTTATATCCAGAATCTAAAAGGTTGAACTTAAGAAAGAATAGAGTATAAGTGTGGTTACTAAGGCTGAGAGGTAGGGAAATGGGGAATCTTGGTCAGAGGAAACAAACTTTAATTTACAGATGAATAATTTCTGTGTATCTAAGCTACAATGTGGTTAGTAAAGAATGAGCTAATTAATTTGTGGTATTTATTGCATAACATATGTGCACATAAAATTATTACTGTGTAAACCTTGAATATATACAATATTTATTTGTCAGTTAAATATTTTTAAAAGTAAAAATAAAGAGTTATATTAGAAAAAAAGAACTAAAACCCATTCCATGGGACCAATAAAAGAACACTATCAATCCAGTCTAGGAGAATTAGAAAAATAAACACTATAGAATAAGTAGCAGTTATATCCTTCCATTTTCAAAACACATAGAATATTAGTAATACTAATGTTGATATTGATAAATAATTCATTGAACACATATTGTTTCAATTGCTCTAAGTGCTTTATGTATGAAATGTCATTTTACTGTCACAACAACAAAAGGGATAGATGTTATGTTAGTCCATTTTCTGTTTGTACTAACATTATACCACAGACTGGGTTGTTATAAAGAACAGAGTTTGATTTTCGACTCATAGGTTTGGTCCAAAGTTGTGAGACTCAATGTGGTAAAGATGTTGCAAAGAGTCCAGGTATAGCAACAAGCATCACATAATGAGAGACAGGAATGCATGTGTTCTAGTCTCTCTCCCTCTTCATATAAAACCACTAGCATCCATTGGTGGGGCTCCACTCTGTTGTCCTTATCTAATTCTAATCACCTCTCAAAAACCCCACCTCTAAACACCATACTCAGATTAAGTTTCTATTTTTTTGATTCCCTACAACAGACATAAACTCTAACATGAGGGGACATGGAGGGGATGTACCACATTCAGACCACAGCAGAAATGGTCTTCATTTTAAAGATAAGAGGTTTAAGAATCATGGCTTGTGCTTTAACTTCCCAAAGGCCACAAAGGACAGGACTCGACTTCTGCCCAAGAAATCTAACTCTGAATCTGTACTCTACCACTACACCTTCAGGTATTGCTTACTTTTTTTTTCTATCTAAAGCAGTTTATTTTAATAAACTTTAGGAATAGACCAAAAACACACACACACACACACACACACACACACACACACACACACACACTATTTGTACCAACAAAGGGACCCATACGCATGTTTTACCCATAGGCATGTTTTACAACAGATAAAAATTTTTCAATTATTATAACATGCTAGTTCAGAGTCGCTGTCTGGTTTTTATATCTTGATAGCTTTGGTGTTTTTACTGGGAAGTGGTAACCATTTAATCAATATATTTTTCCAGCATAAGTTCTAAGTAGAGATTTAATATAAAAACAGAATACACTAGAAAGCGGGATTCAATGACGACAATAAGACACCAGGCTCATAGATATGTTCATAGATAGTCATCAGATATATTTGCTGTGTGAAAGGTGGATTTGTATGATTTTCATATTAAAGCTGCAAAAGTCTTATGGTTCAATTTTTAATGATACTGTGAATTATGAACTGCTGTCAGACTATTTTCATAGTGAAAAAATAGTGGTAGCATTAAAAATGCCATCTTCTGCAAAATTTCTTTTGAAAGTACTTAATGTCATAGTTCTTTCAGTTTTCATTTTGAGACTTCATCTGATCATGAATCTTTTTGAATGTGTGTTTTTGGATTACCACATTAAACTTCAATAATCTTACCAAGCAGTGATAAGAAGGCAGGTCAGTCCAAATTAATGAAAAAATCTGATTTGTATACATCTTGTAAGAAATGTATTTTCCTGCTTTCAAACATGGTAACTGACAGCTAAAACAGAGATATCTTGATGTAATTTGTTTTGATGAATACAAAGAACGATTAGACTAGTATGTCAAATTATAGAAATAGATTTCTGTCCCCCATACTTTTTTTCCCTCATCAATAGGTTTACAGTTTTACTTCCTGATATATCTGTAGCACTCAGTTCTGTACTTGGTGTCAGTGGTAAGCAGACAGAACAATCTTTACTTGTTCTCTAGCTTGAAAAATAACAATCTTGAAAAAGCAGAATGGAGTTATAGCTTTAGATAATGTTCCTGAGATATTCTACTTAAAGGAAAATGTTAAAAAGAACAGTCCATTTTATGATAGACAGTCTCAATCCATGTACTTGTCTGAAGGTCGCATATAGGAGTTGTACTGAATTCTACACACTGAAATTATATCTCATGAATATCCACAAAATGGATTTATGTTGCCTTACACCCTCTCATCACTGACCACCAGGAAAGATAAAAACACATACTAGTGATTTATGTGTCCCAAATATCCTTGGCAGGGAAATGAATAAATAAATAAATATCAGAAAACTCAGACCACTTTCCTTGAACATGCATGCTCAATAGAGCAGGAAGGAAAAAAGTTACATTTGAAAATCATTCATGGGGCTGGGGTTGTGGCTTAGCGGTAGAGCGCTCGCCTAGCATGTGCTCGACCCGGGTTCGATCCTCAGCACCACGTAAAGACCAATGCATTGTGTACAACTAAAGCAAATAAATAAAATATTAAAAAAAAAAAAGAAAATCATTCATAGTAATACATGTGGAAAAAGTCTTAGTACTAACAATCTTTTTAACTCTCTATCTTCTGTACCCCACATGCTAAGTCTTTGAGAGAAACATGTATTTAAATACACTAGTTTTTAATTTTTATTACTAATAATTGTAGAAAAACAAATATTTCTGTCCTTCACTCAATTTTGAAAAATACTTTTCAGTATCAACTAAGTATCAGCCACTACTGATGATGGAATTTCAGTTCTAATGAAAAGCAGAGTGTTAAGAATGTGGTTTCTACAGTTTACATCTGGAATGTCCTCCAAAAGCCTATATGTTGAGGCTTAGTCCTTTGCTTGGTGCTATTGGGAAGAGATAGAATCTTTAAGAGATTGGGACTAGTGGGTAGTCTTTGGTCACTGGGCATATGCCCTTAAAGGGAACTGTAGGACCCTGGTCACTTCCTCTTTCTCTATTTTTCTGTTTCCAGCATTGAGATGAGGTCTCTGTTCTGTGATGTGCTAATAATGATGTGCTACCTCACCATAAACCCAAAAGGAACTGACCCAATTAATCATGGACTAAAACCTTCAAAACTGCAAAACAAAACAAACCTTTTCCCTTCATAATTGATTTATCTCAGTTATTTGTTATGGTGCTGGAAAACTAAGACAGTGATCACAAATAAAGTGATAATCACTTTGACAGAGTAACTTAAGAATACAAAATCAGGACTATGGTGTAGGACTTGTAGAAGCTTTGAGAAAGTTTTGTGAAAGAAAGGTGAACAAAATGAAGATGCTGCCAAGGTTCCCTCAAAGGGCAGGCATCTATGGAGGGTTATGGAGAAGAGGGCACGCCAAGAAGAAGTAACCCCAAAACCTAAAAATGGGAGAGGGACTGTATTCAGATGGGGCAGGTCCTGTCACACTGACATCATAGCTTCATTTGGAAATGAGCCTGAGGCCAGCTGTATTTAAGAATGGAGGAGGGGCACTTAACGTCCAGAAGTCTCACTCCGGCTGAGATTTGGAAAATTAACTACAAGAACAAGAAGAGTGCTTACAAGTCATGAGTGTGGGAAGGGTCAGGTGATCTCCAGCTGCCCATCAGCCTCCCAGCATGGGTGGAAGATAGATGTAGGCCTGGTGCACCCTATGGAAACATTACCCTTGAATTTCAGGGACTGAGATTTTTACTCTTAAGGAATAAAATTTACTCTTAAGGAGTAAAATAATTACATAGATAGATGATAGATAATCTTCTAGTTTGTTTCAAACTTATAACACTAGAAATAGTGTTTCCAGTGGATTTTTATTAAAATAAATTGTTATATGATATCCGAGAAAAAATTTCCATTGTCTACATTTTTTAGATGTTTCTCACAAAACAACATGACTTTATAAGTGATAGATAGGCTTGGGCCGACAGGCCACCTCCCCCATGGAAATTTCCATTAGGAGCAACCTGGTTTCATTTTTCCCCAGGCAGGAGCCAATCAGCTTAAATGTCGCTCTGTTCCCCAGGCAGGAGCCAATCGGCTTAAAGTTCGCCCTATTCCCTGGGAAAAGAGCCAATAGAGTTAAAGGTCGCTCTGGTACACCTCCCACCAGAAATCCCTATTTAAAGCTTCTGCCTGCCTGGAGCTGAGACACAACAGCTCGAACCTGAGGAGAAGAAGCAGCCACTGCAACAGCTCCAGACTCACCATCTCCAGCCCGATGGCAGCTGCTCCAGCTGACAGCTCCAGCCTCCAGCCTGACGGCCGTTGCCCCACCAACAGCTCCAGAGACCACAGATGGCACAACCAGGCACCGACCCTCCATCCAGAGCTTGCACACTTCCCTCTCCCTGACTCCTCTCTCCCCGTACTTCTTCTACCTCTGACCAGCCATAAAGGTTGGTGAATAAATCTCTTGGCTGCATGGTTGTCTCCGGTGTGATTTTTGCCCTTCGATAAGTTACTATATTATATAAATTATATAAAGTAAGGTTTCTCTTCCCTCCCATCCCTGGGAGAACTCTTTCAGAGCATCTCCAGTTTTACTAACCAAAGTGAGTTTCTAGTAGCTGCTGCACCATTGGCATTTTCTGGGAACATGCTAAAAATGAAGAATTTTGGATTCTTTCCCAGGCTAATATTGTCATGTTAATGAATATCCCCCAAAATATTTGTGAGCACCTTAACATTTGCAAATTGCTGAGCTACTTTACTCATTTTAAAAAATACAAATTTTTGGACTCTACTCAATATTCAAATTAAGCCGGGTGGGAGAGGAGGGATTGGTAAGCACTGCAGTAAATACATGGAAAGCTTTCTGGGTGAGTCTAATGTGCTGCTAGGATGGAGAACCTCTGAGACAGACATAGTCATCATTTTGACACAGAAAAAAATGGAGGTAATTTCTGACTTTTCTAAACATATGTGACTATTTTTGTCACAACCAGAAGCAAGCACAAGGTATCGTATTACCAGGTACATTCCAATTCATTGAAAGTGAAAGACAGATTGAAATGAGATGAGATCAGTGTGAAAAATCATATAATAATAGAGAATTAAAAATAGTAACCTATTCCAGAAGTATTCAGAATGGTATTTTGATATTCCAACAGACTTCAATTCATACTGCGCCAGAAAGAAAAAAAAGACGTCTCATTTGTGTCAAAGATGCCTTCACAAAAATAATTTTATAATTTTTTAGTCCTTATATTCAAAATTAAAGCTTTATAGAATAGTCTTTCCCTTCATAAGATTATATGTAAATGGAACTTTGGCATTTTATCACTATTTTACAGGCAAGACATACATCTAATAACAAATGAATAGATTTTTTTTTTCTTTTGTCTCAAAGTATGAGGTTCTAAGGAAGAAATAATTCCCTCTAATATTTACTCACTGCCTTAAATTTATCTCTTACCCTTTCCTCATATGTGTGAAATCAGTTGATATGATTGTTCCCAATTTCATTTTGATACCACCGGTTGCTCGTGACGAGTTCTGCTCCCCCAAATGTTGAAGTCTGAACATTAGAGAAGCACGCTGAGGCAAGCATGTAAAGCAGGGTTTATTTAAAAGAGGTGACATAGACTTCTCCCAGGAGGGAGAAGGGGGGCATTGCTGGTATTCCTAGTATCCCAAGGAGCAGGGCAGGTCTGCCTTTTTAATATTTCCTAGGCTTCCTTTGTTCTCCTGCTCTCTTCCCCTTATCTCTCTCTCCTTCCTGTGTATGTGACCAGGCTCAGAAATGCTTGGTGGGATGGCCAAAAAGTGAGAAGCATATGGGCTGAAGGGGGAAGGGTAGGATGGAGCAGCCCAGGCCACATTAATTAACAACTTTATAGCTCTCTGTAAGGAGGGGCAATTCCTGGGACAGGTTACCTTGGAAACAGGTTGGAGCAGGGACAGGTTCTTGATAAGGGAAGAGGAAGGGCTCTGAAGGAATTAACGTTTCAGTCCCTCAGGGGACAGTCTCCAGCTTCCCCAGACTCACTCAAAATTGGCTTTCTAGATCTGATTACACTTGATTTACCTATCTATACTGACTGACTGTCTAATTATGGCTTCAATTTTATATCTGATATAATTTTTTTATTTATCTTGATTTCATTTCAGAAAAGAATTCTTGTGTAAGTAGTTTTTGGAATGAGTGTTTTGGAGGCTCAGTATTTTTCTTCATGTAAAAATCCTAGAATATAAAAGAAGCATGATCACATACAAATGTCTACAAAGTCTTATTTTTTTTCTCATTCTAAGAGGTGACTGTAGAACCCCCCTTTTTAGCCCCATGCCCTTTTTAGCTTAACCGCTTCTTTTTGCTTCTGTAAATTGCTTGGCTTTAAGATAATAGGAGTCAAACTGCTGTGATTCCATTTTGTAATCAGCTGCCTCCACCAATGAAAACCCCCTGAGTCATTCTCCAAACAATTTAAAATATTCTTGGTGCGTGCAGGCTCCCCTGACCAATTGCAATGTGACAAGACACCCTAACAGTAAGGATGGCCAGTCATGTGAACCCCCTCTCTCTCCTTGCTTCAACCCCAATAAAAGGCTCTCCCCTCCTGAGTTTGGGGCTCTCCACAGGGATCCACTGTGTTGGTGAGGTCTGGGAGTCTGAGCTTAAGCCTGAAAAAAAGCTCTTTGTTTTTGCATACACTCTGGATTCCTTGATGGTCTTTGGGGGTCTGTTCTCTGGGTATTACAGTGACAACAGTTGATAACAGGTGAGCAATCTGTCTCCTACTGTAGAACATTAATAGCAGCAACAATATCATTCATTTTAGCCATTTCTTTAGTAGATACCTTGCCATCACTGTAAAGGACAGTCCAGGAAGAGCTTGTGAGACTAAAGAGTAGGAAAGCCAATATAGGATGCTCCAGTTATCCACATAAAACTAAATTCCAGTTTGACTGGCTATTTAAGACTATTAAATTAGTCTAGTAAAACACTTGTAACATTAATATATTTTAATCTAAATTATATCACTGAATTGATAAACTAAACTTCTAACATAAACTTAACAAATAACATATATTTGTTCATTCTACTCTTCAAATTCTTCTGATACTAATTGATAATTTGCTAGACAATAAGAAGTTAAGAAAAATGATATGAAGGGGACAGACCTTGAAATCTGAAGAAACTTAATGTAAACCTTGTCTTTGTTACTTATTGATGAGTGAAGCTCCCTGTTACTTGGTTTCTTCAAGCTATTTTTCACAAAGGTGAGAAATGGTGACAAAAGCTATGACTTAACATTATAATAGAGCTATAGGGCCTGTATTACTGTAGGCACATAATCAATGGTCATTTTTTTTTTTGAATCTTATTGAAAAAAAAGAACACTTAGAAGCTGGAAACTGTGGAGAGAGAGAGAGAGAGAGAAAAAAAAACAGCTTGTCATTATAAAATAATAGCTTTACAATTGAGAAAGAAGAAAGAAGGGGAAAAAACTATTCTGAGTATCTGAGAAGAAGACAAAGAAAAGAGAAAGGAGCAGGGACTTTATAAAGGACTTCCAAGCAGTTGTAAAGACTGCTAGTCCACCCCATCATTTGTCAGAGACTGATTCTCAACCCTGTTCTCAGATTTACCTAAAGAGAATTGAGAGAGAGAGAGAGAGAGAGAGAGAGAGAGAGAGAGAGAGAGAGAGATTATACTCTACCTTTAAATCACTAAAGCACTAGTTTTGAGACTGATAAGGAGTAGGACAATGCAAGAAAATATTGATATTAAGTAACAACATTTCAGAACACTAGAGATTAAGAGAGGGTGTAAAGAGTTCTAGTGGGAAAGATCCAATAAAGGACTCAGGAATCAGAAATGTATCCGACTTCTTAATAGCAACCTTGGAAGCAGGAGGTCAGCAGAGCAATGCTTTCCAATAAAGACAGAAAAATGATTTACAACTTAAATAGCCAGTCAAACCTGACACAGGGTGGTATAACAACAGAACATTTGTAGACATGCACAATCTCTCAAAATTTCTTCTCTTGCTACATTTTCTAGAAAGTAACTCAAAATGTCTTCCTCTAAATAGAGATAATACACCAATGAAGGAGTTAAATAAATGCCATTCTAAATATTCCACTTTGTTATGCTATTTCTTCTAACAAATGCCACTTAGGGAACACAGATGTATGGAAAGACTGTGCATGAACTTCCTTTATCTGTCTATGGACAGATCCACCAAAAGGAACTTAACTGTTAGAATCCCTCCTGGGAATTTCGTCAGCCAGGTCAACACCACGCCTAAATAGGTTTTATCACAGGATACCACCTATTCTTCTGAGGCAAGATTCATCTTTTCCCTAAAACATTTCTCTTCTATGATAGCTACACACCCCTCACTTCTTCCTTATAGAGAGGGTATATAAAATTCTAGATCTCCTTTGAATTGTTCATTTTTCACTTTTTGTTCCTATGATGTACCAAGGCAAATAAACAATTTGTATATATTTTTGCTAATCTGTCTGCTTTCAGTTTATTTCATAGACTCAGTTATCAAACCCTCAGAGGGTAGAGGAAGATTTCCCTTCCATACAACAGGAAAGAAGAAGATATGCTGCCTAGAATATGGGATATTCAACATAAGAAATAAGAAAAAGAGTGGGAATAGGAAAGACAGTAGAATGAACCAGACATAACTTCCTTTGCTCATATATGAATACATGACCACTGTAATTTTACAACATGTACAACCACAAAAATGGGAAGTTATACTCCATATATGTATAATATGTCAAAATACACTCTACTGTCATGTGTATCTAAAAACAAGAAATAAAATTTTAAAAATTTAAAAAAAGAAATAAAGGAAATGGCCAGAAGGATAATGAAACAGGCAAACAAGAAGGAAACTGTGGACTGGGAATACAACACTATTAGTCCATTTAGGGCAGTGTGATAAAGGAAACAGGCTGAGGGTGTTCATCACCATAACTTCTACCTTTGCATATTTTTAACTTGATGAAACTACTTGAGATTATGTGCCACCCAAACAATGGCAGGAGCCAGGAAAGAAAATTTTGTATAAAAGAAATGAGCTATTCTCAACATCTCTAGCAATTAGAGAAATGCAAATAAAAACCACTCTATGGTTTTATCTCTCACTCCAGTCAGAATGGCAGCTATTCAGAATACAAACAACAATAAGTGTTGGCAAGGATGTGGGGGAAAAGTCACACTCATACATTGCTGGTGGGACTGCAAATTGGTGCAGCCATTCTGGAAAGCAGTATGGAGATTCCTTGGAAAACTGGGAATGGAACCACCATTGGATCCAACTGTCCCACTCCTCGGTTTATACCCAAAGGACTTAAAAACAACATACTGCAGTGATGCAGCCACATCGATGTTTATAGCAGCACACAACTCACAATAGCTAAATTGTGGAACCAACCTAGATGTCCCTCAGTAGATGAATAGATAAAGAAAATGTGGTATATATACACAATGGAATATTACTCAGCATTAAGAATAAAATTATGGCATTTGCAGTTAAATGGGTGGAGTTAGAAAATATAATGCTAAGTGAAGTAAGCCAATTCCAAAAAACCAAATGCCTAATGTTTCCTCTGATATAAAGATGCTGATTCATAATGGGGATGGGGGGACAGCATGGGAGGAATAGACAAACTTTAGATAGGCCAAAGGGGAAGAGGGAAAGGGAGGGGGCATGGGGGTAAGAAACATGGTGGAACGAGATGACCATCATTACCCTAAGTACATGTATGAAGACAAGAATGGTGTGTCTCTACTTTGTATATGACCAGAGACATAAAAAATTGTGTTCTATTTGTGTAATATGAATTGAATTGCATTCTGCTGTCATATATAAAAAATTAGAATAAATAAAAATATAAAATAAACAAAAAGAAATGAACTATTCTGTCTAGGATGGCAGTGAAGAGAATTCAAAGGTAAACAGCTGGGCTGAAGAGGTAGACCATGCAGGAGAATAAAGGCCTCCAGTAGGAAAACCTGAAAAAGGAATTTGGAATGCATAGTTTATGAAATTTTATGACTTTTTTTTAAAAAATTGCACTTAGCATATAATAGAAGGCATAACAAGATTTAATAATACATAATAAATCTAGGCAAATAATAGTAAGCATAAAAGAATTCTAAACTTCAGGAAAAAAAATGAATAAAAAGGTAAATGTAATCATACTTACTAACAATGATTGTTTTTTAAACAACATAACCTCTGCATGTTGCTTTAACCCCAAATTTTAACAGGATTATACAAATAGGAGAAGGAAGGGTATGAAAGAAACTTTCAAAACAAGAGATCTAAATCCTTTTTTGCTATAACACAAAGTCAACTACTATTCAAAATAATAAATCCAATGACAGTAATTTATTCATTGTCTTTAGAATTATGAAAACTAAACAACTAAAAAAGGGGGCAACTAAAAGAAGGCTTGCTTTTGGAGAGAAATACTGAGATGGGGGTGAAGAGGGGGTGGTGAAGCAAAGAGCCATTTGGTTTTAATCCTTTTAGTTTTACTACTTAACTTTTTAAGCTATTGTGCATGCATTACTTTGATAAAATAGAATTTAGTGAAAATATTCACAATGCAGGTTTTAAGCCTCTTTGACATTATCAGGCTTACTTCTCTGAATAGCATCCGTCTGCTTTACTCTGTCCACTTGTGTTTCCATCTTGACTCTTATGCAGCACTAAGGCGAGTATATGCACACGGTGTGACCACTGCTCAGCAAGCCGTATCCCACCATATAGAGTCAGCAGGAAATGTATAGAGGACATGGTGTTATTTTAACAAGTCCATAGATAAAAGAAATTCTGTCTTTTCTCTATGAACAGGAGGCTGCCTAGCAACCATTATCCTGCAGAAAGAGGAGAGATTAGACCACACATTTCCATTTCTGTACCTATTATGAGATTCAGCCTAACAAAAATAAAAACTTACATCCCTGATTAGTTTGGAACCATTTTACTACTCTTAAATCTAACTTTCTTATGAATCAGTTATAGGAAAAAATAAAAAAATGCATTTAAGGAGAAACAAGTGCATTAAATTGCCTGCAGTGTGTAAACATTATTTTTCTTTCTAAGTGGTTTAATAGTGTTAAAATAATATGTGCAAACCCGACGCCAGACAATAAGCCAATGATGTAAAGCATATGTGGTTCGAAGTTGAAGTTGAGTGAGTTCCATTATGTTTCACTGCATTATGTTTCATTGCATTATCCTTTCCACTTGAGTAAATGTTCTGTACTCAATTTGGACTTAGTCATGCTGTAGTTTGCCTGTCAGAAAATTTGCATTTCTGTGATCAAAATGAAAGATGTGTTTGAAATTTATTGGAAAAGTGGGTGCAGAAAAGGCTTTAAGTGCTTCTGAGATCATTTCTCTTTTATGATGATTTGTAAAGAGCTTTAGAGACAAGGTACAAAGCTTCTAGGAGTGTCAGGAGTAAACCTCAGTCCTCCTGGATGCAAGATTCCTTCTCAATTAGCACACACTCCATTAACTCCTTAGAAAGAATGAGTCAAGACTGCTTGTCTTTAGTATGAAAATGAAAGGATAAGAAAATCAAGTATCTTTTATTCTGTCTCTTTCTCTGAACTTTAGGCATATGATAACTAATAAAAAAATCATTAAACAATTAAATGTCTTAAACTTTCTTTTTTAATTTATAAAGTCAGTAGCAGTTTATGTATCCAATCAATCCAGCTCCACATGCCTCCTCCGCAGCCATACTAAACCAGATCAGAATGAGTTCAAGGAAAATACATAAAACACTTTATGGCTGTCTTGTCCTAAGTCTTTGACTAGATATTTTTCTGAAGCTCCTGCCTTCCCTCTTCAGAGCTGAACAATAATGTTCTTGAGTGTTCTAGAAAATAGATGACCCAGTTCTTTTCAGTGAATAAAAACTCCAACCAAGTCACTCTGTCTCCAAAAAACGTCCTCATTCGGGCAGAGGTTTATTCCAATTTTGAACTAAAAAAAAAAAAAAAAAAAAAAAAAAAAAAAAAAATTGTCTCCTAACATCACCATCAAAGTTCGTTTTCCAAACTTATTGTGAAAATGATATAAGCCTAATATAATACCATGCACCATGTGGAAACACTTAACAGCCATTTTTAATGATAACATGAGCTCTGAAAGTCCCCATTCTTCCTCTTGGACCTTAAGGGCAATTGTGATGCCAGTACTTTTGATCTACTAGCTAAGCATTATTATAGCAAATAAGAATTAATCCTAAGAAAATGTAAGGATGTGATCTTTTGTCAGAAAAAGAAAGTACAAGCAACTTGGGTTCCATGTTACTGGTTCAGAGCTCTATGGAAGCCATCCCCCTGGGAGGGAGGAAAACGAATACCAGCTGGAATATTTAAGACTTGTCCTAGCTTTTCATTTCCAATAAGGGGATACAATTACTTTCCTTTTGACAGAAATGACATCTTGTTAGCTAGTTATTGCTGGAGGTTTTGTCCTCCTGAGACTCCTTCTTGCTATTGTGTAGCAAGCGGCAGGCTCCATATTAAACTGTTACCCTCAACCTATGAGGAGTAAAGGCACTTCCCCAGCAGCCCAACTTCATTCCCCAAACTCCATTCACCTCAGTGGGGATCCACAATAGTAAATCAGTCTATGCTCAGGACTGCCAGGGTGAACAATAAATCACAGTAATTCTCCTACCGTTCAGAGAGTTCTCAATTCTTAGGAGATTTTTAATCACAGTGGAAAAGCAAGGGTGTTAATGAGGTCTATAAATTAAGTTAAAGCAGGGTAATTATGTCCTATGTTGTAATAAAAGCTGGGGTGGCCAATATCATTAAGGCAAATTAAACACTTTCTCAGATTGTGAAGATAAATTGAATAAAAATATTACTGTAAACAAGGGCCTAGTTTGTTGTACTACATACTAATTATGGCATGGAGGCTACAATTGCTGCCTGGAGTTCACCTGAGCCTAGGAATGGCTGTGAGATAAGCCCTGGGCTGCATGTGGCTGGTAGGAAAGGGGAGACAGCATTATACGAGTGCTTCATGAGCAGTGATTGTCAGCCTCACAAGCCACAGTCCATGAAATTGTAATCAAAATCTTAAACCAGAGGCCTGACTCTGGAGGTCCCAACTCTCCAGGTCTAGCCACTCCCCTAAAAAAACAAGCCAAAGAGATAATATGAAAACAAGAAAAAGAAACTTCAATTTATATGGACATATTGGGAAGGCAAAATGAAATCTCAGCTTTTTGTTCTGTTTGCTGATGTGAAACGTAGGTTCATAAAGAGGAAGAATTAGGGCAGAGGTGAGAGGTATTCAAAATTAAGCAGTCTTGGTCAAATTGTGGTCTGGTCAAATTCTTCAGTTCTGGTTCTTCTAGGTAGCTTCAAAGATGTTTTGATCATTCAGGGATCAATTTCCACTTGGCACTCAGGATTTTTTAACCGTCAGGCTTAAGATGCTGGAAAAGAGCAATTCATTTTCCAGGAATAATTATTTCTGTTGTGGGAAATTCTCATTCTGAGGTGATCTGGAAGGTGTGTGACAGGAACTGAAGACTTGTAGATGCCAGTCTAGGGGTACAAAGCAGGATGCTGCAGATCTCCCTGCAGATCTCCCTGGCTTTAGTTTTAAAGGGGGATGAGATAGGTGAGGCAAATTTAAGGTTAATAAACTGTATTTCTAGTTCTTAGATGAACACGCCTTAAAAATGTGCCCACTTGCAGAGCTGGGTGGGTACCTGACCCAAGGTTTAAGGTAATAAAGAACACAAATACAAACAAAGTCAGAAATGCTAAGAATTATTGAGCACTGACAGGCTAAGAGACACTGCTTCTTTTTTTGTCCTTTTTTCTTGGTACTGGGGATTGAACCCCAGGGGCACTTAACCACTGAACCATCTTTCCAGTCCCTCCCCCCTTTTTTTTATATTTTATTGAGAGACAGGGTCTCACTGAGTTGCTTAGGGCTTTGATAAATTGCTGAGGCTGACTTTGAACCTGTGATCCTCCTGTTTCAGCTTCCAAGATGGTGGGATTACAGGTGTGCACCACAGTTCCCGGCTAGAGCATTGCTTTCAATAACCACAGGCTCTCCCTGTTACAATATTACAATGGCTTCCTCTTGCTTAATGACATGTACATATCTTTTTGAGATGGGTATATATACCTTTTAGATTGCTTATTGGAGTCTTCTTGATTCATGAACACATGGCAGGTATTCTAACATGCCAATAAATGAGGTAACCTGAAGCTGAGGACAAAAAAGAAATGAAAAAATGCATGCATATGCATTTACCTCCATATTAAAAATGTTACAAATGATTGAAAAAACAAAATTGTATATATCTCACATTTCAATATATTTGTAATATGCTAAGTGTGTTCTAAAGACTGTTCTGATTGCATCCGGAATTGAAAAACAAAACTACAAATGAAGTACTGTTTCCAGGATACTGAAATGGAGACTGAAGTATTGATAAATTGCCTACCGTGTCAAAATGACAACCACTGCTACAGGTTACACTTGTATTTAAGCATAAAACTTTCTAATTCCAAAGCTTACATTGACAACCATCACATGACATGGCATATTAATCACCATCAGCCACCTGTGAGCTGTTCATAGTGAAGGAGGAAAAGTGACAGTAAAAAAGAGATCCAAATTTTGGAATTAGAACCAGAAAGGACATTCATGGAAGTCAAATATTTAAGAACTAAGCAACACTATGCTAAGAAACCCAGGACCCAAACATGGGCCAAGGAAGATCCATCTATGTGAGATTTAAATATATTAGTATTCTTTTTTTCTATTTCTAGTATGTTTTTGAATAAAATGTAGAGAGTTAATTTAGTTAGGGTGGTTATGCGTGCAGATTCACCAGTGCCTAATTCAAATCCTACCTCCATTTTCATTACAGTAAAGTTTTTGGGAAATTATTTAATCTCCTTTAGACAGTTTCTTCATGTATAGGTTGGGTATAGCTTTTATACTGATACCTAAGGATTGCATGGAAATTAAGTGGATTAACAGATGAAAGGCATCAAGAAGGATGTGGATGTACAACTGTTACATAAGCATTTGTATTTTAATTTTTAAGAATCTTATGTGGACATTTTCTTCTAATATGTCTGTAAACAAATAGTAATACGTTCCCTGAAATGTTTTCATCTATTTTTCTTTATTGATTTTGCTAAAAACAGCGGAGTAGTTTACATCCCCCCACCTTTTTTTGGCTAATAACTATAAAATCCAAATCAGTGGCCAATTCCTTGTGAAATACAGTGCCCTCACCTGCAGGTCATCAGGCTACAATATTTACCATGTAATTGATGAACAGATATGCCTTATCCTTTTCCAAATGAACACAATGGATAAGACCCTTCCCTTGTGCTCATTTATAATGTGCTCACCAAACTGAAAAGAATCTGTCCAAAAAGAAAATGGCCTATTCTTCCTTCTTTCAAATTAAATCTCACATAACATTTTGCCCTTTTCATAACATTATGCCTATTTTTTAATTTTATGGGTCTTTTTTCCTACACTTGTTCCCTGATATTTCCTCATCAATATTCCCATCTCCTCTCAATAATACTATATTAATCAATGCTCTACAGAGAGCCAGAACCAATATGATACATAAATAAATAGAAGGAGATTTATTGTAGAAATTGGCTCAAGCCATTATGGAAGCTGAGAAGGCCCACAATCTTCATCTACAAACTGGCGGCCCAGGAAAGCCAGTGGTATTGCTGTCTTCTAATCCCAGAAATCTGAGAACAAAGACAGCCAATTGTATAATACAAATCCAAGTCTGTAGACCTAAGAACTAAACAAAAGCATTACAAAGAGGAGTTTGCTCTTCCTCTGATTTGGGTTCTAATCCAGCCCTCAAAGGACTGGATGGTGCCAGCCAGTATTGTCAGGGCAATCTTCTCTATTCATTCTAGTGGTTCATATGTTAATTTCTTTCAAAAGCACCACAAATAACAAACCCATAAATATTTTTTTACTCGTTTTCTGGTCATCCCTTAGTTGACTCAAGTTGACAACTAAAATTAGTGATCATATATGATAAAGGAACATAACAAGGTAAGTAAAGCTACATGAGGGCAAGGATGGTTTTCTACCTGTATAATTCTTTATCTCCACAAGGCCTCACACATATAGTCTTTTAATATTTATTCATTAAAAAATCCATGACTGTTCTTTTATATATGTCTCTACAACCACTCTTAAACATTCTTGGTTCTAAATATACAAATAAGAAAAATTATTCTGCTTGGTTAACAGAAAGCATTCTGTGTCCTTGAAACTCTATAACAACATTCAACTCTCTGTTCCTGGGAGTCATTAGCTCCAAGTATCAAAATAACAATTAGATCAACAACTTCAAAATTTTAAATTTCTAGGTATTTATAAAAGATTAATAAGAAACTCATATTAGAAAAATAGTCAATGATATATAATACAATACACAAATTACATTTACATGTGTAATTTTGAAACAGTATAAACTAAACTTTAGTAAACTTAATTTCTGCATGGGAAACTTAAAAGAAATATAGGTTGAATTATAAAGAAAATGCAAATATCCACCAGGCTGGCTTTTTGAATTATAATTATAGAAAATATTTTTTTATATTAAGTGAGAGACCCAATTCATATAACTTAAGAGGTCACAATAGTCTATTTTTAGTTCTTTCTACCTCTTTAAATTGACTTTAACAATACTTTTTATTCTCTTTAACATAACTGTAAACTGAGATTCTATAAACTATAACTTGATGATAAAAAAAACACTTTTGAGCCAGGACGAACATCTGAATTTAATGAATATTGAGAGCTTTCTGTCAGTAGACCATCATCAGTTATGGCATTATAATCTCATGAGATCAGATCTACCAACACTATACAAGAAAGTTTTTGTAAGTTTCTGCAGCATGACTCCATGGTGAAGACTGGCTAGAGGCTCTGCATACACAATTCCTCCTCATGGGCACAGAGCTTAACTTCATTCTCCAGCTCACCTTGTATCTAGACTGGGTCAGGTAAGCATAACTCATTGATGGAGGGAATATGGGTGGTGGTGTCAGTTCCAGGCACAGGCAGTTAAAAGGAGCAGCAGCTTCTCCGTACTATCACTCTTTTTGTTTGTTTGTTTGTTTGTGGCCCTCAGGTATCTTGGCTAAATAAATGTGGATCCTCAGTCTCTGAATAACCATGGGAACCCGAGTCTCCTAATGAAACTAAACAGTATCTCTTTGATTGGAAAACAAAATTGTATTTTGTTATTGAGAATGGAGACTTTTTTACAGCACTTAGTATCTTTACTAATATACTTTTTATGTTTTTTAACTAAATGGAATTGCATTTACTTTTATTTATTGACACAACAAACTACTGATATGCCAAGTACTATGGTTGGTATATGGAACTTCACCACACACTAGCCTGAACATATATGAGCCATTAACAGTGTAACAGTCAGGGGTTATAAGATATTTTTTTAAAAAAATCTAATTAACACAAATATCAACTAACAATTTCATATACTTGTGATTCAAATTCAATTCTAAAAATATATTTTTTCTTTTCTCCTTATTGAGTAATTGTGAAAATGAAAAGTCAACATCAAATCCTTAGATTTCCATTTCAGACCCAAAACCTGGTAAGTAAGAAAATATGGAGGAGCGTAGCTAAGGCTCCCTTTTCCTGCAGCTGGTACAAAAGAGTTCTTCACATTTTGTTCTTTGCTCTGCTTTTCCCTGTCCTCATTCTTATGTAGTAAGTGGTTTGAAAGCAAGGGAGAGGTGAAACAAGATAGCTTAGGTATATTTTAGTCTATGTTGTGGGATGGGGAGGGTGCACATTTTTCCACCTAATCCCACATAATTGACTCCACATTCTGGAGTCCAAGAGTCATAACTTACACTTAAGTGTGTACTTTTCCTGACTTTTCCCTTAGCTCAGATATTTCCCATAGGTCACTGGTATAGGTAATGGGTTGACTAGAACTAGACTTTGGCATCAAAAAACCTGTGTTCTCTTCAGTTTTTATGATCTCTACCTTCTGCATATTTCTTGGTATTCTTTCAAAGTACTGATTTGACATTATCCACATTGTTCACTTTGTCCATGTGGATGCTATTATTTCTTCTGATATTTTTTCTTTGTCCCATGCCAAATCTAAAATACATAATAAATCTGAAACACCTACAGGTATAAATGACATCAATCCCCTTTTATGAACTTTATATTTTTTTGGGGGGGGGGGAGTTATAGGTTTAAATGCATTTAGCAAAGTATTTGACCAAGTTGCCTTGTATTCTCTTCCATAAAATGAGAATCCATGGAGGAGAAGGTGCTACTCCTCCAGAAGAGGGCCACAAGGCTCTGACTCCTTCACTTTGTTGAATTTAGTTCTCTTCTTTAGTTCCATGAACATAATTATTAGATTAAAGGCTGTTATTATAGTTTCCAATTACAATTTCAGAATCAAGTTGTGACCTAAGGAAACAATAAGATCTAACAACATTAAATGCCATCTACTATGTTAAGAAATAGGTGGTAAATACAGCCACAATTCCATCTCAGTTAAAATCAGTCCCAACATTTAATATTTATGAGAGTTTAATAGGCAACATGAAGATAAATTATAATATCATGATACTGTCATATGATATTGGGATACGACCCCCAGCCAAGGGTGGGGGAATGAATTCTGTATTCCTCATAAGCTAATACAGTTGAAATGCAGCATTCAAAATATGAAAAAAGATTATCACCTTCTATTCTCTACTGGCCTTAGCTTTTCTTAGACATGTCATTGTCCTCTAGCCAAAGGCCATCACCAGGAGCATACATTTAGTCTATAAATTGAGTTTATTATTTGGTGCAGTGAGAACATATACCATGGGACCTATGGGGTTTGCAATTAATGATGATTTCCTCATTTGCCATTTGTTATTTCCCCCCAATGCCAAATATAAAGATTTGTGTTTATCATCATTAAATATAATTTTAATATATTTCCCTTTACTCTAAATTGTTTACTTTAAAAATCTACCTTATCCATCATAGAAAGCACATGTTCAAATTGCTAACTCCATTTGTTTTTGTAATTTTTCTCTAATACAAGTGAAAACAAATACATCTTCATAATCTAAGTCAAGGACTAAGCCTTAAAGCATAATTCTTAAATTCTTTTTTACTAGTTTGCTAGTACAGAATTAGTCACATCGGAATGTGAGTTATCTGTCTCTACATAAATTGAAAGACTTTCCACTTTGCCAAATATCAACATAACCTATGTAACTAGCAGTAGTTTTATATTCTGAAATATTGTTCTGCTTTGTTTTTGTTTTAAATTAAATTTTTCTTACACAATTTGTCAGCCAGTACTAGCTTTGCGATAAACTTCTATCATTTTTAAGTGTTCTGAACTCCCATTTCATAGTCCATTCTAGTTGGGAATGAGACTTTGAGCTAAGGCCTATTGGCCCTCACTTCCCTCTCTGGCTTCAATCCCAGATATAACTGTAATCTCCAAAACTGGGAAGAGGAACAATTGTGGGCATTAAATAGAAAAGAATTCTGACAGAGGCATCCAGGCCAGGCCGATATAATAAATATAATAAAAATGCTAAGGATGATTGCTCGCTTGGTATGATGTATTTAATACTTTAAAAATACTGAGTTTGTACTTGTAGTTTCTCCTCACTGGCTGATAAAACATTGTCTAACAGAATGCACACAAAACTCTGTCATTTTAGAGTCTAATCAGCTGTTTAAGATACTACGGGAAAAAAGTGTATTCCCCTAGCAATCTCCACCTCCTAAGAATAGTGACTGAGGGAAGTTGCTCTTGTTACTCAGAAAACCACGAAGACATTAGTGCCCAGATGTAGATGGACTGTTCCTTGTTAGAACATTTTTTTTTTCTTAGTATACAGCAATATATCAACAGAGACTAGGCATATCCTCACTATACTCTTTTCATGAATGTTGAACAAAGCAAATGCTGAATTAAACAAAAATTAAACAAAAACATTTGCCTCAGAGAAGCTGTTTCACCCACAGATAAGAAACCTCACTGAGATAAAGATATTTTGCTGGAACTACCCACATTTATTTTCTCCCACCAGGTTGAGACCATGGAAAATTATAGCAACCAGCTTCCTGGTGAGAAGAGTAATAGCAATCAGTAAGTCCATGAGGAAACTGAGGCAAAATCTCTTCAATGTGTCCTGGGAAATGACCGCTTGACTGTCAAAGATGATTAAACAGAAATTAATACATGTATAAACAAATCCAATATGGAATTAAATCATTCTAAAATCTTAAAATACAAATGTAATAAATTTAATATTTTGATAGCTTTTGCTTTATACTGCCCCTAATAAAATTACAGCAAATGGGCACAATGAAGATTTCCATCAACCTTCCAACCTCTGAAGTCATTCCCTATCTATTATCAAAATAATACTACCTGAGCCTCTTTTCACCTCTTCATTACCCCAGGAAGCTGAAGAGGGACCAAACTTCTTTTGGTAATATGCATAGATGTTTGCAACTATGTGACATTATAAATATACCTGCATTTAACACTTAAAAATAGTGTCTACATTTTCAAGATATATATACAAAATTCAAAACATGAGCCATAGGTGGGTCAAAACTATGGCCACAGGAATGTGGTCATTTTGTTTTTGTTGTTTATATTACTCTGGGCTTGAGCCTGGAGATGGTCTTAATTCTAATTCTAATTATTAAATATGTGTTCCTTTTATGACTTAAGATTTCAACATTTATTATACATACCATATGTACACATACTAGTCATATGACTCATATACCCAAAACTATGAAACCACAAAATAGAACACAAAAAATATGGGCCAAAATCATAGAAAATTAGACTTTATTTCCCCAGAAAAGAGAGATCCTAAAGTCAGGTTACAAATGCCAAATATATAATAAGTGCAAAAATAATATGTAAAATAAATAAGTAAGTGAAAATGCTGTATAAAGGTAGGCATGATAAATTTAAAAAATGAAGAAGAAATGATTAGATGAAGAAAAATGCAGTAAGAATATTTCTGTTAAATCCAAACTAAAAGGCCACACAGAGAAAAATCAGAGTGTATTTTGATTGCTAAAACTGATGTTAGATCTTGATATGATATACCTGTTCCCTATATAAATTTCATTAATACCTACTAACCAAAGCTCTCTAAGATCATCAGCAATGGCTACTCAATTTTGGGTTGGTAGAGAAGATGTACTGATGACACTGGTGGCTGAAACCACTGCCAGTACACAGGCTGCTCTTGCATCTTGCAGGCCACAGGTACTTACCTAGTTCACCTTGCTAGGGACTTTTGGCAAGTGGGAGGAGCTGTGGTTGTCAATCAGTATACTGCATATGTCAATTGATGCTTTCTGTTCCCTCCATTGTAATATCAACTACAGGATGACAAGATTTTTTTTTTTGTCTCTTTACATCTGTGTTCCTAGAAACATATTTAGCAAAATGGAGAATAAGCCCTGATTATTTTTTGAGAAGGAATAAAGTGATGTATCTCTCTACAACTGTCTTCTCTGCTCCACCCATTTGACTTCCCCCAAATCAGTCCAACCCCTTCTACCTTCCTGTCCTGGAAGAGTGAACACACCTGCAAAGGCTCTCCCACTTTCCTCCCCTTCAACATAAACACCTGTTTTTTGTTTTTTGTTTTTTTTTTTTTTTAGACTATGTTTTAGAGCATTTTTAGTTGCACAGGGAAATTGAGCAGAAGGCACAGGGTTCCCATATACTCCCTGCCCCCATGTGTGCACAGCCTCCCTCACTATCAATGCCACTTTGCTTATTTACATTTTGTCACATGGCCAAGGTTTGATTTCTATCAGAATTCAGTTTTTACCCTTTTATTGTGCTTCAGTCAGCATTGGCCCAGATATGACCTAGATATGATGAGACCAACACATAATACAGAGATTGGGAAAATGAATGTGCCAAATATTTAGGTATATCAATCATAACTTTCATTTGTCCCATTATGGATGTTTTATTTAGCCATGCCTTTAATGGTAAATGAATCATTATACTTTCACCTTTTTGAAAACTTTTTTTTTAACTTTTTTTACTTTGTCAAGTACAAACAAGTAACCAATGAAGATTAGAAATTGATTTTTTAAATAATCTATTCTAAAGTCCTTTCCTATAAGCTGTTGAGAGCCCTCATTTCCAATTTTAGGCCCACTCATACTCTATTTTTCTATAAGTGAGCAAAGATCATATCATCTCTCCTCTGAGATTTTCATATTTCAAATGAAAGGCAGTGTGGCTCTTAGTGTACACATTGTGTGTACAGTAACTTACCAGCATCTGCCTGATTTCCATTTAAAATTGCAAACTACTATTTTAATTTCTGAGGGTCTGGGTTCATCACTGGAGCAGTCTTGACAATCCTCCCGTGGGCTGATGTGCTTCACATCCTGAATACTTATCAAGCGACCCTCACAACAAGTACATTTTCACTCTAAAAATACGTGAGAACAGAATATGTTTAACCAAATGGAGGCATAAGACAGATCAACCATCTCATCTTGCAAAGGATTAAAAATGAACATTCAGCACACTGATCTCTTATTGCCTCTTTCAGGAATTTTATTTGTTGATCGCCTAAGGCAATATGCTCGATGGTGTTTTTATTACTTACTTCAATCAACAGCCTGTTTCATTGCACATTATGTGGATCTTAAATTGCATCTTGGCTGTGGAGCTGTGGATGTAACCACTCCTGGCTGCAACCTCCACTTCTCGTTTCGATGGTGCCATGAACCACAAAAGCTTTTGAGGTAGTATGGGCTCTCAGCTATCACTTGGGTTCTCAAAGTTTTCTTGAGAAGTTTCACATTTTCATATGAGCTTACAAAGATTTTGTGGAAGCACTGGGAACAATTTGACACAGAGCTAGGTGAACATGCTTTCTCCCTTACTTTTCAAAAGAAATAAGTTTAAAACTCAGTGAGAATCCTCTCTGCACATTCCATGTGCACCTGTCCACAGGTCTCTATTCTCCAGATTTGACTAAGGCAGGTTAGCAAGGGGTACTTGCGGCACTCCACGAAAGGTTCAAAGGGATCTTATGTAATGGCAACACATATCATTTTTTTTTTTTTTTTTTGTATTTTTGATTGCATTTTCAATTTAATTAAGGCATATTTATTTTTAGAGTTTTCTTTGAAAGAGTGGTAGGAAAAGTGGCATGTTATTTCCTCTCACTAGCCAGGAAAATCAGTAAATCAAAGTTGGGAATCAGTAAGAGAAAAGCAGCTAGGTAAATGATCCTAAAATCAAATATAACATCAAATTTCACTCTGATCTGCAGTATTTAGAGGAAGGACAGAAACAATATTTTTTTTTTTTTCATCTTAATGCTTCCTTAGTTCCCTCTTTCAGGAATAATTTAGGTTTTGTTCAAAATTATGAAAATTGGTACTAGACAGTATGAGCTATTTGGCCACCAAATGTGACAGTAGGCAAAGTTTTGCTTCTTCTGTAACTTTTATGTTTTTTCTGCTATCCTCTCCTCCTTTGACTAAGTGGTAACTCCTCATTGAGAGTCTGTTAGGTTTTACATTCAAATGAGTTTTTTTTTTTTAAATTTTAACTACTACTCTATATAAATTATAAGCCTTTGTCCTTTTAACAAAGGCAATTTAACAAATTGGAGAAAAGATTTGCACAGAGATATTTTCCGGCAGTCCTGAAATTAAAACAATTAGGCACCAGCCTGTTTCTCTGATTCATGGTGGACATGGTTACTCAGGCTGGCCTCAGAGACAAAGCAATTAAGTGCCGAGTAAAGGTGATAATGAAATCTTCTACCCTGGATTCCTTTTACAGGCTCTACTGTAGAGATTCTTCCGGCTTTGACTCTGCAGTATATTTTGAAAACCATTTCTGACTTTTGTCCTTTCCAGACAATCTGAGCCCTCACCACCTTCCTGCCTAGCAACAGGGACAAAGTTTTCAGAACTGTATGCCTCAGGGAGTGTGATGGTGAGCTGGGCTCTTCCAACTATGTACAAATCAGTGTGAGATCTTCAGCTCAAAAGGGAAGGGCATATAGAAGATAGCATTCAGGGATTATTTATGTCCCAGAAGCAGAGGGACTGCTCCCTTGCCAGGATATTAGTGGAGAAGTCCCTGGCAGTTCAGCCAGGTGCCCAGCAGAGCTGATGTGTGCCATGTTCTGTGACCAGCAGTGGCTGCCATGAAGATGTGTCCACTTGAGCACTGGCACTTAGTATCACTGACCCATGATAAGATTTGTACAGAAATGGAGATGCTAAGAAGTTTTCTTGAGAAGTTTCACATTTTTATATGAGCTTACAAAGATTTTGTGGAAGCACTGGGAACAATTTGAAACAGAGCTGGTCATTCCTCCAATATCCAAGGACACACTCGAATGAATGGGATACCAACCAGGGCTTTGTCAAATGCACAGGTGAGTCATGTGCAGTGAGAGCTGTAAACGAGGCAGTCTTTGTAGGACCATGTAAAATATGTGTGTCATTTTATGCCAAGAAAAGTATAACAATGTGAGAAGATGTAAATATCATTAGTGAAAGACAGAAACCTGAAAGAGTAGTGTTTCTGCAGATTACTGTACTGTATTTCATGCTTTTCCATGGGTTAAATGATGACCTTGACAGTGTATGACTGAGAAAGGTTATCACAGAATACCTAATATAATTTGATAAAGTATTCTATTTTTCATCAAAGATCCATAAATAGAAAGTGAATGGTCTTGGAATCAATTTCTCCCTTTAAAAGTGTCTTAAAGACAATTATGACTTTACAGATTAAATTATTGAAATTGGCTACTGATGAAGGTTTAAAGCATTAAAGCTCAATTCTGAAAATCTGTCATTACTTTCCTCACTGGTGGCCAACTCAGTAAATATTCAATTCAGTATTTCATGACTACCAAAATTGCTTTGAAATATTTTCTTTCATTCCAAAATACAACCTCTGTGAGACTGGTTTCTCTACTATGAGTTTCTTTAAAACAAAACACTGAAACCATTCATATATAAATTACTTCTCAAGAGGAACATTGTCATCAATCAACTGAAAGTAATTAACTATCAGCAAGATTATCCATCCCATTAAAAACTTAAATATTGGTATACATGATGTTCATTCAAGATGTGTGTACAGGTGCTTAGCATGGCAATCACTGGTTCTTTCCTAACCTTTTGTTTAATTAGGATTGTAAAAAAACCAAAAAGTTAGCAATAATGAGTCTCCAAATTAGGCACATAAATGCACAATGACAATGAAAAAAGTATAGAAATAATAACTTTTTCCTATATTACTGACTTAAATTTATTCTGATTATATTTATTGGAATGCAATTCATGTCTGTTGGATCTGAGAGTGAAAACTTCAATCTTATATTTTCTATGCTTTTCAAAGTTTGTTTTCCATTAATTATTTGTATTGTACTTGATAAATGTATGTTTCCTGACTGAATCGCTCCCATTCCTGATTCTATGACTCTCCTGGACATTTATTTGTAAGTTACCCCATAAGACCATCAAATGTATTCTATTTCTGGTTGGAATACCTGGAGAGGGTCTGTGTTTTGTAGCCTAGCCCTCCCGATTCTATTTTCTAATGCTTTCTTGCCCCTTTTATGCTTTTTTCTGCATGCTGTGATTTAAATAAAAATTCACAAGTTAAAGTTTCATGCTATTATCTTCTTTTAAAAATTCTTTCAATATTTTCCCATTACTATTAGCAAAAAAAATACAGTGTGTATTGCAAGAAAAGAATGGTGACTTCTTTCTTGGCTCCACGATTTGCCACTTTCCAACTTATTTTTGATGTTCCATCTACATTTGTTTTTTAATTTTATTTTTCTAGTTTTTCAAAGAGTCCATAGTAATTTCAAGCACTGAGCTATCCTTGGGTCAGCTGAAAAATGGTTTTCTTTTCACTCATTATTTGATTTCTCTCAGGTCAAATGCCACTTCCTCAAGGAAACATCCTTTTAACAGCCTACGTTTGGTTAACAACTTGTTTCAAGTTTGCAGAGCACTGTATATTTCCATTTCCTATTATTTGAGGAATTTAGCTTGTGAAGAACACTTAGTTACTTCCAGAATAAAATAAATTAAATAGCCAATTCATTATTTTTTTCCATTGAGTCTTTTCTACAAAACTATTGCAAAACACAGAGAAGCCATTCAAAAGCTGCAGTAGAACCAACCACCACCCACATATTCTATTGATGTAAACCTGATTGTAAACCTCCTTGAATGTCAAGGAATATATTTTTAAAGTATTTTTTTAAGATCTCAAAGTATTTGATCATACATGCATACCATAATATATTTTAATTAATGCATTATTAATTAAAGTTCCTGTTTTCTTCTCTTTCTCCTTCCGTCTCTGTTACCCACTTCTACTCTACTGATCCATTTTCATGAGATCCCTTTTTTTATTCCTTTTTTTCTCCCTGGTTATCTGCACATGATAAAAAAACAAACAAACAAAAAAACCCACATTCTTTCTAAGTCTGGTTTATTCTACTTAGCCTGATGTTCTCCATTTCCATCCATTTACCAGTAAATGCCATAATTTTCATTCATTATCACTGACTAGAACTCCATTTTATATATGCACTACATTTAAAAAAATCCATTCACCTATTGACAGACACTTAAGGTGGTTCTATAACTTGGCTATTGTGAACAGGGTGCTATAAACATTGATATGAATATATCTATAGTATGCTGATTTTAATTCTTTTGGATAAATAACAGGGAGTGGGAGAGCTGGGTCATATTGTAGTTTCATACCTAGTCTTTTGAGGAATCTTCATACTGCTTTTTAAATTAGTTACACTAATATTAAGTCCCACCAAAGATGTATGAGTGTATCTTTTCCCCTACATTCTTGCTAGCAATTATCATTATTTGTATTCTTCACAATTGTCATTATAACTGAACTGAAATGAAATTTCAATGTAGTTTTGATTAGCACTCCCTGATTGCTAAGGATGTTGAACTTTTTAAAAATGTTTTTGTTGGCCATTTGTATTTCTTCTTTTGAGAGTTGTCGGTTTAATTAATTCAGTTACCCATTTATTGATTGTGTTATTTGGTATTTTTGTTATAGTTTTTGAGTTCCTTATACCCTTCTTCTTTTCTGCCATTTCTCCCTGGCATAATGTATTTTAGTAATATTTTAATGTTATTTTTAAGTGCTATGGTCATTCATAGAATAATCAACTATAACAAAAGCTGGTGTTAGGGGTTTCAGACAGGAAGATCACAAAAATAAAGTATCATTCACATCAAAGTTATCAAGGGTTTTTTCTCCCAGCATGGCTTATTTCTATTGTTAAACTAACCAAATGGCTCATGTAGTGTTAGCCAGATTTCTCTACTGTGACTTGACCCTTCTGTTGGGACTTTCTGGACGCTGTCTGCCAAGGGGATGAGCTCTGGTTGCTTACCATGCCCTTTGGAGGACCGGGGCTAAGCAAGGGGGTGTGGCTATGACATATAGTGAGAGCCGGAACCACCCTACTGGTTAAGGATTGGTTATTTCTAGGCCTATATAAGTGGAGTTCATCGTTCAATAAATTTGAGTTTTGCCTTTGCTTTCTACAAAACTCCCTGGGTGTGGCGTGGTGTCCGTCAATCAGGCAGGGGGGGGGGGGGGGGGACACTCGGCGACTTTTGCCCGTTAAGCCTATCTTCGCCAGGTAAGCTACTTTAATTCTTTCTGCTGGCAGAAAGAACCCCCTTTTAGGGCCCCCAAAGGGGGGGTAGCTTTAGACCTCGGCCCCATTAATAAGTAACACAGCAGTCCTGGCACCCTTCCATGCTATACCTTTTGGAAGAAAGTTACTACCCAGCATTAAGTCAAGGGATAAGGAGTTATGTTCTGTCACCCCCTTGAAAGATTCTAGATAAATCTTAAAATAATTATTCTGCATATATGGAAAATTTATCCTGCATCTCCATTTATTAATTTACTCAAGGAATCTTTTATAGCAGTGTGGGTTCACAGATTTTTACTCATATTTAGCACTATAGTATAGTATTACCTTTAATGGTTGCTCAAACTGTTCCAGCTTTCACCACTGGAAACTTTTACCTAACTCCTATACCCCTTTGAAATTCCCTCATTGTGGAGTTTTTGCTTTGTTTGTCTTGATTTGGGCACTTCCTTATTCCAAGATGCTACAGGGTCATCATGTTCATCATTAGGCTTAGAATTAGACATTTCTCAGAGAAGCCCTATTTCCTTTTACTGGAATAGGGCATTTAAAAACCAATATCTGGGTATAGAATCAGTGTGGTTTTGTTGCCTTTAGGCTTTGTTAGCTGACTGAACAATGAAATCCATGAATGCATATTAATCCATGTATACATATATAACTGTAGATGTCTTAATATGTTTCTATATCCATATTAAGCTAAACACAAGTTCATGATGATATCTTTAATGACAATCCAATAATTCATTGATTATTTTATAGTTTTCCCTTTGATTTTCTGTAAACTCTTATTCCAATAATGAGAAACCTGACTCCCATTATCTGCCATTTCCTTATTTTTAAAGTACCAGAATATTGATATTAAAATTATTACTCAATATTCCACTGGGAAACAAGTTTACTTACTATAGTACAGAATTTATATTCAGTTTACTTTGCCACTAGTCTTACAATGTCCACTCATGGCCAAAATTACTTAGGTCAGAAAATTTTCTCTCATTCCCTTTAGTAAGGTTATTTCATACATTTATCATGCCGTTTGATTCTTTTGTCACAGTTTGAATTCTATTAAAATTGCCTAACCTCCTAAATAATTTCTTTTAAATTTCATACAATTATATCCATTCATTGTGCTATAAAGTTCTGTGAGTTTTGTCGGATTTATAGTATCATGTTTCCAGCATTACAGTATCACATAGAACCATTTTCTCACACTAAAATATACCCTGTGGCTCAATTTGCCTTTGAAAAACCCTGGAAACAACTAATCTTTTTATTGTCATTGTAGTTTGGCCAGTGTATCACCTTTTCAGAATGACTGCTTTCATTTGCAGTATACTTTTAAGATTCGCCTATTATTTATTTATTTATTTATTTTTCTTTTTTTCATGACTCAAGTTTGCTTTCTCCTGCTGTAGTGGAATATCACAGACTGGGTAATTAAAAAGAAAATAAATTTATTTATCACAGCTTTAGAAACTGGGAAGCACAGAATGTGGAGGAAGCTTCTGGGAAGGGTCTTGTTGCTGCCTCACAGTGTAGTGGCAGAAATCACATGGCAAGAGAATATGGGTGTGAAAGATGTTTTATAACAAGGCCACTCCCATGATAACTAGCCTACTCCTGCCACACAGCATTAATCCATTCAGAGGTCAGAGTGCCCATGATCTACTCACCTTTTAAAGATTCTATCTCTCAGAATTGTTACAATGTCAATTAAATGTCAACATGAGTTTTCCAGGAGACTTTCAAACCATGGCAGCTTGATAGCTCAATCCTTCTCATCCTTGAACTCAGCTTCCTTTTATCCATGCACCACAGTTCATTTAGACATTCACCTATAGAAAAACATTCACCTATTTTAGTTGCTTCCCATTTTTGTCAATTATGAACCATACAGCTGCTGTGAGCATTTGTATGGAGGTTCTTCTGTAAATGAAAGTTACCAAATCAGTTGGTTAAATACAAAGGAAAGTGAATATTGGATCTTAGGTTAAAAGTGTGTTTAGATTTATAAAAACTGTCAACTAAAAGGGGCTGAATCATTTTGTAAATCTGTCAGGATGCAGTGGAAATTTCAGTTTTTCTTCAATTCCAGAAGCAACTGGTATCACCAGTTACTGAATTTTAGCCATTCTAAAAATTGTACAATTGTTTCTGATTTTAAGTTCCCTTAAAATAAATATTTTTGGTAATTTTTATATATTTATTTTCCACTTACATATTTTATATAGTCAGGTGTTTGTTCAGATTTTTGGCTTTTGTTTTTCTATTTTTGGTGTTGGGGATTGAACCCAGGACCCTCTGCATGTTATATAAGCACTCTGCTACTGAGCTAATTTTCTCTAGTGCTTGACTATTTTTGAGTATGTGTTGTCTTATTTTTTCAAATATTTGTGAATCTCTTCCTCCTCCTCTTCTTTTTTTCCCTTCGTGTGTGTGTGTGTGTGTGTGTGTGTGTGTGTGTGCACGCGTGTGTGTGTGTTGCTGGAAATTGAACCCAGGCATGCTCTTCCACTGAGCTATGTTCCCAACTCTTTTTATTTTGTTTTGAGACAGGGTCATGCTAAGTTCCCAGACTAGTCTCAAACTTGTGATGCCCCTGCCTTAGCCACCCACCTAGCTAGGAATAATGGTGTGTGCCACGACAAGGCTCATATTTTTAAATCTTAAATTTTCTTTGTGTTCATTTGGATACAAATCTTTTGTCAGATATATATTTTGCAAACATTTTCTCTTAATATCTGGATAATATATCTCATTTGCAAATCAACCAGACCTCTCAGCTACTTTGGAGGCTGAAGGAGGAAGATCACAAGTCTGAAGCCAGCCTGGGCAACTTACTAAGATCATCTGAACATAGCCGTGTTGTTCTTTGATATTATTTTGCCTATTCTATGTCTTTTACCTTTGAGAATAAATTATAGACTCAAGTTGTTGATAACTTCCCACAATACTTGCTAAAATTTTAATACTTGCTAAAATTTTAATTTTAATCTATACATTCAATTAAGAACTGACATTTTAATAGTGTTGAGTTCTAAAATTCCAGAGCATGAATACATCTTCATGCGCATATATGCTTCTGTAATTCCTTTCATCAATGTTTCACAGTTCTCCATACACAGATCATGCAGCTACATAAATCAATTAATTCTCTATATTAATAGATTCAGTAAAAAAACACTCTGATCTTATTAATAAATTCAGAAAAAAAACTTTTGATAAATTTTAGTACTCATTAATGATAAAAACCCCCAAAAAATAGAAATTGAAAAGTTTTTAATAAAAAAGATATGTTAAAAATTATAACAAATATTATAATTGATACTAAGAGACTGGCACTCTTCCTGTAAGAATAAGACAAGATGAGAAAATTATTTCTTACCACTCCTATTCCATATCAAACTGCAAAGCACAACAAATTAGTGATAGTAAAATATATAAAAACTGAAAATAAATTAATAAAATTGTTTTTATTTTCAGATAACTTGATTATTTAGGTAGATATCCCCAAGAATACAATATAATCACTTGGAACCAATAAATAGCAATTGCAAGTCTCATGATGCAAGATAAATATACATTCTATAAATAAGAAACCAAATCTGGAATTAAATTTCAAGAAAAACAAAATATATATGCATATTCCATTAACCATTGATTTTTATATGATTCTACTAGTAAAACATTTTTTTTAACATCTATCACTCTAATTTTTAGGATGCCTTCATTTAAGTATATTTACAATGTCACCTGTTACATATTAGTAAATAAACCTCCAAAATTTCTTTTTATTTTCTAATCCTCAGAAATATAGGAACATTTATGATTCTAGCTCCATTGTCAAAATTGGATTTACTCAATAGTTTTATCTGCTCATTCCATGATAGACTAATATTCATCATAGATCCCATGCCTTGCATAAAGCAAAATATGTAGGGAGTAATGTGGGTAAAAGGCATGAACTATCAATTCATTAAAGAACTAGAATATAATCTTAACTTACTAAAACTTGTCCAAATAATTGGTAGCCCCCCCAAAAGAAATGTAATTAGCAGAAAATAATATACAACAATCAGTTTTGCAAAGATGTGGACATCCAGGCACTCTTTAAACACTGCTAGTGACAGCCAAATATGTCTCAAGATTTTCAAAAAATATACGTGGTAATTTATATGAAAGTATGAAGTGCATGCAACTTACTCAAGACATTTCACAATGGGCAAATGAAGATGTTCAACAAATCATAATTTGAACAAAAAAATATCTTTAATCAATTTCAGCACTATGATTGTTGACTGAGAAAATAAGCATACATCTAAACTCTGCAATACTTTGCAAACACAGAAAAGTATCTTGTAGATTTATATGGCTTTATATGAAAATATATCCACTGTAGTGTACATGTTACATACATAAATATACATAGGTTTTTAAATATCTATTATTTTAATGTATTGCCCAATTTATTTTAAATTTTATGATTGCATCTGTGTATGTGTGCCAGTGGGTTTGTGTGTAGAAATAGAAAGGCAGAGACAAAGAAATTTACCAAAAATTCTGGCATAAAAACTTTCAGGTGATTTTTTTTTATCCTTCAGCATGTATTATATTTATTATAGGAGAAATAGTAATGCTCTCTTTTGACTAAAAACTACACTTAATAATTTTCCTAAAGGAAAGTAGTAAAAATGAGCACTATTGTATTTTTTCCTATTCCCCCACTTCTTAATTGCAGATATTTAGTGTTGACACTGAAATATTTTAATCAAAAATTTTAATTCAGTAGTTTTTCTTTATCATGCTTATGCTTGGCACAAAAATTGGCCTAATTCTCTGTTTGTTTCCAATACTCACCATCTGTCCTTTTCAATAATGACTTCTCCGTTCTTGACATATTTAGATATATTAACAAGACTCAGGGAGAATTTAGCTGCCCTGAACTTATGCAAGAACTGGTTCTCATAATGAAAATGAGAACCTCTTAAGATGAGAAACAAATCTTCCATTAATATGAAAAGGAGGGACTGGGGCTATGGCTCAGCTGTAAAGCGCTCCTCTTTCATGTGTGAGACCCTGGGTTCAATCCTCAGCATCACATAAATAAAATAAAGGTGTTTTGTCTACCTACAAATAAAAAAAAATTTTTTTTTTTAAAAAAGAGTATTTGAAAAAAAGACGAAAAGGAGGATTTCTGAGAAGCAATAGCAGCATCTGCTTCATAGCACGAGGGAAACAGGAGCAAGATCAATATGATGAGAATGTTACCAATCATCTGGAAGACACATGTGAGACATGTTCTTAACATTCAGAAGAGAACAACCGGGTTAAACAATAAAGCTGAACACCAAAAACATATAGGGAAATACATTAATAACTGGAGTCCCAGAAGAAGGAATGAAAATAGCAGAACAGAATGAATTATGGCAAAGTAATTCCTCACATGGATTTGCAAATATAAAGCACCCTAAAAGTGCTAGAGAAACTTCTTTTGTGTTGATGTACATCTGTGTACACATAAGGTACTTTGATTTACTCTTGAAAATCCTGCTCAGTGATGTATTATTAAATAATATTGAACATTTATTTTTGCTAATTTCAAAGGAAAAAGTTGTGGTGAATTTTTTAATGCAGTGATGAAATTTTATCAATGAAATGCATCTGCATAAAATTAGCCATTTGGTGAACACAAACTAGTTTGTTCAGGTAATAATGTTCCTTGCACTTATTAAACTAGAATGAGAGCTGAGCTGACAGTGTGGGCTTATGGTGTGAAAGGGTTACAAGGACAATGTTGCAGAGTGGGTGATCTAATTTTGGTTCAATTCACAGTTGTGTTTAGTGATAATTTTCTTTTCTTTGGGAAGTTTACAATAAAAGAGAATTGAAAACAAGTTTTATAAAAAAGTAACATAAAAGTTTTCTTGCCTTGATTATCTTCCATTTTGAAGAGGCTAAAATTAAATGTGAAGTCCATTTTTTTTTTTAATTTTTCTCTCTCTCTCTCTCTTTTTTTTTTTTTTTTTTTTTTTTTTTGTGCAGCACTGTGTATCAAATCTAGAACCTAGTGCATACCAAGGATGCATAGGATTTTGAATGCATTTGTCAAACTCTATTTTAATTTTTTTAATTCAAAGTTGTTGTATTTGTAATAGTAGTATACATTACAATCATAATACACATATAGAGATATAGAGCCTCTTTTTACATAACACTGTTTGTATCCAAAGTATATTTGTACTATTCCAGCCTTCAATCATGCATTTAGGATAATGATATCCATCTGACTCTACCACCTCTTTTTTTCCCCACTCCATCTCCCCTTGCTCCCTCCCTTTCCCACTCCATCCCCCCTTGCTCCCTCCCTTCCCCTCCCACCCCTTTGGCCATTCCTCTAATCCTCCTATGTACACCAACACCCAACACCACTGTGAATCTGCCTCCTTATATCAGAGAAAACATTTGGTATTTGGATATTTGAAATTGACTAACTTCACTTAGCATTATATTCTCCAACTTCATCCATTTACCTGTGAATGCCATTATTTTATTCTCTTTTATTGCTGAGTAGAATTCCATTGTGCGTATATGCCACATTTTCTTTCTATTTTTTTTTTTTTTGCAATGGATGTAATTTAATTTATTTTTTTAATTTATAATAATTACAATTCATAGTGCCCGTATATAGCATCTTTTTACATACAACTGTTTGTATACAAAGTATATTCGTACCATTCAGGTCTTCAGTCATGCATTTAGGATAATGATATCCATCTTATTCAACCACCTTTTCTCTTTTTTTTTTCCCTTTTTTCCTCCTCCCTCCCTCCTTGCTCCCTCCCTTCCCCTCACTTCCCTTTGACCATTCTAGTGTTCCTCTAATCCTCCTATGTACCTCCATCCAACAATACTGTGAACTAGCCTCCTTATATCAGAGAAAGCATTTGGTACTTGGATTTTTGAGACTGACTAACTTCACTTAGCATATGTCTTCCAACTTCATCCATTTACTTGCGAATGCCATTATTTTATTTTCTTTTATTGCTGAGTAAAATTCCATTGTGCACATATACCACATTTTCTTAATCCATTCATTTACTGAGGGACATCTGTTGGTTCCACAACCTATCTATTGTGAATTGCACAACTACAAACATCGAGATAGCTGTGTCACTGTAATATGCTGTTTTTAAGTCCTTTGGGAATAGACCCAGGAGTGGGATGGCTGGGTCATAGGGTGGTTCCATTCCCAGTATTTCAAGAAATCTCCATACTGTTTTCCATAATGGTTGCACCATTTTGCAGTTCCACCAGCAATGTATGAGTGTGCCTTTTTCGCCACATCCTCTCCAATATTTATTGTTGCTTGTGTTCTTGATAGCTGCCATTCTGACTGAAGTGAAATGAAATCTTAGAATAGTTTAGATTTGCATTTCTCTAATTGCCAGCGATGTTGAGGATTTTTTCATGTATTTGTTGATTAATTGTGTGTCTTCTGAGAGGTGTCTTTTCAATTCCTTAGCCCATTTATTGATTGGGTTATTTGTTTTTTTTGGTGTAAAGTTTTTTGAGTTCTTTATATAGTCTAGAAATTAGTGCTCTATCTGATGTGCATGTATTAAATATTTGTTCCCAATTATTTGGCTCTCTATTCACCTCACTGATTGTTTCTTTTGCTGAAAAGAAGCTTTTTAGTTTAAATCTATCCCATTCATTAATTCTTGGTAGTAATTCTTACCCTACAGGATTCTTATTAAGGAATTGGGGCCTAATCCAACATGTTGGAAATTGGAGCTTACTTTTTCTTCTATTAGGCATATTGTCTCTGGTCTAATTCCTAGGTCCTTGATCCACTTTGAATTGAGTTTTGTGCATGGTGATAGATAAGGGTTTAATTTCAATTTGTTGCATATGGCTTTCCAGTTTTACCAGCACCATTTGTTGAAGAGGCTATCCTTTCTCCACTGTACATTTTTTGGCATCTTTGTCTAATATAAGATAGCTGAAATTATATTTATTAGTCTCTGTGTCCTCAATTCTGTCCTATTGGTCCACCAGTCTGTTCTGGTGCCAATACCATGCTGTTTTTGTTACTATTGCTCAATAGTATAATTTAAAGTCTGGTATGGTGATGCCCCCTGCTTCACTTTTCTTGCTCAGGATTGCTTTGGCTATTCTGGGTCTCTTATTTTTTCAGATGAATTTCATGACTGCTTTTTCTATTTCTTTGAAGAATGACATTGGGATTTTGATTGGAATTGCATTAAATCTGTATAGTGCTTTTGGTAGTATGGACATTTTGACAATATTAATTCTACCTATCCAAGAACAAGGTAGGTCTTTCCATCTTCTGAGTTCTTCTATAATTTATTTCTTTAGGGTTCTATAATTTTCGTTATAGAGGTCTTTCACCTCTTTCGTTAAGTTGATTCCCAGGTATTTTATATATTTTTTTGATGCTATTGTAAATGGGATCGTTTTTATCATTTCCCTTTCAGAGGTTTTGTCACTGATGTACACAAATGCCTTTGACTTATGTGTATTGATTTTGTATCCTGCAACTTTGCCAAATTCATTTACTAGTTGTAAAAGTTTTCTGGTAGAGTTTTTTGGGTCTTCTAGGTAGATTATCATGTCATCAGCAAATAGTGCTGATTTGAGCTCTTCTTTTCCTATCTGGATCCCTTTAATTTCTTTTGTCTGTCTAATTGCTCTGGCCAGAGTTTCCAGTACTATGTTAAATAGCAGTGATGAAAGGGAGCATCCCTGTCTTGTTCCAGTTTTTAGAGGGAATGCTTTCAATTTTTCTCCATTTAAGATAATGTTAGCTTGGGGCTTTGCATAAATAACTTTTGTGATGTTGAGATATGTTTCTGTTATTCCTAGTTTTTCTAGTGTTTTGAACATAAAGGGGGTGTTGTATTTTGTCAAATGCTTTTTCTGTTCTATTGAGATGATCATATGGCTTTTATCTTTAAGTCCATTGATGTGATGTATTATGTTTATTGATTTCCGAATGTTGAACCAACCTTGCATCCCTGGGATAAACCCCAATTGATCGTGGTGCACTATCTTTTTTATATGTTATTGTATTCGATTTGCCAGGATTTTGTTGAGAATTTTTGCATCTATGTTCATTAAAGATATTGGCCTGAAGTTTTCCTTTTTGGCTGCATCTTTGCTTGGCTTTGGAATTAATGTAATATTGGCCTCATAGAAAGAGTCTGAAAGAGCTCCCTCTTTTTCTATTTCTTGAAATAAGTTGAAGAGCATTGGTATTAGTTCTTCTTTGAAGGTCTTGTAGAACTCAGCAGTAAACCCATCAGGTCCTGGGCTTTTTCTAGCTGGTAGCTTTTTGATGATGTCTTTTATTTCCTTGCTTGAAATTGATTTATTTAAATTGTGTATAGCCTCCAGTTCCAGCTTGGGCAATTCATGCTAATCTAGAAATCTGTCAATGTCTTCAATATTTTCTATTTTATTAGAGTACAAGTTTTCAAAGTAATTTCTAATTATCTTATGTATATCTGAGGTGTTTGTTGTGATATTTCCTTTTTCATTACGGATGTTAGTAATTTGAGTTTTTTCTCTTCTTTTTTTCATTAGCATCGCTAAGGGTCTGTGAATTTTATTTATTTTTTCAAAGAACCAACTTTTAGTTTTGTCAATTCTTTGAATTGTTTCTTTAGTCTCAATTGCATTAATTTCAGCTCTGATTTTAATTATTTCCTGTCTTCTACTGCTCTTAGTGTTGGTCTGTTCTTCTTTTTCTAGTGCTTTGAAGTATGATGTTAAGTCATTTATTTGTTGGTATTTTTTTCTTTTAAGGAATGAACTAAGTGCAATGAATTTTCCTCTTAATACTGCCTTCATAGTGCCCCAGAGATTTCTACACAATGTATCTGTAGTCTCACTTACCTCTCAGAATTTTTTAATCTCCTCCTTGATGTCTTCTTTAACCCCTCGTTCGTTCAGTAGCATGTTGTTTAGCTTCCAGTTGTTGGAGTAATTTTTTTTTTTTTATTTCTTGTTTTATTGTTGATTTCAAATTTAATCCCATTATGGTCTGATAGAATGCAGGGTAGTCTCTCTACTTTTTTATATTTGCTGAGAATTGCCTTGTGGCATAATATATGGTCTATTTTGGAGAAGGAGCCATGTACTGCTGAGAAGAAAGTGTATTCACTTACTGAGGGATGAAATAGTCTATATATGTCCATTAGGTCTGAGTTATTAATTGTTTTAATGAGGCCTAAAGTTTCTTTATTTAGCTTTTGTTTAGATAATCTATCCAGTGGTGACAGAGGTGTGTTGAAGTCCCCTAGGATCACTGTGTTGTGATCTATTTTAGTCTTGAACTTGAGAAGGGTTTGTTTGATGAATGTAGGTGCTCCATTTTTGAGGCATATAGATTTATAATTGTTATATCTTGTTGATGAATGGTTCCCTTAATCAATAAGAAATATCCATCTTTGTCCCTTTTAATTAACTTTGGCTTGAATTCTACCTTATTTGATATGAGGATGGAAACCCCTGCTTGCTTCTGCAGCCCATGTGAGTTTTAAGATGTTTCCCAGCCTTTCACTTTCAGTCTATTGATGTCTTTTTCTATGAGGTGGGTTTCTTTGAGACAACATATTGTTGGGTCATTTCTTTTAATACAGCCTGACAATCTGTTTCTTTCAAATGGTGAATTTAGGCCATTGACATTCAAGGTTATTATTGATATGTGATTCGTATTCCCATCCATTTTTATTTGTTCATGATATTTAACTTGATTTGGTTTTTCCTCTGGTTGGTAGTTCCTTTAGTTTAATATCCCCCTTTGTTGATTTTCATTGCTATTTTTCTTTTCTTCTTTGTGGAATATTTTGCTCAGGATATTCAGAAGTGCTGGCTTTCGAGTTGTGAACTCTTTTAAATTTTGTTTGTCGTGGAAGGTTTTTATTTCACCTTTGATTCTAAAGCTTAATTTTGCTGGGTTTAATATTCTTGGTTGACATCCCTTTTCTTTCAGAGCTTGAAATATGCTATTCCAGGATCTTCTAGCTTTTAATGTCTGGATTGAAAAATCTGAACACAGTCTAATTGGTTTCCCCCTATATGTAATCTGCTTCCTTTCTCTTGTGGCTTTTAATATTCTCTCCTTGGTCAGTATAATAGGCATTTTCATTATAATGTGCCTTGGTGTGGATCTGTTGTGATTTTGTATGTTTCGTGTTCACTAAGCGTCTTGAAATTGGTTTTCCCATTCATTCCTCAAGTTTGGAAAATTTTCTGCTATTATTTCATTGAACAAATTACTCATTTTTTTGGCTTGGAACTCTGCACCTTCCTCTACTCCAATCACTCTTAATTTGTTTTTTTTTTTTTTTTTTTATGTTGTCCCATATTTCTTGAATGTTCTGTTCTTGATTTCTTACCATTTTTGCTGTGTATTTTACAGTTTTTTTTCCAGATTGTATATTTTGTCTTCATTATCTGAGATCCTTTCTTCCAGGTGGTCTAATCTGTTGGTGATGTTTTCAATAGAGTATTTAATTTGGTTTATTGCTTCTTTCATTTCCAGAATTTCTGTTTGGTTTCTTTTTAGAACCTCTATCTCTCTATTAAAGTAGCCTTTTGCTTCTTATATTTGTTTATGAATATAAAAAGTTCTTTGTAAAAAAGTGATCTTTTACTACCTGTATTTGCTCTCTTGCCTTCTTCTTGAATTCGTCCTTGAGCTCCATAAACATTTGGATTATGTATTTCCTGAATTCCTATTCTGACATTAGATCTACTGTGCTTGCCAGGGAATCTGCTAAGGAGTTATGTTGATTTGTTTGGGACATTTTCTTCTCTTGTTTTTTCATATTGCTTGTGTGTCTTTTCTTTTAGCTCTGTGGAACCTTGACTTTTTGTTTTTACCTTAAGGCCTAATGATGCTCTTGTTGTACAATGGTACCAGCTTCCCTTATATATACTTTACACCTTAAAACCAGACATTTTATACTTAGTTAATTACAATTTGATCACAATGTACAGAATTAGAGAATATAGATATTGTCTCCAATATACTCTGAATGATTGTAATGGGGTTTATAATTTCAGATATTGGGTACAAAGGTGATATGCTTAGGAGGAAGGAAGGAAGGATATTGCTTTTTCCCCCTCAGGAAGTATAAAAATAGAAATCTATGGAAGTAGTTTAATAGCAGAAGAGAGAGGAAAGAAATTGAAGTGAACAATTTAGTGTGAAGACCAATGTATATTTAAGCCAAGCTTATGCAAACATTGAGAGAAATTAGAAATTGTCTGGGTAGTAAGAATTAGTGAAAGAGAGAAGACCGAGTGAGTTAAAAAAAAAAATAGAGAGAGGAGACTATATAAAATACCCCTTTGATGTACTATTCAGTTGCCCCAGTTCTAAAATTCCTAATTCCTCTTTACCACTTGTTTTCGTCTCTGTTGAGAATGCAGGGACAGGATTAGGTAAGAAAGATGAGGGATGAAGAAAAGAGAGACAAGAGGAAAAGGAAAAGAGAAAGAAGGGAAAAAAAGAAAGAAAAACAAAACAACAACAAGAAAAACAACAACAACAACAACAACAAACAAAGTCGAACCCACAAGTCTCAATTAGGCAGCCTTTCTCTTCCTCTCTCAGCTTATTAAATTAGCTGTACCACAGACCGGCCCTGGCTGATGTGGAGAATTTGTGGGTGGAGTGAAGTCTGCGTACCTGGTTAATGAGGAGTGATGCTGGGGATGGGGCTTTATGTGGCTGGCCCTGAAATTCGACCCATCCAGATGGCATCTACTCTCCATGCTTTTCCTCAGTTGAAGGGTCACAGGGGGTCATCATGCTGGACTCAGATACACATTCCCCCACTGGCTGTTGATGGTCCTCCCAGTCATGGGTTCCTCCTTGCCTGTTCACCGGCTTCTGAGCAGCTTTCTCTCCGGCTTCACTGCTGAGGGTCGTGTCTGGCTGAGTGTGGATTTGAACTGGCATTGCTGTCCTGTGGTCTCCCAGCTCTGATGGCGCTGTTTTTGCTGGCTTCACTGCTGAGGGTCGTGGTCGTGGCATGCCAAGTGTGGATTTGATCTGGTGTTGTAGTAGCGCATGGTCTCCTGCAGTCTCCCAGCTCTGGCTTTGTTCTGCGATGCCAGTGCTACAGGCGGTGCTGCTGAAGCCACGCAGCACTAGGTGCTGCAGTCAGCTTGTCCTGCTTGCTCCCAGGTCGCAGTATTCAGTCCATCCTGGAGCTGAGCATTCTCAGCCTACATATACTTGCTGAAAAGCTATTTATCTGCTTTTTGGATTCTTTCCACAGAGTAGCCCTGAAAAGTGTCTTCTTCTAATCCTCCATCTTGGATCCTCCCCTGTCAAACTCTTTTAAGGCCTGAATTAAAAATATACTTACACTTGCATTGAACTGCATTTAAAATAAAAACTTTAAAAATAATGTATAAACACCCTTGACATAAAGCAAAGAGTGTAAACATGGAAGGGTTGAGGAGATTGTAGTAACAGTGAAAGCTAAAACAAAGTGAAAACTCTAGAATTGCTATGTTCCCATTTTGCTCTCTTTGTGTCCATATACAATATTATATATGTGTCCATATATAATATTTAGGTCTAGGTAGACATAGCACACATTTCCATTTTTTTTCACCCACCTGTGTCTCAATGGAAGCTGTTGGGGTAAGTTCGGTGAATGTGCATTTGCGTTAAAATCACAGTGTCTAAATATCACTCTATACTTATGTTCACTTAGTTTTTAGAATTGAGAAATTAAGTATATATCAAAACACAGTAATGTAATAATGGTATAACTTTTTAGTTTTTCTTGTGAGGAAATGTTGCTAATTAAATTTCTGTTTTCTTTGAGAAAACACACCAAGCCAATCTCATATTTAATTTATGTAATATTAAATACTTCTGATGAAATAAATTCTATGACACTAATTAATCCTTTGTGTTTCAAATATTTACATGCCTGTTCTCATACACCCTCTTGACATGAACAAACTCCTGGTCATATTCTTTCCCTGTGCTCCCTTTGGATGGGACAGCAATTACCAAGGTGACTTCCCAGGACCCCCCTACATTGTTTTTGGCAAACTCTAAGCAGAACACACACTATGTGATGATATCTTTAGCCAAATTTCAGCTCAAATGTATGGTTTTGTGCTCATATTATAACTCTGAATAGATAAATAAAGATTCTAGGTACATTTAAGCACCCAAGTAGAGCTCCCATTTTCTTCTATATGAAAGTCAAAGATATTTGCTGTTGGGCCCTTTCTTTAAAAAAAAATTTCAATATGAAGAGAGAGTCAGGCAGAATTGGCACTGATGCCCAATTAAAACCAGAAATCAATTAGTTTGGCCGGAAAGTAGGAAATAGATACAGGTGGAGTCCAGAATATTTTAGATTAGAGCAATCAGCAGTTTCAAAAGTAGGTTTCATGTACCCGAAAGATATGAGAAGCACAAATGACTTTAGAAATTGCCAGCTGTGATAAGTCTAATTAGTACGGACACACTCTTGTTATAGCATCTGTGATATGTATATTTACCCCCCCCCAAAAAAAAGAGAGAGAGTGCGCGCTTTGAAATACACGGTTTTCTAGAGCTGTATGTAATTATGTTTCAAGCATGAGGCAAGTAGTAATTTTAAGGGAGTTTGTTTAATAATAAATGATAATATAACAAAATCTATTTAGAATCATGGATTATTCAATTTCTTAAAAATCAATTGATGAAAAACAGGGAAAGTTAAAGAAAAAATAATGAAAAATGTCAACAACTTGATAGGGCATGCATTTTTGATGTTAGAATAATCACCTCATTTATATATTTTTAAAATTAGTGTTAATTGCTTGATTAAATATTTACTATGCATCATTTACTTGAAGGTTTGGGGACCCATGAACAGTGTCTGTTACACTGAAAGTGCCAATGCTTTTGAAATGAAGAAATTTGAACATATTCAAAACATTAAATTAAAAAGATGGAGTAATGTGTGTATAAAAAGGAATTGCTATTTTATCACCAATAAAAACTTTCAGACTTAACTTCTTAAGAAAAAAATTAAACATCAACATCCAAAACTAAAAAAAAAAAACCAGACATTTTTGTAGCTAACATCTTCTTAATATGTGATAAGTGCAATAATTGTATTAAAGTGGATATGTATAATATGCTGGTATATTTCACTCAGAAATAGGGTAGGAACTAGGTTGTAAGTGGGAAAATTTGAAGATAATAGGCACTTGAGTGCCTACTATGGGTAATAATGACTTCTGCTTAATAGACATAGATTAAATGTTAGAAAAGGAATTCTGAGTATGAAAAGTGGGTCCTTCTCTCTCAGAGATGGGGAAAAAATTGTGTGTCCATGGAATAAGATGTAGGGAAAACAGAAAAGGTGAGGAACATCAGAGAGTGCTGACTAAGTGAATGACAAGACCATGGCAGCATTGGGAGACAGACAGGAGTAAGCATGAAGAATAGTGGCTAGGAAAGAATGATTTAGTTGTAGCATTGATGTTAAAGGGATGGTTCAGTTAAAAGTCACAAAGTAGCAGTGATCTTCCTCTTTTAAAATGTCTTCTTTAATCTGACAACCAAAGATGAGGAGGAGAGGGCTTAAGGCACCATTGGCCAGAGGGAGAATGTAAGAAAACTTGACAGTGACATTTTTTGTTTCATTCTGGTTTGATACTGTGATTGCTGTAGTTGATAAAAGTGAATCTGTGACTTTGTCATCATTTTGTCTTCTATGTTTTTTTCCCCCAAATTTTTCTGATTTTGTCTTGCAATAAATTTCTATAGACTATAGTTTACTTGGTAAAGACAATATGTTGCCAATTATATGGCTTTTCATTCAATGTAGTAATATTATAGTCCATGTTTCTGCCTCAAGATTTTGGTCATTGATCCAGGAGACTTATTAAATCTATTTTTATGGACTTAATGAGCATATGTAAGGCCCAGATCACATCTTGACTTATTTTGACATTGCCAAGCCAGCTCATATCTGAAAAGGCATGTATAGAACATATTTTTTTCTGAACATTCTTACGCACTTTACTTCACAAGCCTTATATCATAATAAACAGTCTTTCCAAAGCCAACTTAAGGCTGTTGTTATTGTATATCCAGTTTATAAAAAAATTCTCCCATTGTATGACCCTATATTCTCTCATTAATGACATTAAAATCATTATTTCAGGGCATTAAGCCATTAATATGAAGAAAGTAGTTAATAAAAAAAGATGATATATGTACAGAAGTACAAGGTCCAGATACACACAATAGCTGGAAATTTTTATTTGTTTTCCCTTTGAGTACCTACTCTGGACAAGACACTGTGTCAATCAATTAGGTAATGAAATATACTTTACATTACATAAAGGAAATTACAGTGAAACACAAGAAGTGAGCAGACCTTAGAAGCGTCATAAATTATAAACCACATTTTGTTATAACAATAAAAACAAACTATTTCCTTATACATTGTAAACTGTTTTCAGTACTGTGCAAATGTAATTCTGCTGCTATTTGAAAGATTCAGGGATATTTAAAATGCCCAACAATTTATAGTACAGAGGCATAATTAGGCAGAAGGCAAATTCTGAATACCCATTAACACCATGTCAGGTGTTAAAGCTCAGTTGCTCCATATGGAAGTACAAACTAGCTGGACTTCCAGAATCCAATCCCCTCAGGAAAAACCTGTTCATTATCTTAAGGATGGTATGTATGATTGACAACCTGGGTAATACATGATTTATTATTTTTTTCACATTTTTCAGACAATGAAGACTTGAGGCTTAAAGAAATTGTTATTACCCCATGGTCATATAGGTAGAAGGTGTTATAACTAAAATTTGAGTAGTTAACTGACTCCAAAGTTCATAATTGTATGTCTCTAGTATATGATATAATCCTCCTAGGATTGCAGGGAAGAAGAAATCATCTTGTCTGACTAAAGAGATTGGAAACTGCAAAAATGTGAAAATACATCTAGGCCTTAAAGGAAAAATCACCTTTCAGTGCACACTTATATCCACAGGGTAATTGATGAAAGATATGTGAGGACAGTCATTTTCCACAGATTTAATTATTCAAAGCTTTAGGTGAGTCATGTACTCCTTTATTTATGCCTCTGCCATGATTAAAAGAAATTCTCTTTAGTACTTAATCCCAAATTAGATATCCCTAAACTCAGTTTTTAAGAGGCAATTAATTTGATACTTGGATTTAAAATCCTTTGGTGTATTAACCTCAATCTTTGCAATGTTTAGAAGTAGATTCTAAGATGCACACATTTCTGGAAAGTGCTGGTTATGAAACTGATCTCTTTGTATTAAATAAGGGTAGACTCCAAAATGCCAGGATTTGGGAGGAAATGGGGAGTAGGTGTTGGCCTGAGTTGTAAACCTAACTCATCTTTGGCTCTGTTGTCTGTGCAGATGTGGCCATTCCTAAAGCATGGCTGTTCCATTTTTCCAGCCTTTGCCTCCAGTCCTAAGCTCCTTTGAATTCCTGCATGTCCCCAAGCTGCTTAAAAGCTTTATAGCTATAGTATTCTGGCAATGGGGAAATTCTTTCTGCTCTTAAAATATGTTTCAACCTGTTTCTTTTGCCTCTTTCTGTGCCTATAATGTTCTCAGATCTGTGATATGAAGTCCTTCAAGGCACTAAATAAATCTGTAATGACACAAATGATCACATGATGTGTTATTGATGAGTGCTTCTGTATTTGTAATAAATGCAGAATTGATGTCTTCTCTGTGTTCAGAAGAACTGAGAACCAGAATAGAGGGCCTTGACTCATGTCTAGTGGGATTGCTATTTAGATGAAAACATTTGCATGCTTTCTTTTTTAATTTTTTTTTTTTTTTGTAGATGGATGCAATTCCTTTATTTCATTTATTTATGTGGTGCTGAGAATAGAATCCAGTGGCCTTAGAAAGCAAGGCAAGTGCTCCATTACTACTGGGGTCCAGCCACAGGGGGGAGATTAGGGGGTCCTGAAGGATGAGTGGCGTCGGCCTAAGGAATGGGACAAGGACTCCTTCTCTTTGAGTAATCTCCAGAGAGAAAGCTAATCCTGCTTTCTCTGGGACTTTATTTATATGATTTTTTCTTTCATTATGGGTACAGAATCATTCTAACAAAATACGTCATTGATTTACAGTTTCCAGATATGTGTAATTCTCCAAGAATGTAACAGTTCCTTGTTTAACAGATGCCAGACTACATAACAAGATTCTATGTCTCTTAACCTATTATTAATCTTTAACTTTAAATACATCTGTACTTTATTTCTAACCTAAGGTTCCCATCTAAAAGTCCCCTTAAGTCTTATGCTTATGGCTTATGATAACCTAAAATTTATAAACTATAACCTAAAATCTGTAATCTTAAAGCATCTAAAAAAACCATACACCTAAAGACTTAAGAATCTGAAAATATTTCTGACATTATTCTAAAAATATATCTTATAAAACTTATTTTAGTTAGTTCCTACATTTATTTTCTCATAAAACTGGTTGAGCTGCTTTCTCAGAGAGTTTCTTTATTCTTTTGTTAAAGTGCACCAGGCCTTAAATCTTTGTAATCTTTGACTAAAAGGTAAATTTTTTAAGTTATGTCCAAACATTTGCCATCAATATTAACTATGTGTTTTTCATCCTCATCATAAATCCCTGTGTAAGGTAAAGGAGGGTCTGTTGGAGGATACCATAATCTTTCCTCAATCAAGTAGGCTATGTATGGTGGGCCCTGTACTGTGGGCAAAATAATTCTTTCTTTGTAATTAGGTCTTTGCAAGGGTTGTGGCCCTAGAACAAAAGGCTCAGTAGGAATTATTAACTGAGGAACAAACAACTCCTGTTGCCCAAGTTTCTCCCAGAAATCTTTATCTGTAATTTTGTTTTTGTGAACTTTCAAAAAAACTTTCTTATTATTCATTTCTTGGGAAACATTGCACACCTGTGGACATTTCTTAATTATGTTTTTTTAGTCCCATTCTGGGAATATTCCTGCATGTCCAAACAACATGTTTTCTCCCTTGGAATTGGCAAATTTCTCGTCATCCACATCATAAGTATCAATAATGAAAAAACACATTATTAAATCAAATGGTTCCGGTTTCCAGATACAGCAGCCTTGCGGCTGTATTCCCCATGCTGTGACCTTGTCAGACAGCAGGTGCTGGAATGCCTTCCCCACACCACTGAGCCACAACCCCAACCCATGCATGCTTTCTTGATAAAGCATTGCCTGCTGTCTGCAACTGAGTTGGGAAGGGACTGTTATTTTGATTAGGTTGTCCTTTGTTCAGTGTTGTTCTTCTCTAGATATTTAACAATTATGTAAACCTAGACATAGCTAGGACTAGTCTACCAATGATCAGTATTATCCTTGGGTTTCCTCTCCATTTTTTGGAAATAGCTGTTTTTAGCAATTGAATTTCCCTGGCAGTTGCCATCTCTAGTCCTTGAGTATTCCATCCAATTTTTTTTTTTTTTTTTTTTTTTTTTTTTTTTGTGGTACCAGGGATTGAACTCAGGGGCACTTCACCACTGGGTCACATCCCCAGCCCTTTTTTGTATTTTTTATTTATTTAGAGACAGGGTCTCACTGAGTTGCTAAGTGCCTCGCCATTGCTGAGGCTGGCTTTGAACTCGCGATCCTCCTGCCTCAGCTTCCCAAAGTGCTGGGATTACAGGCGTGCGCCACCGTGCCCGGCTCCTTCCAATCTTATGTCACACTTCACTGATGTACTGATGTTCCTAGAATAAAAAGACAAAATAAGGACTATCTCTCCAATGTTTACTGAGATAGAATTGTAGGTGTATTGGGGGCAATCAGTAGCAAATGGTAAAATTAAAAATTATTAGAATAATTTTTTGGCCAAAGTAAGTTAAGGGACAGCTTATGAGAATAAAGAGTGTGTTTAGCATATTTGCTGGTGCCAAAAAATCATCTTATTTATTTTTGTATCCCCAGATTCAGTCACAATGCTTAGTATATAGATATTATTCAATAATTGCATGCTAAATTAAGCTGATGATTTTTGAGTAAATTTGTATATGCAAGAAAAGATACCAGCAGAGCAACAAAAACCAAGAGTCTAGGGAGAAAAAAAAGTGAATTTGACAGGAAAAGGATATTAATTAAATATGCATGGGCTAGGAAGAATAAACAAGCCACGGATAAGAAAATCATGAAGCAGTGATTGAAAAGAATTAGAATCAGCATTACTATGTATCTAGACACAAGTGACTTTTCCTACTACCCACAATCAATGCACTCAGAATCTCAGGCAGGAATAAAGACAAAAAGTGGATGTGGGAGTATTAATCAGAATAAAAAACAGACAGAGCATACATTTTTTTTTTGAAAATGACTAACCTTAAATATTTGCAACTGTATCTTCTGAATAGTCACTCCTGGAATTTCCACTGTACTCAATAATCTCAAAATACAAGTTGTCTTCTCTGACTCTTCTAAACTTCCAGCTAGTATGAGCTAAGCAAAGAGCACTGTAATTGCATTTGAGTTCCCTAGAGTCAACTGAGTAGGGGATTGCTATGCTGTTTCACAGATGAGGCAATGAAGTTTATGGCAGTTTAGGATGTTCAGTCTCCTTCTTTTTTCCTCTGGCTCCCAGGCCAATGACATTGACTGGTATATTAATCTTCATTTCTCTGGTGTGGTCCATAGCTATTTGTTTACATTTGTATCTTAGTACACATTTAGGTTTGCTTGGATTTTGAATTATTTCTACAGTTCTTTCTCCAGCACTTCTTGCAAGTTGCTTGAGAGTAAAAAAGAAGAGGGAACTTTGCCCCAATTTTCTTTGAAAATCCTTATCACTTAGAGGGATAATTTGTATATATTAGGTTCTTATAATGATTAGCAAATGAACAAGGTAATTACATTATTATAAGCATCATAGGAAACTTTACTTGACAATAGCTCCAGATTCAATTAATCTATATAATAAAACTAAAAAAAACAGTGAATAGAACTTGATCTTATTTAATTTCTTAAAGCAGCTATAGATTGCTTCTTATCTAATGATACACCATAAATTGGCATCTGAATTAGTTAGCATTTCCTCATTACAACCAAATAACTGACATAAGTAACTTAAAGGAGGAAAGCTTTATTTTGACTCACGTTTTCAAAAGTATACATCATCAGTCAACTGGCTCTACTGCTTTTGGCCTGAAGTGGGCTAGCACATCATGGCAGAATGAAATGGCAGAGGAAAGCTGCCAAGCTCCTGGCAGCCAGGGAACAGAGAGAAAAAGAGAATGGGTCCAGGGACAAGAAATAACTTTCCAGATATCTACTTTCTTTAACCAGATCTCACCTTCTACAGTTTTCACTACCTCCACATAATCCATTCATCTATTAATGGATTAATGAACTCAGGTTCAGAGCCCTCATGACCCAGTTGAGTCACAAAAGTTCCACTTCCAAACATTGTTATATTGGAGATCAAGTGTTCAACACATGAGTCTTTGAGTGACATTTCGTATCCAAAGCATAATGTCAATAAGGTCCAATGAATGAAATGGAGAGGGCTTGCCATCTTTTGAACACAGAGCTTTGAGACACACAGAGCCCCTTCAATGGAACTATCTGTATTTTATTTGCTTTAAATATCATGCTGCTATGTTCCATGAATAAACTATTTCACAAATAGATATGTTTTAAAGTACTGCTATTGAACTTCAGTTCACAATTCCAAAGATAGTCTTATTTGATTACTTACTTACAAAAATATATATTTATGCTTTTCTCTATCTAAAGGCTAAAAGAAGTCCTTCTAGTTCCTTTCCCCAGTGTCAGAAATTGATTACGATAATCTTAAGATAATGCATTAAGTGTGTGCATGTGTGTATGTAAAGAAAATTAAAGAAAATGAAGTTGACTTCTTATACTCTAATTATTCTTATCCCTAATAAAGTATCATGCCTAGTACCATGACTCAAATTTTTTCTTGACCATCAATAACATCAGAGTTTTCCCAGATGCTCAGGAGGCTGAGACAGGAGAATTGCAAGTTCAAAGCCAGCCTCAGCAAAAGCAAGGCACTAAGCAACCCAGATATTATTTAGAGATAGAGACCCTATCTCTAAATAAAATACAAAATAGGGCTGGGGATGTGGTTCAGTGATCGAGTGCTCCTGAGTTCAATTTCTGGTGCCCCCAACAAAATAATAATAATATTGATAATAGTAATAATAATAATAATAATAATAATAATAAATAGCATCAGAGTTATTCTTTGAAAAGTTGGAAAAAGTTTAGGCCACCCATAGAAGTTGGAAATTGCAGCCAATAAGTAGCATTTTCTGAAAAATAAGGATTATGTTTCATGTAATTAAAGATTGACTGACTGAATTTTAGTATACTCAAAGTGGTTGTTTTATACAATTGCAGTGATAGTATCCCACTATTGACTTATCAATTACATTCTCTTAATATCTCAAATCTGTCAGATCAATTACATTCTCTTAATATCTCAAATCTGTCAGATCTCACTTTAAACCTAGCCACTCTTAGGTAGCATGTATCATGCATACTAGACCACTAATGTGTTGCTTTGTAACATCATGCCTTGCATAAATTCCCTGTTGGATTTAGCTGGAAATTCTCCACTGACTTGCACACAATCATTATTCCTTATAGATGGAGCCTGGCCTTTCAAAATTACACAGGCCCTTTCAGGCCTAATCAACTTGGATATATGAGATTGTAGTTTATGACATAAACTATTAAAACTGCTTTGGTTTCTAAAAACAGGACATTTTAGTCCTACAAATATCCATAAATCAGGCCCCATGTCAGTATCTTAGCAATTACATTAATTGAATATTGACCTTTAAAGCAAATCCTTTTAGTGAGGCTACCCATCCCATTTATAAGAGAGTTCTTCCTGCTGTAGTTTTATCTTGACTCAAACTAAATGTTACCTTAAAAATTATTATTTTTATTCATATTGCTTTCTATATTTACAATGATAATTACTTCTTTAAGCTGATTTCATTTTAGAAATGTGGTGCCTTCCCCTCTATTAGACCTCTCTTTATAGTTTTTCAGATGTGCTGTCTTTACAAAGCCTTGGTCCATATGACCATTAGGATGACAGTGCTTTGTAACTTAGATGGTCTATTCTTTCCCTGTTTAGTTGATCTCTTCTTTTGTGTAGGATTATACTTATGTAGTGATAGGCAAGGGGCATCATACAGTATGGTCCTTTCATGACACAGTGTCTACTATATAAAATGAACAGAGGAACTCACTAACATATTTTCTGAGCATAAGTAGAATACAAGAAATCTAAGACCGGGAACCAGAGCTGTAGATATTCTTCTTGCCTGAAATTTTATAGTCTTGAATATTTTTGCCATTCATCCACAATGTATGATGGTGCAAAATATATTTAAAAGATGTTAAATATTACCTATCTTGATATTTAAATGAAAATGTGCTTGAAAAATGCCTTTACAAGGCCTGCTTTGTGAGTGTAATTCCTTCACTAATCAGCCTCACCTTGGTGAAGCAAGGGTTACCTCTCTGTTTCACTTTATTATTGCGATTTCTTTTGATTGCTGGAGATCAGCTCCTTTTTCATTTTTTCCAGTTTAGAAATGTCTGGTGTTGACTAAAATGCACGTGTACAGCTGGAAAAATATTTCAATTTCTGAATATCTCCTTAAACAAGTCTATTTCCTTAGCTGTTTCCTTTCAGATACTTTCTAATCCCATTACCTCACTTTTCATTCTCAAGGACACCCTGTTATCACCGGTCACATTCACTTTCTCTGTAGGTTTTTGCAACTGGAGCTTTATTATTTCCCTTTTTCCATATTTCCATTTACCTGTTTGAATCAATGTTTTTCTACCTCTGCTCCAATGCAGATTCTGTGTGGTGGGTATGTGTGTGTGTGTGTGTGTGTGTGTGTGTGTGTGTTAGTGCTTTGCTGTTTTTTTCTTATGCAGGTGAACTCCAGTGTTTTCAGTTCCAGACAAAATTAGTTCTGTGAGTTACCTGACTAAAATTATTCCCTTTTACAAAATAAAAAGCAATAGCAACAGGAAGAAGAAAAGCCATTACATAAAGTATACAGGATTACAAAGGGAAGAACAGGACTCAGTGCCATTATAGTGGGTATGAGTTCAGGTTGATCACTGAAATATGACATTCCATATTAAACTACCAGTTTCTATATAACTCTAAAGTTGATTTATGAATAAACATATATAACTTTAATTATTCAAAATAAAATTTCTTAAGACTTAGTCACATAAATTGATAGTGATTCAAGAAACCACAGTGATAAGAATGAAAATCCAGCAGCTCTTCTATTACATGCCTTCCAATCATTAAAGTAGAAACTGACTTTTATTAACCTTAGTTTTAGTGATCTGCTCCTTGAATGTCAGATTGGGGATTAGGTAAAGAGAAAAGATGAAAGACGTTCTTTGTTTTTTATCCTTTGAGCTCACTTGGCTCAGAGGTGATGAATTGTTCTATGCTAGGTTGTATTAATTTTTTTGATTTGTTTCATATTTTTATGTGATCTTCCATAAATTTGACAGAGTAAGGCAAAATACAAGCATTTAAATCAAGGCTTATTGGAAAATACGCAACTTTAAAAAAGATTATACCATTAAGGAGATTTTCTACAAAAGTACAAAATATTACTATAAAATGTAACAAAGAATATGTGTCAGCAAAATGGAAGAGACTAGCTCTGGGCTCCCATTTCCAGACAAAAACATCAAAAATCAGCAGAAATTGTCAGAAATCATTTTTTTTTTTTTTTTTTTTTTAGAGCTCTGGATATTGATCAAGGGTTTATAGCAAGCAGATGAATGGGGAATTTAGAAAAAGGCAACTTAAAGTTGGTTGAAAATTTTGCAGCATTTTTATTTGTTTGTGCATTTACTTTAGCTAATTTCAGTTACTAGTGAACTGGAAGAAGAAACTGAAAATTATGTCCAGAAACCAGTACTCTTACTTTTCCCACATTTTCCTATTTTGATAGCAGTTTTTAATACAGTAGCCTCTGTTTACAATATGGCCTGTAGAATCCCAGTCCCTGGTTTTAGAGGGAGAATACAATATATCTATTTGCAAGTTACTGTACAGATCTTTTCTAACCTTGCTGGATAATTTCTTACACACTGTGCTGTATTTTGTCTAACTTAGAAATAATGCAGAACAACACCAACAAGAAAAGAAGCATTGTTCAAAAATATTTTAAGGGAAAAACATTACCCATAAATGTCTGAGGCAAAAGATTATACTTGAAACATAAAATTGACTAAATAAAGTCTGAGGAGTCTGAGAACAAAAACTGAAGAAGGAATTTCTTCAGGAAGTTAGGTTACTCAAAAGCATCCTTGTATTTGGAGTAATATAGAAATCCATACATATTCCCAGCTCAAAAAACATGATTAGACACAATGTGAGAAGACATTTAACATTTATTTCAGGTTGATTACTAGGATCAGTGCAAAATCTGAGTATTGAAAATCCCAAGCACAGAGCTATTTTTAAAGACAGCTGGTAGTTTGGGTTTGTAGATTGTCTTTCAGCTTTTTATCTTTAAGAAATTATCCATCAAAGTTCTACTTATACACAAATTAATGAACAAAATCTTTAGTGACCACACATGAAAAAGAATACAGTCTGAGAAAATCTGAGAAAATGGATGGGGAAATATATTATTCAAACAGAATATTATAGCCTCAACAATTTTTTAAAAAGCAAGTGGAGGATAATGATTTCCAATGCTACTATGTTATAATACACAAAAGTACAATTTTCAACAACAAAATATCACAACTATGCAAATGAACAAAAAGTTATATCTATTCAAAGGAGCAAAATAAACTGATATAGATCATACTTGTGGGAACAAAACTTGGGACTTGTTAAATAGACCTTTAGAACAATAGCCTTACATATGCTCAAAAAGACTAAGGAATTGTGTCAACGATGGCAAATTAGGAAGCTCCAAGTCATATATACCAATGAAAACACCAAGTAAATAGCAACATGCAGGCCAAAGTAGCTATGTAGGAGGGCTAGACATTTATTTAGGATTTTTATCAACAAAAAAGAACTCCCCAAAGAAGAAAAAGTCACAGTATAAAAAGTAGAAAAATTGGGTGCATTCTTGCTCTCCTTTTTACCACACTCTACAAGTGCAGCTTGACAAGGGATGGGGATCACCTAATTCTCCATTGTGTTTTTCAGAATGGGTGAAAGAAGTGAAACCTTTCTGCAGCATTCTAGATTGTTTGATGTCATCAGAAAAGATTGGTTTCCATCTTGCCTGCCTCAGAATACTGATAAGGACAGTGCCATAGATTTTGTCTCAAGCTGGAGGCCACTTAAAACTGTGTTGGGCACTGTGACAAATATGAGGTACAGCAAACCTGCAACTTTGTTAGGAATTTTGGCAATAAATTGCAGGCAGACAAATGCAACAAAAATCTAAGGTCCTGAGAAAAATGAATGGAGAGACACTTAGGAACACTAAAACACTTAAAAACATTTATTTATGTGAGAGAATTAGGAAACACAGAGATTTAGGGAAAAGAGATACCAAGTAAACATGAGTAAAAGTTTCAAGCCTTTATGCCAAGCTAACAATGAAGATTTTTTTCATGCACAGAGCCAGACTGCAAAGACTGGAGCAGGTGGTTGTTAATTTAAATGCCTATTTTTTTTTTTTTTTTTGTCAAAAATTGTAGGACTTATGAAGAAACAGGGAAACATGGCTCATGCAGAGGCACAATTTGAAACTATAGAATAGCACTAAGAAAATACAGTCCTCAGAATTATTTGACCAATACTTTAAAGTAAATGTCAAAAATGTGCTCAGTGAGCTAAAGGAAAATGCAAACAGAGAAATAAGGAAAATGAAACTGCATGAACAAAATTTAAAAAAAACAAGATATTATAGGATATAAGTAGGAATTATTAAAAAGAACCAAACATAAATTCTAAAACTAAAAAAATACAAACACTAAACTGAAAATTTTACTAGATGGATTCAATATCATGTCCAATGTGTAGACAAACTTTGTTCAGCAAACTCATAGACAAGTCATTTTAAGTGATCAAATCTTTTGAATAATTAGGAAAATGAACAGATTTTAAGAAATTTGTGCAATGGGCTTAAACATACATGCATATATAAGAGTCCTAATGAGAAAAGAGAGAGAATAAATTTTCTTCAACTATAGAATTTGTAGTTTTCCTCTAATTAACAGTTTGGGGGAAATGGTGTGCATATTCATTAGACCAACAGGAAATTATGTGTGTGTGTGTGTGTGTGTGTGTGTGTGTGCATCTGTGTGTGTGTTTTGACATGGAGAAATAAAGATACAGAGAGAGAGAGGAGAGAAGAGAGAATATATTTGCTCAGATGGTTATGAAGGCAAAAAAGTTCCAGGATCTGCAAATGAGTTACAAAGTTGGAGATCCAAGAGAGCTCAGGGTGTAGTTCCAGGGTATAAATGTATAAATGCTTGAGAATTAGGAGACACAATGGTTTAGTTTCAATAGAAAAGTCAGCAGGTTCTACAGACAGAAAAAACTGATGTTACATTTTGAGTGTGAAAGCAAGAGGAAATTCACATCCTCCAAAACTTATTGCTCTATGCAGATCTTCAAGTGATTGGAAAGAGTAATCTAATTCACTCAGTCCAATTATTTGTCAATATTATTCAGAACACTCTCAAAAACATCTAAAATATAATTTGACAATCACACATGTAGCAGGGTTCTGAGTGGAGACCAGACTTTCATTTCTAATTCTCCATGAATCTTAGTCCCTGAAAAATATCATCTGTTACTGACTTAATCTCATCAGTCTAATGGGGACTGATTCCCTAAATATTGACTAAGCTAATTTGGAAATAGAATAGCATTGCAATAGTAGTATATATGCCATAATAACTTATGAATACATTCATAGACAAATTTTCATTAGCGAATTTATTAAAAATTGTATAAGCCTGTGGTGGCCTTTGTATAATATTGTGGTTCTGTGAGTAGTTCTTATTGTTAGGCATATATGCATGAGATCTTCTTCTTTATAACCTTCTGGCTTTATTGATTTATTTTTCATTAGGGCTTGACAAAAATTACTCTATTTGTATTCCGATAAATATATTTTTGTTCTTTTCAGATATACATGACAATAGAGTATATTTTGATATATTATACATAATTGAGTATAACATTCTAATTAGGATCCCATTCTTGTGGTTATAAATACACTGGTTGTGTATTCATATCTAAACATAAGAAAGTTATGTCCTATTCATACTACTATCTTTCCTATTGCTATCCCCACTCCATTCCCTTTATTCCCCTTTGTCTAATCCACTGAAATTCTGCTCTCCATCCATCTTGTTAGGTGTTAGCATTCACATTTCATAAAAAACGCTTGAGTTTTGGTTTTTTGGTTTTGGCTTATTTCACCTACGATGATAGTCTCCAGTTCCAACAATTTAATGGCAAATGCTATAATTTCATTCTTCTTTTTGCCTGAGTAATATTCCATTCTGTATATATACCACATTTTCTTTATCCATTTGTTTGTTGAAGGTCACCTAGGTCAGTTCCATATTTAGCTATTGTGAGTTGAGCTGCTATAAACATTGATGTGGTTGTCACTGAAGTATGCTGATTTTAAATCCTTTGAACATATACCATAAAGTGGGATGACTGGATCAAATCGTGGTTCCATTCCAAGTTTTTTAAGGAATCTCCATAGTGCTTTCCATAGTGATTGTGTCAATTTTCAGTTCCACTAGTGATGTGTGGAAGTGCCTATTTTTGTGGGAGTACCTTTTTACCCATATCCTTGCCAACATTTATTGTTACTTGTATTCTTAATAATTACCATTCTGACTGGAAGTAAGATGGAATCTCAGTGTAGTTTTGATATGTATTTCTCTAAGTGCTAGAGATGTTGGACATATTTTATATATTTTTTGTTTCATATATTTCTTCTGTGAAGTGCCTATTTAGTTCCTTTGCCTGCTTATTGATTGGGTTATTTATTTTTGAGGTGTTACATTTTTGTTTTGTTTTTAATACCAAGGATTGAACCCATAGGTGCTTAACCTCTGAGCCACATTCCCAGACCTTTTTATATTCGTTTTTGAGACAGGGTCTCAAAAAGTTGCTCAGGACCTCACTAAGCTGCTGAGGCTGGCTTTGAACTTGCAATTCTAATGCCTCAGCCTCCTGAACCACTGGGATTATAGGCTTGAGCTACCATGCCCAGCAGGTGTCAAGTTTTTTGAATTCTTTATATATCCTAGAGATTAATGCTTTATCTGAGGTGCAGGTGGCAAAGATTTTCTCCCATTCTGTAGGCTCTATCTTCATGCTTTTGATTATTTCTTTTGCTCTAAGAAAGCTCTTAAGTTTTCTTTTGTGTTTTCATTCTCTAGAAAATTGTTTTTGGCTAGAAATGGCCCTAGTAAGTTTTTCTGTGTAACAAAAGATTCAAAAAGACAATTTGATAGTAAATGTATTTTCTACAACCTAAATTTCTTCATAAGGAAAAATGTGTGATATCAAATGCTAATTCAGATGGTTCACATAGTATTTATAAGGAGTTTATGATTAGCTTAACCTTTAAATTTAAAAGGAGGAAATAACCTTCTTTTCCACTGATAGACTTAGTGTTACTTGTTTCAAGTGAATATTATTTTACAATCATTGAATTCATTCATTCTTACTAGACAATATAATTCTAAACCCAATTGTGTTGGGCAAAATATTTAATCAAACCACCAAAAAATGTGTAATAAGGTTTTATTCTATTATAAATCTATTGTCAAATCTGTACTAGAACTACTAATCTCTTAACACAGTTATTATTTTTGGATTCTAAAAAGAAAATTTTTAGAGGATAAGTTATTATTCATTAATATTATTTTATATGGTCTTGAGTTCAAAAGAGTGGGAAAACAAGTAGAATTTTAAATGATTCAAAGTAGTAATTCTGAATAAGATTTCTAATAACACTCCTAGTCATATTCACCTTTCAATGTTATCATCAGTTTTGTCAGGGAAACAGGAATTTCAGTGCCAAAGCAGTTGAATAAGATTTCTAATAACACTCCTAGTCATATTCACCTTTCAACGTTATCATCAGTTTTGTCAGGGAAACAGGAATTTCAGTGTCAAAGCAAGTACCATGGTAATGTACCAACAAATGAGGTACAGCTACTGGTGTTTGCTCACAAATATTTAAGTTAATGTATACATTTTTCCAGTGATTTTAATAGACTATCAATTAGCATTTATGTATTCATAACAAGCTAACCTCAAAGAATAAATAAATGAATACACTTGGTAGATATAAAAAAATATGAGGAAAACCAAATACTTGACCATCCATTCATACAACATATATAAGATTATTAACTGGACATACTTTTTTTTTCACTAAGCTTAAAGTTTTCTTGATTCTGAGATAACAGAATAACAAGAATATACCAATAAGGCTAACCCTTAAAATTCCTATAGCATAGGAACAAATATTTCTTTTTAACTAAATGTTCAAATTACAATAGACTGGTTTTTTACTAAATGTTTAAATTACAATAGTTTTTATTTTCTTTTAAAATTTGTTCTAATTAGTTATACATGACACTAGAATGCATTTGGACACATTGTACACAAATGGAGCACAACTTCTTATTCCTCTGGCTGAATCCTGTGTAGAGTCACACCCGTAGTGCAATCATACATGTATATAGGGTAATATGTCTGTGTCATACCACTGTCCTTCCCATCCCAAAACCTACCTCTCCCCTCACACCCTCTGTACAATCCAAAGTTCTAAAATTTGTCATTGTAACTGTGACTTTGCCTAATTTGTACTTAGAAAATTAGAAGACATTCAACTGGAGGCTTTGATTGAATCATAACAGCTGCTTGTCAGCCGTGCTCCAAAACAGTTTAAATAATAAGGTCATGTTAGGAAACAAAAGCCTGTGTTGTTTGTGTCCTCAGCCAAGGACAGTTGTGTAGAGAGAGAATTGATAGAAGGAATGTAGAGAGGTAGCTGATCTGAGGTCAGCAGTGTCTTGTGGGGATTGTGTGTGTGTGTTTTTGTGTGTGTGTGTGTGTGTGTGTGTGTGTGTGTGTATGTGGGGGGGAATGTGAATGTGTGCGAGAGAGAGAAAGAGAGATGTTACTGGACTTTGTTGCCTGTGTTGAAACAATATCTCAGGCTATAGCCCAAATGAAAGGGACAGATATGAACTTCTCAGAAGGAAGAGGCGGGGAGATCCTTTTTCGGGGCAAGTTGAATTGAATCACCATCCAGGAAATAGGGCAGAAGCTCATTCCCAAAAAATGAAGGTTAGAGCCTAGCTTATGGAATGAGTTTCAGGAGCTCAACTTGCATATTTCTGGCTTAGGAGAATAGAGTAATTCCAGAATTTCATCATCTAGACAAGGTCTTATATTATAGTGCCATTTCTTTTCTTCATGACTCAGACTATAGTTTGTCGTGAGCTCATATAAATGAGCTTAACCCCACAGTTAGGCTGGGGTTCAAAAGGACTGATAACAGGCAAGAAGTAAATTGATATACACTATTAGTTATATGAGAGAGTTAGAGATTTAGAGGAAAAAATGAAGGCACGAGTTGTGTGTCTTTTCACCAAACCCATTCCCTTTCCAAAGTTATTCTCCCCTTATTGAGTTTGATTAATTGGAACACTATGCACTTCTTCATCACAGCTGGAGACCTGGATGGTCTGTAGACTGCCAATTCTCCTAATTCTTCAGACCTAGCTGGTTCCTAGTCCTGTTGAAATATATTTCCTTCAGATTGCAAAAACTGCTCTGCTCTTTTTTTCATCATTCCTATTGTCAAAGCTCACCCTGGGTTAAAAGTGGAGGATGCTGAGTGTACTCAGGAACATGGCTTCTCATTCATATTAGATTTATATGAGATTCAGATAAGCCTTGGGGACTTCAGACTTTAGAGTTGAAGCTGGAATGAGTTGAGACCTTTGAGACTGTGGGATGGAAGCAATGTGATTTGCAGACAATAACGACGCAGATCTAGGGAGAGGGTGGGATGGAATGCTATGGGCTGAATCACATCCCTCCAAAAACTGTTATTTTGAAGTTGTATCTCACAACTTGACTGCATTTGGAGACAGTTCCTTTAAGGAGATAACTAAGGTTAAATGAAGTCATAGGGTCTGGGTCCTTATCTGGTATGATTAGTGTACTGACCAGAAGAAACATTAGGATCTCTCTCTCTCTAGCTCTGTTCATGCACAAAGATTTCCTGTGAGCACACAGTGAGATGGTGGCTGCCTACAAGCTAAGAAAAGAGATTTCAAAGAAAAAAACTGTCCTTCTGGACCACGAACTTGGACATTGAGCCTCCAGAACTGTGAGGAAATGTTTTTGTTATTGTTGTTTAAGCTGGCATTTTGTATTTTGTTAGAGAGCTTAAGCTGACTGATGCAGATTTTGGAAAACAACATAGTTCCTGTCTTTGCCTATTACCATATCCCTACACTAATATTATCATTTGCCATTCTAAATTGTTCACAGCTTTTCGAAAAGATTTTGTTTCCACAAACAAATTTTTTTTATTTTTTGTTTGTTTTTAAATAAGTCCTTTCTTTCTGGCATTAGCCTTTCTCATTTTGCCTCTTAATAAATAATTGCTTAATCCCTTAAGACCCAGATAAATTTCTTTCCATCAGTCTAAATTCATTTGGTCACTTCCTCATTTGATTTTCCAAACAAATCTACTAAGCGTTTAAATCATGAGATCGTTCATTTACAGGTCTCTTTTCTTTGCATTAGACTATCAGTCTCTCGGTGCAACATTCTTGAATTTGAACAGACTATATTCAAATCCTAATTCTGTGGCTGATTATCTTTCTAAGTTAAACTCTCCAAGTAAATTGAATATGATAATAACTACTTGCTATGTTAATATGAAGTTTAATTGAGATCACATATTTCAAGTACCTGTCAACATATTCAATAGTAATAATGTTATTTTTTAATTTATTAGCAAAACGTAAGCATTGACATATCTTCAGTTGGCAATAATTATAAAAATGAATTAATGAGTAAATATATTAATGCAGGATTGGAAACAGTTATAAAAACAACTTAAAAATAAAGAAAGAAAACCAATATAGACTGGAAACTAGAAGTGACTCTGAAAGATTATAGGAAATGGGGTCTGCCAGTTGTAATGGTAAGTAGTTGAGTTTTAAAGTTATACTTGCTCTGGTTTCCCCCACACTTCAAACACCAGTGGAAGCTTTCGCATTGTGTGGATATTTTGATCTTTATTGAATTTAATGTCCCACCCACTCATATCACATATTCCTGAAACTCATTTCCCTAAACTAATTTAAAAGACAGTTAAGGTCTCAAGGAGAGTCTGAAATTGGTTAACTTTGGAAAAATTACAAACAAGTAAACAGCTTTTGAAGACAATGGAGTGGAGGCCAATATTGGCTGACAGAACAGATATGTTAGAAGGTAGAGTTTTCAAGTTTTTTTTCTGAACAAGTAGAGTGCTTTACTTACTTCAAAAGGAATTCACTTAAATTTTCAATGTTATTAAGTTAACTTACGTATCTATGCATGAGAGAATATATTATAGTTTTCATAATTTTCAAAAAAATGTTTAATAATTTTTCCTTCTCTCTGGAAGTATCAGCTGATATCTTATATCTAGCCTATTTTTACTTCTATACTTGTTTTTAATATTGCACTTATCACATTACATTTAATTGACTTAGAGTGATGGTGTTGTCGTAGGCTGAACCACATATTTTTAGTATTCCATTACCTGTATGTTACTGGGTGGCACAGTCCACTCAAAAAGTTTTTTGAGCAAAATTTAATGAATGCAATTAAAAGAACAGTTACGTTGTCATGCACAGATGCTATAGCTAGTGGGCTGGCTCTCTTCATTGATGTGAGCAAGCAGTCAGGCCTGTAATAGCTCCATCTTTCCCTGGTCCTCTTGCAGCTTCTCCAACTTTTGGGATGATTGTGTTTAGCTACATCGTGAAGGGTCTTGGTTTCTGCAGAACCTCCCTACTACTGAAGTCTGTGGAAAAAAGAATTTACAAAAGTTTTAGTTCATCCTTTTGGGCTTCAGTTCATACTTGAAAATCCCAGCTAGTTTCTCCCCAATTCACACACACTTTAAATCTTTGCTTCCATCCTCCTTTCCAACTTGTTTTGTCCTGTGAACCTCATGTTCCATCATCAAACATGAAAATGACAGCCTTAGCATCACTGCTTGATCAGTACAATTGCACAAGGCCAAGTAACTAACATTATTTCATAGATATGTATAGATCTCTATCACTGCAGACACACACACACACACACACACACACACACACACACATGCATACTCCCCACAGGTTAAGCATCCATTATTTATTTATTTATTTTTTTGTACTGTGTACTTTTTAAATTAATTTTTAAAAATTAATAGTCTTTTTTTTTTTTTTAACAGTTTTAGGTCTACAGAAAAAACTGAGTAAAAAGAACAAATGCTTCACATAAAAGATACCCCTTATATTCCCTACCCCAGAACTACCCAGTCTCCACTATTATTATCTTTCTTTTTTATGGTACATTGGTTACAACTAAAGAGCTAACATTGATGCATTATGATTAAAGTCTATGGTTCACAAGAACTCACTCTGTGTTGTGCATCACATATGTTTTGACAAAAGAATAATTATATATATCCACAATATCAAAGCATCCATAATTTAAAATTTCAAAATCTGAAATGCTCTAAAATCCAAAACATAATGAGTGGTGACATAATATTGCAAGTGAAAAATTTAGCATTTTACTTTATATTGATGATTGAAGTACAAACATAGGTATAGAAAAATTTAGTTCCTTACTTTCTTTGGTAGGTTGTTTCAAAACAAAGGCACACTAAAAATAGAGTATACAATTACCTTTAGGTTATATATACATATAAAACACAAATGAACTTTATGTTTAGACTTGGGCCCCATCCCCAATACCTCATTGTGTATATGCAAATATTCCAACATACAAAAAGTCTGAAATGCAAAACACTCAATGTCAAGCATTTAGGATAAGAAATATTGACCTATACACACATGTATACACACATATGTAATGTATATTTATCAGAAAAGCTGAATAATAAGATATATTCCTATAAATATGTTCATATACATATATTTATGGATATCAGCATACCCTCATTATAATCACTGTGAGCTGCAAAGGACAAGAACTCTAGGAAACTGTGTTTATGCCATTCTGTTACCAAGAACTAACATATTGCCTGGTTCTTAGTAGATGTTACACAAAATGTTAATTTTATTAGTTTACATTTCAAAATTTATTTTAAGATAAGAAACAACCACAAAATGCAGAAAAATGAAAAATTTTCCCAGGAAAATTCTTACAACATAAAATAATGTAGGGTCTGTATATAAGTAAAATATAACCTATAAGTACCCATATAGGACAATTGATTTTTACATAGCCTTTGACATATGTAATGCTTGACTTAGGAAATAAGTCAGTGTCAAGGTGCTAATGATATACAAATCATTTGAACTCACATGGTGATGAAAGCTACAGGCATAAATAAAATAAACATGGTGAATATAATCAAACATAAGAGTTTAAAACTTGGGAATAACCAATATTTAAAGGCAAATGAAGAGTCCCCAAAGTAGACTTAGAATGAAAGTCAGAGAGGCTGTTGGAGAAATAAATTTTAAAAAGAAAGAAAAGATAATAGCATAATAAAAGTAAAATGAAGAGGAGTGACTAATAGCTTTAAATATAGCAAGAGGAATAATGGAGGGGTTTTTGTTCAACACACGTTTACAGAGCCTAGAAAGAAGCATTTGGTGGAGTGGTAATGGCAAAATTTAAATTGCATCGACTTATTGAGTCAACTAGCAGCAAGTCTTTGAAGATGTTATGTAAACTAGTTCTTTAAGAAATATATTTTTGGGCTGGGGTTGTGGCTCAGTGGTAGAGCGCTTGCCTGGCAAGTGTGAAGCGCTGGGTTTGATCCTCAGCACCACATACATATAATAAAATAAATAAAATAAAGGTATTGCATCCATCTACAACCAAAAAGAAATTTAAAAAAAAAGAAACATTTTTAAAAGAAAAAAAAAACAGAGAGAATGAAGCATGCTACAGTTCCAGAGCCAGTAATATTTTTTTTTGTATTTTAAAGCTTAGAAACAATGGAGAATATCTATGTCTTTGTTAGTAGAGGTTAAAAAATGGAAAGAAGAGAATGTGAAAAACTTTGAAAAGTAGAAATATTTAATAGAGAAAGATCGCAGATGCCTCAGGGAATTAGTTATAAAGCATTGCAGTTTTAGGGGGCTAAATAATAAAATACCTCTCCTACACCATTCTAACTTAGCATCATCCATGGCAGAAAAAGCTGACATTCTATATACCTTTTCATATGGCACAATAATAAATACCTAAAATTGCTATTCAAGATTCTTGTCATAATGGCTTAATTTAGATGTAATCCTGATTAAATGATTAAACTTATAGAAATTATAGGCATTCTGCAGCTCAGCTGAATGAAATCTTTAAAACAGTGGATGTCATGAAAAACAATGCAACTAACTCACCAAGTAAATAAATACTATTGTAAGACTGCTCTTCACAAAATAAACAAAGAGATCATAATAATCATGAATACTGTGTAGACTTTGGGTTCTGAAATAAAAACTTTATTTAAAAAGTAACAAGTTTTAAAAAATCTACATGTATTTGAATATGAATTTATTTATTAGATGAAAACATCTAAATTTTGCAATTTTTAGACACAATCATGGTGCTGAGGTCTGTAGGACACTATTCTTATTATTAGAAAATGTTTGGTTAGTTCATGAGGAGTGAACTGTCAGGATATAAACAGGTAGATGAGACAGAATTAGCAAATGCGGCAAAATGTTGTCACCTGGTAAGTCCTGATAAGAAGTATATGTGTTGCTGTTTCTTGAACTTTTCCTTAGTTTCCTGAGTTTTTAACATAAAGCAATGGAGGAATATAAAATCTCTGCCTTCTCCTTCCTTTCTGAACTGTGATATCAGTTGAGACACGGGGTGAGATGTGGAGAGAAAAAAGCTATTAATAAGGAGACCCTGCTGCTATTAACCAATTCTGTATTTGCAAATTCACCTGTGTGCTAAAATTTATTTGTAACTCCCCAAATCAACTCTTGTGGCATTTCATGGGCTTTCACTGACATTCACAGAGCACTGAAAAACTTGAGTTGTCAAACGTGAACATTCCTGCTGAGATGATAAAAGGGGATACTTTGCCTTATTGTCTCAGTTCAGACTATAATCAAGTGTGCTTTCCATGATCTGTGTAGAGCTCTGCTTCTCAAACTTACATACATTTATTAGCGATTTCACTGTTTAAAATGCCTCCTAAGTATAGTGCTAAAGAACTGTCTAGTGTTCCCAAATGTGATAAGGCTCTGATGTGTTTTAGATAGAGTCTGTTTAGGCATGAGTTATGGTGGAGTTAGCTGTGCAATGCTAACACATCTAAAAAGTAAATATTGAATAAGATGTCTTCAAACAGAGGGATATGTACAACAAGGCTGCATGTTATGATTAGAGGTCCAAAGGAATTGCATGTCCCCAAGAGAAATGGCTGAGTTCTCACTAAATCAGTGTTCACAGCCACTGTATGGAACATAATTACCATGAATATGAGAACCAGATAGTCAGTCAATTAAATGTGGCTTTGGAGTCAAATGGACTTGTATTTACCTGAATTAGGTTTTTATCCATGCAATCACTCTCTTTCCTCGCCCCAACCAGAACACAGGAAAAGACAAGGACAGGGTAGTCAGTCCTGAAAAGCACAGGTGCCAGGTTGAAGGAGCAAGTGTGTCACTACAGTGGCTTCCTGCCAAGGAAAAGGCATACATAGTCCAGGAGGGACCCCATTGTTCTTTAACACAAAACACTGGGAGATATTTTATATTGCAAGGGGTCAAAAACGTTTGATAGTGTATTTCTACTATTATAGATAAGGTTATAAATTTGATGTAATGAACATAAGTGTTTCCCTCCTCCAGTGTAAGGACAGGTCATGGGGAACAGGTATGGTGGACCAAACATGGTGCCCTTCTGCACCAGCAATGGGCTGGCCAAACACAAAGTGACCGATGGAATAAACTACTTGAGAGTGCCTACAGCCCAAAGTCCCCAGAGGGCCTGTGCATCAGCATGGACACATTTGTGGTCAGGTCAGAGGCCCCACGAGCATTGTCTTAGACTCTGGGCTTCCTCTGTGAGATCACAGACTTGGTCTTCACAGGTGTGGATGATAGACTGGACCCCTCATAAGGTCTACTCAGACTCTGGCTGGACAGCAGAGGAATTTAACAGAAATCTTTCCCTGTGTTACTGTTGAATAGCAGGCATTTCCAGCAAAGAGCTTTGCCACAAGTTTCTGCCACAAGTTTCTGCCCCGGGTGCCGATGTCCTCTTCAAGGGGCCAAAGTTCAAGAATGCCTCAGGCTTCCTCTATGGCATGGGGCCCAATCCAGGATAGAAAATGTTGGGTTTTATTATCTATGAAACCATTTCATATTTATATGTACTTTAGGCAGAAAGACTGCAGTATACTTGGCTTTAGGCCTCGATATTTAATAAAAATCCCCTTTTTACTGACTTTTAAGAGTACTAAACTGGCATTTAATTCAGCAGGGTCAATCAGGAGGAGGTAGGTGGCTTCTCTCTGGGTCTAAGACAAGGAATTAGTCTTGGGATCGGGTTTTGCTAACAGCTGGCCACTATGGCATAGGCTGCTCCCTCCTTGACATTCAGAAGCCCTCTTAGCCCCCTTAGCTGCAGGGGAAGCATTCCAGGACCCCAGTGAATGCCCCAAACTACAGAGTACCAAATTCTTGCATATGATGATCCTCCTGTACCTATAAGGAAGTTTAATTTACAAATTGTGCACAGTAGGAAAGTAACAATAATAAATAATAAAATAAAAATGTTAACAATTACTATAATAAGGTTATTTGAATATGATGTCTCTCTCTGAAAACATCGTATTGTTCTGAAATCCCCTATGATCTTTTTACTTTCCTTATTAAGTAGAGAAGTTTTCCCTAAAGGAGGCACCTTATGGCTTCTGTTAACCATACACAAATTGCAGTATCATTACTCTTGCTCCTTGGGGCTACTGTTAAATAAAATAAGCATTACTTGAATAGAAGCACTGCAGTGCCATGAGAGTGGATCTGATAGTCCTAATTGGCTACTAACTGAGCAGGAGGAGTATGCTACATGGATAACTAGACAAAGGAAGGAATCATGTTCAAGCAAGATGGAAAAGGATGGTGCAAGATTGCATCCCACTACTCAGAACAATGTACAATTCAAAACTGATGATTTATTTTGGAAAATTTCCATTTAATATTTTTGAGCCACAGTTGACTGTGGGTAACAGACACTCCAAAAATGAAGCTGTATCTAAAGGACTACTGCATAGGAAATTTAGTGAATCTCTTCAGAATATGTTTTCTCTAGCTCTTTGCCACCCCCCCCCATTCAAATTTTATCTCTATATCCTGCAGTATATATTCATTAAAGAAGCCAGTGACAGTTACATATTCCATAGTGGAAAGAAACAATAGACTTGAATTCAACATCATAAACACAAACATTCTACATAAAAGAGCTTTTTTTCCCCTTATTTTATATGACAGAAAAGTCTAATTGCCCACTGCCAATACCAAAACAACACACACACACACACACACACACACACACACACACACACACATCTTGTTCCATCACCCTTTACCTTGTATCAGAAATGTGCATGCAGATGACCAGGATTGACAATTCATTACCCTGCTTCATGGGTCATGTGGAGGAGTTCACCAAGGACCTTCCGGAAGAGATTTTCTTCTTTAGTAAACAGTTGCCTGAAAAGGGGCATGACTGTCCTCTTCCTCCTCACTTTTGTTTGTGCTGGGAACTGCCACACTTCTGTGTCCATGAGAAAAACATGGCCAGACTCAGATGCAGAGCAGATAAACAGGCAGCACTTGGTTCCTGAATTCATCAACCCAGGAGCCACTCACTTCTGGATTTCTGGATACATGAGTTAATGAACTCTTGTTATTGCCCTCCTTGTAACTGGATCTTCTGGTACTTGCAGCTGAAAGCAATTTTATGATTCAATTTGTATTCTGTAAGAAAGAACAAAAGGAAATAGAGCAAGAATGGATAACTTGCTTTATTTGCACATTTGCCTAATTTCAGTGATTACCATGATGTATGAGTGTATGTATCTCTCAGGTTGAAACACAATCTCAATTACCAGGGAGAACATGTTCTATTTATAAACATCTTGGCCCAAAATTCTACTTTAAAAATTGCCCTGAAATGTCAGGTAATGTGTCTACTCATTCCAAAAAGATATTCAATAGAGTACAATGACTACATGCAATATTTTGCTAATGTTTTAAATGTTTATCATAGTAATATGTTGATGGAAAAAGCAATGATCACTCCACCAAGTGTCTCTGTGTGTGTGTGTGTGTGTGTACATGTGCATGTTTGTGTGTAAATAAAAAACTGGCAGTAATACTTTTCTTCACAAAGTAAATTGAAGTCATAATCAGGGAGAAAAAGTTGCACAGAATATAATGCATAGCATACAGAAAAAAAAATGTCTTTTAAACCACATAGATGAACAAAAGCCCCTCAGAAGTATTTAGGTAGCGAAGCCTCACATAAAAGTTTTAGATTTTTGAAAGCAGTCTTTGTTATCAAAGAATTTGTAATACTGGACATACTATTATACTTTTTCAGAGATCTTTTTTTTATCAACTCTTTCAACTTATTTTTTTATTGTGTTTTCTCTTAATTCTTCCAAATTCTTGACTTATCAAAATATTTCCATTATTTTTTTAAATGACAGTTAACGATGCCTATTGCTATTTAAGATTTCTTTTTATCCACATCTCCTTCCTCCTTCCTTTCCTTTTACTTTTTCTTTCCTTTTCCCATTAACTCTGAGCTATACATCAAAGACAAAATAATATCTACCTACAAAACTCCAATTATATATATATATACATATATATATAATTGTGTTTGCTGATTTGTTTAATCAGTATGTGTGTGTATATATATATGTGTATAAATATATTTCCATCTGCTGTTTTATATCTCAATTTTCAAGACAGAATCACATTTGACTTTTCCTTTTGGCCATCTTTAGGAATTATCAAATTTGGAATTTCAAAACTTTCAGCCCTGGTGCAGATCTACTGTAAATATTATAAAAATAATTATCTTTTTTGAGTTATTTACACACACTGCATTAGGTTTCAAAACTATAAAATGGTCTTACTTTTTTCATCTTGTTAAGTCCTCTATAATAGTGTTTGATTTTTAAGTATCATTGAAGATTGGTCATCTTACCTGTGAGTTAGGAGAAGACTACCCATTCAGGTTGTTACTCCATCATTTAAACCTTTTTCCAATTGAGAATACTGCTGTATTTAATCCATAATTTTCACTTATACAGTAATTTTAACTATTGTTCATGAAATTCACTAACTCCCTTTTGTATTAACATATAACTGTATGAGTGATTTTATTGATTTTTAGAACATTACTTCAATCTACAAACCCAAACATTTGTGGTTAATTTTATATTGTTTTACCTTATTTTCTATTATTGACAAACCAATTTTTCCCTTTATTACTTTGTAAATTCCTAAGAATGGAAACCATGACAATTATGGACCCAAACTTTTATGAAGTAATTCAATCAAGTGATGCTTATGATAGACCTTGCCATGGAAGTATGGATGCTTTGGTAACCTTCTCAAGCATTTACAAACACGTTTTTTTTTTTTTTTTTTTTTTTTTTTTGTTCTCTGACTCATTTTATACCAAGAAAAACATTTGTGTGTGTGTGTGTGTGTGTGTGTGTGTGTGTGTGTGTGTTTGTGTATGCACCCACTCATGCACACATTCCCTAGTCACACAGTTAGGAAGGGGTGGAGGTGGGCATCAATTGAAGGGGCTTATCTCAAGGCCAGGATTTTCCTCCTAGGAAAAATCATCTGCCAAGTCACCTGAGTGACTGAAAGAATATAGGGCAGATTGAATGAAAAGTAATCAGATAGTAAAGTTCTTCTGAAAACCAATGTAAGAGAAATACAATTTCATGGGAATTGAGCCAATATTATTAGCAAAATCTTCATAGAGACAATATTGAATTTCCAATAAATCATAAAAGGTGCTTAGAGCTGAATAGAGACAGACAATGTACACAGCAGGGTGCCACATCTTACATGTCATGTTGGTAACACTGGAAAGGACTCTAATATAAAATGTTAAATAGACTTGGAGAACTGTATGTATGACTATTAGTATAGAGCGTTTGCTGATTTGTTTCATCAGAAATTAAAAATTTAGAAATCTATTTTAGTAACATGCAAATAAGGACATAGTGACTTATTTATAAAGGTATTTCTTGTGGCAGTTGGTTATAATAGGGATAAATAATTAAATAATTTAAACTTTTTAGAGTAGATAAGGAATCAATACATTCATATTTGGGTTATTATGCAACTGTAATAAAAACCACAGAGATGTATAGATATGGCCTTGGAAACATTTCCAAGATATGTTGTTGAATAAGGAAAATAATAAAAACAGATAACACAATTGTCCCCTTGTTCTATCCTTCATTTTCTTTATTTGCACAATCACATTTATACATGTGCACATGTATTTATGATCTTCTAGAATAAAAATTGGCTTCAATAAACAAAATGTAACTTGTGTTTTTACATGCTTAAGAGGAATGCCAAAGTGTTTACACCTATATAGAAAGGATTGGGAGTAAGATTGTCAATATTATCTTTTGTCCTGATATTTTGCATAATTTGGTTCTGTAGTTGAGTCTATCAATAGTTGATTGAGTGCTTGCTTCAGCAGCACATATACTAAAATTGGAATGATACAGAAAAGATTAGCATGGCCCCTATGCAAGGATGACATGCAAATTCATGAAGTGTTCCATATTTTTAAATAAAAGCTACTCAAACACCTGGAGACTAAATAATATGCTACTGAATGAACAATGGGTTGCAGATGACATCAAAGAGGAGATTAAGAAATTCTTAGAGGTGAATGAGAACACAGACACAACATATTGAAATCTCTGGGACACTATGAAGGCTGTTCTAAGAAGAAAGTTCATTGCATTGAGTTCATTTCTCAAAAGAAGAAAAAGTCAACAAATAAATGACTTAAAATTACATCTCAAAGCTCTATAAAAGAAGAACAATCCAACACCCATAGTGGCAGAAGACAGGAAATAATTAAAATCAGAGCTGAAATCAATGAAATTGAAACAAAAGAAAAAATTTTAAAAATTGACAAAACAAAAAGTTGGTTCTTTGAAAATATAAATAAAATTGACAGACCCTTAGCCAGGCTCACAAAGAGAAGGAGAGAAAAAACTCAAATCACTAACATATGCAATGAAAAAGGAAATATAACAACAAACACTACGGAAATACAAGAAATAATTCAAAATTATTTTGAAAACTTGTACTCCAAAACACCAAAGACATCAACAAATTTCTGGAGTCATATGATCTGCCTAAATTAAAGCAGGATGATATACACAATTTAAACAGACCAATTTCAAGTGATGAAATAGAAGATGCCATCAGAAGCCTATCAACCAAGAAAAGCCCAGGACCAGATGGATACACAGCTGAGTTCTACAAGACCTTTAAAGAAGAACTGATACCAATACTCTTCAATTTATTTCAGGAAGTAGAAAAAGAGGGAGCACGTCCAAACTAATTCTATGAGGTCAATATCACCCTGATCCCAAAACAAGGCAAAGACACATCAAAAAAAGAAAACTTTGGACCAATATCTTTAATGAACATAGATGCAAAAATTCTCAATAAAATTCTGGCAAAACGGATACAAAAACCTATCAAAAATATAATACACCACAATCAAGTGGGGTTCATTCCAGGGATGCAAGGATGGTTCAACATACGGAAATCAATAAATGTCATTCACCACATCAATAGACTTAAAGATAAGAACCATATGAATATCTCAATAGATGCAGAAAAAGCATTTGAGAAAATACAGCACCCCTTCATGTTCAAAACACTAGAAAAACTAGGATAACAGGAACATATCTCAACATTGTAAAAGCTATCTATGCTGAGCCCCAGGCCAACATTATTCTAAATGGAGAAAAATTGAAAGAATTCCCTCTAAAAACTGGAACAAGACAGGGATGCCCTCTTTTACCACTTCCATTTAACATAGTAATTGAAATGCTGGCCAGAGCAATAAGACAGATGAAAGAAATTAAAGGGATACGGACAGGTAAAGTAGAACTCATATCATTATTCGCTGATGATATGATTTTATGCCTAGAAGACCCAAAAAAAATCCACTATAAAACTTCTAGAACTCATAAAGGAATGCAGCAAAGTAGCAGGATACAAAATTAACACCCATAAGTCTAAGGCATTTCTATATATCAGTGACAAATCCTCTGAAAGGGAAATGAGGAAAACTACCCCATTTACAATAGCATCGAGAAAAATAAAATACTTGGGAATCAACTTAACCAAAGATATGTTGGATTAGGCACCAAGTTCCTTAATAAGACTCCTGTAGTGCAAGAATTAATATCAAGAATCAATAAGTGGGATAGATTCAAATTTAAAAGCTTCTTCTCAGCAAAAGAAACAATCAGTGAGGTGAATAGAGAGCCTACTAATTGGGAACAAATTTTTACCACATGCAAATCAGATAGAGCACTAATCTCTAGAATATATAAAGAACTCAAAAATCTTAACACCAAAAAAACAAATAACCCAATCAATAAATGGGCCAAGGAACTGAACAGATACTTCTCAGAAGAAGATATACAATCAATCAACAAATACATGAAAAAAATGTTCAACATCTCTGGCAATTAGAGAAATGCAAATCAAAACCACTCTAAGATTTCATCTCACACCAGTCAGAATGGCAGCTATTAAGAGCACAAACAACAATAAATGTTGGTGAGGATGTGGAGAAAAAGGCACACTCATACATTGCTGGTGGGACTGCAAAATGATGTAGCCAATATGGAAAGCAGTATGGAGATTCCTTGGAAAACTGGGAATGGAACCATCCTATGACCCAGCTCTCCCACTCCTCAGTCCATACCCAAAGGGCTTAAAAACAGCATACTACAGGGACACAGCCACATCAATGTTTATAGCAGCACAATTCACAATAGCTAAACTGTGCAACCAACCCAGATGCCCTTCCGTGGATGAATGGATAAAGAAAATGTGGTATATATACACAATGGAGTATTACTCAGCAATAAAAGAGAATAAAGTCATGGCATTCACAGGTAAATGGATGGAGTTAGAGAAAATAATGCTAAGTGAAGTTAGCCAATCCCCAAAAGCCAAATGCTGAATGTTTTCTATGATATAAGGAGGCTGATTCACAGTGGGGATCATAGGAGGGACGGGGATTATAGGAGGATTAGAGGAACACTAGAATGGCCAATGGAGAGGGAGGGGAAGGGAGGGGACAAAAGGGTGAAAAAAAAAAGATGGTAGAATGAGATGGATATCATTACCCTAAGTGCATGTATGAAGCATGAATGGTGTGAATATACTTTGTATACAACCAGACATATGTACAAATGTGAGGAACCATGAGAACATACTAAGTGAAATAAGCCAATCACAAAAAGGACAAGCATTATTTACCAAGGGCTTTCAGGAGATGGGAGTGTTTAATGGGTAAAGAGTTTCAGTTTTACAAGATGAAGAATTCTGAAAATTGGTTGCACAGTCAATGGCAAGGTAGTTAACCCTAACAAACAATAAGCTAACAATTGGGTAAGCTGGCCAGTTTATGTCTATTTTACAGAATTTAAAGACTGCATATAAGATTGTATACTATTCCAAGCTATGGATGAATGAAAGATTATTTCAGTCTTCTGTTGGTGAACATCTAAAGTTCCTAGAAGTAAATATTCTGGTTTAAATGGTAGGAAGTATATTAAAATAAAAGATATTAAATGTCTCTCAAAACTTGAACTACTTTACATCCCCAGTAATAGTAAATGCTTGTATTCTCTCCCCCACATTCAGTAAATGTTGATATGTAACTAAAAGCAAAAAAAAAAAAAAAAAAAGTATAATATGAAATGCAATACATTCTGCTGTCATTTCTAACAACTTAGAATAAAAAAAATTAATTTTAAAAATAGTTGATAGATAGATAGACAGACAGATAGATAAACAACCTCAGCAAAAGTTTATTTGGTGGTCTAAGGGAGGGAGTTTAATCCATGTTAGCCAGAAAAGGAGACAGAATCCAGGTGAGAGGCAACAGAGAGGCCCTGAGATACCACAGGGAGAAATGAGCACTGAGTAGAAAGTCTGGCAAGTGGTACACAGGTTCTCATGTGGTAAAGCTTGATTCTTGAACTTTATTTTCTCTTATATTATACAAACTGGATTAGCCTTCAAAAAGAGATAAACCAAGCCAGGCACAATGGTACATGCCTGTAATCCTAACAACTCTGAAGGAGGATTGCAAATTCAAGACTAGCTTTAGCAATTTAGCGAGACCCTGTCTCAAAATAAAATTGTAGCTCAGTGGTAACTTTCTCCTGGTTTCAATCTCCAGTACAAAAAGTAAAGCAAACAAACAAAAATGGAAAAAAAAAAAAAAAAAAGAAAAGAAAAGAAATAAAGAAAAAGAGATGAGATAACCTATATTTACTTAAAAAAATTAACAAGACATATGCAATTATAGACCTCAAATTTTGTGAAATGAATTAAAGTCTTTTCATCAGTTGACTGAAATCATTATAGAAATTTAAAAAAAAATTGGCATTCACATATTCAATATTTGATATTTTAACAAAATAAGGGAACTATTCTGAAAATCTCTCATATAATTATTTGTGATTTTAGCTAATATATCGCCTTCAAGAATGTGCACTTAGACCTTGGAGTTTCAACTAGCCAATTACAGTTTCTCCCTAAGTGACAATCCGTTCTCTGACCATGTGCTATGAAGGTCTGAATATTTGTGTGCTCTCAGTAACCACTATGTGAAGATGGCCAGAAAGCGGCCATTGCCTGCATGCCAGAGAAAGAGCACTTGCCAGAAACTGAATTATTCAGAATCTGATTTATGCATTCTCCAGCCTCTAGATGTGTGACTAAATATATTTCTGTTGTTTAAGACACCCAGGCTATTGTATTTTATTATGGACGATACAATCTCATACACATTTTGCCTGATAAATTAAATGCATCACTGATATAAAAGATTTACAAACGTCTTGGAGTATTCTCTATTGTGAATGTAAAAGATTTATTTACTCAAATACTATAATAAGAAGTTTCAAAAGTTCTTCAGCCTGCTTTCAAAAATCATTAAGTATCACCCAATCAAGGGAAAAATAAAGATGCCAAAAACTGATAATTAAAAGAATTTAATATTAATAATAATTATTATTTTTCAAAAGAGTGGTATTAGCTGGGCACAGTGGTGCACACCTATAGTCCCAGCAATATGGGAAGCTGAGTTCAGGAGGATCACAAACTTGAGGCCAGCCAGCCTCAGCAATTTAGTGAGGACCTAAGAACTTTAGCAAGACCCTGTCTCAAAATTTTTAAAGTAAATAAATAAATAATTTGGCTGGGGATATATCTCAGTTCAATCCCTGGGTTCAATCCCTCATATATATAAAAAAAAAAAAAAAGAAAAGAAAAGAAAAATAAAAGATACATTCAAAACTAAAATTAAAGATGTAAGGCTTCATAAGAAATCTAAAACTAGTACACTGCTCAGGACAGTTCTTTACAGTCAAAGAAAAATAAAACTAAATGTATTAAAGACTTAAGATAAAACATTACATTCTGAGCAAAGCTTTGAAGAACTGATCACAATCAATAAAGTCCTGTCAAGAGAGTGTTTTATGGCAGTAATGTGACCCACTTTCATACTCATACAGAATTTCTCTTTGAGAAAGAATGTGGGGAGTAGACTGAATTTCAATGGCTTCCAACAAAAGATTCATTGTATTTGCTTAATATTTTTTAAAGATCTGTGTCTAGAGGCTTTTTCTGCTTGAAAATAGAGTTCAAGAAACATATTATAAGAAGGGTCTTCTCTTTTCTGTTATAATGCAAGTGTGCTCCTTTTATTTCACGTGGCTTCGCACCTGTTTTTAAGCGAAGATGCTGCTGAGTTTTCTGAATTCTCTTTTGGAGGAAAAAGTTTCCTGATTTGAACTACAGGAGTCAAGTTGACATTGTTGAGATCCTTTAGGTCAAGACAAGATGACTTGGGGGTTTTATGTCCTATAGGAGTTTTTGTTGCCTTGGAACCCTCCCAGATTGCTTAAGGAGGATATTTTGTGCTTAGATGTTGGGTTCTTATCTGACTTGCTGAAGACATTTTCAATGCACTTTGCAAATGTTTTTACTGGGCAAACAGAGGTCACTAAAACACTTGGTTTACAGATGCTCATTTCAGACTCATTGATACTTTCTTTTCTTTTAGAGTAGTTGCTCATTTTATTATCAAAAAAGGAGGAAGACAAATATTCACTGTCAAATTGAAATTTTAAGTATTGCTGTAACTGAGAGATCCATGCGTTCTTTTTTAAAAAAGAATTTTTGTTTAAATTTTCACTTGATCTTTCTTTATGACTTCATATAGACTTTGAGTTTCTCTTTATTTTTCTCTTGTTTCTTCCTTGTGCACCTCTGTTTGCTTTTAGTTTGTCCACATTTAAACTCTAAAAAGACCTGTTTATTTGACCTTCTAGGTGCATTTGCTTTGAGCATCAGCTACTTTGGTTATTGTTCTATTAGCAAACATTTTGTTTTACAGTTTCAGTCATATGTATGTTTACTAAGAGGTCAGAAAGTCAGATTCTTTTCAATTCAAGTTTCCCCTACTGAACAATTGGTTTCTAAATCATCCAGTGTATCACACTTATGAAAATTGTTCAGGCTTTTCTTTAAGAAGAACAGGTACAGTTTGAGATAAGACATTTCAGTAGATTTTTCTTCTCCTGAACTCCAAGATGCAAACTCAAATCCTAGTTTTTCTTGAGAGATAGCAAATTAGTCTTTCCTATTTGGAATAATTGTTCTTTATGGAATGAAGTTCCTCTTTGGGGGCTCTAAGTCCTTTACAAATAAATCTCTGACATTTTCTTCATTTTAGGAATCCTTCCTGTAAGTATTCACTAGACTCCCTGATTCACAGTAGGCTGTTCTGTTGCTTACAGTTTTTCCTTTCAAGGCACCCAGCTGACATGTAAGGTAGCAACTGTTTTTTTCCATCCTCTCTGTAAATGGATGTCTTGTGCCTCTTTCAAAAAATCTAAAGATTTTTCACTTTCCTAACCCCAAACATTTTGTTGTTGTCCTGATAATCATTACCAGATTAAATATCTTGATTATTCTTTGGCATGGAACAACTATGAAAAACTGATACTTGCCAATGTCTCTTTCATTTGTCTCTCTCTGGGTATACATAACACACACACACACACACACACACACACACATTTATATATAAACACATATACACACATATATAAAATCCTCTACATTGTTATGAAATGAATTTTAAAGACATCCTTTTCTTTGACCATTTTCTGCCTTGGTCACTACTTGGTCACTACCTCCACTACTGCCATGTCCCCATGTAGATGCTCTGAAAGGCTTTCTGACATCTAAACAAATCTAATGAAGTTTGTGCCCAGGTCCCAGCACCCCAGACTTCATGTCTGTGGCTCCATCTCAAGTTCCAGGAGATTTCTTTGACTACTTTCAAAATATTCCTCTGTACGTTCCCATTGGTTGACTGAGAGGCTATGATCATTAGACTTTTATTATAGAGTATTTGGGTGAAAGGATAACAGGAAGTATTAACGGCACTTTATACCATCAGACATTAGCAAAAGTAAGCATTGATCAGATTTAGAGTGATTTTCTTGTAATATATGCATGAGCTAACTAGTTGAGAAAGAAAGGAGGATGAGTATGGTATCCAGAGGGAGAATTATAAGGCTAAACCTTTGTGAAGAAGTTTGGAGAGATTTGGAAGACACTGGGATTAAAACATTTACATTTACATGGTTTTTAATCAAGCAGATTTCGCCTGGGAGAGCAGATTTGGAGGGACAATTGATGTGTCATATTTGCATACCAGTGTGGCAGGTACTGTGTAAGAGCCTTTGATGAGGAAGTAGCTCTAAAATGGTGGCTGGCTGAGAGCCAAGAGGTGGTGCTTACTTGTTTGTCAGAAGCAAGGATTTGTTTACTACAACTTATACCTGAATTGACTAAGAATTTTTCTCTGCTCGTGGGCACTGCGTGCTGCACCTGTAAGTTGAGCTTGTGATGAGACACGTGTATGCCTGTTAAGAGAACCAATGCACTTGTGATAGGTAAAGAGTATTCAAAGAGACTGTGGGGGCGGAAGGGGGAAGAAGAGAAGATAGAGAAAGGGAGGAGAAGAAGAAGGAACAATGAAGGAACCACTCATTCCCAGTCTGCCTCCGATTCCTTTCCTGCAGTATCATTGCTGCAGGCAGCAAAAAGTGGTGGCCCGTACGGGGAACTCATCGGCATGGCAGGTAAGTACTGAGGAACCTCGCAGGAGTCTCTGGCCAAAGCGGTTAAGGGCGAGGGAAAATGGTTTCGGAAATTTCAAGGAACCAGATGGTTAAGGTTATTAGAGATTTGTTAAATATAGTTAGGGAAGAAGAAAATAATGAAGAAAATGGAACAGCAGTAAAATTGAGTACTGCGCAGAAATACGTCCAAACGATAATGAAAGTAAGCCCATGGTTTATAGTGATAGGGCTATTTACCATACCACAATGGGAACTTCATAAGCAAGATCTAATAGCGGCAGTAAAACAAGGATTTCCTCTTCTAAAAGGGACATTTCTAATGTGGCATTTAGTTAGGGAATGCCTGTTCTCAACTAGACCTAAGATTCAGGAAAGTGCCAAAGCTTTAGGACAGGTACAAGAAAGGGAGTCAGTTAGGGCTAGTGAGGGTAATATTAATGATCAAGAATTCAACTGGCTTATCCGGACTTCAAGTTACTCAAGGAGTGATAGATCCTGATTAAAATACAAGGAAACCAATGTCTCAGTAGTTCAAACTATTAATATGACCTTCCAACCTACCCCTGTTTGCATAGCCCCACCATTCATATTCATAGTATCTAATAGTTCTATTTTTAATGATAGTTTGAATTGCACTCCTACAACTTGTTTCTTGACTCAGTGCTGGAATGGCACTGCCTTTCCTCTAATGATTGTTGATCAAGTTCCTAGGTACATCCCTATGCCAGTCTTAGAGGACCCTGAAGACTTGCCGGTGGCATTGTCTAGACATAAAAGAGATGGCTGCTGCTGCTACAGCTGCAGGGTCGCAATTGCTGCAAGCATCCCTACTGCTCAAGCATTAAACAACCTCACCAGCAATGTGGCCTCTGCTCTACATACACAAGACCTCCTAAATCAGCATCTACATTTTTGAATTGTTCTTCTCAATGAACGTGTTGATCTTCTCCAAGAACAAGTGGACATTTTGACAGATCTTTCTACCATAGGAGGTTTAGGAAATTACACAGGACAATGCCTTATAGGTATCCCTTTTCTTAACCTTAGTAGGGCAGCTAATTTGTCTAGAGAACCTAGTACGTTACTTAATGGAACTTGGAACCATAACTTTGATAATCTGACCAGAACCTTAAGAGCTCAAATAGTTTTAGTCAATTCCACAAGAGTGTGCCCTCTTTTAGTGATGTGATGGCCTTCTTTAAAAATATTGTATCTTGGAGTCAAAAATGGGCAGGTATTTTGGGTCTTTGTTTACTACTTCTTTGGATTGTCATTCTGTTGCTTATGTAAATACATGCTCGTCAGCGCAAAGACAAAATTATAATTAAAAATGCACTAGCTGCCTTAGAGACCAGATCATCTCCTCATGCTTGGTTGGCTCAATTGGACGGCTGGTAGTCAAAGACGGGAAAGTCTCATGTGACCAACATATCAACCTAAGACAGGAGTCAAGGGCACTGTATCTATGGCCTTGATTATCTGATGACGGGTAAGAATGTAGGTTGCACATGCAGATGCCTAAGACATAGTCAATCCTGATGTGGTGAGGGTCGTCACCCATCCATTTAAGCTATCCCTCTTTTAAAACAAAAAGGGGGAAAATGTAAGAGGCTTTGATGAGGAAGTAGCTCTAAGATGGCGGCTGGCTGAGAGCCAAGAGGTGGCGCTTACTTGTTTGTCAGAAGCAAGGATTTGTTTACTACAACTTACACCTGAATTGACTAAGAATTTTTCTCTGCTCGTGGGCACTGCGTGCTGCACCTGTAAGTCGAGCTTGTGATGAGACACGTGTATGCCTGTTAAGAGAACTAATGCACTTGTGATGGGTAAAGAGTATTCAAAGAGACTGTGGGGGTGGAAGGGGGAAGAAGAGAAGATAGAGAAAGGGAGGAGAAGAAGAAGGAACAATAAAGGAACCACTCATTCCCAGTCTGCCTCCGATTTCTTTCCCGTGGTATCATTGCTGCAGGCAGCAACAGTACTGCATAAAATACACTCTCTTATCTTCACCAGGGTTTCATATCTTTGTATTGGACAGACAAGTCCTTACTCCTGCCTACCCCATACATGTGCCTTTTCTCAGGTTCTTCTGAGATTGAGATACTGAGATTGTTCATCATTATCTGTCTTCCACCCTTAACTATATGCAGGGTACCAAAGAATGTAAAGCAACCAAACTTTGTCCTTGGGTTATATAAAGGGTAAGAAAATAATTTTCTCTCTCTAAGCATCTGTTTAAAGAAAGAAATTGTAGCAATTTTCTTGCAGCAGCAGGATCCATGTTCTTTTATTCAATATATAGTCCTTTACCCTGAAAAGTTTCCTTTTTTTTCTGGTAGCAGATGTGATTCTTTTAAAAAGTGTGTGTCAGGGTACATATTTGAGACCTGGGATTAGGGTTCACCAAATGCCAGAAACTCAGCATGGACTCACTGTAATTTCCAGATGAGATTTGAGTGCAGTGTAAGAAATACAAAGAAGGAACAAGGTCACTGAAGTAGAAATCAGCACTATTGCCCCCACCTGCCCTTAGAACCTTCCTGTGCTCCAGACATTTTGGCAAAGCTCTATGTGCTAGAATTATAGAAAATTAGCAGGGGTTTCACATGTGGACTCTTGGAAGAGAAGCAATTCATTTATTTTCATGCACCTGGCTTTTTATTTTAATGGAAACAAGCCTCTTTTCTTTTTTATCCTTCACTCAGAGGCAGCAGAACTTTCTCCAGTGAGGCTCCTTTGTTATGCTAGGTTTGGGATATCCATGTTGGCAGAAACTCCCAGAGCTGGTACACTGCAGGCATGTTATGTGCTGAAACAATGCATGGAAGAATGAATAGGTAATGTCATCAGATTCTGAGCTCAAAGAAGCAAAATAACATTTTTTTGGCACAACAAACATTAGAGTACTTTTAAAATGGAGCACATCTCTTTCTGGGGCCAGTATGGATTTTCAGGCCAAATCCTGGTCCCTGGAGAGCATTTTTCTTTTTTCTTGAACAAATAATTTCAATTTGAATGTTTAATATTCCTAAGCACCATTATACAAAGGTGTTATGATCAGGATTGTTCCTAGTGATCCATCAACATTTTGATGTTTTATAACAGAATGCCTGTCAGAAGAGAACTAACTACAGAACTTTGTTTTCCATTAGAAATTATCGCTGTAGCTGGGAACAAACACAACACAATGTCATCTTGAACAACCACAACAAACTAAACAACAAACATGACAGGATATGATCCTATGTATTTGGGGATTGACTGTGTCCTTAGAATCTAATTTTCCAAGGCTTAATGAATGGTTATTCATAAATGGAACTTGAAATCTGATACTGTAAAATTACAATTTCATCATAATTTTAAAAGGATTGCTACAGACAGACAAAAGCAAGGTTCTGGTATATTATGTCTAATCCGTCATCTTCAGTACAGTCTGTATGAATATAACTCAGTAAGACTAATGTGGAGGGAACTCTCAGATGCAAACACCCCTAGTAAGTTGTTTTAATCTATTTTATTATGCAGTTTCTGACCATGCTTCACTCTGAATTTTTCTCCAATTCTCACCCACCTCACAACTCCATCATTTTCTTCTATCCACTAGCACAGAACCTTATGCCTCAGCTAAGGAGACATTTTTATACTATAAAATTGCTGTACATTGGGGCATGTGATCTACAGTGTAAATCTGATTTTAAATTCATACATACTCATTTCATAAACTTAAAAAATATATCAGAATTTAGAAGAATATAAAATAAGTCCAAGAAATCCATATTTTCATTACTTCCCAGTTTAACTATCAAATATTTAGCTCTTACACCTTCTTTGTAATAAACACTTATTAGGTGCTGAGTATGTATAAGGTGTATTGTAAAATTGCAAGAGGCAACCTGACTTCTAGAACCATGGCGAAACACAAGATAAAACTTGATTATGCAAAATTATATTGCACAAATAATATGAAAAAGAAAACACAGACATTGCTATGTTAAGTGATAATAAAAACATAAAACACTGTGAAAAAAGAAAAGGATTATACTGTTTTTAGCTAAAAATATTGCAAATTTCATTTGTTGACTTTAATGGAGCAGAATATTGTACAACTAGAATATGAAACTAGAAGAGAATTTATGAAATTTGGGCAAGAAAGGACCCAGATCTGGTGGGATATCCATAACTTGTTCTATTTTAATAGAGGCTGCATAAAGCAATAACATAATAGGGAGGGAAGACAACAGGAGACTATGGAGGGTCTTAGATCAGTGAAACATCAAGAACTTCCCAAAGGAAGATGTAATGTGTTAATATAAAATAAGATTAATTTGATTGTGAACAAGATTAAGGCATGAATAGTAGGTGGAAGACCACTGTGACTATCCAGACAAGAACTACTAAATTCTTATTTGGAAAAAATTATAGAAATAATACAGAAAATGAATGCATGACAAAAAGAGACAGCTGTAGATTTGGGAGGAGTTTTAGACAATATAACATGGAAGAAGTGAGATTTTCGCTAAACTTAAATTTTTCCATCCTTTTCTGGGTTGCAATTTGTCTATTAACAAATGAAAAAGAACAGAAAGGAGGAACGTATAATTTTCGATAATGAGTTTTGTGATAATTTAAATTTATATGAAAATTTTAAGATGTCAAATAGTACAGAAATCCTGTATAATCCCACATCCAATATCCCTTGTGTTAACATCTTACATTAGTAGGTACAATAGTCACCACTAAATGAACTGATGCTTTGCTATTAAAATAAAATCCCTTAGATTCAGATTTCCCAGTGTATACCTAGTTTGTTTTTGGATCCATAATTTCATTTAGGATATCATACTGTATCGAACCACCATTTCTCCTTAAGTTCCTTCATATCACCAGTATCTCAGATCTTCCTTGTGCTTAATAACCTTGACAATTTTGAGGACCATAGGTCAGATCTTATAAAACGTCTCTCAACTGGAATTTATATGATTTATTTTTTCTTATGAATCCACTTGGGAAAAAAATTGAGGCAGGAGACCGTACAGGTGAAGAAGAGTCATTGATGATATCAAGGGTACATGCAATCGACATGAATTACCATATTAACCTTGACTATCTGGCCAAGTATTATTTATCACTCTTAAAAAATCTCTCCTCCCTCCTCCTTTTCCGTGGTGCACCTATTGGAAGAAAGTCACTGAGCAGTCTATACTTACCAGATGTGGAGTTATGATCTGCCTTGTCAAGATGGTAAATTGGACTCAGGTGTGGTGGCACACACCTGTAATCCCGGAAGTTCGGGAGACTGGGGCAGGAGGATTTCAGGTTCAAAGCTAGCCTCAGCAGCTTAGTGAGGTCCTAAGCAACTTAGCAAAACCCTATCTCAAAATAAAAAATAAAAAAGGGCTGGGGATGTGGGATGTGGTTCAGTGATAAAGCATCCCTGTGTTCAATCCCTGGTATGAAAAAAAAAAAATGAGAGTAATTCAGAGTTTTAGAGTTTGTATTTTAAAATGAAAACAGTAACCTATTTTCTAAGCATATCAATGGTCAGTCTAAATTAAGTATAACTTATCCATCCACATAAATCATGAAATCACCACAGAGGACAACAAGCAGAGGTGGACATTAAGGATATTTAGGATCCTTGGTTAAATCAACATTCTCATAACAACTGTGTGACATGCCGTTTGATTCTTTAGAATGAAATCAGAGATAAAATAACCTATGAAGGAGCAAATTGTGTGTGTGTGTATGTATGTATATATACATGTCCCTACAAATATTATATCCTTACAAATTATACATATATACCAATATAAAATAATGTATGTAATTACTAATTATAATTCAAAAGAAAATCACATAAAGGCAATTTACAATAAAATGATATATAATTTAATATGTGAAGGCTAAAGCACATACACCTATAAGACAGTAAACTGGGTTATAATTTCATCATTAATCAAGTTAAGTACCACCAGCTGCTGAATCAAGAACCCTTAATTCACAACAGCTTCTCAGGATAAGGACTTGTTTCTCTCATAGTCTTTTTAAGCCCTATGTAATACTTTAGGTACCCAGGCCTATACCCTTGTAGAGAGTCCCCTGCTCCAGGGCTCAGCTTTCTCCACAGCAGCCTGTCTTTCCAGAAGCCAGCAAAGGACACATGCTGAGAAGACACCTGCTTTGAGCCCCTGGCTGCAGAGGGTGCATAGCATAAGAAATGCTCCCATGGCCAGACCTGACTCAAGGGAAGCTGGGAAAGACAGTTCAGCTGCTCAACAAGGAAGAAGAAAAGAGGTGGGATTTGATCAACACGGAGCCTGTGTTATGCTTTGATTCTGGAATGTCCCACAAAAGCTCGTGTGTTGAAAGCATGGTCTCCAAGGCAGCAAGATCTGGAGATGGAGATTTTAGGCAGCAATTGGATCTCACAGGTGAGAGTATGCATACACTTGATAGATGAATCCATTGATGGTTGGAAAAAATATTGGGAGCTGAGACCTAGCTGGAAGAAGTAGGTCACTTGATTTGTGCTCTGGAAAGGCTTACCTTCTTTACCTTCTCCCCAGCCCTGTTTCCTTCCTCTCTCTGACACCCCCCCCCCCCAACCCGCCAGCTTCCTGGATGCCATAAGCTGAATAGCTTTTCTCCACCACACCCTACCACCAGTGATGTTCTGTCTCATGTCATATAAGGGTCAACATAATGGAACCAGCAGACCATGGACTGAATCTTCTGAAACCACAAGTACAAAATCTTTCCCTCTCTAAGTTGTTCTTGTAAGATATTATGGTCGCAGCCAGGAAAAGCTGACTAACACAGCGTATGTCTGCCACTCACATCAAGCCAGGTGAGTGGAGTGGCTATCAACGCAGACCAATATAGATGTACTTAATGGGCAATTCAACATCCCTAAGGTATTTCTGTTAGTGTTGTATTTTCTTTTTTCCTGAAGTAGAAATGAACTGTTGTTAAAAGTTGCAATAAAATGAAGTATAAGCTTCCATTGATTTTTGTGGTATTTGTTTTTATGGAAGATTAAGTTACTTAAAATTATACAAGATATTTCATGCTTATATGGAAAACAATCTGATCCTATACATGGGTAATTATAATCATACCTTCACCTACATTATTGTCCTGGTCTCTGTTTACAAAATGCCAGTGGCATTACTCCACCTCAGTTACTGAGACAAAGTGAATTTCACTCTTCAGTTTTCAAAAGCCCTGTGTAGGTGTTAGTATCTTGACTCTGAACTAAAGAGTTGGTAAGAGGAAAGAGGGGGGCAGACAGAGATCAAGAGTAAAACAGGGTAGACAAGATGAAACAATGTTGTAATTTGGCAAAAGCCAAAAAGATAGAATTTAGAAAGGAAAAAATGAGAAAGTCCAATAGACATTAGAAGATAGAAAATGAGATACAGTTTTTTTCCAGAACTTCACTTAAACTTGAAACTAGGCCATTAATGCCAAATAACATGTTGAATATCTACATGCTATCTTGTCAATAAAAATATTCAAATGATGCATTTCACAGGAAAGAAAAACACAGATTGCACATGCAACTGTACAATCTAATATTAGTAAGGTCCTTCTAAATGCTAGCATATTATAGAAACATTACTGTAGATGGCATATATGCCCAGTTTTGACCACAGATATACTTGGCAATACCAGAATGCTGCAACTTTTGAGTTAGCACAGACCTGATTGTCCTGAACACTGTCCTCTATTATCCTTTTCTTTGGATTTGCACCCCTTTATTGGGTCTCACTTCTGAGTCAGTCATGAGAAACAATAACTTTTATCCCCCCACCACACTCTTTCCTGATCTTTTACTGAAACAAGTCACCTTCAAAGGCAGAAATAATAGAAAATACACTTTTAAAAATATAATTCATGTCAAGGAAGGAGAGGTGTAGCTCAGTGGTAGACCATGTGCTTTGCATGTGTGAAGCCCTCAGTTCTATCCTCAGCACTGAAAATTTAAATAAATAAATAAATAAAGGAATGAAGGAAAGAAAAAAGGGGAAAAAAAGAATTTGGTAGTCGAGTCTTAATTAAAGTGTGCCTGTGTAATTTATCTATGAAAATTGCTCCAGACTGATACAATGTAAGAGTCTCTCCTCCAGTTCTTCACCTTCAGAGTTCTGTGAAGTTGCCTTCTGATCTTCGCTTCTCTAGTCACCTCCCTCACACATCTATCTTTCCTCAGAACTTAATATGACAACTGGAAATTAGTGTACACTATTCCAGGCAGGAAGCAGCTTGCCATGCTCTGTGGGGAGGGGATGACAAACACTGTGAAGGACTCAGAGGCCATTGAGGGGGCCTCAACAGGAGAAGGCAGGACAAGAGAGTAAGGCAGGTGTGCTGAGTCCATGGGAATTCCACACAGGCCATGTACCCATGGACAGATTCCAGGGAAAAGGTTGAAACTAAAATGGAGGCACTTCAAAAATGTCTTTCACTTTGAGGATTCTCATTCAGTGGAACTTTGACACTCTTCTCTGTGCTTCTTTATATTTGATTAACTGGTTTACAAGAAAGTCAATAGCTTTCTCCTAAAATTCTGGGAGTAAAGAAGCAGATGGTCAAGAGTGATCCTAACCAATTAGCAGAGTTATTTGATATAAAGATGAGAAATCAAGTGCCTGAGTCAGAATTCAATGTTGGTATTAGAGTATTCAGTAAATAAATAAAAGTTCAGTTTGCAGAAGGTGTTTCATTAAGCAGAGCAAAATCTCATTATTTCAGACCCTACTCATTCAGAATAAATGACCTTTATTCAAGGATGATAGATATTATTCTCATTTGTCCCACTTTTTATAAAATCTTCACTATATTTTTTCTATGAGCAAACATAGAAGTCCAAGTAGCTATTTACTTACAAATAATTTTCTGAATGCAACATATGATAATTTTCCAGAGAGTAGAGAAAAAGTGAGAGAAAAATTGAATTGTTTTTATAAAAGAAGGCTTTTAAATTTAATTTTAGAATTTAACTTACAGTAAATTTGAATATTTTTGTGTGTACAATTCTAAGAATTGTAAAACATGTGCAGACTACTCATGCAACTATTATCAAAGCATTTCCATCACTATGACTACCAATTTTTTTTTCTTCCCTATGCATTCCCTTCTCAGGCACACTCCATCCCTAAGTTTATCCATCACTGTTCTATTCTCCATGCAAAGATGTAAGTCATTGAATACTAGCTTCTGTCACTTGGAATAATGCCTTTGAGATCCATTTAGATTTCTTAGCATATTAATGGTTTGTTCGTTTCATTGCCGTGTAGTGTTTTATTCTATACATTTACCATGCTGTGTTCTCCATTCACATATTGAAGACATTACATTCCAGATTGAAGCAATGATGAAAGGAGTTGCAAAAAATATTCACATAGAGAGTTTGATGGGAATATAAAATTTCACTTCTCTAGGATAAATACCCAGAAGTCGACGACCATTGTGTGTTCAACTGTATCAGGAGCTGTCAAATGGTTTCCCAGAGAGGCTGTACTAATCCATATTCCCACTAAAAATGTGTGAGGAGTTCCTTGCTTTTGTTCTGGGTATCAAACCCACAGCCTTGCACTTGCTGGGCAAGCACTCTGCCAATGAGCCACACCCCCAACTATTTCATGAAGTTGTTTCATTTCATGCATCCTGTTAAATTTATGTGTTGAACCTTTCTGTTATGTTGACCCTTTATATTAATTAACCTTTCTGTTAACTTATGCTTTTTCTAATTCTGTTATTGATATTGAACAACCTTTATGTGATTTCTGTCTTTTAAAATGGGTTAAATTTGCTTTTTGCCCAGGATGATCTAACTTGGTTAATTTTCTATGTGTACTTGAGAAGAATTTGTATTTTACTGTTTGTGGCTGGTGTATTAAAAAAAAATGTGAATTAAATCCAGTTGTTTGATAAGAGTGCTCATTTCTTTGTTGTACTTGCTGATTTTCTGTATACTTATTCTGTCAATACTGAGAGAGGAAATATCAAACTAGATTGTTGATTTGATTGTTTCTCTTTTTAGTTGTAGGTTTTTTGTTTCAGGATTTTTGATTACACTTTTAGTGTAATTATGACTTCATTAACATGAAATGTCCTTCTTTGTCCTTGGTAACTTTCATTTCTCTAAAGCCTAGTTTGTCTACTTCTAATATAGCTGGTTCCAGTTTACTTTTGATTTGGGGGTTCTTTATTTAATTGAATTTTCATGCACAACTCCCCTTGCTAGCCACATGCCACACCACATCAGTTCATCCTATGGATGAACAGACACTGACATATCACTATCACTTAAAGCACATGGTTTTTCCCATTAGGGTTCCTTCTTGGTGGTGTACATTACATGAACTTCAACAAATGTATGCTGAAATATATCTGCCATTGTAGTATAATAAAAATAGTGTCATTGGCCTAAAAATCCTTTACGCTCTGCCTCTTCATTATTATAATTACTGGCAATTTTTACTTCTCCAGTGTTTTCCTTTTACAGAATGTTAAGAAGTTATAATCATATAGTATGCAGCACTTTAAGATTGTTTTTTTTTTTTTTTTTTTACCTCTTAGTAATATGTATTCAAGATTCCATGCCTATTCCTGGCTTGATAGGTCATTTATTTTAGCACTGAATAATAACCCTTTCCATGGATATACCAATTTATCCATTTAACTACTGAAAGATATCTTGGTTGCTTTCAAATTTTGGCAATATGAATAGAACCACTATAAATATTGACATGCAAGGCTTTGTATGAACATAAAGTTTTCAATGCATATGAGTAAGTACAAAGGATTTCTGGATCATAGAGTAAGTGTTCAGTTGGATAAGAAAATTTCTAGCTGTCATCCAAAGTGGCTGTATCATTTTGCATTACTGCCAGCAATGAATGGGAGTTCCTATTCCTCCACATCTGTGTCAGCATTTGGAGATGTCAGTGTTTTGAATTTTCACCATAGTAACAATATACCAATATCTTATTGTTGTTTAAATTTGCATTTTCCTGATAACATACCATGATGATAATTTTTCCTGTACTTGTCTGCTCTCTGTATATTTTCTTTGGAGAGGAATATGTTAGGACTTTTGCTCATCTTTGTGTTGTTTCTGGCTTTATTGTGGAAATTTTAAGAGTTCACCATATATCTAAAACAACTGTCAATTATCAGATACAATCTTTACAAATAGTTTCTAGCAGTGTGCAATGAATCTTGTTATGACATTGTTTTCACAAAGCAGAAGTTATTTTTAATAAAGTCCATCATATCAATTACTTTTCTCATGATCATGACTTTTGTATTATATCTGAAAATTCATTATCATATCCAAGGACTTCCATATTTTCCAACAACTTTATATCTGCATTTTACCTTTAGGTTCTTTGATGCATTTTTAGTTGTTACTAGCCTTTTTTTTTTTTTTTTTTTTTTTTTTTTTGTGGTACCAGGGATTGAACTCAGGGGCACTTGACCACTGGGCCACATCCCCAGCCCTTTTTTTGTGTGTGTTTTTATTAGAGACAGGGTCTCACTGAGTTGCTAAGTGCCTCGCCATTGCTGAGGCTGGCTTTGAACTCGCGATCCTCCTGCCTCAGCCTCCCAAAGTGCTGGGATTACAGGCGTGCGCCACCGCGCCCGGCTACTAGCCTTTTCTTGTTTCCTTTCTTTTCTTTTTTCTTTCTTTCTTTTTTTGCATGCTTATTTTTAGTTGTTCCGGCATGTTTGTTGTAGAGTTAATAATACTATACTTACCTTTGTTTCTTTGCCAAACATTAGTTGACTAGATTTATATGGTTCTCTTTCTGAACTCTTCTCTGTACCCTTGGGTCGATTTCTGTTTTTCCATTAGTAACACACTGTATTTATAACTGCAGCCTTATTGTAAATCCTGAGGTTGGGAACTATCAGTCCTTCAATTTTGTTATGCTAATTCAATATTAATGTTTTTCTATTCTTTACCTTTTGTCATTTCAAATGCATTTTATAATCAATTTGTCACAATCCACAACATAATTTGCTGGAATTTTGATTGAGAATGCATGAGATCTGTTGATCAACTTAGGAAGAACTGACATCTTGGCAATACTGAATATTATCTGTGGATATATAGTATATCTCCATTTGTTTAATTCTGCCTTGATTTCTTTTATCAGATTTTGTAATGTTTTCATAGAGATATTGTAAATGGTTTTGCTAATGTAAATGAAAGCATATATTTAGTCCTACGTTGCATTTGCTTGGTACTGGAATATAGAAAATGATTGAATTTGTATATTAACCATATATTTTACAATCTTGCCCTGATTGATATTATATTCCATTTACATATATTTACTTGTACACTATGAATAACCATATGCTTGAAATTATTTTCCTGCAGAGAATTTACGTTTTGCTAACATTGTTTGGTTTTAATTTTAAACTTTTTATACTGTCTGACTTTCAATTGGTGTGCTTAGATCGTTTTAATTTACTGTAACATTTGATATGATTGGATTCGATTCTTCTCTTTAAAATGTGTATTTTAGGAGCTGGAGTCGGGGAGCGCTGCTGCTGCTGTCGCTTCTCGCCGGCTCAGACCTCGACCCTCTTTCTGCCCTCCTTGCACCCAGGTGAGCCCGCCCCGAGCTCCCGGGGTGTCCTCCATGTGGTTGCGGAAGTAATGATGCTTGAATTGAACTACTAAGGGTTCTGACGTCCAAACGTGTAAGATCAACAATGGCAGGAAAATCATCGCTTTTTAAAGTTATTCTCCTGGGAGATGGTGGAGTTGGGAAGAGTTCACTTATGAACAGATATGTAACTAATAAGTTTTATGCCCAGCTCTTCCATGCAATAAGTGTGGAATTTCTAAACAAAGATTTGGAGGTAGATGGACATTTTGTTACCAAGCAGATTTGGGACACAGCTGGCCAAGAGCGATTCCGAAGCCGGAGGACAACATTTTACAGAGGTTCTGACTGTTGCCTGCTCACTTTTAGTGTTGATGATTCACAGAGCTTCCAGAACTTGAGTAACTGGAAGAAAGAATTCATATATTATGCAGAGGTAAAAGAGCCCGAAAGTTTTCCTTTTGTGATTTTAGGCAATAAGATTGACATAGCGGCAGGTGTCCACTGAAGAAGCCCAAGCCTGGTGTAGGGACAACGGCGACTATCCTTACTTTGAAACAAGTGCAAAAGATGCCACCAATGTTGCAGTAGTAGCCTTTGAGGAAGCGGTTCGAAGAGTTCTTGCTACCGAGGGTAGGTCAGATCACTTGATTCAGACAGACACGGTCCATCTCCACCGAAAGCCCAAGCCAAGCTTATCTTGCTGTTGATTGTTAGATTATTAATTCATACGTGCACTTAAGGGTGGATATGAGAATTAGTGTTTGCAGCAGTGTATCATCTATTAATAATTTTCAACTAATGTTTATTGTTGCTTCATTAGTTGATGGGAGAAGGGACACATCCACTTTGGAGGAAATCTATTTACTCAGTAACAGCACCTTACATTTATAAATTGTAACGGTTGTCTAATCATGTTTCTTTAATTTAAATATGTAAGTTAGAGCTAATATACGAGATGACCAAAATTTCAACAATTAAAACAAAAACTTGACTATTCTAGAAGATACACTTGGATTGTTTTCCTCCCCCTCCCCTGGGAAAATGGAAAACTACTTTTATATATGTATATTTTTATGTAATTAGCATTCTATTCTTGGTTCAGGGAAGCGACTTCCTAAAGCAATAATGTTAAATATTAAAGATTAAAATCTAATGCAAAAAAATGTGTATTTTAGTATCTCTCATATTCATTTTTTTTCTATTTGGGTTTGGGTTATCTGAACAACTCTCAGCACTATGTTTTAATTTAACGTATTTTGTATGGTTCTTTAAAAATATTATTGATTGAACAAAAACAGCATGATAGTGGCATAAAAAGGGACACATAAACCAATGGGACAGAACAAAGGTCCTGGAAATAAACCCATGTATGTAAGGTGAACTGATTCTTGAGAAAGATTACATTGAAAAAAGGACAGACTTTTTTAATAAATGGTGCTGGGAAACTGGATATTCAAATGCAAAAGACTAAAACTTGTCCTGTATATCTCTATCCTGGTCAGAAGTTAACCAAAGTTGGTCAATAAATGTCAGACCTGCTGCTTGGAAAGTACTACAAGAAAATATTATAATGAAAACACTTTAAGATATTGGAAAAGACAATGATTTTCTGGATTAAAGCCCCAAACCACAATGGGATGATATCAAACTAAAAACTCTATAAAGCAAAGGAAATATCAACACAGTGAGAAGTCAACTTATAGAATTGGAGGAAATCTTTGCCAGCATTTCATATGACAGAGGGTTAATATACAGAATATAAAAAAAGTAATTCAAAACTTAACAAAAACCAAGTCATCCAATTTTTTAAAAATAGACAAATTATCAGAATAAGATTCTAATCAAAAGAAGAAATACAAAACTTCAATCATTACATGAAAAACATTCAGATAGATGCCAATCAAAATTACAAAGGAATACCACCTCACCACATTCTGAATAGTTATGTTATATTTTGTTGTGTTTTAAAACAACATAAATTTATTTTCTTAAAGTTATAGATGATAAAATTCCAAGATATGGGTGTTGATAGTTATTTATTCTGAGACTTCTCTCCTTAGCTTGATGATGTTCAATTTTTTTTTTTTTTTGGTGTTTATTCATATAACATTTCTTCTATGTGCATACATCCCTAATGTCTCTGCATTTTCAGATTTCCTCTTATGTTTTCTCTTGCACTTTTCTTTTTTTTAAATTTATTTATTCTTTTTAGACATACATGAAAATAGAGTATATTTTGATATATTCTACATATGTGGAGTATAATTTATTCTAATTAGGATCTATTCTTTTGTTGTACATAATCTGGAATTTCACTGGTCATATATGAACATAGGAAAGTTATGTCTGATTCATTCTAGACTGTCTTTCTACTCCAATCCCCTTCCCTTCTTCCCTTTTGTCTAATCCAATGAAATTTTATTCTTCTTCCCCTCCCCACCTTATTGTATGTTAGCATCCACATATCAGAAAAACACCATTTGGCCGTTGGTTTATTTAACTTAGCAGCATGATAGTGTCCAGTTCCATCCATTTATCAGCAAATGCCATAATTTCATTCTTCTTTATGGCTGAATAATACTCCATTGTGTATATATACTACATTTTCTTTATCTTTTCATCTGATGAAGAAAATCTAGGTTCATTCCATAGCTTAGCTATTGTGAATTGCGTTGCTATAATCATTGATTTGGGTGCATCACTGTAGAATGCTGATTTTATGTCCTATGGGTATATACTAAGAAGTGAGTTAACTGGGTCAAATGGTGGTTTCATTCCAAGTTTCTGAGGAATCTCCATAATGCTTTCCATAATGGTTACACCTATTTGCATTCCTACCAGCAATGTATGAGTGCACCTTTACCACCACATCCTTGTCAACAATTATTGGTAATTGTGTTCTGGGTAATTGCCATTCTGAATGGAGTGAAAAGAACTCTCAGTGTAACTTTAACTTGCATTTATCTAATTGCTATAACTGTTGAACATTTGTTTATATATTTGTTGAAGATTCATTGATAACTATATTTATGTGGTTGTGTCTCTGTTTCTTTTGTTCTATTCCATTGGTGGTCATGCCTGTTTTGGTGTCAATACTATGAAGTTTTTGTTACTATAACTCTTTAGTATAAAGTAAGTCTAGTATTGTGATCCCTCCTGCTTCACTTTTCTTGCTAAGGTTTGCTTTGGCTATTGTGGGCTTCATTTTTCCAAATGAATTTTATGACTGCTTTTTCTATTTCTATGAAGAACATCCTTGGAATTTCAGTAGGAATGGCATTAAATCAGTATAGTACTTTTGGTAATTGGCCATTTTGACATATTCATTCTGCCTATCCAAATACATGGAAGATCTTTCCATTTTCTAAGATCTTCAATTTCTTTTTTTAGTGTTCTGTAGTTTTCATTATAAAGGTCTTTCACCTCTTTTGTTGGATTCCCATGTTTTTTTTTTTTTTTTTTTGAGGCTATTGTGAATGGGATAGTTTTTCTAATTTCTCTTTCAGTTGATTCATCATTGTTATAAAGGAACACAATTGGTTTATGGGTGTTAATGTAATATCTTGCTACTTTGATGAAATAATTTATGAGTTCTAGAAGTTTTCTGGTGGAGTTTTTGGATCTTCTAAGTATAGGGTCATGTTGTCAGCAAATAGGGATGGATTAAACTCTCATTTTCCTATTTGTATCCTTTTAAATTCTTTCTTTTGTCTAATTACTTGGGCTAGGATTTCAATGACTATGTTGAATAGGAGTGGTGAAAGAGGGCATTCCTGTCTTTTTCCAGTTTTTAGAGGAAATGCTTTCAATTTTTCTCCATTTAGAATGATGTTGGCATTGGGTTTAATATATATATAACGTTTATAATGTTGAGGTATGTTCCTATGATCCCTAATTTTTCTAGTGTTTTTAACATGAATGGATGCTGTATTCTGTCAAAAGCTTTTCCTGCATCTATTGAGATAATTAAGTGGTTCTTGTCTTTAAGTCTATGTGATGAATTGCATTTATTGATTTCTACGTGTTGAACCAAATTATATCCCTAAAGTGAACCCTACTTGATTATGGTATACTGTCTTTTTAGTGTTTTTGTTTGTGAATTGCAAGTATTTTATTAATAATTTTTGCATCTATGTTCATCAAGAATATTGGTGTGATGTTTTCTTTCCTTGATGTATCTTTTTCCAGTTTTGGTAGCAGGTGATTCTAGCTCCATAGAATGAGTTTGGAAGGTTCCCTCATTTTATATTGCATGGAATAATTTGAGGAGTATTGGTGTACATTCCTCTTTGTAGGTCTGGTAGAACTCAGCTGAGAATTCATCTGGTCCTGGGATTTTTTTTGATGGTAGACTTTTGATGCCATCTTCAATTTCTAGCAAAGTTTAAATTTTCTTTGTCCTTCTGATTCTATTTGGGTAGGTCACATGTCTCTAGAAATTTGTCAATGTCTTCATAATTTTCTGTTTTACTTGAGTATAGATTCTCAAAGTAGTTTCTGATTATCACCTGTATTTCAGTAGTGTCCATGGTGATATTTCCTTTTTCATCACAAATTTTAGTAATTTGAGCATTTTCTATCTTTTTCTTCATTAGCTTGGCTAAGGGTTTATCAATTTTATCTATTTTTTCAAAGAAACAACTTTTTGTTTTGTTGATTTTTTGATTTTGTTTTCATTTTCATTAACTTCAACTGATTTTAATTATATCCTGTCTTCTACTGCTTCTGAAGTTGATTTGTTCTTCTTTTTCTAGGATTTTGAGAGGTACAGTTAAGTCATTTCTTTGGTGGCTTTCTAATCTTTTAATGAATGAACTCAATGTAACAAACTTTCCTCTTAGAACTGCCTACATAGTGTCCCAGAGATTTTGATATGATGAGTCACTATTCTCACTTACCTCTAATTTTTTTTTTTATTTTATCCCTGATTTCTTCCCCTATCTATTGGTCATTCAATAGCATATTATTTAGTCCTCAGAAGTAGCTTCTATTTTTTATTTTTAACCTTGATTTCTAATTTCATTCAATTATAATCTCAAAAAATGCAAGGTATTATCAATTTTTTTTTGTATTTGTTAAGAGTTGCTTTGTGGCCTAAGATATGGTCTATTTTAGAGAAGCATCCCTGTGCTCTGAGAAGAAAGTGAATTCAGTTATTAATGGTGAAATATTCTGCATATGTCTACGAAGTATAAATTATTGATTATATTTTAGTTCTACATCTTCTTTATTTAGTTTTTGTTTCCGGAATCTAGTCAGTGATGAGAAAGGTATGTTAAAGTCACCAAATATTATTATGTTGTGATTTATTTGATTCTTGAAATTAAGAAGGGTTTGTTTGATGTATGTATATGCTCCATTGTTTGGAGCATAAATATTTAAGATTGTTTTGTCTTGTTTATATGTAATTCCCTGAAGTAGTGTGAAATGGACTTTCTAGTTCCTTCTGTTTAGCTTTGCCTTGAATTCCACTGTATCTGATATGAGGATAAAACACTGGTTTGTTTATGAGATCCATGTGAATGGTATGTTTTTTGCATCCTTTTTCCTTCAGTCTGTGGATGTCTTTGCCTATGAGATGAGTCTCTTGAAGGCAGCATATTGTTGGGTCTTGTTTTCTTAATCCAATCTGCCAGTCTATGTCTTTTGATTGAGAAGTGTAGGCCATTTACACTCAATGTTATTTATTGAGATTTTTTTTAAAGTTGTTCTGATTAGTTATATGTGACAATAGAATGCATTTTGATGTATCTATACAAACCTGAAATATATCTTATTCTAATTAGGATCCCAGTATTGTGGATATACAAGATGGTGAGATTCACTGTGGTTTGTTCATGTACTATGTACATAGGAAAGTTATAACAGATTCATTTTACTACCTTTCCTATTCCCATCCCTCTTCCCTTCCCTTTATTCACCTTTGTCTAATCTACTGAACTTCTATTCCCTCCCGCCAAACCTTCCCATCCCTGTTGGGTGTTAGCATCCACATATCAGAGAAAACATTCAACCTTTGGGTTTGGGGGATTAGCTTATTTCACTTAGCATGATAGTCTCCAGTTCCATCTATTTACTAGAAAATGTTATAAAGTTATTCTTCTTAATGGCTGAGTAATTCTCCATTGTGTATATATACCACATTTTCCATTCATCTATTAAAGGGCACCTAGGTTGGTTCCATAGCTTAGCTATTGTGAATTGTGCTGCTATAAACATTGATGTGGATTTGTCACTGTAGTATGCTGATTTTAAATTGTTCGGATATAGACCAAGGAGTAGGATAACTGGGTTAGATGGTGGTTCCATTCTTATTTTTTTGAGGCAACTCTATAATGCTTTCCATAGTGATTGTAACAATTTACAGCCCCACCAGGAATGTATGAGTGTACCTTTTTCCTACATCCTCACCAACATTTATTGGTACTTGAATTTTTCATAATTGCCATTCTGACTGAAATGAGATAAAATTTCAGTATAGTTTTTTTTTTTTTTTTTTTTTTTTTTTTTTTTTTTTTTTTTTTTGTGGTACCGGGGATTGAACTCAAGGGCACTCGACCACTGGGTCACATCCCCAGATCTTTTTTGCATTTTATTTAGAGAGAGGGTCTCACTGAGTTGCTAAGAGCTTCGCCATTGCTGAGGCCGGCTTTGAACTCGGGATCCTCCTGCCTCAGCCTCCCAAAGTGCTGGGATTACAGGTGTGCGCCACTGCGCCCGGCTCAGTATAGTTTTGATTTTCATTTTTCTAATAGCTAGAGTTGCTGAAACTTTTTTCATATATTTGTTGACCTTTTATATTTCTTCTTTTGAGAAGTGTCTGTTTAGTTCCTTTACTCATTTATTGATTGGGTTATTTGGTTTTATGATGTTAAGCTTTTTTAATTTTTTTTATATCCTGGAAATTAATGCTCTCTCTGAGGTGCATGAGGCAAGACTTCCTCCTGTTATGTTATGTTTTGGATCGTAAATGTTTCCCCAGGGTTCATGTGTTGAAGTCTTGGCCCCTAGCTGATGACCCTATTGGGAAGTGGTAGAATTTTTAGAAAGTAAGGACTAGTGAAAGGAATTTAGGTCACTGGGGAATTACATCTAATGACCCTAATCCTTTCTCTCTCCCTTTCTCAGCTACCAGTCAACCACAAGGTAAGCAGCTTTGCTCTGTCCTATTCTTCCTGTCATAATATTTGGCCTTATCACAGGCCCAACATGATGGGGCATGTAGCCAAGGACTGAAACCTCTGAAACAATAACCTATTTTTAAGGTATTTATCTCAGATATTTTTCAGAGACAAAAGCTAACACAGTCAAAGAAAATAAAGTAGAAAATAAAATAAAAGGAATGTTTAGACACTGTTAATGGGAATGTAAGTCAGTACTGGCAATAAGGAGGTTCTTCAAAAAAATAAAAATGGAACTACCATAAGATCCAACTATTCCACTTCTTAGTGTAAAGCTAAAGGAAATGAAATCAGTATACCAAAAAGATACCTGCATGCCCAAGATTATTGTGCCACTATTCAAAATAACTAAGACATGGAATTATCCTATGTGTCTATCAAAGGCAAAGGAATAAGGAATATGTGTCATATATATATACAATGGAGTGTTACTCGGCCATAAAAAAATGAGGTCCTGCATTTGCAGCAAAATGTATGGAAGGGGAGAACATTGTGTTGGGTAAAATAAGCCACACCCAGAAAGACAAGCACTGCATGTTCTCATATGTGGAAGCTAAAAAAAGTTAACCTCAAAGTAAGACAGTGATTGCTAGAGATGGGAAGAGTATAGGAGGGTTAGGGTTAAAAATGAAAAGTTGTATTTGATCAGAGCATGCTATGCGCATACACAGGATTATCACACTAAACTTCATGAATATGTAGGATTAATTCATATTAAACTTAAATTGATTTTGAAAAATAAATGGGAAAATATTGCTCTAAGAATTATAGTGTACGTGCTTTACCTTCACAGTTTACTTACAATAAATATTTTATTATTTAAGTTGAATATAGAAGTCTTACAACCATATAAGTCTTACAACCTTTGTCTCATACATGTTGTAGGTCACTTATGCATCAAATCTATATAAAAAATTCTATAAATAAAAAAACAAAATATTTTAAATGTAAAAAAAAAAAAAACTTTCTGCAAATCTGTTTTTTTTTCAACCTTCTTTCATACTGTGAAGATCTCTGTAAGGGAACAATAACATACATTATTTCCCCATATATTTGTCATTTCTGCTGCTTTTCCTTCAGGTATGATGTTCCAAGGTGCCTTTTATTATCCTTTTTAACTCAAGAGCATCCTTTGCCAGTTATTTGAGATAAAATATTCAGACAAGAATTGTCTTACTTTTCCTATTATTGAAAATTTCACTCCAATACCTAATCGTTATTTTTGCTGGGTATACAGTTTGAGGTTGGGAGTTGTTTTTCTTTTAAGCATTCAAAAATTGTTTTTTTCAATTCCTTTTGGTCAACATTCAGACATGCCATTTATATTCTTTTGAATCTTTGTTCCTAATAACCAATGTGCCATTTGTGCCATTTTTCTGTTTAGAAAAAAAAAATTAATTTGCCATTATTATTCAGTAGTATGGGGATGTTGAGAATCTTGAATTGGTATGTTTATGTCTTCTGCAAAATTTGGGGAGTTTTGTTGTTTTATTTTTTCACATTTTTTCAACACTACCTCTTTGACCACTTTTGTGATTTTAATGAAAGAAAAATTAGATATTTTGATATTTTCCCCTAGTTGTCTTATACTCTGTTCATTTTTTTCTACCTATACTGAATAATTTATTTAGGTCTATCTTCAAATTCACTGACAATTTTCAGTCAAATAGTGGCCCCAAGGAAAGCTATGTCCATGCACTTACTCGTAGATTCTGTGAATATGATCTTATTTGGAAAATGGTTTTTAGAGATATAGCTAAGAGACTTTAGATGAGTTCTGCATGACAGGTATCCTTAAGAGAGACATATATTAGAGGTGGAGGCAGTTGACAATGGAGGTAGATAGTAGAGTGATAACAATCACTAAGTCAGGACCTTCAACCATAAAAAAAGTTAAAGAACAGAATCACCCATTAAGCTTCTCAATGAAGCACAGCTCTGCTGATTCCTTGATTTTAAACTTCCCACTTCCAGATGTGAAAGAATAAATTTCTGTTGGATTTAGCCATCAAATCTGTGGGTAATTGGTTACAACAGCCACAGGAAACTAATGTAATAAACTAGTTCACCAATCCAATGTTTCTTATTGATACTTTGTTATTCTTTCTATTAAAGTACATTTTAGTCAGCTTTTATTGCTGTGACCAAAAGACCTAATATGAACAATTAGAGGAGGAAATCTTGGCTCATAATTTCAGAGGTTCAGTCAACAGTTGGCTGACTCCATTAGCTCTGGGCCTAAGATGAGGCAGAGCATCATGACCGAAAGGCATGGCAGAAGAAAAAGGAGCTCAGGAAGTGGCAATGAGGAAGCACAGAGAGAGAGTTCTGTTCACCAGGGACAAAATATAAACCACAAAGGGAAACACCCAGTTATCCACTCCTCTAGCCACACCCTACCTGCTTATAATTACCACCCAGCTGATCCTTATCAGTGGATCAATCCACTAATGAAGTTACAACTCTTGTGATCTAATGATTCACTTCTGGGAATTCTTGCATTATCTCACACATGAATTGGAACCATGTTTAGTTTGGGATGAAGTCAGCCGTAGCTCAAATCCAATGTCTAGGGATCTCTTTCTCAAACTCTACTCTTTCTGCAATCCCCCCCAGTATTTTCTGGTTCTCTTGTCTTACCTTCCTGTCATCATGCAAGCAAGTTAAGATTTTGATTGTCTCACCCTGTTGTCCTTTTCCTATGGCTGCACCCATATCAGGGCTTCAATGACAGGTAGAACCTTTTTGCACAACTCCTCAGTTCAGAGGGGAGAATTCGCTCTGTAGAGTTTTGACACTTTTGTCACTATCAGCATCATATTGCTTGGTGGCTGGGGTATCAAAAATGAAGGAAAAAAAAAAAAAGAAAAGAAGAGTGCAGGATAATCCCCACAGCTTGTGGTGAAGCTGAGTTCAGGATAAGGAATTCTGGAGGAAACTATGTAGCTATCCTGACAGTTCACTTATGGCTTCAATCCTGGTGTCTCCCCCAATCTCTCTGCTATATTTATACTTCATCATCTCAAGAGCTTCTCCGTGTATTCTGCCTAGTTTTATAAATATATTCCATATGGGGGGGGGGAAGGATTTACTGTGAATAGTAAATGTATGATCCAACAGGATGCAAATGAGAAATTACTGATGTTGCAGTGACATCTATGCTATGCAGATGAAGTGATGAGGGTACCAACCATAAGGGACTGATGAAACATTTTTGTGGGAGCTTCTTTCATTTGTGAAAATCTCCTGAGTTTCAATGGTTAAATATCATCCACTTCAAAGCAGAAACCACTAAAGTAGAGAAGGCTGAAAGAAAAAATTGAGATCTTAAGAACAACCAAATTGTACAATGGCACATGTGAACTTTTATAATACAGCTACTAAAATATCTCATCATTCTCATTCGAAATCCTGATTATTGTCAATTCTTTCATATTGGTGTCTCTAGTCCTGTAACCAAAATTTTGTAGATGTACGTGTATATGTGTGTATATATATATTTGCATAGAGATAGTATATAAATACAATTTAAACATATATGTGTATGTGTATATACTGTGTATATATTATATAGATACATACAGATATACTTACACACAAATATGTTACAGGCACACACACACATACACATCTAAATAGAGACAGAAAAACAGAGAAAAGCTCTAATTTTTACTATTTTCAATAAATGTATGCATTTTAAATGTTTTTTGAGTACTAACCAAATAAAATATTTGTTTTGTTTCTGTTAAAAACTTGATTTTTTTTTTACTCTTAGAAACTTAATTGTGATGGATCCTATTATTCAATGTAACATCTTTGTGTATTACATGTAGTGTATATCATTTTATATTGTGTGCACTGTAACAACTTTTCTATCACAGTAATTATTGTGTCAAGCTATCTAAGTATCAGTAATTTAAGACAGATTAATTACTGTACACTCCTTGGGAAAGATGGTTTATTATTTTGATAATTAATATATCTTAGTAAATACAGGTTTTCTAAATGCTTCTCCTGGGGTGGGGGGACTTTCAGATAAGCACTTGCAAATGGAATGGTCTTATAGGTTGCATCTATTTAAAATTCAAGAACACTAAAATTGGATTTCTTCCCACTCCAGTGTAATTCAGATTTTTAACTAATTTAAACTGCCATCTCATTAGTCCTGGATTTCTGAATCTTGATTATGCTTGTCCTGAGTCTCAGTTTTGGTTATTGTGCAGTTCCAAAGAATAATTCCGGCTCTAGTATGCATTACTCTGTCCAGTTAAGCCCTTGAGCCTTTCTCTTCCAACTTTAAAGACATCAGTTCCAGCAGCAATTGCTGTTTTATGTGGGAAAAGTTTTTAAGATCTTCTTCAGCTGTGTCACCTCAAATTTAAACTGTCACCTGTGGTCAAAAATGTGGGCTTTAAAGCCAGGAAATTCTATAAAGCTTATTGTTTAATAAGCAAGAAAGCAAGAAAATTTTCTAAGATGATTTCCTCCATGTAAAGTGCTACTATGTCCTCTGTTGTGCGCTTGGCATCAGGCCAACAGCAGACATGAGGTTTCGATATTACTTGGTTTAATTGTCAGAGGAAGGGGACAACAAACCTCAATACTAAGAAACACACTTTCTTAGTATTTGCATCTTTCTGAAAAGTTTTATCTGATGAAGTTAGATTTTGTCATTTAAAGGACATAGTGTTTTGGCAATATTTTCTAGCTTTCTAATATAAATGCAAATCTGAAATTTGTCTAACATGTAGGCATGTTACCTAGTCAATTATATGGTTTGATTTAAAAGACAGCAAGGATATATATCAGCTCCTCCATTGAGCTTTATCTCAAAATAACCTTTTTTCTAACTCTGCTGAAGTTTACTTTAAAATCTCCATCATCACTATCAGCAGCTAAGCTGGTCAGAGTTTTAAGGACCTATGGGCTCAGAAAGATATGGAAAGTAGCAATCAGCTTGGGAGTGGGCGTTCAGTTCGGATGAAGGATCAATTACTCCATGTTCTAAAGTATAGAAAAAAGCAAACACCAGGGCAGTCACTGAACAAATAAAACAAATGGAAGTGGAAATGAGAGAGATTCCAAGAGGGGAGAAGGAGTGTACAGGTGTCATAAATGGAGTATAATCAATTTAGGGTTAGACATTTATAAATCCATATAGCTCGCATACAACCAGACTTGAATTTCCACATGAGTACAATTTGAAGTTAACCACTCATTACTTACAAATACACACATAGCTCTCACATGCTACTCACAAGCTTGCTGAGTCAAAACTCAGTTGTAAAAAAGTCCAACGCATCAACTGTCATGAATGCATCCCATTAATGTGCAATATTAATACCAGAAATCAAGGGCAGGAGGGAGAAGATGTATATAGGAACTCTGTAATTTCCACTCATTTTTTTTCTGTAAACCTAAAACTAAGCAGAAAGTTCTATTAATCAGTTAAAAAGGGATAATCTAAGATAGATGCAATTCATGGGATTTTTCTCAGGATAAACATTCTTTTTAAAAATTTTTTATTATTCTAATTTGTTATGCATGTTTGCAGAGTACATTTCATATTACATATAAAGAGCACAGTTTTTCAAATTGCTGGTTTTATATAAAGTATTTTTACAACAATTGTGTCTTCATACATGTATTTAGGGTAATCATGGATAACTCAGTCTGCCATTATTCCTATCCTGTTGTCCCCTCCCCACCTCCCCCCTCCTTGTTCTATTTAAAGCTCTTTCATTCTTCTCATCCCCACTCTCTTGCCTTTATAAGTTAGTATCTTTAGATCAAAGAGATTATTCGCCTTTGGGTTTTTGGGATTGGCTAACTTCACTTAGCATTATTTTTTCCAACTCCATCCATTTACCTGCAAATTCCATGATTTCATTCTCTTTTAGTGCTGAGTAGTGTTCCATTGTGTATATATGCCAAAGTTTCCCTACCCATTTATCTGCTGATGGGCATGGGGATTTGTTCCATATTCTAGCTATTGTGAATTGTGCTGCTATAAACATTGATGTGGCTGTGTCCCTGTAGTAAGCTGTTTTTAAGTCCTTTGGGAATAGGCCAAGGAGTAGGATAGCTGGGTCAAATGGTGATTCCATTCCAAGTTTTCCTAGGAATCTCCATACTACTTTCCAGATTAGCTTCACCAATTTGCAGTTCCAAAACCTTGCACCTAAAAGAAGAAAAAGTAGGCCCAAATCTCCATCATGTTGGTTTAGGCCCCAACTTCTTCAATAAGACCCCTATAGCACAAGAGCTAAAACCAAGAATCAATAAATGGGATGGATTCAAACTAAAAAGCTTCTTCTCAGCAAAAGAAACAATCAGTAAGGTGAATAGAAGACCTACAGAATGGGAGCAAATCTTTACACAAGCACATCAGATAGAACACTAACCTCAAGGATTTATAAAGCTCTTAAAAGCCTTACCACCAAAAAAAACAAATAACCCAATCAATAAATGGGCCAAGGAAGTAAACGGACACTTCTCAGAAGATGATATGCAAACAATCAACAAATATATGAAAAAAATGTTCAACATCTCTAGCAGTTAGAGAAATGCAAATCAAAACAACCTTAAAATTTCATCTTACTCTAGTCAGAATGGCAGCTATCAAAGTAAATAAATAAATAAATAAAAAACAATAAATGCTGGCAAGGATGTGGGGGAAAAGCCACACTCTTACAGTGCTGGTGGAACTGCAAATTAGTGAAGCCAATCTGGAAAGTAGTATGGAGATTCCTAGAATAAACATTTCTTTAGAATAACTTTTTTCTGAAAAAGCCAACAATCCCATAACCCAGTACCACTAACATCTAAGCCTTTGCGGCATGCAGTGGACTATGGGTTGGAAAGTGAAAGCCATTTTTTTTTTTTTTTTTACTAAGTTTGTTTTTCATGGAGAAAGCCATTGGCTTTCCTCTCAAATAATCAGCAGTGACTTCCTGGTTGATAACTTTAAATTATCTATTTGTGACTTTTCTACTTGGAGAAGGTGGTCTTCCAAAGGAAGAACTTTGGAAATTTTATAGACTTTGAAATGAGAAAACGAAACAGAGCAAGTATTGAGAAAAAGGATATGCCCATGACTAAGCCTCACCAGGGGTTCAGAAAGTACTGGGGATGGAGGGAGAACCACTCTAAGCAATTTTGTATGATAGATATTATGAATAAGCAAATACAGCGTAGTAGCCAGTGGAACTAACATTGAGTGAGAAAAAAATAAATTACCTAAAAGTTATTAGAAGCCAAAATTAATCACTTCTTTAAAGTATGAAAGCATAGTATGTTGTGGACAGGGGCAGGGCCCTGAAAAGAATAAGTCATATCATCCACAGATGCTAACAGTAATATCAGAACCCCCAGGTTGAATCTGTTTAGTGAAATATTGTAAGCATCCCTAAACTGAGATCTGGAATGGTCCAAAGTCCAAAATTCTTTGAGTCGTGACATGACATAGCAAATGGAAAATTCTATCACCTGACTTCATGAGATAGCTTGCAGTCAAACTGAAGCATGCCAAAAATATTGGATAAGATATTTATGCAATATTACCTTTAAGCTGTGTTTGTACCTGGGTTTATGGAGCACAGAGTACTCATAACAACCTTGACATCTATGCAATATTTATATTCATTCTCATTACACAGAAAAAGAAGCTAAACTTAGAAATGTAAGAACATTAAGTTAACCAGCCTAAGGACACAAAATTAAGATGTTGTCATAATTTGTATTTATCTGATTCCAAGTTCTTTTATGCTTGTGCAAGTTGAGTCCTGACTTCCTGCCTATCTGTATGTATATGAGTGATGTTTGATTTTTATAAATTTTCTCATGTTATTTCATTGCACTTAATTCCTCTGAAGCTCTCTCTTTCCTGTATATATTACATGACTCCCCTATAGAAATGTCAATCTTAGAAGAATGCTGTGAAGATTAAAAAATTATGGTTGTAAAAGCCTTGGTACTGGGCCTGCAATATCATAGGTGGTCATTGGTTGGTACCGAATGATTAAAAAAACAAAAAATCCTAGCCTTCCCAATCCTCCTTTGGATAAATTCCTTTGGAAAGGATTAGTATACTACTTTGCTTTTTCAGTAAATTAGTCCACAGTTTTTGGACCCCAGTCTTTGCCTCCATTATCTCATGATAGGTTAGTCCCCTTCTCCTCTGTAACTTGAAATAGATTGAGTGCTATCAATTGCTAGTCAAGTCACTTCACTTTCTGATTTGGAAATGAAATGAGTTTGTAGATCTCCATCTGTTTCTAAAAGGAGCTATTATTTGTGATTCTACTGCTTTAACTTTATTTTCCCTAAATGGTAACCATTAATATTACTTAGAGTGATTTCCATTTAAATAGCATTTGTAACCTGAAGTGTGTGATTCAGTTTTCCTAATATATTTTCTTTAAAAAGACAAGTGTCTTTTAAGGTTAAATGTTAATTTTATCTTTAAATATTATTTTTATAGGGTTTTTGGTTTTGCTTTGTGGGATTATTTTTGATGAGATCTAGACTCACTGATTTACCACAACAAATAAAAATGTAAATTCCCCAGTGAAAATATTTTAAAGGAGACAGTAACAATATACTTCTTGCAAAATTCATTTGTACAGTTCTTTAAAAAAGTTCTGAAGGAATTAATTAGCATGTTTCTATAAAAACCAAGATAATTCTACACAATTCACAGAATTCCCACTGTAAGTGTATTTCTTATCAATATTTTAATTTAATATGAAGAAATATGCTAGATGATATGATTTATGCTATACTCTTTTGAAAGATACCGAGTCCTATGTTGAGTGGACACAGACTTCAACCCTAGGTCTGTCATTTACAGTGGGCCAGATTCTAAGTAGGTCATTTAGCTTTTCTGTTTCTCAGTTTCTGTAGGTAGAGAAAGTGCATGAAGTATTTAGAATAATACTATCCAGTTTCTTATTAAGTGGTGAATGAGCTGTCTTTCTAAAGCAAAATGTCTTATCTTTAACATGGTAGGGTGGGAAGTGGTTTGTGAAAAATGCTGCAGGATACAGTGTCCTGCATCCTCATAGAAGCAGGCTGGGGTGAGAGCAAAGCTGGATGGTGACTGGAGGAAGATCCACCCTGAGTGCTGGTAGCCTGGCCTGCCTGGAGTTCAGGTGCCAGGAGACCAGTCCTTAGGCAATCTGTCCACATCCTCACTGCGTCCCAGTCTGGGTCACATGCTGCTGCTATTTTTGCTTTTCATTTATTTCATATATTATGATAACTCATAGACAAGATAAAACTTGCTGCTTTAACCATTTTTAAGGATACAATTTAGTGGCATTAATTATAGTCCTATTGTTTGCTCAACTGTCACCTATTGTTCAACCTTCACCACCATATCCAAATGTTTTAATATTTCTAAATACACACTCTGTGTACATTAACTAGTATCTACCCTTTCCCCCTACCCTATACCTCATAATCTACTTTCTTTCTCTAAGAATAAACAAAATGTCTAATCAGCCTATGATACACCTTTATGTGGAAGACTCAGAAGAAAGTTTTTAGAGCAAGGTAAGGAAATACACATACATATTTATTTACATATAAATAACTGCATATAAAATAAACAGCTGAAGAATGAAATCAACAGAAACTTGATTACAGGAGGATTAGAGACGAGGAAATGACTCTCAGGCTTGTTATTATTAGTATTTGAGTATGAGAAATGTTATATATATGTAATATATAATAATATGATAAATATAATATCTGTATTTTAACTTGTTTACATTTCTGGCTTGGCCTCAGCCTAAGAGATGGACATGGGCAAAACTGTTGAGAAGTGAGAAGTAGACTGAAGAAGTCATAGGAATAATCTATAATTTTAATCAAAATGTGATGATCTATAATCAAGGAGAAGAAGCTGAAGCCATAAAAGATGTTCCTTGATACATTATTAATCTGCGTGAGCTGTAGTGTCCTTGTTAAAGCTTATGATACTGGGTGAGGTTCGTTAGTGTGTGTGGGGAAGAAGAAGGTGGTGGTTGGAGTTAGAGCATTTGGAGTGATTGCTGGAGCTGGAGAGAGGAGAAGAAAAATGTGAATCCAAGCGATGACAATGATATTGATAACATGATCCTGAGGACAAGACAAGGGATATATGTGAAACTTCAAAGCACAGTAACTGGTGTATCCTATGTGATCAGCCAGCAGTCACTGCCTTTTCATCCTTTATTTCTTCCTTTTATTTTCATGTAAATCAACTGGTGAGAAATCTACACAGCCTCTGCTTTCCTACATCTAGACATAGCAAGTTAGCTATAGCACAGAGAAGCCCATTCTGTTGGGGACCAGCAGCTACATCCAGTGGAGTATGTTATTGGAGATTACTGGATTGCCTGTCAAGTTCCATCCACTTATCCTTGAAATGACTTCTCTTTGGTTTTGGTAACGTTATTATTCCTATTCTTTAATCATTTGATTTGAATGGTGGCAGAAAATGTTGGCACCTGCCCTACAGAATATGAGCTATGGTATCAGAGTGTGCACATGATCCAGTATGGGCCAATCCAAGTTCTTAAGGGCAGTTTAAATACAAGTCAGGTAGAATTCAATCCTTCCCATTGGAAAAAATTCCACTGCATGAAACCTGAGAGCTCTTGTTGTGACATTTTGTTCCATTATAGATTAATCTTAATTAAGAGAACAAACTTGTGTGTAGTCCTAAAATTATGGAAGTTCCTGAGTACTGTTTTAGCTTTCCTAAGTTTTACAATGGGGGCTCAAAATACTTTCTTTTTCTAATTTAAACTGTTTCTATTTGGAATTCCCTTCGTGCAACTGAAGTGTCATATATGTTATAAAAATCTACTTTCTATTTCCTTGTATTTTGATCCTAGCTGTATGAATCAAGCAATTCTATATTGGTGTAGTCTCTTGGACTGCCAGTCATTCTAATATTGAAGTCATTAATATCTTCATATTTTTCTGTAATAATTTGCCATATGATACAGATTACAAATATTTATTTGCTAGAAAAACTGTTTTGAATTAGATGTGTCTGTCAAATCTCTTGGCCTTCATTATATACTCTGCTCTAGTCACCTTTTAAACTTTGGATTATAGCTCTTTTATACCCACTTTCCATCTGTGATCTTATCTCGTTCCTGACCCAGAAAATCATCAACCATACAAAATAGTAATTAAATATTCAATATTAAGTTTTTTTTTGCTTTCCAAATCCATAAAGTTGTGCAGAAACAAAATTTGCTAACTTTATACCCATATTTTATTTCTGTCTCACAGACTTAATAAATTCTTTATAATCCATCAAATCACTCAAATCAAACCTTCAAATAATATCGGCTTTTCTCAATCATATTCCTCATCTGAATCACAGAATACAGGAAATTATTTGATTTGTTTTCTCCATTATCTCAAAAATGATAATAACTATACTATTCTAAATGTTAAGATATGTTAATTAATTTCTACTGTGAATATCTTAAGACATCATGACAATATATCATAGAAACCCAATTATCAATATTCGTTTTACCTTAAATATTATTTTATTATTTTATCACCCCTTATTTCCACTGCCATCACTTTGGCAAACATAATTAGTTTCTTGAATTAGTAAGACATTAATATCCTTGTCATGTCTCACCCTTATCATTTATCAGAATGTTATTTCTAAATCCAAAATTGAATCTCCCATCAGAAATCCTTCAATGGCTCTATAATGGTATAAAATAATCTACAGACATACTTACCCTGTAATTCACTTCTGGCTTATTTATTTTTGTCCTATGGTACAATCTTTTTAAAATTGTCTGAAATAAAAGTACACATCATGCATATGAAAAAAATTTTAACTCAAAACTTGGAACTCCCAAATTGAAAATATTATTTTTCAAGACTTCTGATTTAAGTTTCTGCATTTGATTATGTTGATTTCTGGTGTTTGGGGTTTTTTTATTTATTGGTTTGTTTGTTTTTGTTTTTGTTTGGCAAATAATATTAAGCTCAATCATTTTCTGGAAAACAAAGGCATTAACAATATTCCAATTGAAGGATCAAAGAATCAAAAGGTTGACAATTCTGGGATTGATTGTTAGGCCTTCCAAAGAGCAAATAGTTTTATATCTCAGGATTTGAGCAGTAGCATCAGTCCGAACACTAGAGTCCTTGTAAATTTTAACAAAAGCAGAAATTATTAGCGCTATTTGTTATTTTTCCATTGCAGTGATCAAAATACCTGAGAAGAACATCTAAAAACAGGGAAAGTTTATTTTGGCTCACAGTTTCAGAGATTTAGTCCATGATAAGGCAACACCATTGCTGTGGGCCCAAGGTTAGGCAGAACATCATGGCAGAAGGTTGTGGTGAAGAGTGCTGTTTCCACTATGGCAACCAGGAAGCAAAGAGAGAAAAGGGAACAAGCTACAGAGAAGGTAAATTCTTCCAGGGCACATCCCCAGTGGCCCACCCTCTTCATCCATGGCCCACCAGCCTATAGTTCCTACCCAGCTAGTCCATTTGAACTAGGATGTAGTGACTAGGTTAGAACTCTTCCAACCTAACATTTCACCTCTGAATATTCCTACATTAGCAAAGGGGTTTGGGGGTGACTCTTCATATCCAAACCATAACATTATGGTTGAGGTAAAATAACTATTGGGATAGCCATAGAAGTAAGCTTTGAAAATGGCCAGGAAACCAGGGCAAAAGATCAGCCCAAGAAAGAGGCTGTTGCTGTTCTTGCTGTATGTACCCAGTCTCTCCTCATCTCTTAATGTGCAGTGCTTTCTTTCACTTTGTCCTAGATGGAAAGTTCTCCCATGGGGATTTCATTTGGTGTATTTTCAGTATGTGCTTTTGTTCTAGGAGTTAGGTTTAAAGGCAGGTATTGATTTTTTTTCTTTCTAGAATGGGAAAATGCCCTTTCTTTTACTGATTCACTTATAATTTTGGATTTTAAAATTATTAGAAGTTGCAGTGTTCTTTTTAAAAAGGAGAAGTCAAATATCCTCTATCCTATATATCCTCACCTACTGTAATTAAATATCCGCTTGTACATTTTTTTTCTATGCTAATGTACTCCAAAAATTTAGTTCAGTTAGTTTCATGGCAACTTCCTTCCTTGCTTCACAGCCTCCCAAAACCAGAACAAGTTTGGTAAAGTGACTGTCTCCAATAAAGAAGTAAAAGTCTTGGGCTGTTACCTATTTCTTAGCTATCCACATTACTACCTCATTCCAATATCCAGAAAACACTGGAATGGGGGATCTTAAGAGTTGCCTTTTCCCTTTTCGCGAAGTTTCATTTCTCTCTTGCGTGTTATTCAATGCCAGGGACTAGAACCTGACTCCTTTGATTTTTTCTCTTTTCTCTTCCCAAACTGTATCCTATATCAGCAGCAATGAGCAGACTTAATTTAACATCCAAAATGTTTAATTCTACTTTATTTCCCAATGAAGAGATGAATTAAGATTATTTTGTGGATATTCACCCCAGTGAGTAGGAAACACTTTTCTTCCTTTGAGCCCTTCATCTCTTCTTTCACTACAAATAATTGAGGTCAATGTTCTGTGTCATTTTATATTGCATTGTTTAATCAGATAACTGCCTGTACCACTCTTCCTCCTATTCAGAGAATTAAAATACTCATTGTAGTTGATACTAAGGTAAGATGCTCTTTAGGACAGATGAGCATATTCTACCAGTACTTACACTCAGGGTCATTTGCTTCTACATCTGCTTTTCCTGAAGAGGCACATGGCCCTAAGTGGTGAGCAGAAAGGCCAAGCTCCTCATTAAAAGAAAAGGTTAAGAATAGCAAGTTGAAAATGGTTACAAATTCTTTCCAGGGTCAGCTTTCTTTCCAAGATACATCTATTTGGAGAGTAAAGTGACTCAGTCCCTTATCTCAGTCCTGAATTTAAGATAACTCTGCTTGCCATGTTGGTCCAGAGATCTGCATAGGTCTCCTTGTAGAAACTGCCTCCCTGCTCAGCACTTTTTTGGCAAACATGCTTTCTTCATTTCTTCATAGATAGTTTCCAAGGGCACATCAATATGTTTATTGCATGTACATATCCATCACATAGTCTAGCAGCGATCTTGGATCATAACAACAAATGATTAGCTTTTTATAAAAATGTAAAATATGCATAAGACTGATATATTTATCTCTATCTAGCATATTGATTTCTTATTTTTGTAATATGATTTAATGACAGTGGTGAAACCCACTAAATATTTTTGTCTAATCCACAAAATGTCAATATTATATTAACTTTTGCAGATAATGAAAAAACAATAGGAAATACTTCTCAATATTTCTCAACTCATTTTATGAAGCCAGCATGCATATGATACTTATCCTTGACAAGTGCATTTAGGATAAATAAAATTACATGCCAGTATTTTTTACAAGCACAGATGCAGACATCATAAATAAAACCCATAAAACCAGAACATATCACACCATGTTGAGTTTATTCCAGAAATTATATTTTTCAGCATATACTTTACAGAAATGAGATGTGCCTATAATAAAAACACACACACACAAAAAGAAACAATTATGATCATGGAGACATTAATTGACATAACCAAAAAACAGTAGAAAAGTTAAGTAAAATATGTTATATTTACAATGGAATGATCTGCAACATTGAAAATAAATCATAACTATAATATAGCAACATAGATAAACTTCAAAACATCATGATGTTTTGAATGACCAAAGCCATACACCAAAGAATGTATATTTAATGAATTCCAATATCTATAAATTTTAAAATCAAACACAGAATCTGTAGGCATAGCAGTGAGAAAAACAGTGGCTAGTGAAAGAGAATGGAGTAGCTAATGGTTTGGAGGTGGTAATATGCAAACAGAATAAAAAATTCTCTGCTCATGAGACTTATCGTCTAATTGGAGTTGACAGGCAATAAGTAAGAAAATAAGTAAGATATGTAGGCTGCCAGTTAGTGATAAGGAGAAAAAAAATATATATATATATATATATATATACCAGGAAACTAGAAAGGTGCAACATGTCAAGGTGGAAGTAGGGTGTGAGTGGTGTGCAAGTTGTCTGTTATCATTAAGTTGTCAGGAAGGACCTGACTGAGAAAGGTGAATGTACATGGAGACCTGATGGAGGTGAGCGAGGCAGCTATGTGTGTTTGATGCAGTTGAACAGTTTCAAGCAGAGAAATTCTACTATTTGGCTCATGTTTTCAAGACCTTTACTCTAGCTGCTCTGATGTGAGGTGATGGAAGTGAGCTTGGAACAGGACTGAGGTGATGAAACTGAGGAAGAAATAGCAAAATAATAGAGAGAGCAGGCATATGTGGAAGATACAACTGGTAGGATTTGATGGTGGGTTGGATATAGAGGATAAAAGAATGAACATGAAGTTTGTTTTGCCTTAGAAACTAGATTGTTTCCATTTCCTGGCAGGGAAGTCAGAATTTGGGCTATGGACCATTGGAGTTTGTGATGTCTACTGGACATTCAAATGAAGAGGTCAAATTTCCATCATTGTAAAATTCAGGTGGCATTTGGGCTGACATAAAAATTTAGCAATTATCAGCAAATAGTATTTAAAACCTATGACAGCTACGCCATTTAACATGGTGGAGGTGATGACAAAGGAGTAAGATAAAGAAAACAAGTCCCAGAATTGATCTCTGAGACATTTTGAAATTCAAGTTCAGTCAGATAGAAAAAGACAAGCATTTGGACTGAGAAGAGAAGATAGTAAAGAACAGAACAAAACTCAAAAAAACATAATTGCCTATCATGAAAGCCAAATGAAAAACCAATCTTTAAAAAAATAGTAATGTACAAATAGTAAGAGGAGGATTAGAAAGTTGACATTGGATTGATCTATGTGGGAAAAACTGGTGAGTCTAACAGGAGTGAATTTTGTGTAATGGTGAGGGTAATGTGACGAAGAATAAATAGGAAGGGGCACATTGGAGACAGTGAGGATAGGCAATATTTTCTAAAAATGTGCTCTAACATGAACCAAGAGCTGGGAAGGAGGTGGTGGTAGGTAGAAAATCCAGAAGTTTTTTTTTTTTTTTTTTTTTTTTAATTATCCCCAAAATAGAAGAAATTATGGTGCATTAACTGGTGAACATTAACATTAAAGGGGAAATTCAAGATTGACGTATAGCAGAGAGGATAGAATTACTAGTATAATGGGCTTCAGTAAGACGAGAGAGCTAGCATATAAAGACAAGAGCTGCCTTTGGAAGTACCATGAAAAATTAATACCCAGTCATGGCAAGAAAGTGAAAACATGACTACAGAGGTAAAGGAATTAATATAGTAGCAGGAAATGGATATTCTGGTTATGTGGTCCCCACACTTGCTTTTCTGACTTAATATTCTACTTCTCTTCCAATGTTATCTCTTTATTGTACTTCAAATCAGTCAGATTTTCTCCAGTCCCAGGGAGTTTTTTTTTTTTTTTTTTTTTTTTTTTTGCAGCTCCTTCAAACTTATACACATGTTCCAATCTTTTTGAGACATCCTCTAGCCACCATATAGATAATGGAAACCTCTTATTTTCACTTCCTGCTTTATGGTTTTCTTTATCATTTAGTATCTATGTAATATATTACATTCTTTTATTGTCTCATTCAATGTCTATTTCCTTTGCCTGGTATTGAATGAACAAATGAATTATTTGACCATAGTTCTATTCTACATTTTTGCTACAGAAAGCAGTAACTATGGGGTGGTCGTATTTGTGCATGCTTATGTCTGGTTTACAGTGGTTAGAAGTTATTGTTGATAATACACAATATTTATATTGATTCATTAAGCTATTCCAGGATGTAACAGGAAATGAAATGATTTCATATATCCCAAAGAGACTAGCTAAGCATCATCTTTATATCAAATCAGATACATCTCCAAGAAATGAACAGACTAATTACACACTAATATAAATGCAGAAAACCAAAATAATGTTTTAAAGCATTTGAAAGAGAATAATGTGGTTTTTTCTTTGGGGAGGGGTAACCAGGTAACCAGGGATTGAACCCAGGGATGCTTAACCATTAAGCCACATCCCCAGGTTTTTTTTTCATATTTTTATTTTGAGACAGGGTCTTGCCAAGTTGCTTAGGACCTTGCTCCTTGCTGTGTTGTTGAGGCTGGCTTTGAACATGTGATCATCCTGCCTCAGCCTCCTTAGTCACTGGGATTATACGTATGCATCACTCACTGAGCATTGTAATGGTTTTTGGTAAAGTGGATCTTACAGCATTGAAGTTGAATTAACAGATTAAAAGAGAAACAAAGTTATTATCTTCATCATAGATATTGAAAATTACTTGATAAAATCCAACATCAATTGCAGAGTTAGATATGCATATGCATATGCATATAATGAAACTAAAAAAATAATTTAGCATGTTAAATGGATCTTACCTGAAGCCTCCAGCAACCATTAAGTTTAATATTCAAACATTAAAAGAAGCCACCAGACCAGCAAGTTCCATGTTAACATAGCTATTCAATACCTGACTGACCATTCTGGTCACTACAATAAGATCAATTTAAACAATGTACTATATATATGGGGATGAAAGAATTAAAATATAGTTAATTTGATTGATGAGATTATCTACCTAGAGAAGGAAAGACAGAAAGCTACAGGATACCTAGAATAATTTTAACAAGTGTTGAGTTCTTCACAACATTCACTTAAAAATTTAGTCCATTATCTTCTTTTAAAAGACTATGGAATGCTATATTATCTTCAAAAGTGGAAATATTTATTACTTCAATATAATGTTATCTGTAAATTAATATTTGAATTCAATTCAATTTCATTCAAACTCCTCTCCCCAAAATTCTTTATCTAGAATGGAGATCAACCAATTATTGCCTATGGGCCAAATAGAACTCATTGATTTTGTAAGTGAAGTTTTACTAGAACAAAGCCAAGAGCGTTTGTATACATACTACCCGTGCCTGCAATGTAAAATTGAAAAGTTGTAATAGATACTATGAACTCTGTAAGCCTAAATATTACTAACTAGCCTATATAGAAAATATGTGCTAATCCTTGATAGAGAAGTATAGTGACTTCACATAAGGCAAGGTCATTCATGAAGAAGAATACCATAGTCTTTTCTAAGACATGATGCTTTAAAAACGAAGAAGAATGCCATAGTCTTTTTAAGACATGATGCTTTAAATATATATATATATATGAAGATTAGTCCCATTAAAAAAAGCCATAAAATCCAAGATATAAGCAAATATTCATCTATAGTAAGAATGGAGGTGGAATTGGTTACCATTGGAGCACAAGTACATGTGGAGGAGTGGACTGACATCTCTATCTTAAGTGCCTTTATTGCTTGATTTTTTTCTGGGCATCTATTTCAAAAAATGATAAAAAGGGAAATTGCCAGTTTATGAATATGGTTCTTTTTTCTCTTTCTTGCCCTTTCCTATTGTCTGACCACAGCTCTAACCTTTCACTAGTTCTCATTCCATGCACCTAGAGTGGTGCAGAGAGCAGAGGAAGGGTATGCAGGTAGAATTTGCCTTTCAGGGTAAATTGGGGCCTGCTTACAGTCCTCAGTAGCTCTGGGAACTTGTGTTGTCCTTTACAGCCCCAAATGACTACCCCCCCCCCAATCTGCTTAGTTAGTTCTTAGAGGCTAAAACTCAGGGAAATTTGAAGTGACACTCTGTTCCTTCTGTCATTGTTTCAGGTGCAGAAATTCCCTTCAAGGATCTCACATAGCTAATGCCTCTGATTTCTGGTGCCAAGAATCCATTCAATATTACCTGATTATTTCCACGCTTCTCACACTTCCAACAAAAATCTCTGGAGAACAATTTTCTTTTTCATATTGATCAGCAGAAAAAAATCTGAGACTTACAAAATTCTCAGAAGATTTCATAGTGGTTTTATGTTTGAGCACTAACCATCAACTATTCCCTTAGCCTTATGAGAAAATCTATTTTATTTTTAAGTAGTTTTATTTACAATAAAATTCTTTCCTAAAGTGATTAGAAACCTATCTATCTATGACATTTACTGCTGGTTATAATTTGAGATTATGATCCAAAGAGAGTGCAATTGCCTGTCTTCAGAACAGATGCCCAAGCGTCTCTGATGGTCATTGATTGCTCAGAGATTTTTCTCTCCCAGCTTCACCTTCCTTGGTTTTTCTCAAAACCCTCTCTTCTTTCACCTCATATTCCTGTTTTTATTTTTTTATTTTTTAATTCATATTATTTTCCATTCCTCGCATTGTTTGGATGTACCTGAATCTGGACACAGATTCTTGGCCTTTTATTCTAGGAAAATGAAAAAAATCTTACATTCTTTCCAACAAGGAAAAAAATAATAATAGTCTTTGTCTGTAAATCTGAAGGCTTATCAAACCAAATACCAGACATGTTGGTAGGAGGTGCATTCTCAAGTGGCAGGCTAGATGTAATTCTCAAAGAAATGAGCCTCTGGCCTTTGAACAATAAATTGAAAGGTATGTGTGTCCTTGATAGTTCATAAACTTAGCTAAAAGAGAAATGATTGTTTATCTTTAAAAGAAACATAAAAATTCCTGTCTTGAATTGGGATGATTGAATGACTCTCTATTCCCCAGTTACCACAGTGGCTGTGTCTTGGCTGTGTCATGAGAGCAGCTAGGAAGAGAAAACCCTGATTCTCCGGCTCCCAGATGTTCTCCCCAAATTATGGGAATCCCTCTGTGTATGCTGTTGAATAAGAATAGTCAGAAGTCAACAATGAGAAATAGTGGGTCCCAACTGAGGTCTTGTTCAATGCAGAAACCACACTGAAGGTTAATCTGTAAGTAGAAATATTAATGAGCACCGGAGCAGCAGCGAATGCCTATAATCCCAGCACTTGGGAGGCTGAGGCAGGAGGATCACAAGTTCAAAGCCAGCCTCAGTAATGGTGAGGCACTTAGCAACTCAGTGAGACCCTGTCTCTAAATAAAATACGAAAAAGGGCTGGGATGTGGCCCAGTGGTAGAGTGCCACTGAATTCAATCCCTGGTACCAAAAAAAAAAAAAAAAAAAAAAAAAAGAAATATTAATGAGCACCATATCAAGGCCTATTTCAAATGCAAAAGACCATGAGCCTCTCTTCCTTTGTCCCAGATGTGGGAAAACAAAGGTGTGAAAATGGGATGTGAGGGTGAACCCAAATGGAAATTGACAGGAAGGATTAAAACTCAAATGCAATAGCATTGGTGATGATTTTAATGCCAGTTTTACATAGATTTTGCTCCATACTTTACCCAGAACTATATAAACCCTTAAGCTATCACACCAAAATAGGTTTTTCTTCTATCAAGCCCACTCCCACATACCAACAGTTCTCTCTCATCTCAATTAAGTAAATCCTGCTTGGTTTACTCTTTCTATGCCTTATGGATTTTGTTCTTCAAATTTGTGAGACAAGAACCCAGAAGAAAATTGGTGAGTCAAGGAATCTAGTCTCATTTCAAAATTCTGGTTTCACCTCCTGCTGTCATATGTTCTCCCAGAATCATGGGAATCCTTTTTGCATACTGTCATGTGGGATAACTGTGGGTCTTAAAACTAGCCCTGGCCCACGTTTGCCTAGCTCCCATGTGAACCATTTAGTTTTATTTCTTATTCACTTTATTCTTGAATTCCCAAGGAGCAATACTTAGTCTGCTACTAGCTAATTACTTTTGATCAGGTCATGCTTTTCTGAGTCTCTCTGCCCTGCTTATAGCCCCATCACCAGTGAATACCAATGGCTAAGCATAAGGAATTTCTATTTCCTATAAATATGGATTAGAGATGGCCAACCACTCAGCGGGTTTTTTTTTTTTTGTTGTTGTTGTTGTTTTGTTTTTGGTCATGTTTCAAAAATTACAATTCTATATTACTATTTTTTTGCCAGTATGCAATTTTTAGTAATGTAAAATCTATGGCTGTGTTTCACTGTTTTAAATAGTAAAAGTCTGCAGTTTGACTTCAGTTTAATATATGGAGTTTTTGTATCTTTTATCTTGTTTTAAATACATTATGATTTTTCTGTTGTTTCATTTGGTAACATAGTTTTTCTCCATTAGGGAAACACCATATGTTTAAGCAATAAAGTTTACTTCCCAGATGTTTTACTTCTTTAAAATATAGCAGCTAATTCATTTCCACGTAAAGACGTCTGGAAAATTGATCTTGCCATCTTTAAACAGAAAATATAAATCTCCCTTTCACTGTAAAAAAAAAAAAAAAAATACCAATGGTGGTAAATCATACCCAGTAAAGGGCTAATGGTAAACAATTTGCATTGTAGTTTTGGTGTTGGAACTCAGAAGACAACTGGGTGAGAGATTTTACACTATGCATCTGTAATGTTCCCAAGCCAAACAGAAAATTGTACATGTATTGTTAGCCCTGACAACTGCCCATGCAATAAATTGAATTCTGCTCCCTTCCTGGAAAAAATGGCTAAAGAGTTAGAATTACAAAGACAAACGTGCTGATCATCCTGCCAAAGAATGCCAGAAGGAGGAAGGAGATTCAGTCCATTAATAGGCATAGATTTTGGGGCAGCTCCACTGTTGGATCTAAACTGTAAGTGAGATCTGCTCTTGAAGAGAGTTGAGATCCATGCTGAGAAGAATACAGGCCAAACATTGGCAGTCACCATAGTTTTTTTATGCCCCTGCCTCCTTGGAATGTTTTCATTGCTTCACTTTTTCTTAAACCAGAGAATGAATGGCAGTCTCCTTTGAACTCCACCCTGGAGGAATTCTCTTTCCTCCACAGAACCAAACTGTTATCTTCTAAATATGGCAGAGAAGCAGTTATTTACTAGTGAGGACCAGAGGTCCAGGAGTGTCATGCAACTTTAAATCACTATACCCTAACAGAAAAGAAGGAAACCACAGGATCATGAACATGCAAATGAAATAACTAAATTACTGATATTCATCCATAATGACATAGCACACAGTTTCTTGAAATAAAGGTAGAGTTGATGGGAACAAAACTAGCCAAGGGCATTAGTTTTTTCTAACAAAATAAAACAAAAACAAAAATACACAAAACTCCTGCAAGGAAATAAAGTTTGAATAAGACCCATTAGGGTATAATAACTAGATGCATGATGTAATTAGGAAGAAAATATGAAATTCAATATTTATAATTAGAAGAAAGATAGCAGACTCTTTGTATACACTGAACTTGTAATGTCCTGCAAAGTCTAGCTAATTTAGCAGTAAAATATGTCAGTCTGTGTCCCCATGTGTTTTCTATCATATGGAGAAATCATGATACCTACAGGAAGCAACAAAAATACAAATCCTTCAGGAATGACAATCATAGAAACTGATTACTTATAAAACTAGGAGCCATTGCTGTTGTTATAGTTAATGCATCCTATCAAGTGCTTTGTTGATATAATCCCATAAGATCTTACTAATGATGTTACTTCATTTTCACAGAAAATTTAATATATCTAATTTAAGTTAATGCCATTTGGGAAGAAAAATATTCAATAGAGTAGTTATATTTATTAATGAAGTCATTGAATTATCTTCATTGTCAAATTTTTGTATAAGTGGTCCTATAAAAGTGTGAAAAAATAAGATATGTAAATTTCAAACTGTTCAAGCATAATACAATTTTCACCAATCCTTTACGCAATCTTAACTATTGACATTGCTCAAATAAATATGAAACAATTATAAAAAGTGATCACGTATTTCCAGTGAAGCAAATCTCAACCTATTTCAAAAGCTGGTATAAATTACACCATATTCACTAATCACAATGAAATTAGGATTGACATAAACATTAAAATCAAATATTTATTAACTAATAATAAAGCATGCATTTCTACAGTTTTAGAAAAAACAAATACTAATAAAAATTCAAATGCATGATGAAAACTAAATGATTAAAATATTTCAAATATATATTCAACTAAAATATTAGTAGAAATTCATACATCTAAAAACAAAGAATACAATCAAAGAGCTAAGTCTGTAACAGAAAATTTTAAAAACTAACAGAAGGATAAATTGACATAAGATAAGAGGTAATGAACTAAAATAAATATAAAATTCATAGGGAAACTAAAACCATAATAGTTTGAAATATATATATAAACAATATTGACAAACCAAAACTGTAATAATAATAGTACATAAAGAGATAAAACATATATTGAAGGCATCATGAAGTTCCCATAATTTTAAAAATATTAATAAAAGCTGGGAGAGTAGATACCTCTAATTGGAGCTAATCAGGAGGCTGAGGCATAAGAATACAAGTTCAAGTTTAGCTTTATTGATGTCATGAAAACCTGTCTCGAATTAAAAAATAGAAGGGGGATGTAGCTCAGTAGTAGACTGCTCTGGATTCAATACCCAATACTGCCAAAATAGATTATCAATAGATAATATAATAATATAATATAATATTGATAAACCAGAACTAGCAATTAGAAGTATATTTGGTTTATGATCAAATTTGGTGTATTATTAGAATATCTATTACTGTAATCCATCATATCAACCAGTTAAAAGATCATGTATTTCATAACACATACACATATTATGTACATATTTAACATATGTATATACAAATATACTATATGATTGTATAATAGATAGAAATGAATTTACAAATTTAAACTGCAGTGCATGAAACAGGAATTTCCTTTACAGATAGAGTACCTACCCAAATTCAGAGCAAGTCTTACATACAAAAGACAATAAGCCTCTATATCTAATATTTTGGTTCCTCTTTAACAGCATTCTAGATAACCCAGACAGAGCAGCAACAAATTTTCTTTCCAAGATGATTTAATTGTACTTCACATGCTAAGTCAAAATAAATAACAAATGATTCTTACAAATAAAAGAGAATTTTGTCAATTTTTTGAAAATAAGATAAATTCTAAAAAATAAAAAGTAGTTGCCTTTTTACATATCTAGACCAAAGATAATATAATTAAGAAAAATACAGCATTTATACTATCTACATATAATAAACCCTAGGAAATGAAATGGAGCCATGGAGAAAAATTGAGGTCCTTCCTTCACACCTATTTTTTATAAAGGTAATACTGAATTAATAGTACTTAGATATTTTGTCCATTTGGAAAAATAAATAACTTATATCCTTTTTCATGCAAAATACAAAATTCAATTCTAGTATATTGAGGTCTTAAATATGAAAAGTAAATCTTCAAACAAGCTAAAAGAAAATGAGTTTATTTCTATCACATCAAAGTTGCTATAGATTTCTGACCAAGATGCAAGTATGACAATGAATCAAGGTAAAGACTATCAAGCCCAAATCTCTTTAAATTAAGACCTTGTACTATAACATGATATTAAAAAAGAGTATGAAAGACAGCCTAAAGCAGAGGGAAATTATCTCCCACAAATAAACTAAAAATAGACCTAACAATCTTAGTGTCTCAATGAAAAGAAATTTTGTCACTTATGTTTCAGTACAATTTCTTATTTGGTATGTGGTCTTCCAAATAGTGATTCAGAAAATAAGTTTTTTATAAATGGTTCACCATAACCTGGGACTTTGAAATCCTTGACTAGGTCTTTTGGATGCTGCTGGATGATGATTGTTGTGAGTTATCAGTAACATAGACCAGATTTGTTTGTGTCTTTCCACAATGTCTGAATTTATTGAATAACAAAGAGTTCATAGTCTGTACCTCTTTCAACAGTGGCGGTTCACTGTGTACTTGTGGATCACTTGATAGCCATAAGTCAGGCAATCACAGGTTCTTTTATTCCACTCATAACTACTAAAATCAGTAAGAGTCAAGACATATATCTTGCTTTACATATATGTATATATATGTGTGTGTGTGAGAGAAAAAAATGGCAGATTAGAGAACATTACTTTCCTGGTTGCTCTGCAGTGTGAAACTAAGAAACCAGGTGCACAGCTTCTCAGCAAGGTAAGAAGTGGGTACTTTAACTGGGAATTAATTCTAGATATTCAAAGCAGATTGGGGACTCAGGAAGAGGTTGGCTGTAACAAAGAATTTCCCAGTGCTTCTGCTGCCTGTGGTGGCACCTGCCAGTGCAATGCCCTCTGTGCTAAAATAGTGGAGGGATAACTCATTTAAAGGAACCCACATTTTTAAGAGGTCTGAGGCATTTTGGGGTATTGAGAGGTGAGAGATCAAAGACACTGCCAAACTAACCTGAAAGGTGCCCTGCACAGTATACTTGAGAACAGAGGAAGAAACCATTTTGCAGCTCCTGTACAGGGGAATGGCAGCTGGGGGAACTGAGTCCTGGTAACTATGCCTGGCCCAAAACACAGGTCTGGCAAGCCTGCGTGTCATGGCACAGAGTGTGTCTAAGTGACAAACAGAAAATCAAACATGGAGAGGGATTTATACAGGAGAATACTGGTTGCAAAAACCCACCCAGCTTTGGGTCAGGAATTCAAAGGGGGCTGGAAGGTTGATTGAGCTCAGAGTCTGAACCTGAGAGTCCAGAAAACACAAAATTCACAAGTGACTGAGGAGAACAGGATTGGCTCCTCCATTGAATTATTAAAACCCAGTTTTTTTTTTCCCCCCTGGGGGACAGTCTCCCAGCATAGTCTACAAACTTCTCTGGCAGGGAGGTGTGATGATTTAAAAGCTTCAGGCCAATCCCCATTCAAGGAAGAACCTGAAGCTTACTAAAGCCTAAACCCCTCCCCCAGGAGACCTGCAAATGGGGTTTCCATTCACACTTCAGAAACTGCACATAACACACCTGTGAAGGGAAGCTCAGAGCCTTTTGAGCTCAAATAGAAACAATAAATCACTAACTTTTCATAGAGATCCTTTTTTATTTTAGTTTGCCTTTTCTTTTTTCTTCTCCCTGTTCAATTGTAACCTGAATCGTTCATGGACACTTTAACATATTCATATCTGTTTAATTTATCCCATTCCTAGTATTTTTTGATGGCAATTATTTTTCATGGATCAGTATTTTAAGGACTAATATGTCTGATTTGTATATATCAGTGTTGTTTTTTACTCTTTTAAATTTATTTTTCTATTATTTTTGAACTTTATTTTATATATTTTTCTCTCACTTATCTGTTTTTCCTCAATTCTTTTTTCTTCTAACAGCCAATCTTTATTAATATCTCTTTCACTCTTTTTTTTTACTTCTGTTTTCTCCTTCTCCCTCACAATCATCACATCCTATATCACTTCTTTTTTTATAAATGTTCACCACTTAAAATTTTTAAACCTCATGCAAATATACTGTTTTTACTGTGGGCAATGAATGATTATATCATTTCTATTTATTTTGAGGATTAATATTTATAGATGCCAAAGCAGAAACTGTTTGGTTTAATACTGCAAATGTTTGCATTGGTTATTGTTATTATCTAACTCCTGCTAAACTGTGATATTAGAAACATTCAGTGACACAAAAAGTCCATGGAGAAGAAACTCTGTTACCTCAAACCCATACTGTTAAATAGGTAGATACACAAACAACATGAAAAAATAAGGGAAACAATCATCCTCCCAAAACTAAGTTACTTCAATAACTGGATTCATTGACACCACAGTGGAAGAAATGTCAGAAAAGCAGTTTAAAATGTTTATAGTTAAATTGATCTGCAAAGTAAAAGATGAAGTAAGAAGTAACTTCGGGGGAAAAAAAGAGAAAGCAAAAGATCACTTCAAAAGAGATAGATATTATGAAAAATATCAAGCAGAAATACTCAAAATGAAGGAATCAACAACCCAAATAAAAAATTCATTAAAAATTAAAATTCATTAAAAAGCAGACTAGACCACTTGGAAGACAAAGTTTCAGGCTTATAATACAAAATAAGTAATCTTGAAAATAAAAGTTGACTAGGGAGAAAAGATATTAAGAGACCATGAACAGAACTTCCAAGAAATATGGGATAACATTAAAAGATCAAACTTAAGATTTATTAGGATAAATGAAGTATTGGAGATATAAGACAAAGGAATGAACAATCTTTTCAATGAAATAATATCTGAAAGTGTCCCAAACATTTAGAATAAAATAGAAAATCAAATACAGGAGGCATACAAGACCCCAAATATACAAAATTATAACAGACCCACACCAAGGCACATTATTATAAAAAGCCTAACATACAGTATAAGAATTGAATTTTACAGGCTTCCTGATAAAAATAACTAGTCACATTTAGAGTGAAATCAATCAGGATGTAGTAGATATTTCAACACAGACCCTCAAAGCTAGGTGGTCATGAAGTAATATATAACAAGCTCTGAAAGAAAATGGATACCAACCAAGAATATTATATCCAGCAAAATTAAGCTTCAGAATAAACAATGAAAAAAAAAAAACCTGCCTTGAAAAATAAAAATTGAAAGAATTAACTACTAGAAGGCCTGCACTGCAAAACATACTCAATAAGATATTTCTAGAAGAAGAAATGAAAAATAAAAGTAAAAACCAGCAAAAGGAGAAACTACACTAGAATAGTAAAAGGAGAAACTAAGTCAAATTAAAAACCAGAAATAAATCAAAATGACAAGGAATAAAATCATATCTCAGTAATAACATTGAATGTAAATGGACTAAACACATCAATAAAAAGACATAGATTGGATTAAAAACAAGACCCAACAACATGCTGTCTCTAAGAAACTCACCTCATAGGCAAAGACATCCTGAAGGTGAAGGATGGGGAAAAATATATATATTACTCAAATAGATCTCCTCACAGAGCAAGGGATTCTATTCTTATACCAGATAAAGGGTACTTGAAGCCAAAGTTAAACAGAAGGACAGAGAAGGCTATTCCATACTGCTTAAGGGCATTATATATCAACGTAACATAAGTAACATAACATTTGTAAACATGCCCCATACAATGGAACATCTACATTGAACAAGCAAAACCTGCTCAATTTTTTAAAAAATATTTGTTTATTTAGTTGTACACAATGCCTTTATTTTTACGTGGTGCTGAGGATCGAACCTGGGCCGTGCTCATGCTAGGCAAGCACTTTACCACTTAGCCACAACCCTAGCCCTAAAACCTGCTCAATTTAAGTATCAATAGACAACAAAATAACACTGAGTGACTTTAATATGCTTCTCTCACTACTGATTAGATCCTCCAAACAAAATCTCAATAAAGAAGCTATAGAACTAAAAGATCCAATTAACAATTTAGACTTAACAGACATTGATAGAATATTTCATCCATCAATGACTGAATACAGTTTCTTCTCAGCAGCATATGGATCCCCCTATAAAACAGACCATATCTTAGTCCACAAAGCAAATCTTGGCAAACACAAAAAAAATAGAGATAATACCTTGCATTCTATCAGATCATAATGGAATAAAGTTAGAAATCAACAATAAAATAAAAGTAAAAACCATTCTAACAGGTGGAAACTAAATAATATGCTATTCAATGACCAATAAATAGTTGAAGAAATCAAGTATAAAATAAATTTTAAAAAATCACTTAGAAGTAAGTGAGAATAACATATCAAACAAACAACATATCAAAATCTCTGGGACACTATGAAGGCAGTTCTAAGAGGAAAGTTCATTGCATTGAGCTTATTCATTAAAAGAATAGAAAGTCAAGAAATAAATAACCTAGCATTACACCTTAAAGCCCTAGAAAAAGAAGAGCAAAGCAAGACCAAAAGCAGTAGAAGACAGGAAATAATTAAAATAAGAGTTAAAATAAATAAAATTGAAACAAATAAAAACAACTAAAGAACAATCAACGAAACAAAAGCATTGATGCTTTGAAAAAAATAAATAAAATTAATAAACCCTTAGTCGAGCTAACAAAGAGAAAGAGAAAACTCAAATTACTAAAATTTGAGATGAAAAGGAAATATCACCACAGACACTACTGAAATACAGACAATAATCAGAAACTATTTTGAAAATTTATACTTTAATAAAATAGAAAATCTTGTAGAAATTGACAAATGTCTAGAGACATGAGCTACCTAAATTTAATAAGGAGTACATAGAAAATTTAAAAAGATTATTTTCAAGCAATGAAATTTAAGACACCTTTAGCCGGGTGTGGTGGCACACACCTGTAATCCCAAAATTTGGGAGGCTGAGGCAGAAGGATCGCGAGTTCAAAGCCAGCCTCAGCAATGGCGAGGCACTTACAATTCAGTGAGACTGTCTCTAATAAAATACAAAAACAGGGCTGGAGATGTGGCCCAGTGGTCGAGTGCCCCTGAGTTCAATCCCCGGTACCAAAAAAAAAAAAAAAAAAATTTAAGACATCTTTAAAAGCCTACCAACTAAAAAGCCCAGGCAGATGTATTCTCAGCTGACACCTACCACATCCTCAAAGAAGAAACAATACCAATCCTCCTCAAATTATTCCAGGAAGTAGAAAAGGTGGGAACCCTTCCAAACAAGTTTATTAAGCTAGTATCACCATGATACCAAAACCACACAAAGACATCAAGGAAATAAAACTTCACACCAATATCCCTGACAAAAAGAGATGCAAAAATTCTTACTAAAATACTGGCAAATCACATATAAAAACATATTGCCAACAACATAATTCTATATTTAGAAAACCCAAAAGACTCTACCAGAAAGCTTCTAGACCTCATAAATGAATTCAGCAAAGTAGCAAAATATAAAATTAACACCCATAACTTAATTGTCTTCCTATACACCAATGATTAACTAATTGAAAAATAAATTAGGAAATCTATCCCATTCGCAATACCCCCCCCCTCCCAAAATAAAATACTTGGAAATCAATCCAAAAAAGCAAGAAAAGATGTCTACAACGAAAACTACAGAACACTAAAGAAGAAATCGAATCAGACCTTAGAAAATGGAAAAATCTTCCATGTTCTTGGTTAGGCAGAATCAATACAGTCAAAATAACCATACTACCAAAAGCACTATACACATTTAATGTAATTCCTATTAAAAATCCAATGATGTTTTTCATAGAAATAGAAAAAAAAAGTCATGAAATTCATTTGGAAAAACAAGAATCCCAGAATAGCCAAAACAATCCTTAGCAACAAAAGTTAAGCAGAGGCATAACAATATCAGCTCTTTAATTATCCTAAAAGCCTTTAAGAACAAAAACAGCATAGCATGGGCAACAAAAACAGGCATAAAGACCAATGGAACACAATAAAATTCACAGAGACAAACCCACATAAATATAATTATCTCATCCTAGACAATGGCACCATAAATAAACATTGGAGAAAAGATAGCCTCTTCAAACAATGGTTTTGGGAAAACAAGAAATCCATATTTAGTATAATGAAATTTAATCCCTATCTCTCACCCTGCACAAAACTCAACTCAGAGTGGATCAAGGACCTAGGCATTAAACCAAAGACCCTGCACCTACTAAAAAAAAATGTAGGCCCAACTCTCATGTTGGCTTAGGAACTGCCTTCCTCAATAGGACTCTTATAGCGCAAGAAGTAAAATCAAGAATCAATAAAAAATTGGGCAAAATATCTACCTGAATACTCATTGCTCAAAAGAAGACATTAAAGTGACCATGGGGAAATGCAAATCTAAAAAAAAACTAAAATTAAAAACTAAAATGAGGTATCACATCACACTTGACACAATGGCTACTATCAAAATGATAGAAGATAACAAGTGTTGGTGAGGATATGGAGAAAAGGGAAGGCTTATGTGCTGTTGGTGGGAATGTAACTGATTTGGCCATTATGGTAAATAGTATGCAGCATCCTCAAATTTTGAAAGGAAAGAAGCCATCAGGATTCCAGTGATCTCACTACTAGATATATCCAAAGAAGATGAAATTAGAATATTAAAAAGATTTCTGCACTCCCATGTTCATTACATTATTCACAATAAAATTTGCAAGATGTAGAAATAAACTAAGTATCTATTAAAGGATGAATGGATAAAGAAAATGTGTTAAATATGGAATAGAATTGAATGGAATGTTCTTCAGCCTTTAAACTGAAGGAAATCTTGTCATTTGCAACAACATGGATGAACTGTGAATACCTTATATTAAGTGAAATAAGCAAGGCACAGAAAGACAAGTACTTCATGCTCTGATTTATATGTAGAATCTAAAAATCATTAACTCACAGCAGTAGAGAATGAATGGTGTTTACTGGAAGATGGGTAAAATATCTGGTCAGTACTCAAAATTGCTAGGGTCATTTTAAAAAATAAACAAAAACAATACTAATAAACTGTCATAGAAACAGAGAGACTACATTGATATGATGATTAAATACAGTGTGGTACCTGGATTGGATCCTGGAACAGGAAGTGGAAATTAATGAAGAAACTGTCAAAATCCAATTTTATTTATAATCTTTAGATTAGATTGTAGTTCAGTTAGTAGTAATGTACCATTGTGGGTTTCTTAGTTTTGCAAATGAACACAATGAGGTAAAACTGAAATTGAGTGAGGTATATATTGGAAATTTTTGTGAACTCTTTACCACCATTTTTGTAAATTGGAAATTATACTTTAAATATATATTTTTAAAGTGAATTTGCAAGTAGGAGAATAGACAGTCTGGGTGACGGGTGCCTGATTTTGGAGTACTTATTTATGCTTGTGTCAATGTGTACCTTAGGTAGCACAAAATACTTTACTTGGTGGCAAAATGTTTAAAGAACTGAGAAACAAGAAATTTTTGTTGGATATCTTCAGGGACTTAATTGTATTAAGGCTTGAGGTGAGGTGAAAGGTGGTATTGCAGATGACTGACAATTGATGAAAGATGAGGAGCAACTGAGATGTTGGTAGGTGAAGTGAACTAGAATAACATTGTTCTTTTTGTCAATGAATGGGTGGGGATATTTTCCAGAGCAAGCAGGACTGCAACCCATTCACCAACTAAATTTGTAGAAGTTTTAGAGTAGGAATTAAAATGGGAGGTACCACCATTTGAGAAGGTTAGAACAGAAATGATGAAATGAGGAAGACAGAAAATCCAAAGAAACATTGGAGATGAGAACTCAAATTGTCACAGCCAGATTCACAGTAGCTCAATGATTTTTTTGTCTGTTAGTATCTTTATCCTTCCCACAGTGAATATGGTTGACCTATGTCACTAACAAAATACTATGGAAATAATCATTTGTGACTTCTGAGGCTTGAACTAAATCATCCTGCCTCCCTCTTTTACTGTACCCTTGACCTGTTACTGTGGAGGAAACTAGCTACCATACTATGATCCCTGTGGAGTGGTCCCTGAGGGGAAAAGTTGCTGCCTCCTTCCAATGGCCACTGCCAGCTCCCCAGAGTCATGAAGGAGCCAATGGGATACACAGTCTTGGTCAGACCCTAACATGGCTGCTGTTCCACCCACTTGCTGACAGACACCTGTGAGAATCACCTGGGTAAATTGTCCCAACTGAAACTGTATGAGATCTTAAATAATCATTGTTTTTATACTCGACTACTTTTGGAGGATTAATGTATTATGTGGGGTACAGATAACTCACACAATATAGGGGAATTAATTTATTGTGGATTCACAAGTCATAGCTGAAGTATTTCAAAGGTGGGGAAAGTTTGGCAGTTGAGATTTTTAACCAACAAAGTGAAGGTGATCATTTCAGTAATTTGAAATATACCTTTCAACTCTATCATTTTGTGATTCAATTTGCTTTTATTGGGTGTGAAATACACTCACTCTAATGTTTACTATTACTGAAAGTCGCCCTTTGATTCTGGTGGGTTCATGCTTTGATTGATGATGAAGTCATCTTTGACTTAAGCTTTTGTTGTCTACAAACCTCATGGAATGTTTTTGTTTTCTTCCTTTTATTTCTGCCTTATTGTAATTTAAATCACCTATTATCCTGCACTGCAAGGAATATTGTTGCATTGTATTTTGTTAAAAGGGGACTAAAGCTTAGTTTCATTGTACTGATCAGAGATAAGACCTACAAGTGTTATGAATATATAACTCCCAGTCAGAATTTGAATGATGTTCAATGAATGCAAAGAGATTAGGCCAGAAAGGCTTTTAAACCTAAGTGGTTAGGGAAATTCTAAAAGAAACAGCTATTTACATTCTGACTTATTTTAATGATAATAGCAAATAGAATCAAAAGATTTTTAGGGTCTGGAGAAATCCTTTGCTCCATTCATCTCTCCTTCTTCTAGAAAATTGATGAGAATTTGACCTTTTTGGAAAGTACTTTAGGTGGAAATTACATTCCAGTTAATAAACGACACAGATTTTTTTGCTTGTTCAAGCATTTGTCAAGCTCCTAGACCTTCTCTTAGGACCAACAGAGCAATTCCATATAAAATCCAATTTTAGGAATGAACCTATTAAGTCAGTTTAGCAAAAACTCTCATTTTAATTGTCTTATCAACCTCCATATCCATGTGGGTTTCTCATTCTCTACCATTTTCCAGGTGATGTCCCATCACCTTGGCCTGCATTCAGCAAGAATCCAATTAGGTCAGCCCCAAACCTCCATTACCTCCTGTTCTGCATGGTGAACAATAAAAGATAACTAAAGTGTGATTTTGTGAATCAAACAGGTAACAGACACACAGGTAACTTATAAGTTGTGGTAACATGAGGCTAAGGAAATAATTTTTATAAACTTGGTCCACTGTGCTGACCCCACATGCTTCTTTTAAAAAGAAATTTGCCTGCATCTGTGCCTGGTTTAAGTCAATAGGATATGTTATATTCCCCAGCAACATCTGGGGGAGAAATGCAGGTCTGAGAGGTTCTTCCCTGAAAGTATGTATGTTCTGTTGTACCAAAAATGTTGTACCCAGCATAATGCCAATTAAAACTCCAAGCCAAGTCACACTTGAGCCAATAAAAATCCTTATTAAGCTGATCAGTGGCCACCATCCTCACACATCACACAGTGTGACAAGATGGCACACCGGCAGTGATTTTCAAGGGTTTATAAAGATAAAAATCACAGAGGGCGGAATATTCAATTGCAGGGTTTCAGCCAATGCAAGTAAGCCACAGTAAAGAAGCTGAATCTAGGCAGTTAGCAAGACAAAGCAATGGGTACAATAATATTTCCCACGGGACTTTCTAGGTTGGTACAGCAATGATCAAGTAGAAGGGAATGGGGTCATGATGACCCTAGTTGAGAACATATTAGAGAATGGTTACTAACATCTAGACAATCAATCTCTGACAAGGTATGTTGCCCAGGAAAAATGGAAAACAAAGAGAACAATTTTACATTGTATAGGAATTACTATTTTTGTGTTGTCAAGCGTATGATGATAGGTAACAATTAATAGGTACAGAGGCAGCACTTTCCGTATTCTATTATTTCTGAGAAACAGACCTATTTTTCAGAACTCTTAAGATGGCTGCTGAAGAACAAGATGGAGTCCCTTTAGTTTTCTTATCACAGTTCGGTAGTATTTAGTGGTTAGCAGTGCAATACATGGCAAGTTCACAGGTTTACTTTAAGTTACTTTTACAGGTGTCTCTAAGTTATTGCCAAGGGATAGAGGTAAATAATTTGTAGCTGATAGCCTATGGGAAAACATCAGTACACAAACCTTGAGGAGAAAAGAACAAAAGTAGAAGAGAAAATTGGGAGGATACCTCAAGAAAGAAGGATTTATGGGACTAACTCTTGACAAGACCCATAAAAGTCAAGATAAAACTAGAAGTTATGGCACCAAGTTTCTCTTATTAACTCAGGGGTGGGATTCTTCAATTACACAGGTTCTGTAAGGTAACCTCTGACCAGTCACTGACCACAGTACCTGCATTAACATAGGGTTGACTGGCAGATAAAGCCCCCCTGAGTATGATGGCCACCATGACAGTTCCAGAGAGCACCACTTAGGGTCAAAAACTCCACCCCTCAATGTGAAGGAGGAATTTAACATCCAATTGATAAAGGTTGCTGAAAGAGGACCCCAATTCTTAAGACAACCTTAAAACAGCAATAAATTTGGAGACAGCACCATTTCCTTTGTCATTCTCTGCTTGGTAACGGTTCACTCTCTCCCTTGAGAGAGCTCTCTGAGCCTTAGGTTGCTTTTACTCTATTTTCACCTCACTTCCACTCTACTGTCATTTATAATACAGTTCTCTTGCATGGTTTTTGATGTCTGACTTTTAAATTTTCTTTAATCAGAACTCAAGAACCAAGGTTTAGAGTTTCAGCTCCCTGCTTTCCTGTGACAAGAACACAAGTTACACTAAAGGGGTGGACTTTTGTGACCCTTAAACAGATCAGATACCAGAAACTAGGGAGATAAGGATAATTTTCCCTAATCATAAAATCTGTAAGAAAAAGTTCCAATTAGAACCAGTCAGCATGGACCAAAGTGACTCAGAGGTGCATTGCACTTTTACCATGTGCAGTGGGAACTTGGAAGGTTGATGTCAGCCTCCTGTCAGTGAAACATCAAGAGGTGGACCTGTACAAAACTCAAAACCTCCCTGGGACTCCTAATAAAATGTAAGAGCAGGAGGGGAATGCCATTGTCCTCTTTGAGAGAACCTACTCCCTCCCTTTATCCAAATTTCCCTTTTCGTATCCCTTTTAATAAGCTTATGTTTGCTACTCTGTACAAGATTTCTAAAAATCTTTCTGTCATCATCACAAGAACTTATGAGAATTCCATAGCATGCACTTGATCTGTAATGACACAATTTTATGCTGTACAAAGAGAATTTTTTCTTACATTCACAACACTTAAAGAGGAAGAGAATAATGTGAATAATTTCATTTGGAATACACTCAAGAGACAAGGTATGTTAATCACATAGTATACTACAAAATTATCAAAGTCTAGTCATTTAGTTAAGATCACAGCAGGTCTCTTTGGAAAGATCTGGAGGACTCTGAAAGTCCCTACATCCTGCAGGGGTTGTACTATTCCCAGAGTCCTAGGCCAGAGGCCTGACTCTGGGTATACAATGAATCAGTTCTGGCCTCTTTCCACAAGAACAGAATAAAAATGGTAGTGCTGAAAAGCATGAAAGGAGCTTTAATAAGTGTGGTTATACCACGAAGACCCATGTCTTTATGTTACCAAAATCTTGGTCCTTGTTCCTGGTGCCAATATAGTAAGGACGACACAGCTTTGAGGAAAAGATAAAGAAGGTTTATTGCTTTGCTAGCAAAGGAGAAACACAGAGGACTCCTGTCCCAAAGGCTGTGATTCTGCTTGTCAGATTCAAAGTCTGCATTCCAGGATTCTCTGTTGGAATTGTAATTCACTTGTTAATTTGGGAGATGTCATTTCTGAGATCTTCTGATACCATCCCCAAAGTCTGAATTACTTTATTCCTATGATGGGGTGTGTATTCAAGGAGAGATAAATCTACCCAAAATGGGGAAGAAGGTAATCCTGTTTCCCCTGAGATTAGGGAGGGTGAGAGATTAGGGATGAGCAGGGAGGAAGGAAGAGAAAGAAACAGTCTGTTTTAAAAATAAATTGCAGTGGCAGAGTAGCGAGGGCTATATTCAAAGAATAAAGTGGACCACTGTTACACTTAGCTCTGTTTTTGAGGGGCTAACAATGGCATTGAGATTTTATACAAAGAGAAATGAGGGCAATAGTTGAAAGGTTTGTACAGCAGGAGGCTTTTAAAAGCTGCCAAAGCAGGTGATCTTGATCAGGTATATTCTGGCCCACCATTATCTCAGGATTGATTAGGTGGGGCTTATCCCAGGTAAGAAGGTTGCTATTGCATGTGAGGTGTGGCTTCTACTCATTGCAAAATGTTTACATTCTCTGTCCTCCAAGAAAGTAAAGAGATTTATCAAAAAGAAGTAGATTGAAAGCACTTATGGAATCTCAAAATTAAGAGTTTCCAGGAGGAGGCAGTAATAGATATGGGGTTTGCAGCCTAGGTAGGAGTTAGATTACGACAGAAGTAACACACATAGACTCCTGGATGAGGCCATGTGCAAGATACAGATGTGCACAGAGTAAAATATGCTTACAATTTACAAGGAGCCAGAAGAGAAGATAACAATGTAGATACAATGTGAGACTGAATCCATTCGGTGGGGGCAGGTGCCACTTCATGAATAGCTTTATGGACTTGGAGTTTTACCCTTTAGTTTATATAAGGGTTTGAGAAAATAAACTATGCACTTAGAATAGAGCAGAAACTGAAGAAATGACAGATGAAGAACAAGAATGGTGGGAGGGCATAATCAATAGTGATGAGGCAGCCATCAGATCCCAATCCTTCTTCCTCTCTATTCCCTCTAGATACTCATGTATGCTCAATTTGAACTAGGTAGAGTGGTGGATTCAGGCTTTCACTCTACGTGTATGGGAAGTTAGTCAAGACTTAGTTACGAATGAGGTCATGCACTTATATTCAGTAAGTGGTGTTTAACGGCTTGAGTGGCAAGCGTTCTCTCCACAGTTTGGATCAGATACCTGAACTTATTGCTATCTCCTTTGAGAGCTATTATTTATCTCCCCTTTCTTGTTTCTTGTGAATGAAGAAATTTCTGGAATGCCTTTGGGATCAATCTGCCTTCATTAAACCCAAATATTAGCTACTTTGTCTAATTGGAATGTAATGATACAGATCCACCTTCCACTGCATCTTTTCTCTTCTCTACCTTTATCAGGTTATATGAAGTAATTAACAATATTGTGGTGGGAACTAGAGTCCTATGAAGTGTTTTTTTCCTTCTGCTTATCACCTCAGAATCTCCAGCTATGCCTCCTTTCAGAGAATAGGTCAAACTGAGGAGATTTATAAGGCAAAAATGAAGGATACTTTTCCAAATTCAGGTCACAATATTCTGAGATTTAGCAGATGAGCTAGAAAAGAATGAGCAGATCTGTCATTTAAAATTGAAAAAAAAATTCAAGAATAAGAGCAGAATGACCAAATCCTTTATTTAAATAAGCAACAGACAAGGCTACTGCAATAGAGAAAAATGTCTTCCAAAGATATCCATATACTAATTCCTAGTGTCTGGGAAGAAGTTGTTATGTAGTGAGGAGAAATAAAGTTTGTAGTTCACCTATAATCAGATGACCTTAAGATTTCACTACACTATCTCAGGAAGCCCAGTGAGAATCAACGAATTATGCTGTTGTACCCAATTTGCAGGAAAAAAAAGTCTCACAAGCCACTCACATAGCAGCCAAAGAAGCCTTTATTCTGGCCTGGGCCACCAACTCCAACCTGCACAAGCTAGGGTGGTAGAAGATGGCGCCCGCTCATAGCAAGGGCAGGGTTTATAAAGCACAGGGTTAATAGGCCTTCAGGTGGAGATGGTTTAAGTTGCCTCTCCTTATCACACTGCCATGGACAATGAAGTCAGAATCAAGGAGTGGCAATATGAAAGAGCATCAGTTAGTCATTGTGCGTTTCCAGAATGGTTGGAGACTGCAAGCCAAGGAACACAAACTGCCTCTGGAACCTGGGAAAGGCAAGACAATGGATTCTCCCCAGAGACTCCATCGTAATGGAGCCAGATCTCACCTTGAATTTAACCCAGTGTGATCCTGATTAGAATGTTGACTTACAGAACTGTAAAAGAATAAATGTGTGTTGTTCCAGACCATTTAATTTATGGTTATTTGTTATAATAGAAATAGGAAAAACAGAGTTCTCCGTAAATTCACGTTCATATAAAATGTTTTATTGGGCAAAATAGTTAACCTATCTAGTTACATTCAGAGATATCAAAATACATAAAGTTTATGCCATGGTGGTTACAAGTTTGATAATTAATAATAAGTTTACTAATATATAAGTTTAATAACTGCCATATAATTTAGGTAATAGAATCTGTTGCCTTTGATGGCGGTCAGGGCAGGCCACCCCAAATTAAGGCATTTTGACTTTTGAGAAAACAGGAAGAACAGGAAGGTCACCTTCATCTTCCACTGACCCTTGCCTCTGAAGTACTTCAAAAAGACCCTTGTTCAACTGGTGCCTTCCTAATACCCATAGGAAAGGAACATCTTTATCTTTGAAGACACAGAGCACAGAGTTGAATTTGAATAGACTGTGCTAAGTGTTCCCCAGTTTATCACCACTTGGTCATATGCTTTTTTCTCTGTTGCCGCCTATAGCAAGGATACCATGAGAAAGAAATTGGAGGCAGACTGGGAATGAGTGGTTTCTTTATTCTTGCTTCTTCTTCTCTGCTTTATCCCCCTCTCTGACGCCCCCGGCCTGGTTAAATACTCTTCACCCATTAAGCATACACGTGTACAGGTGCGGCACAGAAAGATTCTTAGTCAAATTCATTTAGGTCAGGTGTAAACAATTAAATGCCTCCTCTTGGCTCTCAACCAGCCACCATCTTAGCTACTTCCTCATTAAAGGCTCTTACATTTCTCCAATCATTTTTCCCATGATTTGATTCCTTATCAAATATAAGCATACAAATGTACAAGTTTACCTATCTCCTGGAGTACTTATTCCCACACTTTCTTGTGTAATTTGAAGCTTATATTAAATAATTTTTATGCTGTTTTCTTATCAATATATCTCCTGCTATAGGGACTTCAGCTATGAACCTAGCAATGAGCAAGGAAGGGAAATTTTCCTTTTCTGTACTCCTCAAATATACACAGTTCAATCATTGCTTCATTCCATGAGTTTATTTTTGTCATCTCTTCATTTGACTTACTCCTGCGATATAACAACACAACAAAAACCTCCTACAACACAGCGAGAAAGAGTGGCATATGCCTGTAATCCCAGCAACACAGGAGGCTGAGGTAAGAGGATGGCAAGTTGGGGCCAGCCTCAGGAATTTAGCAAGACCTATCTCAAAATTTAAAGAAGAAGGAGAAGGAGAAAAAGAAGAGGAGGAGGGGTGGAGGAGGAAGACAGAGATGAGGAGGAAGAAGGATGGAAGAAGAAGAAGAAAAAAAAGGAGGAGAATGAGGGGAGGGGAGAGAAAAGAACAGGGGATGTAGCTCAGTAGTAAAGCTTCAAGATTCAATCCCCAATTAAAAAAAAAAAAGTAAAAAAGAAAAAGAAAAAAAAAAAAACACCATCAACAAAAATAACAGCACTGTATAGTCAGAGGCTTTTGAATTCTGTGGGAAGTATGGGGAGTCCATGGGTTGTATCACATTCTTCCCAGGTTCTGAACATACTGCCTTCTTCCTTGAGAGGTGTGTGTGTGTGTGTGTGTGTGTGTGTGTGTGTGTTGCTGAGGCTCAAACCCAAGGCCTTGCATATTGCCAGAGAAACACTCTGTCAATGTACATCCACAGTCCTTTTTGCATTTTATTTTGAGACAGGGTATGGCTAATTTTCCCAGGCTGGCCTCAAACTTGAGATCCTTGTGCCTCGGGCCCTAAGTAGATGGTATTACAGGGGGCTTCATTGCACCTGCAGAGTAAATTTTTACTATTAGTTTATCTGAAATATTTAATGATATGTTATCATTGCAGGAATCCAAACTACAATAGAATCCAATAGAAAAAACAAGCAATATCCATGCAGTTGCTACATTTCAGATTTTTAAAACATTGTTTATTTTCTCTTAGTGAATCAAACTCTTCCTTTAAAACTTTCGTTACTCAGTAAAATTTATCTAAACATTGATTTTCAATGGTTACCCAGGAGCTTTTTTATACTTATATAATTAATATAATAAACAGTAATCGGTCCTGCAATTCAATTTTCGTCAGTACCTTCAAATGTTTATAAAATGTCTACTCACATGTTTTAATGTCATGTTACTTTACAACACTTAATTCTTCATTATTATTCTTGTTGGTACAATAAAGATAACTGTGGATGTAAGAACTTTAATGGAAAAATGCATTTTGAAGGGAAAACTAAGGAGCATTTTTCGTGGTTGACTGTTTCAGGCCAAGGAGAGAACAAAGAGAGAGGAAGATAAGGAGAGACCAGGACTCAAACAGCTCAGCAAATATTTATTTTATAGTTATGGTGAGAGAGTTCAGGAGGGCAAATTTTTTTTTTCTAAGTATAAATGTAGTTTTAGATAAAATTGTATTTGGATATGGTCAATATGATTATTATACAAGAGAGGGTCTGGACAGATTTCAGGATTAAAAAAGATGAACATCACATTCTATTAAGAAATTAGGGGGGATGCAGAAAGAATTCACAAATTGAGAAATGGCAACATCTTCTAGAAAAAATTAGATTAATATGCTATCTTACCTAGCCATTGATAAAATTTATTTGTCACTCTGACATACTACCTTCTCTGAGACTGCCTTTAATGAACGTGCATGCACACACACACACACACACACACACACACACACACACACACTCCTGTATGTATATATTTTTAGTTATTATATGTATACATTATTCATAGGCTTTGTTTTCCATAATAAAATAGCAATAAAGAGGAAGCCTTACAACAGAGATTTTGTTTTCCATATATTCAAAGGCTGAAAGTCCAATGTCCAGTGTCACTAAGGATGTTTTTTTACTGAGGCTTCTCTTTTCACCTGTGGGCAGCCACCTCTCCCTGACTTCACCAGATCTTTGCTCTGTGTGCCTGCATCCCCAGCCTCTGCCTGAATAGAGATGATTAGTTCAGAATAGAACTCTTGACTTAGGGAGAATCAATTCACATCTTCGCTTATATTTTTCTGTTCATACATATAATTGAGACAGCCAAGATGGGTACCTGGAGATATAGAGGATCTGAGTAAATAAATTTGAATTTGTGGGCTGAGGAAACTGTGATTTAAAGTCCATGCATGAGCATGTTTGCCTTGTGCAGACAAGCAGGGAAGTGGTACCGATAAACAGCAAAAACAAGGCTGAATGAGCAGTTGCATTATTCCCAATGGCTCCTCTTATTTTAGAACACTAAGACTTACTCTGGGTAATTTAAAATATATCCATTATTTTTAAATACCATATTCTTTTGCTTAGGGTCAACTTGGCTAAGAAGCCAAGGATGAGAGAGAAAGGAAGGGAATACAATCTTCTGGTGACATTAGGAACAGAATTTACAGTTTCTTTTAACTTCAGGGGAAGAAACTTATTTCTGCAAAAATACACACTTAAGTCATAGTTTCCTTTAGACATAAGGCATTGACAGATATTTGAAAGTGATACATGTTCATTATCTCTTTTAATGAGTTCATCGATTTGATTTCCACTGGGAATAGAGACTTAGGGAGGCAAAATAGGCAAAACCAATTCATTTTTAAATATATACATATACAAGTGAGGAAAATAAACTCCGCTTTCTACTTATTCTTCAACCCTATCTGAACCTTAAAAGAGTAACTGAGAAAAACAAACAAAATCAGCTCCATACAAGCAATGAAAAGTGAACAACCAACCAAATAAACAAAAATAAATTCCTTCAAATCTGTTATGCTTAAAGAAAAGAAAATGATGGAAAAATATTGACCAGTGTATTTGCGTTAGATAAATTTACGTCATTATGGAAACCTATGATATCAAGCATATAAAACTTGCAGGCTTTGAATCAGAGGACCTGATACTCTGTAACATATGCATGCTATCATCTACATATTATGTACAAAAATTCTATAATGTAAGGATAACTAGTATTGCTTATATTCACTAAGCTGGGAAACTCCTTAATGCATTACCTCTCAATAGTTGATATTATCATGATTTTTGTGTTATTCTTATTTTGATTAGGTACTCCTGCTAGATCCAGTCTACTCAGGCTGGACTGATACACTGAAGTTTTTGCACTATTTGGCCTTTGGCACAGAGTTAGACATAATTCATTCTCAGGAAATTTGTCTGTTCTTTTATGAAGGTTCTGCATGATCCTTTGTTTGCTGCATCTGTTGTTCAGTGGTGTATTTTCCTGGTTTTCCTAAATGTGAACCTCTGTGAGGGACTCTAAGTGGAGAAAAAAACAGGGAAAACTTCATGTTGATGTTGAAGTCTACCTCAGCTAATTGCAGCTGGACTGACAAACAAATCCAGGTTAAAGGGTGTCTTGCAATTGATTAAGTGGTACCATTAGTAAAATGTGATTTTATGGGGCACAGAGGAAGAATTATAGTAAGAGGAGCACTTGATGGGGCATAAGAATAAAGGAGGATAGGTCAAAGCAGCTGAAGCAGGCGGGGAAGGCAGAGGTCACATCGCTGAAGTCTTTGTATACAATTCAGAGGAACTCTAACTTTGTTCCATAATTTTTAGTATTCAATGTTTTCTTTTTTTTTTATTTGATAGCCAAGCTATGTTTTAGCAAAAGAAAGGTTACTCATATAAGAGAATATATTTCCCCAAACTTAGTTTTCACTTTTTTTTTTTTTTTAAGAAACAGCAAGGCGGGTCTGGGGCTATGGCTCAGTGGGAGAGCACTCACCTCACATGTGTGAGGCCCTGGGTTCGATCCTCAGCACCACGTAAATAAAATAAAGGTATTGTGTACAACTAAAAAAAAAAAAAAAAAAATTAGAAAAAAAAATAAAAGAAACAGCAAGGCACAGATAGTGAGAAATACTATGAGGAACTGAAGCAGGAGTTATCATTTGAGAAAGGCATTTAATTTATCTTGAACTTTTATAATAATTCAAATGTATATCTTACTTGTCTCTGTATGACAATCGATCTGTGTTGAAGGTTTACAGATCCCATATGCATCACATGTGGGTGACCCAAGAGTATATTACAAACCACCAAGTATTTTCGATGAGGAAGTACATGATCTTTAGGTAATCAGGCAACTTCTAAAGTGCATTATTTTTCCCCATGTCTCCATCATCATTTAGGTACTGATCGAAGTTGCATATAAACCAAGAAACTGGGTAAAACAATACTTATTTTTTTTCTTCTAAAGTTGTGTTGTTGAGCTCTGTCATTATATAACCTCATGCCTCACATTGAAAAAATATAAATGTGATCTTAGGAGGTTACTCTTGCTGGCTAAATCCAGCTAGCATCATTGTCCTTTGTCATTCTTGTTAAGGCTGCAGGATGACATCAACACAGACAATACATCAGCTAGGACTCTGATTGAACACATTCAAAACAGACGACATTTGGGACTACTGGTGCTTTTTATTGCTTCTGTGTTCACATCCCCCTTTGATTTCAATTTCAAAATAATTTTCTAATATTTCTCTAATAAGCATAAAATCTATTGTGAAACACCTTTTCAACAAGTAATTTAAAAATGTATTTCAAATTAAAATGAGATGTTCTTATTCATCACTAATAAAATTATAAAACATTGAAATATTGATATATAGTATTATGCATAGTATGTTACTTTTGAATGTCTTACCAGAATATAAATAAAAATATCAGTTAATTAAATGAAAAAAAGAATAATTCACTTACTATAATTAGATTTGTATACACTAATTACATATTTTACTGTTTAGTATGCTACTTTTCATATTTAGATGAGTAATATTTTCTGTGAACATTAGATTCATTAGCAATTACAAATTGGTGTAGTTTAGGATAACAAAAGGTCTTTGGCTCTAAAATATATTCCAATTGTAAGTATGATCATTTCATTTTCAGTGATTAATGATGTTGGCATTTGGTTCATAATGAAATTGTATTACTTTGACTTTCTACAGCATTCTTTTTCTGAGAATTTCGAAGTGCTTTTTTGTGTGTCCTCAAGAAGTAGTGTACAAGCATAATAATCTTAGTTTTATAATAGTTAAGTCATTAGCTACTTCTTTAGAAATTTATGCACTTTTAAATAATTAAAAATGGAAAAATAGTCCAAACCAAATAATTTAGAACTTTTGAGCATTGAAGGTGATTTTATATATATGTATACACTGATATATAATAATTATATTTTTTTATTTAAATTTAATGTGTGAACTTTTTAAAAATTGCAAACTGAAAATATTTTTTACATAAAAGGTGTTAATACTTGTCCCAGAAAACTTTGAAATAACATGAGGTCTGGGGTTATGGCTCAGTGGTTAAGTGCCGCTGGGTTCAATGCCTGGTATTAAACAAATAAATAAATAGTAAAAGAAAAAGAAAATACTAACTATTTTATATTGAGTATTTGGGTCCTGTGTAATATATTTTTCCATTAAATATACAGCTTAATATTTCTTTACCAATAGTACTATTCTACATTTACAATATATCATTGTAAGAAAATATAACTATTATATTTCATATAATGTAAATGGTCAAAAATTAATACATAAAGTATACAGGAAATAACTTTTTAGATACTTTTCCAAATGCACTGACAACTGAAGGGAAAAATTTATACATCTACCTGAAAATGGATAAGGTTACTTCAGTGAAAGAAAAATAATGATAAGCAATTAGAATTAAAAGGCAGGTATCCCATGGTATGTAAACCATGTAAAAGTGTCACAAGAAAGAATCACATTGGTTAAGTCAAGAATATGAAGTTTTCTGGGTAATAACATAATAAGTAGTCAAAAAGTATGTGTCTGTCATGTTTTCTACAGTCTTCTGAACATTTGAAATTCTCATTAAAAATTTAAACTTTCTTTAATAAAAGAGCAATATCTATGTGAATATAAATCAAAGTTTATGTTAATTATCAATGTTAAAGTTCACAATGATTATCTTTACATTTTTCTATTTGTCCAATTATTTGCAACATGATCATACCCATTTTGTAATAACAACAAAGGTAAGAAAATGGCCCCCAAATGAATCATATATGTGTAGTTCATGTTGTACGTAAATTCTATCATCATTTGTAAGCAACAATTTTTATTTTCAGAATTGGTTAAATATATAATATTAAAGATCTCTATAAAAAGTTAAAAAAAAAGTATTAACTGAATTCATTGGCCTAAGATTGCTAAGGTTAGAATTTTTTTTTTTTCAGAACTACAAATGGTCCAGAAGAGATATTTATAAGGATTGAGAGAATGAGCAGCAGAAAAGGAAGATACTGGTACAATTATGGGACAGGACGAAAGAGATTGCAACTTGAACATCGGCAGAGTGACAGGCACGGGAAGTGTGATGGAATTCTTTGAATTCACCTTACCTCAGCAATTTAAATAATTTCTTTCAATACATCCCACCATCAGACACCAAAGAAATGTAAGAAAATCCTATTGTGTTTGTGTTTACAGGAAAATAATGTAAATAGTGGTACAAATGTTTTTTACCCTATTTCTTATTCCAAATTCTTAGGCTATATACTATAATCTGAGCATTTCTTTTGAAGATAAATATAAATGATAAAAATATATGCTATAATTTACACATCTTGGAATTTAATTTGTTTGCTTCTTATCCCTGAGTTTTATTGCCTAATTATGAGGAGATAGGAAGGAGAGGTAAGTTGAATGATCATATAATAATCATAAGAAGTTAAGCGTTTATTCTAGCAGACATGCCCTCTAACTGCCCTACATTCCAAACTCATGTTCACAAGAGCAAAGTAATTTCTCATGAGTATTTCTACCCAATATATATTTAACCCACAACACTGAGAAAGATTGACAGACTATGCATTGTAATAGGTTACTGGAATCTTCATTTTTAGTTGACTCAAATACACTCTTAGAAACTTATAATGGATGGCATAAAATTATCTTTTAAATACTGCAAAATTCTAAATAATATTTTGCTTTTTTTTTTTTTTTTTTTTTTTTTTGGTGCTGGAGATCGAACTCAGGGCTTTGTGTATGCAAGGCAAGCACTCTCCCAACTGAGCTACATCCCCAGCCCATATTTTGCTAATTTTTGAACAATGGCCATTAATAACTCATTTATATTTTTTTCCAAAGTCAGAGAAAACATGGCAATATTCTTTGAGGGAAAATTTTTGCAGTTAGGCATAATGGTGCACACTTGTAATCCCAGCAACTCCGTAGGCTGAAGCAGGAGGATCACAAGTTCAAACACAGCCCCAGCAACTTAGCAAGACCCTTAGCATTGTAGCAAGGTACTCTCTCAGTGTTTTATAATGTGCTTGGTATGTAACTCAATGATAAAGCACACCTGGGTTCAGTACCCAGTATTAAAAAAATATGAATTCGATTATATACATATATATATATAATCAGTTCTTGATATATGTTTACATATCAACAAATCTAAACAGCTATAAAAATTGTAATATAGCAAATATTTTATTTCAACAATTGCTTGATTTTCGGATCCCAAAACGATATGACTTCAAGTATCAGAGTATTCATTATGGTGAAAATTTGTCACCTACCTATGTTAATTCCTTACACATTCCTTAGGAAATTGTGGATTTTAGGGTATAAAGAGTGTGAGGTGTTTTCAGTTCTAAAGCACAGTTCAGATCTGATATTTTATGAAAGTTTCAGTAGCTTTGAATGAGCACACATCTGTGTTAAATTATCAGATGTCATGAGGTTCACTTTGCCAGAGTAAATGACATGAGACTGAAAAAAAAAATCTGAGAAAAAAAAAAAAGTGATAGAATTTAGCAATAACTGGTGAAACTGTAAGGAAATGGTTGACTCTGAATAAAGAATGTTAAAAATGAAAGTAGAATACAATTAAATATTAACATAGAACATTTTCCATGAAATGAAAACAAATTTTGTCTATCCAAAGGTCATGTATATCTTGGTTAAGTTGTTGGAATTTGAAAATAAATAATTATTTAGTCATGGAGATAAAAACTCTCATTCTCTTAAAAGGGGGGGGGGTCAGACTGCTCTCAGTGTAAATATCACAGATGTTCAAGGATTAACACAATAGCTGAACTATGGAACTAACCTAAGTACCTTTCATCAGATGAATGGATAAAGAAAATGTGGTGTATAATATACACGATGGAATATTTACTCATGCTTAAAGAAGAACAAAATGATGGATGGAGCTGGGGAATATTATACTAAGTGAAATAAGCCAATCCCAAAGAACCAAAGGCTGAATCTTTTCTCCGATATGTGGATGCTAACTTACAATAATTGGAGAAGGGTGCTAGGGAAAAATAGAGGTACATTGGATTAGACAGAGGGGAATGAAAGGAGGAGGGGATGTAGGGGTAGGAAGGAGAGTAGAATGAATTGGACATTATTACCCTATGTACATATATGATTACACAACTGGTGTAACTCTTCACATACAACCAGAAGAATGAGAAGTAATACTCCTGTAATGTATGATGTGTCAAAATGCATTCTACTGTCATGCATAACTAATTAGAACAAATATATATATATGCATATATGTATGTAAAAACTAGTAAAAAGTTAGAAACATTCTAAAAACTAAGTGCAAGACAATGTGTCAAAATGCTGCTAAAGTGAAACACCAAGCTATCAGAGATATACCATGGAATATAATTTTTTTGCTTTTATTTGTTTTGTTTTGTTTTAAGCAAAGTGCAAGCATCCAAGAGATCAATGAGAACACAGGAAGGAGAACACGGTGAAACCAGAATCAGGAATGACAAACACTGCATCACTGTAAATTCAACCCACTTTATGAATATATTATGAATAAACTGGCACTAGTTGGCAAGTAAAATGAAATTAATCATTTTGTTCAAACGCTCAACTTACCAAAGATGTGAAAGAAAAAATAAATAAAAAACTGAAATTCAATCCCTTCTTAAAAGATTTTCTCTAAATTAAACTAATTAATAATGTTTTCTTAAAAATTTAAAGAAAATTACATAAGTATTGCACCGTCTTCTGGAGAATGGAGAAGAACGTTTTGCAACTCATGTAAGGAGGCCTACAAATTTTGACATCAAAATCTGATGATCACATTATAATAAAGAAATATTGATGTAAAGTGTATGAACATAGAGACAAATATGTCTTAATAAAATATTCTCGAAATAAACCTAACAACATATAAAAATGATAATACATCAGGACCAAGTGGGATTTATTCCAGAAATGAAAATCTCATTTAATATTATAAAAGTAGTTTATGCAATTAAACAGTTAACAAAATGAACAACAACAACAAAAATCTTATGATTAACTCAGGTGAAGAAAAAGTTTCTCATAAATTTCAACTCCTTTGAGTAAAAACAGTCAGATTCATACTCCAAATCTGATAAAGGGAATGTGTTACAGAACCTACAGCTTACATTATTCTTTAAAAATATTGAAAACACTTTCTCTGTAAATAAGTGAAAGGTAAGGATAGCATTGTTACAATTTTTAAGAAAATATTCTGCTTTGTCAGCAAATTACAAATAGAAGGAAATTTCTTCAACTTGATGAAAACATCTTTGGAAAACCTACAGCTAACATCATATTTAATGTTGAGGGACTTGATGTTTCCTCTATATGTTCAAGAAGAAGGGACTCCTTTTTCTCATTATATTGAGGGCCCTACCTAGTTCAGTAGAATATGAAAAAAAGAAGTAATGCAATTTGACAAGAAATAAAATTGATTTGTTTGTAGAGGGCATGATTGTCTGTGCAGAAAACATGAATCAACCAAAACACTTCCTGAAACAAATAAGCAATTATAATAAGGTTGCAGTTTACAAATTTAATATAACATGCAAAAAAAGCCAATTGCTCTCCTATATAACAGCAATGAATGAGTAAAATTTGAAATTAAAAACATAATACAATTTGCATTATCACAAAATAATGAAAATTTTAGGAATAAATCTAATAATCTACATGAGGAAAACTACAAAAGTTTTGTGAAAGAAATCATAAAGAACTAAATAAATGAAGAGAGCTTTCACATTCATGGATGGGAAGACTTATTATTGTCCAGATGTCAGTTCTTGCCAAATTTACCTATAGATTTAATGAAATCCAGTTCAAATTACCAACAAACTATTTTGTGAATATTGACAAACTGAACATAAAATGTATATGGTAAGACAAAAGACCCAGTATAGTCAATACTGTATTAAAGCAGAAAAACAGAACATTAGAGAACTGTCATTACCTGATTTCAAGTCTTCCTACAAAGTTACAGTAATCAAGACAGTGTGATATTGGCAATATATACACATGCACATACATAAATATATATCTATATATGTATGTGTATGTATGTGTGTATATATATATATATATATATATATATATATATATACTCACTTAAATATAGTCAATAGACATGTGACAAGGTAACCTAATCCAATGGATTAAGAATTGTAGTTTTAGCAAATTGGTGCTGGAACAACTGGATATGTACATCCAATAATTAATAATAATAATAATAACAACCACCACCACCACCATCTAGACACTGGATTTATATCTTCCAAAAAACTTTTTCAAAAAAGCATGACATAACTACAAGTAAAACACAAAGTTCTATGTGTAAACCATACCTGCAGACATCTTACACTCTGCACACTTGCCTAATTGACACCATGTGTATACCACCAAGTTTCACTGCTTGTATTCTGCAGAGCACTGATGCAAGTCCTCCAGATGCTGTTGAGCCACAGCTGTGACAAACAAGGAATACTCTGCCCAAATGCAGGAAGCAAAATTGTGGAGATCCTGGGCTGTGATCAGGAGATTCCCGGCCCCCCAACTCTGCCTTCAAAACCTCTTAGTTTTCAAGGCCCTGGCCCTTGATCTGTGATGTGGGAGGGGCAGCCATGAAGATCTCAAAAACACTTTTAAGGTCATTCTTCCATTGTCTGATGAATAACATCTGGCTGTCTTCCAAAATGATTAAAAATTGTGATACTGAGACAAGAACAGCAAACTGACTGAGTGAACACATACACAGCCAGCTGATCTGTGGACAAGTGGCAGAGTAATGCTGAGGAGAAAGGATGAGCTTTTCCATAAGTTACATCTGTTCAATTGAATATCCACACTGGCAAGAAAGGGAAAACTTGCACCATATCTAACACAAGAAAAAAATGGAGTTATTTGACCTTTGATTTTATTATTTTAAGATAAAAATTTAATTATATCTACTTATCCACCATTTACATTATATCTAAACTACTTATTGTAAATGTTTACATGACTAGAATGACAATATTTGGATATAATTGATTATTCTTGAAGGTATTATTTGTTTCTTGACCATTCCTACTTTCTTTCAACTTATTTTTTTTTAATATAGGCTCTAGTCATGTGGAAATTTTAGACAGTTATTTTTTTAAATTATTTATTCATTTGTTGGCTTCAAACTCCAGGATTCAAGTGATCTTCCTACCTCAGTTCACAAGTAACTGGGAATACATTAGGCACACACCACAACACCTAGCTAATTTATGTGTCACGTTTACTATGAATATATATGTTGTCCATAAAATAGATTTAAGTAACTTATGAAAAATCTTAATCTATAAACTTACAGATAACAAGTTTATAGAAATAAAATTATTGCACAGAAACAATTTATGAACTGGAATAAAATAAAAAATATTCTGTATAAATTTGAAAACAAAACTGTAACTGTATATATAGACCAGGCTGCACTGTAGGAAAAGTGCAGGTGCAAAGGTAAATGGCGATTTCTTCTGGATAATATGTAGGACAGCCAGAATTTAAAAAAAAAAAAAAACAAAAACAAAAAAAAACAAAACACCCCAAACAGTAATTTTGTGTTTGGTCAACAGTTTCCTAAATTCTTAGCTATGCTTAACAGATGCTTTGTGAAGTACAAGAAAAGAACAAGATATAATCTCTGGTCTCTTGAAACTTATGCCTACCAAAAAAGAAAAAAAGTTTTAAAAGGAAACAACAAATGCATAAATAAGAATATTCTGTGAGCCGGGCACGGTGGTGCACGCCTGTAATCCCAGCACTTGGGAGGCTGAGGCAGGAGGATCGAGAGGTCAAAGCCAGCCTCAGCAATAGTGAGGCACTTAGCAACTCAGTGAGACCCTGTCTCTAAATAAAAGGGCTGGGGATGTGGCCCAGTGGTCAAGTGGCCCTGAGTTCAATCCCTGGTACCAAAAAAAAAAAAAAAAAAACAAAAACAAAAGAATATCATGTGAATCCAGATAAGAATTTTTTGAAGAGCAGAAAAGTAGCAACATAAATGATGCTGAATTTTTTCAGCAATTAGATGAATGCATTTAAGTTGCATCATTCTAAAAAAAAAAAGGGTGGGGGAAGAATTCAAGACAATGAAATGAATGCTCACTTTCCTTAAATCCAATTTTACTAAATATAAAAACAGTACATAGTATTGAGTAGAATTAGGAACAATGGCAGCAGATGATTTGTGCACCACCTTGCTTATTAATTATGTGAACAGTTCCATCCTGCAAACCCATGTATCCAAACACAGAGAATGGTTTCCTTACAAATTATTCTGCCTCCTTACTGACACACATTACTTGTAAGCTGCCTGGTACCGAAAACCGGGAGGAAAAACTCTCGGAGGCAGAGTTAAGCTTTTACTACTTTTACTTCTACTTTCTTAGAGCTTCTTCTGTCTTCCTTGGGAGCCTCGGCCTAACTCTGACCAGTCATTACTTCTTCTATCTGGTTTCTCTTCTGTAACCGCTCTGCCTATGTTCTGGCCGCTCTGATTCTTCTGACCGACCGAGTGACTACCCGACTGACCGAATGAATTTGTTCTCCTAACTCGGACCGCTTTCACCCGGTTATATACCTTCAGCTTTGCGGGTGCCTACAGGTGCGTCACATACATATCAGGTGGAACTTATGGCTTCCAGCTAGCTGCAACAGCCCTTCCTGATTAGGGCTCCTTCATATTCCTTCCCTTTAGTTTAAAAAGGTGCTTTAATTCTATTTTCTCTATTTTCTCTATTTTATTTTCTCTATTTTCTTTTATTTTCTTGTCCCTACCTAGCTTTTCACCTTTTGTTTTTAAAAGGGTGGATATTTGAGCCCTTTTTGAGAAGGTGCTGCGGCTCTAAGGAAGCCTATTGCTGAGGAGCAGCTAATGCACTTAGTTAAGCACAATTGCATAAGCGGCTTTGACTTTTTTTTTTTTTTTTCCTCTTCTTTATTTTTCTTTAATGGCTTTCTTGCCAAAGCTCAATGGCTTTTTTTTTCTGCATGGTTTTTACCATGCTATTTAATCTTTTCTGGCTTCTTTATTTTTTATGGCTTTTGGCCAGCTACTCTGCTTCGGCTTTTGGCCAGCTACTCTGCTTCGGCTTAATTCTTAACTGGCCTCAACTGAGTCAGAGGCTATGCTCTCTTGTTTCTATCTTTTTGCTGGTCTCAACTGAGTCTGAGGCTATGCTTTTTCTTTGCTCTCCTCACTATCTTACTTCTACTTAGCTTCATTATTCTTATTTCTTAGCTTTTCTTCTCTGCCTGCCGAGCCCCGGACGGACCACCATTTGTAAGCTACCTGGTACCGAAAACCGGGAGGAAATCTCTCGGAGGCAGAGTAGAGCTTTTACTACTTTTATGGCTTCCAGCTAGCTACAACAGCCCTTCCTAATTAGGGCTCCTTCAATTACTGTTTATCATTTTAGTCGTCTTTATTTTGACAGTCATTAAGTTTCCAATGATCATTTAATCCAAACTGATTGTCAATTGTATGTATAAGTATTAAGTCTCCAAATCTGGCCTTTTTTTTTTGTGTGTGCCAAATTTACTGTTCTTTAGTTTATATCAAATAGTGATTAGTACAGTTTTGGAGTACTGGAGTCCTTGCATGGAGCCTTTAGGAAAAAAATCATAGTAAGCTAGACCCTTACTATGTTTATTCAAAGGTAATTAGTTTGCAAATCATTCTGTGCCCCTGATTCTTTAAATTTGAAAATTTATGTGTTATGTGTCTAACAATTTTTTTTTTTTCTAAAAATGTTAAAGCTTAATGAAAATTATTTGGAAAAGCAGAAATCAGAAACATAAAAATGGGCTATATAGAATAAGAATACCACCAATAGAAAAAGGACACATGATATCTAATTACAAAAATATATATATAATAGAAAGGGCAAGAGAACAATGATATGTATCTGTAGATAAACTATTTTGAAATCTTATTTATACACAAAGTATTCTAAAATAGAATATCTAGACATGTATATTACATACTAAAATACAAAACAAGAGTTAGGTTTTGCATACACTCAAAAATCACACACACACAAAATGTAGGTTTTCTATTGATTGTGTTCAAATGTGCAAGTATTATATAAGAACTAACAAAGTAGATTGTGGATAAATTACTGAATTATGTTTAGTTATTAATAGACATGAAAGATAATTCACAAACTAAAACTATAAAATCTAAAGATTACATTGCATTTTAAATACCAATCGCACAGTTCTTACACATTTTAAAGATGACTTACATTAGATTAAGAGCTAAGGTGTCTTTTGTTTGTTTGTTTGTTTTTGTTTTGTTTTCTGCAGTGCTGAGGATTGAACCCAAGGCCTTTAACATGCTAGACACTCTACCACTGAGCTATACCCTTAGTCCAAATTAATTTTAAATAGAAAAAAAAATGCCTATCTTTCTACTAAAAGTGAAGTGAATGATGCTAACCTGATTAAGGTTGGAAAAGTATAGGTATTCATTTGCAAGTACACATGTTTTCTGATGTGTTTACAAGTGCCACAATTATTGAGCCTGATTAGATTGAACTCAGTGGTAGACATAATTGATTGCTTGTCCTGCAGCTATTCTTCTCATTTTGTCCTTCTGGCAGAGATTGAGCCTTTTTCTCATGCTCAACTGCTCTGAGCTCATGGAGAATGGCCACTTTCTAGTCCCAATGTGCAATTTTTCTTAATCTAAATCCAATTATGATAATTCTCTTTATTTTGGCAGAGAATAGTTTTGCCAAGTTTTGTCAATGTGATTATCACCCTAGCCAATAAACTATATGAAAACTTCTTCTGATGTTGTGTAGGGAAAATTTTTTCTCCCTCATAAGAGAGACTTATGATTGGAGAAACTGATATTTTTTTTTCATTTTGCTTGAGATTTTGAGCATCTTATGCATGTGGTTGTGGGATATCAAGTCAAGAGAAGGCAAGACTGAAGACTCTTAAAATACTGAGGATGTAAACAAATATCATTGACATCTGAGTTTCTGGTGTTGTATATGTTGGTCAGTTAACGGATTCTGAAATCATATTCCCAGGGATTCTTGTAGTCTGTGACATTGAATTCTTCATTGTTTCAAACACTGACTTCCATTCAGGTCATCTATTACTTGCAGCCCAAAACATTCCAACTGGTGAAACAACATAAGAAGAAGAACAGCAATACACAGAATAGTAAGATAAGCCAAATTATGAAGAAAATATTTACATTTAAATTGATTTTTATGCCTTGTTAAATATTATATGATTAAAAAGATATGATTATACAGCAATGGGGAGAATATAAAATATTCCTAGTCTTCTAAAACTATTAAACAGGGTGCTCTGAAGATTGATTCTTTCATATGCAGGTTCAGAAATTATGATTTCCAGAGGTATTTTTGGCTCACATAAAACTTTAGCTAGTTTTGAAGAAAAAAAAATGAATCTATCCCAGAATCAAATACAACACTGACTGACATAATATAAAAGAGAGCTTCACAGGGATAGCAGTCTGATATAATGAGAAAATTGGTGTTGCTCTTCACTAATAAAAAGTTAGGCTATTGGTATGTTGAGCTTTCATGATTCTCTAGGAGGACTCACCAGACCACACATTTGGTCATACCCATGGCTAAGATTTATTATGAGAAAAAGATGGAAAACAGATTCAACAAAGGGACAAAGGGCCTGGGGTGAAGTCTGAGAAAAATAAGGCTCTGGCTTTCTAAGACCCATCTCAGTAGAAGTACACAGCGAGCCTGGAAGCTCATAAAAGACTTGATACAATTGGTTCTTAATGGAGGGCTGCTCAATATAGACATCTTATGCTTGGCACTTATGAAAAGAATCAGAAACTTGGAAGAAAGTTTATTCAGAGCAAATTTTATTGTTTACACAGTGTAGGCTATATGAGTCCCTCTGATCACTTCTGGGAGTATTAAATTCCAGGATTCCAGGTACCATCAAAGAATCAACTTATAAGCAGGCCATATTAAGAATCAGCAGTTACACCTGATTATCTTGGGATAATTAAATTATGTATGACTAAGCCAGGCCCTCTCCAGATTAAAGACTATTTCTGCATGAATCTGTGATGATGGTTTCAAATGAGGTTCACATTTGAATTGGTGGACTCAGAAAGGTAGGTGACCCTCCCCTGTGGGCATCCGATCTATTCAGGACATGAAATATATATATATATATATATATATATATATATATATATATATATACACACACACATACATATACATATATATATTGGTATATATATGTTATACATACATTATATAATATATATAAACAAAAATTTTTAAAAAGAAGAGGAAGAACTTCACCTCCTTCATGGCTGCCTGTTTGAACCAGAAAACACAGCTTTTTCCTGCCCTAGGATTGGGATGTACACTCTTGGCTCCCCTGGCTCTTAGGCCTGCAGATTGACTGGAACTACACCATTGGTATTCCTGAGCCTGCAGTTTGCAGATGTCAGGTTGTTGACCTAGGTGTCTCCTATTGATTATACCTCTTTAGAGCTCAGATTAACATAATTTTCTTGTTTACAGTGGGGAAATAAATAATGGAACCTTAATAATGTATATGAGGTAGATCTTCATTAATGTCTTGGTTCACTTTTAGTTTCCCATATTTACATTGCAATATTATGGAGATATTCCAGAATTTAGCACCCAAGCTTTAAAGTGCATTGAAAACATGAAAAATGAAGAATTCATGATAGTTTTTGCATTGAGCACTATTTATGTTGGAAAATAAGAAATAAAACAATTGTATGCTGGGGTCACAGAAAAATGTATTAAGTATTTTTAAATGACCAGACATAGGACAATCTAAGTGAAGGGTTTAAGGATATGTGAGTGGCTAAAATATCCCATTGCAATTCTTAACAAATTCTCCAGCTAACCAATTGAGCATATGTGTCAGGATCTACATGTAATTCCTCCTGTTCTACAAACACAGATCTTTTGTTTTGATTTACCTACTAGTTCTTGAACTGAGAACATCTCCTACTTCTTGAAATCTTTCTTAATGTTGTCACCTCTGTGACATTTTCCCAAAGTTAAACTTTCATTTTTCCTAACCTTGTGTTAGATATATGTCCCACATAACCAATCACTTGGAGATAATTACGTAAGATACAAATCTCTCCTTTTAGAAAATCATTAAAGTTATAATATTGTTGGCAATTGCACAAGTAAGGAAACAAATACAAAAACATGTAACAAGGAAAGCAGAAATGGCCTTAAGTCACCTTTGTTTTTTTCAGTTTAGAACAACCTTTAAACATCTCACATCCATTTACAAGCATATGAACATAGAAATATAATATGCTGCCATGGATACTTTAGGAATTCAGAGCTTTGTGTAATTATTATATAGTCATTATTTTCATTGGTAAATTTGGAAGAAAAAAAAAACAAATTATTGCCAAGCAATTATGCCTAAATTCTGCATTAATTGGTAATTTTTTTTCCATTTAAATATAAGTAGTTCTTATATTTCTGTGCTAATTAATCTATACACAAAGGAGGTGATCTTATATAATGGCATTTTAAGGGATAATGTTTACTTTTCCCTGCCACATGCTTATAGACAGGCTTTTTACTTTTGTTTCTCTCTTAGGACACATGCACAAAATGATAATGCTTTTCCACAAATTATTTGGCAGCTGGTGGGGAAATATTTAAGTCCATTGAATTAAGAAACCATTTGCCAAGCCCCCCACCCTAAATTACACTATAAAAATAAGAGTAACAGTTCATAAAGCAGGGTTTTGCACACAAACAATTAGATTCAGAATTTGAGGGCTTAACCGAACATAAACAAATTATTCTTTTTAGTTTTGCTTCACAACAGGAAGTCATTGCTGTGGGGGAAATGTGCCCACATTAAAACTGCAAATTGATTTTTGATGAAATAAAGCTACCTGTAACCTACAGCAAATTTGATGCCTTACTAAAGACAGTGTTAAGCAGAAAAGTATAACACCTGTGAAAAACACAATTAAGAGAACTGCCTTTAGAGATGTAAGTTTGTTGTTGAGATGTACACAAGTAGTATGTATCATTAGTTATTTTAGAAAAATAGCAAAGTAAAGATGAGGATAAAAAGGGATTATTCTTTAATAAAAAGCAATGATACAAATAAATCCTTGAAATTCTTTTGTACTAAAGATGATAGGCATCCAGCTCCAGCTCTGACATTTAAAGAGATTAGCAGGTGTATCATCCCCATCCTGAGAATAACAATATACACCATAAAAAAGAGGAAGATTACAATAATAGCAACATTGAAAGAGCTTTTCAACGGGGAGCAGAGAAGCCATTAAGGGGCAGGACTTTTGCATAGTTCCCATTGTTGCCTGGAGTGTGAACTTTGTTCCCTCCATCATTTGACCCCAGGCTTGTGGTATGGACATTTTCATTCTGTTTATGTATTATTTTCTTCATCTTCTGTCTAAGTCCCTCTTCTTCTTTCTCAACATTTAACAACCCATATATGTTCTGACTTCACCTGTCTTTCTCAGGTCTCTGGTTTAGAGCTATCTGAACCTGTCTTTCCTATATTACAACTTCTAATGAGATAGAAATTTGGGATACAGAAAAACAAAAATACACTGAGTCTCAAATCAGAAGTGCCCTGTTCCCTTAGAATATAAGAAACACTCATGAATTTTTGACATGCAGAACAAGTAACTCTTGAGCAAACCAACCCATATGTTCTTTTTTTTTTTAATATTTATTTTTTAGTTGTAGTTGGACACAATACCTTTATTTTATTTATTTATTTTTATGTGGTGCTGAGGATCAAACCCAGGGCTGAGCAGTGCTAGGTGAGAGCTCTACCGCTGAGCCACACCCCCAGGCCCCCCATGTTTTTAATCCATGCCCTTGGCCTGAGTATTTGACCTATACCATCACACACAAAAAGTAACGTGAGGACAACATGAAAGGGCAAGAAAGACTGATGCAAAATTGTATCCCTCCACCCTGGCTGTCAGAGTAGGTAGCCAGACATAAGAGAAAGTTGGGAAAAGAAAATTCAGACTCTGACCCTGGGCCTAAATGGCCATTACACAGCCCAGGGACTACCCTCTTGCAGTTAGACAGCTTCCTATCAATGTAGAGAAATGGATATGGTCCATGCTGGAAAAATTCAAACATGATAAAATTGGTGCATGCACATTAAGCCATGGCAGGAAACCACAGTTACCACCCAGAATACATAATATATAAGGAGCTAGGCTCCCAAACCAAATATAAAACTTCAAATGCTGAGAGACCCAAGGTTCTTCTTCTCTTAGAGGTGGCCCCCACTCCACATAGAGGCATACTTTCAACTCACTTCTGTGTCTCTAGATGAAATCCTTCTTTTGGGAATACAAAAATGGAAGAAACCCTCTATAGCTCTAGCTCTAGTCCAGCCCAAGTCTCTAGAAATATCAAATTCTAGAAGATTCAAATTCCTCTAATATGTTCTTGCTTTTATTTACATGTTTTGATTTTGGGCTTTCCCAAGTTGTCCTCCTCAGAAAGCATTTGAGTGTTATAGCTCTTCACAGTGCAGTTCTTTGTTATTATGCAGGATTTGTGTTGGCATGATGCCACCATGCTAGCGGGTGGCTGTCTCTCCCTCTGGAGATGGTGCACATTCACCTTTGAATGTGTGTTCCTTACTTTACTCCAAAAGACGTCTTTTCCTGAGATAGTTGGCATTGTTTCTTGAATGTATATCTGCTTCCATAGATAAATCTGTCTCTGTCTTTGACATATGCTAAAACTCTTTTCCTTCATGTATGCCAGGACTTGGTTTGTCCTGTGTAGAGGACTTCCTCTCCAGGAACTCTTCTGGTGACACTCAAGAACCCAAATGAAGTCCATTTTACTTTAAAATTTTCTCAGTTAAGATCAATGATCAACGTAAATAAACAGAAACTCAACAAATTGTCTTGGGCCCATCTGGGAAATGAGATGTTAGAACAAACCATCATCCTAAACTCTGGAGACAGAGTGAATCCAGAGAACCACAGCTGGTATTTCTTTAACTGGAATTGCTAGAAACATAAACTCACAGTGACATTTAAATGATAATTTTGAAGAACTACTGAAGACTGGATATGGACTAATGTCATACAGAAAAAAAAATCTGGGTTTCAAAGTTTTAGGGAGGCCCCTATACCTTTGTGGGTTTAACCATCAGTCATTCCTTCAGAATTTCATAGTAAAGATCCAGGAATAAGATTTCCTGGCTTTGACAGGGGGAAAATAAGAGTGATCATTGTGGACAGAGTGTTCTATTCTTCAGGAGAAAGAACTTTATAAAAACTTTATGCCAACGCCTGTAATCCCAGCGCTTGGAAGGCTGAGGCAGGAGGATTGTGAGTTCAAAGCCAGCCTCAGCAATGGCGAGGCACTTAGCAACTCAGTGAGACCCTGTCTCTAATAAAATGCAAAAAACAGCTGGGGATGTGGCCCAGTGGTCGGGTGGCCTGAGTTCAATCCCTGGTACAAAAACAAAACAAAACAAAACAAAACAAAACAAAACTTTATGCCATCTTCAGGAAACCCAGCTCCATTAACCTTATAAGATCTAACCTAGAGGTAAGAATGGGCTATCCCACTGCAGAAACACCACGTAGGAGGCTCTGTATCTAAAGGCACAGGCCCTTTTAAATACTAGGTTTTAATCATGAGATAAAAGAATGGCATTGCTCCCCTTTACCTTAACTACTGCACCAATAACATGGAATTACAACATAAAGAGCTGTAACACTCAGGTGCTTTCTGAGTAGGACTACCTAAGAAAGCCCAAATCAAAAAAGGTAAATGAAAACAAGAACATTGGAGGAATCTGAATATTCAGGCATGTACCTCTGTAGTAAATAGTAAATTCAGCACATTTCTAATAAAGATTAATATATTAAAAATAACCTTGGGGACTATGTAACTCAGTTTCTGTAATGCAATAAACAATGCCACTTCAACATTAAACTGCATTCAAGAAATGCAGGTAAAATAATTTAAGGAAGAACAAATAACAAAAAGGAAAAATCATTAGAATGAAGCTCCAATATGAAACACATTTAACACATTTAAGTATTATCAGAGAATTTAATCTAATTATGAATAACAGGTTAAGAACTTCAGTGGAAAATAAGCAAATATGCAAGAATCAGTAGGTGGAACAAAGAACATTATAAACAAAATATAATGGAAAAAATACAACACACAATAGCAGAAATAAAGAATGTCTTTTGACGGTTCTTCAGTGAACTGGACAAGGCCAAGAAGAGAATCTATATGTTTAAAGATTTTTTTTAATAGAAATTTTTAAACATGGGCTCCTCCGTTTACCTTTTCTCTTCCTAATCTTTTTCTAGGGTTTTAGTTAAATAACCACAAGAGGTCAAAGTTCATTATGCCAGCCAGAAAAGAAAATTATGACATGACATACCTGGGTGACAGATTCTGCCCAGCATCTGGCCTTCCTGCCTTCCTGCACATGGTATCTCCTTCTCCCTCCCCATAGAGTCCATTGCATTCCTAAGATATGGCTCTGCACTCCCCTAAGCTAGAGCTTCCCTGATATAGAGCTCTGAGAAGCTGGTCCCCTCTATTTTCGCAAAGCTACATTTGAACAAATGTAGTTTCTTCACACCTATTTGATTCATAAATTTTGGTCACTTTCAGCGGCAGACAGTCCAGATATTTGATTCCTGTATCAACTATTTAAACTATAATACAAAGTGAAAAATATAAAGAATTAAAAATCTATTATATGCAGGGGCACACACCTGTAATCCCAGCAGCTCAGGAAGCTGAGGCAGGAGGATTGCAAATTCAAATCCAACTTCAGCAACTTACTAAGGCCCTAAACAAACTAGCCAGACCCTATCTCAAAATTTAAAAAAAAACTAAAAAGGTCTAGGGATATTGCTCAGTGGCTAAGCACCCCTGGCTTCAATTCCTGGTACCCAAAAAATAAATAAATAAAAATGTAACAAAACATTCAAGAACTGTGAAACAATTCAAAAAGTTGTATCATGAATCTAATAATACCAGGAAAAGAAACAGAGACAGAGCAAGAAAAAATATATTTTAAGTGAGAGTACTGAAGAATTTTCCAAAATTATAAATAGACACCCACCCACCAACAGATCCAGAAAGTTCATGATATACCATACAGGATTAAAACAAAGTTAACATGTGTACGTATACCACATTCAGAACTACAGAAAATGAAAGAGAAAAAAGGAAAATCTTGAAAGAAACCTTAAGAGGAGGAGAAACAGTAACAAATAAAAGAACAAATTTGAGATGTCTTTAATTTCATTAGGAAAAGTGAGAGGATGAAAAGGAGAGATGGAGGTTTTTCAGTAACAAGTGATGAACAAAAACTCTTTGCATCCCAAAAGGTGGGTTAAAGCCTTAACCCAAGTCCTATCAAGACCCACCTGCTAGGTACTACAGTATTCTTTTTTACAGCACCAACCAATACAGGGGCAGAAAATGCTTCTCCTTAACAATCACCCCGCTATCCCCAAACTCCCTGTATTTCTGTCATTCTCCACATCCAAAAAGGGTTCAGTGTAAACAAATTTTGCCTTCCTTGTCCAAATTTTCATGACCAAATAATCTTACTTTTTAGGTCAGGTAACTGCTACTTAGTCTTGCTGGGTCTGTGGGAACTTCTCCCAGTGACACCAAAGAAGAGATATCACAGGAAGAGAGTACCCAGGAATGCCTGAAGAAGGGGGAAATTCAACTCAGGACAAGTGGCTCCATGACATAGGTACATGACAGAAAGAATTTCAGTACATGTCAGTAGAGGCACAGAGATTTATGTTGGAAAGCAAGGAATACACATTGAATGGAGAATGTGGGCCATCTTGAGAGTAAGATGTGCATTTTTTGTAGTTCCGGGATCTTCTTTTAAAGGAAACTTGGTAAGACGTGGGTTATGGGAAGATGACATCAGTCTGGTCATTCTCAGAATCCTTAGGCTGATATGTTTTCCATTATCTAATCATTGAAAATTGATTAGAGGTTTCTTATTCTTTATTTGTTGGTGGGCTAAATAAAAGCATATAAGGTCATTTTCATAAGTGGGTGAGTTTGCAGTGACTTTAAGGTTTACATATTTCCTAGAAATTTGAGAGAGACAGGCCTTGGAGAGATTTACTTGGGGAATGATAGGCCTAGAAAGGTAAAGACAGCTTTAAATTAAAATTACTTTTTCTAGTTCTGTATGTCTTCTTTCTATTTTTAAAAATTTCATCTATCCTACCTTACCAGGACTAGTCCTTCCTTTCTCTGTAACATTTGTAATGACTCAATAAACCCTTTTATTTCAGAGATCTCTCCATCTTTAGAGTTTGGGTATTATGCATTATAACTACAGAGGAAAAAGTATAAGAATTACAGTGAACTTACATCCCAGACAATGGATAAAAGAAATGAGTGGAGCACAAAAGTTAAAGCATTAAAAATATAATGCAAACATAATTAACAAAGATTTAGACTTCTCAATTGGGCCTGCAAATGTCCAATGGGTAACTAAAAGGAGGATAGAAAACTTGGCTTCTCTGTCTCCATTTTTCATCTGTCTGTTTTGCTCTGAGTCACACTGGATTCCAGGAACAACACATGTGATTGTTAAACTACCTCGTCTTCACAATAGTAACTTTCATATCTGGGACAAGGCCCAGCCTGATCAACCCTGAGATAGTGAAGGAACAGACCATGCCTGACCAGGATCACCTGTTCTGGCAGGTATGTAAAGTGTCCAGCTATGCAAATTCCCAATTCTTGCTCTTTTTTTCTTTCTAAAATACCCCCAAATCATCATGAACCCCTTGAAAGACAGGGATACAACAGGTCTTTCCACTGTAGCTAATTGATTAAAGCTCTTTTTCTGCTTTTAATCATAACTTTTTCCATTTGGTTTTTGGGGTGAGTGACTGGACCTGATTTGTTGGGATCCCTAGAGTTGGGGGTAGAACTCAAGTAACATGACCACCAACATTGAATTGTATATCCACTGAAATTATCCTACAAAATAAAGAAGAAACCTTTGGTTAGCTCTAATATATCAAGTACTTAGATGCCATCATTCCTGTGTTCAATCAAACAAGAAAAGAGCAGATCAAACCGAAATTCAAAGATTTTCTAACCAACAGAACAAGAATCAAGTTCTCAAAACAAACTACTACAAAATCTAGGGAGACAGATGACTACGTAGAAGTGAGAAGTACAACAAAGACCATTTTCTTGTAAAAGAAAAATATTCACTAGGATCATTAAGTGATGAACTATAGAAGGTTGAGTAAAAATTAGCTTGACCGTCAAAAATAAAAAATAAAATAAAACCTCTTGAAGGCAGTTTTAGGGGTCTCCTTAAATTCACGGATTCCTTATTGGTCTTTCATTATGAAGACTGGACATAAACATACCTGTGTTTTGGGTAGCAGGAGGAAAAAGTGTTATTATAAAATATCTAAGAGCATTCTTGATAACAAAGACTTGCTTTGTAAGGAAATCTATGTTACCAGAACCTTATCTGACCTGGAGAAACATCAATTTAACAACTCAATATCTTCTGCTATTGCATCTTATGTAAGGAGAGAGGAAAAAAAGAAGAAAATGAAACCCCTGGCATTTTCAGTTACAGCAAACTTTCAACAGAGGCCAGGTCCTAGGAAGATTATTTTAAAACAGCACACTAAAAGACTAATTATCTTAGCTACTATTACCTGATGTGTTTTGTCTGATTTTCAACACAAAATTGTCAAGCCTGCTAAAAGACAAGATAAAACACAATCTGACAAGACAAAGCAAGCATGAGAACAAGAATCAGATATGGCAGAGAAATTGGAAATATCCGACTGAGTATTTAGAACTCATGGTAAATATATTAAGGGATCTAGTAGAAAAAAAAATATACCATATGCAAGAATACATGTGTGATATGTGTGATATATGTATACAAAGGAATTGGCAGAAACCAAGAAGGCTTGTAACAGACATAAAGACTGTTATAATGGACTCATTCCTAGACTGCGCACAGATGAGGAAAGAGAGAGTCTGAATCTATGAAAGGTATAAGTGCCATCCGTGTGTGTGTGCGCGCGCGTGTGTGTGTGTGTGTGTGTGTATGTGTGTAGTGTGTATACACATATGTATATATGTCACATATAACAAATATATGTATATATGTTATATCTTTATGTATATTAGGAATGGTAGAAAGAGAAGGAAGTAATAGAGGAAATATTTTAATTACTACAGACTGAGAGTTTTCCATCATGAATAAAAGATACCAAATTATTGGACCATGAGACTCAAAGAAAACCACTTAGGGTGAACACCAAAAAATAAAATCTACATTTAGGCATAAATCAAATTTAAAACTTCAGGAAACTAAGGGCAAAGAGAAAATCTTGATATAAGTCACTTGAGAAAAATGGGTACAGAACCACTGTAGAAAAAGAAGAATAAAAATTGTATCTGACTTCTCACCAGAGGCTGAACAAACTAGAAGAGAGTGGAGTGTAAAATAGAAAGTATTGGAAGAAAAAAAAAAAAAAAAAAGACAAGCAAGTAAGAAGTCGTAAGACCCAGAATTGTCAACAAAATGCTGAAGATGAGGAACAAATTTGTAGGAAAATTACTACACAAATAAAAGATTACATAATTACTAAAATCAAGATATCATAGTACTGGTGACAAAATAAGTTCATAAGAAAATGTAAAGCCCCAAAGTAAATGTCCCTAAAAAATAATGAGTGGTCTTTGAAAAAGAAGGGAAAGCATTTTAACACAAATTGATCATCATCTTTTTAAGGAGTAATGTTGAAACAGTTGGATGTATATATCCAAAATAATGTACTCACACAAATATCTGAATGAACCTTTCACAAAAGTAACCACCAACAAATTATAGATTTAACATAAAAATACAAACCTAGGAAACTCCTAGAAGGAAACATAAGAAAAGATCTATGTAAATTTGGATAGGTGTGAGAATTTTTTTTAAATTCTGCTGGGACTTCCTGTGAGGGCCTTGAACATGCCAGCAAGTACTTTATCATTGAGCTACATCTGCAGCCTGAGGTATGAGTTTGAAAAGCACAATACATGAAGGAAAATAAGTAAATACATAGTTGAACTTCATTAATATTAAAAACTTCCCTGTAAAAGAACTATTAAGAAACTGAAAAGATGTACATAAACAAAAAGAATATATTTCAAAACACACATATGAGCTGGGCCCAGTAGCACATGCCTGTAATCCCAGAGGCTCAGGAGGCTGAGGCAGGAGAATCACAAGTTCAAAGCCAGCCTCAGCAAAAGTGAGGCACTAAGCAACTCAGTGAGACCCTGTCTCTAAATAATTAAATACAAAATAGGGCTGGGGATGTGGGCTCAGTGGCTGAGTGTCCCTGAGTTCGATCCCTGGTACACACACACACACACACACACAAAAAAAAAAAAAAAAAAAGAAAGAAACACATATGAAAGAAAACATTTCAAAACACACATATGACAAGAAATGATATCAAAATATGCAAAGAAGTCTCAAATATAAACAATTTAAAGCAAACAACCAAATTATATTGTAGGGTAAAAATATGAACATGCTGATCACTGAAGGAGATAAACAAATGGAAATAAGCATAAAAGATAAAACTTAAAATGATTTATCATTAGGAAATTGCAAATTAATATAACAATGAGAAGTCATTATAATTTATTATTATGCCTAAAATTTTAAGAACTGACAATACACATTACTGGATAGGATACACTACAATAGGAATTCTCATTGTTTTCTAGTGGAAATGAAAAATTCTACAACTAATTTGGAAGATAGTTTGGCAGTTTCCAACAAAGTTAAACATAGTCATCACACAATCAAGCAATTGATCTCCTAGATATTTATTAAACTGATTTCAAAATTATTCCACACCAAATCCTGTAGTGATAATTACTAAAACCTGAAAGCAATCAAGATATCCTTCAGGAGATAAATGGGTAAACAACTATGTTACATTTATAGAATAGAATATTATTCAACAATAAAAAGAAATGAGCTATCTGGTCATGAAAATTAATGAATGAGCTGAGCACAGTGGCACACTCTTGTAATCCCAGCAGCTTAGGGCAGGCTGAGGCAGGAGCATTGTGAGTTCAAGGCAGCCTCAGCAAAAGCAAGGAACTAAGCACCCCAATGAGATCTCATCTCTAAATAAAATAAAAAATAGGGCTGGGGATGTGGCTCAGTGGTTGAGTGCCCCTGAGTTCAAACCCCAGTACAAAAAAAAAAGAATCAATCTAACATGGATATTGGTAAGTAAAGAATCCCAACTGAAAAGGCTATATAGTATGTGCTGAAGATATGACATTCTGGAAAAAGCAAAACAAGAGACAATATGGAGTTCAGTGCTTGTCAGAGATTAAAGGGAAGAAGAGGAAAATTAAATGAGTATAATAAAAATTATTTGGGGAGTGGCAAAAATCTTTTCTATTACACTATGATTCTGAGCTCACAACACGATGGAAGCCAAACATTAAAACAAAGCATGTTCCTTAAAGTATACAATTTAAGAAAAACTAGAAATTTGTATGATTTCAAGATAAACTGCAGATGTGAAAAAATATTCTAATTCTATGATAAATTTGGGAAACAATCTCACTGAAGGAATTGGAGGAAAAAGTGTTGACCCAAGCAACTGTGGTATTGAATGGAGTCTGTAAGACTAAGATAAATGGAATAGAACAAAAGCAAAGTGAAAGTTGCCTCCCACAGAGGCCTGGATTAACAATTCTCATGCTGTTACACATGTAAACTGGAATTAAATAAGTAAATGGATGAGTATTGGTGGGAGACAGGTTTATCCCTGTTTGAGAATTTACAGATAAGCAAAGATAGGATTTTATAGTCCTCCTTGTGGTTTTGCACTAGAGTTGGAAGTATCAGTATGAACTCATAAATATAGCTTAATATAGATACCAGTAGAAATATTTATAGATATGCATATACATGGAAGTTAATATAGATATAATATAGATAGGGGCCTAGCAACAATAACACCCTAATAGTCATGAGAAACACTTCCTCTCAAAAACAGGTTTATAATTCTAATTACCCAATTAAAAAATAAAGTGGGAATTTCTTGAGAAATGATAGATTATAGAACTGGCCCAGGAAATATATAAGATAGGCCTGGTAACTTTCTTGTGCCAGAATATAAGGAAGTACTCAAAATTGGTAAATAAATAAACAAAACATCCACAATAAAGGGAATGTCAACTGAAATATCTCCAATGATTAAAGCTGAAAAACATGGGGCAACAAAACAAAGTAGTATTTGGTCTCTAAACCAAAGCATAAAATAAATACATGATTTCATAGGATATAAACATAATACTGAGTAAATCAATAAAAAAGAAGACATAAATATCCCATGGAAAAGATAAATTCATGTAGATATTCCACTTTCAGTGAGATGAAGCATGTCCCTCTGCTCTTACTTTGAGCATCATATTGTACATCCTTTCAAAGAAGACAGCAAAGAAAGGTAGAGAAAGCATAACTTTAATGAAGACTTCCTGAAGGGCAAAAATCACACTGGGGACAACCGTGCAGCCAAGAGATTTATTCAACAGCCTTTGTGGTTGGTCGGAGGTCGAAGAGGTCCTGGGAGAGGGGAGTCAGGGAGGGGAGTGTGCAAGCTCTGGCGGGAGAGAGAAGTCAGGGAGAGGGGAGTGTGCAAGCTCTGAATGGAAGGTGGGTGCCTGGTCGCACAGGCTGGGATCTCTGGATCTGATGGCTAAGGTAGCTGCTGTCGGGCTGGAGACTGGAGCTGTTGGCTGGGCAGCTGCCTTTGGGCTGGAGGCAGTGGGTCTGGAGCTGTCAGCTGGGGCAGTGCTGTCAGGCTGGTGAAGGTGGGTCTAAGGCTGGTGCAGTGGCTTCCTCCTCTCAGCACAGACAAACTGTTTTGTCTGTGAGTCTCTTGAATGGAGCCCTATATAGGGATTTCTGGTGGGGATGCACCAGAGCAACCCCAATGTCATTGGCTCTTTGCTGGTGATACAGGACAACCTTTAAGCCTATTGGCTCCTTTCCAGGGAAAGAACATCCTGTCCAGAGAACAGAGAGACCTCTAAGCCCATTGGCTCTTGCCCATGGAAAATGAAACAAGGTTGCTTTGCTCAGGACATGGAAACCTCTGGGGGTAGGGGTAGCCCATCTATCATTTCCCCCTTTTTGTTTTCTTAGGAAGTGAAACATTGTGTGTCAGTCTGGCTACTTCCTGCTGAAATGGGGCAATGAGGGGTGTTACTGGGGGATATGACAAGACAGGTAGGTCAGGCTTGAGGGCAAAAGGATTCCTAGGAGGTCGGTGCCAAAAAAAATGAACTCGCCCCAAGGTGATGAGAAGTAACAGGTGATCCCTAAGGAGCAGCTGGTTAAAGGTTCAGAACAAGAAAGTCAGAAATGATTATTTTGAGTCAGTGTCGGGAACACAAGAAAAGCAAATTTTTAGGGGATTGGTAGGAAGGGAAGAACAAGTATACTAGTGTAGGTATCTGTAGTCCTTTTGTGGATTCCCAGCTAGTTGGGCTGGTTTCAGTCTGGAGATATGAATCCAAGATGTCAAGTTCCCTGAGGTTTCACAAAGCTTAAGCCATGGGTGTACACAGCACAACCTGGAAGGGGCCTGTCCACTTTGGGGCAAGGGAGACTGATCCTGTGTCCTGGGGAGGGGAGAAATATACCCAAGAACACGGTGTTAATGGGAATGAAGTGGTGAGTCTACATGGGTCCGGCAGGATGTAATCTTGGCACATCCATAGCTGATGTCTGATGAAGGACAAGAAGGGAAGAGAGAGGTCTTTGGGCAAGGGTCCTTGAATTGGGGAAATTCCGGGTGGGAGAGCTGGCCATCCAAACATAATCTCAAAAGGGGATAGTGAGGAAGTTTTCTTTTGGAGGACTCAGAGCCTAAAGTGGGCAAGGGGAAGTAAACTACCTGGGTCTGGGCAAGTTGTACCTTAGATGATACCCATGAGAAGAAAGAAAATTTAAAAGGGTGTAAGAGTCTATATGAGCTGTGGAGAAGGAAGGGCTACAAAGGAGAAGATCATCTACATATTGCAGAAGAGTGGAGTCAGAGAATTCAAGGTCTTTAAGGTCAGCAGCCAGTGTCTGTCAAAAAATATGAGGGCTATCTTTAAAATCCTGAGGGAGGATGGTCCAGGTCAGTTGTTGGGAATGTTGAGTATCAGGGTCAGTCCAGGTAAAAGCAAAGAGGTCTCGCAATTCTTGAGCCAAAGGGACAGTAAAAAAGGCATCCTTGAGATCAATGACCAAGAAACGGGTAGATAAGGAAGGAATTAGAGAAAAAATAGTGTAAGGATATGGGACCAGACGGTGTATGAGCCTGACTGCCTCGTTGATGAGACAAAGATCTTGGACTAGCTGGTACGACCCATTGGACATCTTAACCACCAATATGGGAGTATTATAAGGGGAATGGGTTGGTCGGAGAAAACGTTTCCACAGAAGTTCTGGGATAACAAGTTGGAGACCCCTGAGGCTAGTGGCCAGGAGTGGGTACTGGGCTCTTAGGGAAATGCTGGGGATCTTTAAGGTATATTTGTACATGGTCAGAGCAAGCAAGGGAGGGAGTCTGGGTGTCTCAAACTTTGGGGTCTACCAGATGGGTGGGGGCAGGGTAACAGGAGTTTTCCGCATCAGTAGAGGATTGAGAGATCTCTTCAGGGTCATCAGGCTCTAAAATGGTAAGAGGGAAGATGGAGGAGGAAACGAAGTGAGAAGAGTTGGGGAGCACAACTGAGCAAGGCAGGTCAGAAAGCACAATTGAGGCCTGAAATTTGTCTAGTATATCTTGGCTCAGTAAAGGCACAGGACATTGAAGCATTACTAGGAACTGGTGGGCAAAGGGATGGTGGTGGAGGTGCCAAGACAGCATGGGAGTCTTGTGGGGGTGAATAGTGTGCCCCCTCTACCCTGACAATAGTGGAAAATATGGTGGTGGGCTCCCCAAACTCCCTCAAGACAGAGAAAGTGGCTCCTGTATCTAGTAGAAAATTTATGGGGTGGCCATCAACAAGAAGGGTGACCCTAGGCTCCTGTAAGGTGATGTCAACTGTCGGGAGAGGAACCCCAGGGACCTGTCAATCTTCTGCAGCCAGCCCCAGAAGGCCGGGTTTCACTACTGGTCCAGTCCCCCTGCGGGTGGTCCATCTTGGAACATTTAGGACATGGGCGTGTAGGGGGCCTGGGGTTGGGGCAAGCTCTAACCCAGTGTCCTTCATTCCTGTACCTGAAACAGGGCCCGGAGTTCCCCTCTGTGTGGGGTCATAGCCCCCTGTTTGTGAGGTCCAAACATCAGAGCCCCTAAAGGCCTGAGCCAGCATTTGGAAGTTTGTTTGTTCAGCCTTTTCATATTTCTAAAACCTACGGCATTTGGTATCCTTATCTCTGTTATGATAGGCCTTAAAAGCTGTGGCCAAGATCTTGGTCTGAGGTGTTGCAGGTCCTTGCTCTAATTTTCTCAATTTAACCCATATATCAGAGTAACTTTGAGACAAAAAGTAAGTCATAAGGACCCGACACTCCCCTGAAGATTCAGGATCTAAATTAGTGTATTGCTGGAGGGCTTTTGTCAGCTGATCAAAAAATTCAGAGGGGGTCTCTTCTCTTTGTGTATGATTTCCTGCAGCTTGTCAAAATTAACGACCTTTTGCGCTACATGTTTAAGGCCAGCAACTATACAAGTGACAAACTGATCTCTCAGGGCCACGTCCCCTGGGGAATTATAGTCCCAGTTAGTGTCCCTTTTGGGGACATCCTGTGGTCCAATGAATTGGTTAGGGTTTGTTCTATGGTTCTCATCAGCATGGGCCCTTGCCTGCTCCCAGACTCGCCTACATTCCTCAGGAAGGAGGGTATTTGCCATATATATATAAAATGGAAGGTGAAGCTATAAGCTTGGAGGACCCATTGAAATTCCCTGATGTATGCAGTGGGGTCAGTGGTATAAGAGCTCAACCGTTTCTCGATTTGCACTACCTCAGTCATTGAGAAGGGAACATAGACACGGACAATTCCTTCAGGCCCCGCAACTTCCCAGAGTGGGGCCAGGACTTGGGCAGAAGTAAGTGACGGAGGGTGAGCAGACATTGTGCAAGATTGCATGGAGGGTGGGATGAAGGAGGAGGTGGTAGGAGTGGGTAGAAGTGGGGCTGGAGGGGCCTATGGAGGGGGAGAAGTTCCCAGTCGGTATGGGAGCAGCCCATCTGAGGGATCAAAATCAAGAAAGGAGGATGGTAGGGGAGCCAGTTGACAGGCAAGGAGAATATTTTTATGGTTGCAGTGGGTACAGAGTGAAGGATTTGAACGGAGGGGGAAGGAAGCCTGAATATATGGAACCTCTACCCATTTTTTTGATCGCTCGCAGAAGTTGAAAAGATATCTCAGTATAGAAGGATCCAGGGAACCAGTAGCAGGTCATGTGTTTTGGTTATCTAAGGGGTATATGGGCCAATCTTGGATGCAAAACTTGATGAGTCTTGTTGGTTGTATATCTATCAGGAGTTTGCCAAGAGTGGCTAGGTTGTTTAAGAGGCATTGTAGAGGGGAGTCAGCTGGGAGGGATTAGAGTAGGTAGGAGGGTGACAGAGAGTGAGTGATAGCAAAACCGAAGAAGAGAGGGAGGATGAGAGTGAAGAAGAGAGTGATCAGAGGGTGTCGGCCAGGAGGGATAGGAGTGGGTTAGCTGGGAGGGATGAAGATGAAGAAGAAGAAGAAGAAGCTCCCATTTTCCCATTCTGAATGGGAGAGATATATTATCCTGAGGAACATCCCCCTCAAGGTATATATCAGAGAGATGGAAGTCCGTGAGACCCAGTCATCACTGGAGTCAAACAGACATGGGGTCCAAGGGGACCCAAGGACAATGGGCCACCCTGTGCAGGGTTTTTCGTGTCTTACTCCAAATGGGAGAGATAAGACCCAAGTCTGGACTAGGGCAGAGGCTGGAAAAGGGCTTTCTTCAAGTCTTCCCAGGAAAGGGAGAGGGAGAGGGAGGGAGAGGAGAGAGAGAGAGAGAGAGAGAGAGAGAGAGAGAGAGAGAGAGAGAGCGCTTTGTGAGGTCCACTGTGACCGAGAAGGTCTAGGTGTGGTGTGGTCCTCCCATATGGGCCACCAGCAGAGCTGCTGGACGATCAAAGATCAGTTCCCACTGTGAAAGGCACAACGGGTTTAGGAGCTCTGGGGATGGGGTGGGCTTACCAATCCGATGGCCGGTGGTGGATGCATCAGAGCGGCGATCAAAAATTGGGCGAAGGCTGAGACTGTCTCAGGTGATAATGTCCTTTGGCTCGGGACAGGGTCCCAGGTTTCTACACCAATAAAGGGCAAAAATCACACCGGGGACAACCATGCAGACAAGAGATTTATTCAACAGCCTTTGTGGTTGGTCAGAGGTCGAAGAAGTGCTGGGAGAGGAGAGTCAGGGAGGAGAGTGTGCAAGATCTGCATGGAAGGTGGGTGCCTGATTGCTCAGGCTGGGATCTCTGGAGCTGTCAGCTAAGGCAGCAGCCTCAGGCTGGAGGCTGGAGCTGTTGGCTGGGCAGCTGCAGTCGGGCTGGAGGCAGTGGGTCTAAGGCTGGTGCAGTGGCTTCCTCCTCTCAGCAGGAACAAGCTATTGTGTCTGTGAGTCTCTCAAATGGGACCCTATATAGGGATTTCTGGTGGGGGTGCACCAGAGCGACCCCAATGGCATTGGCTCTTTGCCCAAGGAACAGGGTGACCTTTCAGCCTATTGGCTCTTTTCTGGGGAAAGAACATCCTGTCCAGAGAACAGAGAGACCTCCAAGCCCATTGGCTCTTGCCCAAGGAAAATGAAACAAGGTTGCTTTGCTCAGGCAAATAAGAACAGATGACACAATTGCACAGGTTATATGCATGAGATGATGAAATAGAAAGAAAGAGACATGTGGGAAATATGAATAATTAAGTATAGAATTTAGCCAATTTTGAACATAGAAATTTCATGTAAATTGGAGATGGGCCAATGGAGCATTTGTGAATGAAAGGAATCATGGTAGAAAGTAATCTATCTAGTCAGTATTTAAGCTATCCCAAACTAATCAGAGCCAGTATGCACATGAATCAGTCACATTAACATGATCCGTGTACATCTCTGCATTTTGCAATTGTCTTGTTAGACATCGCTTTGAGTCGTAGCTCTAGTTTTCTTCTTGACATCTCTCTATCCCTCGCTGTGCAGCCAGTTTTTAGGCCATAAAGCATATCACACCTCCTCCATGTATACATGCTGAGAGCCTTTCCATTCTACTCTAATAATATATGAGGCATTCCCATGGCTGCAAAGACATACAAGGGCTGGGCCCCCATTAATCCTCTGACCTGACTGTTCACATCTCTCCCTAGCCCGCTTCAACCCAGCTACACTCGCCTCATGGCTTTCCTTGTACAGGCCACATACCTTCCTAATGAGAAGCCTTTCTTTGATTTCACTCTTCCTTCTCCCAGCAAAGATTTTCTGGGTAATTCTATCAATATTTTACCTACACCATTCAGACTTCTCCATAAAGACCACCAGTTCTGTGCTTCATTCCCTCACTTGTTTTCTTCTGAGTTGTTACCATTTTTATATTACATATGAGTTTTTATCATTTATTTTCCTCATTAGATTGAAATCCTTAAAGATGGAGAATTTTTTCTTCTTTGCTTATTGATATAGTTTCAGCATTTAAAATAATAACATACTCAACAAAACCGTGACATGAAGGCTTCATTCTACCTCTGCCATATTTGGATCTAGAGCATCCCCCAAATTCCCATGTGATGCAGTCTTGTTCTCCTGCCACGGGGCTGTTGACAGATGGTGGAAGCTTTCATGTAGGGGGAACAGTGGGAGGGCTTGTGGACACTGGGGTTATGACCTTGAAGGGAATTGGGGGATCTCAGTCCCCCTTTCACTTTCCATCAAGGAAAGGAAAAGTGATTTCTCTCTACCACACACACCTTGACTTAGAATGCTTCCTTCTACACAGGCCCAAAATAAATAGCTGGAGGTGAGGTTACAAGTTACCATCAACAGAAACCTCAAAATCTGGGAGCCAAAATAATTCTTTACTTTTCTCTTTACAAGTTGATTACCTCAGGTATTTGTTACATTAACAAGAACAACCAAAATAGCTGACTTACACACCTTTGGCTGCAATGTAACCATCCTGTGCTAGGAATTTTACAAGTTTAAGACTTCATCTTAATCCAGAGAAGTGCCACTTACTGGAGAAAACATTAAATTTAGTCAGGTTCTAGATGGCACAAAATATTGTCAGATCACAGACATTTATCTCAGGGCAACAGTGTCAGGGATTTCTGGAAAGGAAGTCTCAAACAAACACAGAAAGAAAACAAACAATAAAATTTCTTTTTCTTCATTTTCACACTTAAACACAACTGCACTGAACAAATTCCCCCTTTCAATAAAAGAGGGGAAACTGATAAACACATCCAAAATAAGAAACAAAGAAAAGATAAAACTTTAACTGCACAGAATTAGAAAGCATCCAAAACAAATTTTAAAATTCTTATTTGAACAAGCATTTCAATACAAAGCGGGCCTTTCTGGAAGCTCCCAAATCATGAGTTACTTTATTTTCTCCAGTAAGTCCTAATCACACTTAACATATCCATTGAATTAGTTTATATCAAACAAATGCATATTTTATTTCCACTCCACCTCCAGGTATGTTTATGTCACCATGAAAAATAAGGGCATGAAAAATTAATAATAAAAAAGGTCTTCATAATAAGGAAGAATGACAATACAAATATGTAAGGTTAAAGAACAGGGAAGTGAACAGCTCTCATTACACCCGCAAGTTGGCACTCATGGAAACTTATGTAGGTGCAGGCACTGCACAAAATACAAAGGAAAGAAAAAAATCACTTCTGAATACAGAAATTGACAAACATTGAGCTATTCATATTTTCTTTCAGTACTAGAGATCAAAAACAGGGCCTCATACATACTAGGCAAGCTTTCTATTACAACTGAGCTACATCCCTAGCCCCTGAGCTATTATTAAAATGTGATATTCAACCAATAGAGAAATGGAGATGGACATTGATAGATTAACAACCTGGTGGAAGAAAGCCAACTAGTTGTTATGGAAAAACATGTGAGGAAGTCTACTTATAGCTAGAGTGGATAACTAGTGGCATACAGATGCATCTGAAAAGAACAGATATATAAAGTGATATACATATTTGATGGCAGTGTAGAGATGCTAAAGTTGCAAAGTCTTGGGAGAACAAGGACCAAGATCTCTGAGAAGATCTGGGGAACCCTATTTTGAAGCCATTTTCACTCAGTGTATCTTAAAAGTCTGGGCATATAAAATTCAGGCCAAAGACATAGTTAGAATATCACCTTTGTCAAAAAAAATTTTTTTTTTTTTTTTTTTTTTTTTGGGCAGGCTTTGGACCTTCAGAGAAAAATTTAATGATTTCAGGAGTGAAAGAAAGAAATTACTCCAATCTTCAGTTGGCTTTTTGCCAAAATTGAAAGCAGGTGGGGCAGGGTGATGAGAAGTAAAACAGGAAATTCTCAAAAATGCTGCTGAATTTTTTAGTAGTATTATGGTACTGAGAAAACAGAGATTAGAGTTTATAACACCCATAAGTGGCTTAGAGACAAGGAACATCCATGCTCTTATTGCAAAATTTAGGAAGTCACACAATACAAAACACATAGATTAAAAAAAATAAAGTTTCCAAAATTTCAACACAACCTTGAGTCACTTGTATTTGCCATACTCTTTCTGTCAGGTAGAGGGCAAGTAAAATACTCCTATTAAAGGATTTCAAGGAGTTCATAATAGAGTGCCTCAGTAATTTGTAGGCAACTTACAGCACCATAAAAATTGTGCACAAGGAAAAGACATCTGGTAATCATTTTTTTTTTTTAAATACAGGTGTATAAAGATCAAGATCAAAATGCTTAAAATTAAGAAATAAAAAATACGAGTTTAATGTTTATAATGTAGATGTGGATTAACAGGCAAAAGTTAAAATATATGTAGATAGTATATTTAGGAAAATAAAGAATAGTGATTATAGGAAAACAAAGGATGAATTAAAATTAATAATTCATAGCTGCTGCAGAAGTATGTATTTTTGAATTAAGAGAGTAGATAAGCAGAAAACACCCATATTTATATGTGAAAAATATGCAGGCTGACATGGACTGGGAAAAGTTTTTCGAAATACATGGGACATATTAAAAATCAAACCGCACATTATTAAATATGCAGTAGGGGAAATAAGACTGAATGTGGAAGAAGAAATATTTAAAGCTGTAATGGCTGAAAATTTTGCAAAATTGATGAAGTATACGAAACAAGAAAATAAACAATTATATTTAAAAATAATTTTTAAAAGCACACACATACATATATGCATATATTCAGTAGAATCTAAAGCTTTGTAAAATTAAAAAATATAAAAAGTAGCCAGAGGGAAAAGATACTTTTCATCAAAGCTATGATAGAAAGACTGAAAAAATATCAAAACAAATGTAAGACAGGAAACAAAGGAATGACTAATAGCTTTGAAATATTCTTACAAATAAAACTTCAAGTACAGATGAGTTTCTAGTGAAATCTTCTATATACATCTGGAGGAAAGAGCACTAAAATTACACAAACATTTCCATATACTAGAAAGTTAGAAAAAAATACCCAAATTAGTTTTATAAGAAGAGCATCATCATGCCTAAGCATAACATTGATGTGAAAGGAAAATTACAAACAGAATTTACAAAACTTTACAGGCATAGCTACATTAACATTGAATTGGGAGGCTGAGCAGGAGGATGGCATGTTCAAGGACAGCCTCAGCAACAGCAAGGCACTACAACTCAATGAGACCCTGTCTATAAATAAAATACAGAAAATAGGGCTGCGGATGTGGCTCAGTGGTCAAGTGCCCCTGAGTTCAATCCCTGGTACCCAAAAAAAAAAAAAAAAAAAAAAAAAGAAGAAGAAAACCATCCCCAAAATGGATGTCAGAAGATAGAGATCAAGTTCCTGGCTGCCCCAATGCATGAAACCAACAAAGCTGACAGGCAGCTTCTTTTCAAGGTGGATGAACAACAACAGCAACAACAGAAAGGTGGGGGGTACTTTACTGGAACCTAAAACTGGACATTCAAACCAGATCAGGGACCCAAGAGGTTGGATATAATAAAATAAGGAAAAAATCTCCAGTGGCACAGCCACTGCCATAACCAGGCTGGAAACACCAGCAGTCCCTGCATGAACATAGTGGAGGGTAAGGGAATTAAAGGAACCTGCATTTTGGGGAAGCCTCAGGCATTCTGGGAATAGAAGATTTAGAGACCAAGGACATTGCCCAACAAACCTGAAGGACACACGGCATGATATCCACGTGTGAGAAAAGTAGCCACCATCTCTCCAGGTGGTGTGCGGAGGACAAAGGATGGAACCATTTTGCAGCTGCGGACAGAGCTGGAGGCAACTGAGGAAGCCAATTCCTGGCAAACCCAAATTTGGCCTGAAATACAGATCTAGTAAACACACGTGACCAGAAAAAAAAAAAAAAATCAAATGTGAAAAGAGGTTTAGGAAACCCACAGGGCTCTACCCCTCCCCATCCAATCTGATTGCTCCCAGGACCAGCTGGGGAGAGAGACAAATCTGGCTGGAAACTTAGAAGTGGGGGAGAGAAATTGTTTGGAGACTGAACCCAAGACCAGGAAACATGGGGTCTGTGAGTGATGTAGGGAACTAAGAATTGGCTCCCCAAACACACAATTGGAACCCAGGGGAACCCGGAGATAAAGTCATCCAGGGTAGACCAGCAAGTGCTGGGTGCTGGAGGTGCGCATATTTAAAATCTCCAGATCAATTAGCAATCAGCAAGGAGCCTGGAGCCTTGCCTAAGTGTAAACATTGCCTCCAGGACTCCATCTACAGGATTACTTCTCTCATTCCAGCAATCCAGAGGGTGGAGCATCACACTCCACCTAAAAGACCCCACCTAAAACTGTGAGAAGAGAAGCTGAGAATACTATGAACTCCAAAGGAAAGAATTCGTTAACTTTTCATCAAGATTTTTTCTTTTCCTTTTTAAATTCCTTTTCACTGTTTAAGTGTGACCTGAATGGTACATGAATATTAATACAGTCTCCTAATTTTTTCTTTTCATTTTTGAAGCCAGTTATTGACTATAGTTGTTTTTGTGTGTGTGTGTGTGTGTGTGTGTGTGTGTGTGTGTGAACTAGGATGTTTGATTAGTATATTTTAGTTTTGCTTCATATCCTTATATTTTTATTTTTGATTTTTGTTCAAATTTTTGCTTTATGTATATTTTTTCTCCTTGTTTCACTTGATTTTCTCTTTTCCTCGATTCACAGGCAATCTCTATTGTTCTCTCTTTCACTCTTTCTTTAATCTTTTATTTCTGACTTCTCTCCTTCTCCCTCATAATTATCACATCCTATATAATTTCTGTTCTTTCCCTGTCCACCATTTGAAAATGTAAACCCTTTGAAAACTTGTTGTTTTTATTATAGGTAATAGCTGATCATATCATTTCTTTTTATTGTCATAGTTAACATTGTAGGCAACATAGTAGGAATTCTTCAGTTTAATGCTGTAAATTGTTTGCATTGGTTGTTATTATTTGTTTCCCCCTAAACAGTGAGGTACTGGAAAACTTCACAGACACTACAAGTCCAGAGGGTAGAAACTCCACTGCCTCAGATTCATACTGTTAGATGGGTAGACACGCAAACAACATGAAAAAGCAAGGGAACAAATTGCTCTGAGCAAACCAAGAGACTCTACTAACAGAACCCACTGACACCACAGTGGAAGAATGTACATAGTTCAACTGATCTGTAAAGTAAATGATAATGTAAGAGAGCAAATACAGGTAGCAAAAGATACTTCAATAAAGAGATAGAAATTCTGAAAAGAAAAAAACAAACAAACAGAAATCCATGTAATGAAGGAAACAATAAACAAAATTAAAAGTTTAATAGACAGCATCACCAACAGGTTAGACCACTTGGAAGACACACCTCAGGCAATGAAGACAAAATATATAATCTTGAAAATAGAGTTGACCATGTAGAGAACATGTTAAGGAACCATGAAAAGAACTCCAAGATTTATGGGATGATATGAATAGACCAAATTTAAGATTTATCAGAATAGATGAAGGTACTGAGATACAAACCAAAGGAATGTATAATCTTTTCAATAAAATAATATCAGAAAATTTCCCAAATCTGAAGAAAAACATTCCCAAAATGTATGAAAATGAGAAAACCATGTAATTGAGAGTCTGAAGCAAGAATAGTGGCAATATATTTTGTGTTTTAGCATATGTAAAGTCAAAATGTTGGATCATAATATCACAAAAATGTAGATAAGAACTTGGAGTCCAGTCTTATACATTTTGTGTAGAAATGAAAAATGATACAGACTTTCTAAAATGGAGAATGACTGTCTCTTTTAAAGTTAATAGGCATATTTACAAAACAAGTCAGCAATCCATCTTTTATGTATTTACATCAGTGCACTGAGAACATTTGCCTAGAAAATAAAAATCTGCATGTGGGTATATAAGGGTTTTATTAGTAGTCATCAAATATTGTCAACAACTCAACTTTTTTCTTCAGCTTGGGATGTTGTTGAACAAACTGTTCTTCATCCTTACAATCTATACTCAACAAACTACTAATACATGTGATAGCATAAGTCTTCATCTCATGCAAAATACTGCTTTTCATCACAATTGTTGCAGACTTTTCGCCAAACATTTTGCAAAAATAGAGCATTATATGAAACTTTTAAAAAATTGTGCTGATATTACTTAAGAATCATTTATTACTAAACTATCTCCAGTGCAAGATTAGAATGCATAGAATACTTTGTGTGTGTGTGTGTGTGTGTGTGTGTGTGTGTGTGTGTGTGTGTGTTAATGCACTAATTCAGTGGTGATGGTTATGCAGTGAGACACTGAGGTAAGTCAAATTCAATGGGAGACAATTTATGACTCCATTTGCATAACATTTTTGCTAAAGCAGAACTTTTTTTAATTCAAAGGACATGGAATATTGGGAGAAAGTGATCTGGATTACCTTTTTTCCTATAGGCAAATATACCTTAATAACAACAAAAAAGAGGGGCATCATTAAGGAAATGAAAAAGCTGACCACAGGGTAAAAAATTATTTTTATAAACAACAAAAAGCTGGGTTTTTGAATTTAAACGCACTGAAAAATCTACTGGATGTATGAACAAGAGTCTTAAGCATACTCTTTGTATTAAGCCTGTCTTTTTGTTTTCTGTTTATCAAATGCTTTTTGAAGCCTTTCTGTATTTCTAACATCTGGGGTCTGGCTCACTGGAGGTTCTATACCTCTTGTGATGTATATATATGCATATACCTAAAGGTAGTGAACAGTTCTCTAGTGAGCACATCTTTCATATTCGAACCAATCTATCCAGAGCCCACAGCCCAAACAGCTCCTTTTTCAGGTTCTCACACTCCATGATGCTGTCCCCATCCTAACCACCCCAGAACCAGGTATAAAGCAAGTAGGAATAGATCCTATGCTTTAGAACCTGCTGAATTTATTCCAAGTAGCCAGCCCTAAGCCTATTTATCCTTTCCATTCTTTTCCCTTTTCCTTTCCTGTAAAAAAACCACCAAAAAAAGAAAAAATATATATATATATTCACATATACTTGTGTGTGTGTGTGTGTGTGTGTGTGTGTGTGTGTTTTACCCAGATATTCCCTCATTCCTACTTTCTCCTGATTGATCCCAGAGACCCACTCCCATGGAGAGCCTCCTCCTCTTGGAATATCCCTGAGTAACAAATTATTACAATATGACAATTGCCTTCTGATGTGTCTGATCTGTTGGCCTCAACATACATAAATATACATAAAACTTATACCCTAGGAAATATTTTATAGATTAAGTATATTTATCCAAACTACCAGAACATGCATAGGAAGATTCTTAACATATTAGCCATCAAGGAAGTCAAAAGCAATACCCAATGATATAATTTTATGCACCAACTGAAATGATTGATTTAAAAACAATGGATTATTCTAAATGTTGGACTAGAATATTCAAACACTACTGGTAGAAGTTCAAGTTGAAATAATTATTCCAGAATAATGTTTGAAGCCATCAACTACAGTAAAATACATGAAGCTACTGATGGACAAATATTGGATGTGCAACAAGAAAGTGTACATATAGTCACCAAGAGCAAATAAAAGAGAATGTCCAAAGCAGCACTATTTTCAATATGCCTGAACTAAAAATGGTTATATTTTCATCAACAGTCAAATGAGGCTTAGGGTGTAGCTCAGTGACGGAGTGTTTATTTGCCTACCATGCTGGAGACCTTGGGATTGATCTCTAACACTGAAAAAAAAAAAAAAAAATTAAACAATAAGAAGTGGCAACACATATGAACAAAATCCTCCCACATTCTATAATAATACAGTAGAAAAACACTAGCAAAAAGAAGCACCTAATATGATTTCAATTATATAATTTCCCCATCCAAAATGATCTATGGCATTATAAATCGGGATAATAGTTATATTGTTCAATAGCTACATTTGTATAGGGTTATTAATGAAATCCAACTAGGAAGATTTTATGACATTTTTGAAGCATATACTACTATGCAATATGTACACTTAATCAATGAAAAACAGTAGGTTGAATTTTTGAGGGCGTATGAATGTATTTGTAGAAAATTGGAAGATTTTAAAATATTTACTTGATGCATAGAGTTGACCTATTTTATAAAAATAGCTTATAATAATATCAAGAATGAACTATATATTAGAAAAGACATAGAAATATATCAAATGATAAAATGTCAGTTTTTAACCCTGGTGATTAAAAGAATTTTTACACTGTTTGAAAACATACAGATGGGAAAAAAAAAAAAAAAAAATTGGTTTAGAATGACCACAGTCAGGATGCGGCTAGAGATACTATTGCTACAGAGAGAATTAGCCAAGAACAGAAGAGACTATCCTGAGGAATGCATCAATAAATTTATTGAGAAATATTTCTGATAGTTATGTAGGCATTAAGAGAATGGAAGTAAATAAAGAACCCAGAAACTCTACATATAGTCAATAATCACTATTCATGGATTCAGTGTAAATACACCTACTTGCTAGAACTGATTTATTACCCCCCCCAAGAAAAATACTGTTAGTGTGAACATGAATTGGACAACAAAAAATTACAGCCACTCAATATGCATATAGTAGCTGAGAGGGAATAAAGTGAACATCCTGCTTTCTTGTCTCCACTCTCATACTATTGAAGTTTCCTTTTCATGGTCTACTTAGTGACATGTTTTGCACATTTTTGTGCTTTTTATTGGTGATTTTTCTATTCTGAATGCCCCCACTACAGAAATGTTAAATAATGCTCCTATGTGCAGGAAGGCTGTAAGTCCAGTCAGTGCTAGTGAATTAACAATACATACCAAACAAGTTGTCTGGAAGCAGAAACATGGGGAAAAAAAAAAAAAGCAAGTTTATGCTTTTATCCTTTCACAAATAAGTGGTAATCTGGGGTTCAAGGGAGCACTGAAGGGCAAAAATCACATTGGTGACAACCGTGCAGCCAAGAGATTTATTTACCAACCTTTGTGGCTGGTTGGAGGTCGAAGAAGTGTTGGGATAGAGGAGTCAGGGAGAGGGGAGTGTGAAAGCTCTGGTGGGAGAGAGGAGTCAGGGAGAGGGAAGTGTGCAAGCTCTGAATAGAAAGTGGGTGCCTGGTTGCACTGGCTGTGGTCTCTGGAGCTGTTGGCTAAGGCAGCTGCCTTCAGGCTGGAGGCTGGAGCTGTCTGCTGGGGCACCTGCTGTCGGGCTGGAGGCGGTGGGTCTAAGGCTGGTGCAGTGTCTTCCTCCTCTCAGCAGGGAGGAGCTGTTGTGTCTGTGAGTCTCTCTAACTCCGAAAAAATTGGACCCGATATAGGGATTTCTGGTGGGGGGTGCACCAGAGTGACCCTAATGGCATTGGCTCTTTGCCCAAGGAACAGGGTGACCTTTCAGCCTATTGGCTCTTTTCTGGGGAAAGAACATCCTGTCCAGAGAACAGAGAGACCTCCAAGCCCATTGGCTCTTGCCCAAGGAAAATGAAACAAGGTTGCTTTGCTCAGGCAAATAAGAACAGATGACACAATTGCACAGTTTATATGCATGAGATGATGAAATAGAAAGAAAGAGACAAAAATATTAAAAAATATTAGGGCCAGGCACGGTAGCACATGCCTGTAATCTCAGCGGCTTGGGAGGTGGAGGCAGGAGGATCGTGAGTTCAAAGCCAGCCTCAGCAATTTAGCGAGGTGCTAAGCAACTCAGTTAGACCCTGTCTCTAAATAAAATACAAAATAGGGCTGGGTATGTGGCTCAGTGGTTGAGTGCCCCTGAATTCAATCCTTGGTACCAAAAAAAAAAAAAAGTTATGGTACATTCTTAACATGGAGATGGAAGAGGATTGAATCCCAAGTAGGGCCATAGCATTGAGTATGTATCTAACACTTCTATAATGAGAGTGAGGGATGGAAAGATAAAAAATGAAGTGAATAAAAAAAGAAGGAAAAGTAAACATAAAGAAATAACAAAAAATAAATTTTGTAATAAAACTATCAAATATCAACATGGTCATTGATACCACATTGTTTTAAAATAAAATCAGTAAAAGGCTACTAAGTAATTATTATATGTTAGAATGTGGGAATGGCATTAAAAAAAGATATGGAAAGGAACCAGGTCTTGACTCTAGTTGCACAGAGCATGAAGGGTATGAGTATAATAGCAACAGGTTCAAGGTGGTTTATGAACAAACAGTAGCTGCATCTACACCAGCTTGGGTAAATATTGCAAAGAGAGGTATTTCTTGAGGCAAACCTTAAAATGTGTGTAGGAGAGAGCTCAATAGATAAAAAAGCAATATAAACCTAGACAAACGGTATGCAGAGGCAAGGAAGTATGATGAAGTATGGATAGGTAGAGAAACTAAAGAAGCTGAAAAAAATATAAAAAGTAGAATCTGTGGCGGTTGAAGACATGATCTGGGAAAGTGGGCTACAGCCAGATGATAGCAACAAAGAATGAGGTGATAAATTTTGTTTTTATTTTAGAAACATCACACAGATGGTAGATTGTACAATGTCATCCATCTTCATAGTAAAATAGGTGGAAGAGCCTTTACCTGAGTGTGGAGTAGAAATCAGTTGGGGATACGAAAGCAGTGGAGAATATTTTTAACAGCTGCGAAGAGAAGAGTTTTAATGGGTCAGTTAGAGAAGGGGAAATGAATTGCCAAGTGTCCCTCAGATGCTGGCCAAAGTTGCCTAGCGTGAAACAGGCGTCAGAATTATGTCAAGAACAGGCTAGGATGAGTATCAAAAAGAGAAGGAAGATAAAATATTGCTGAGTTATGGTGAAGTGAGGTGTCTGGTAGATGAGGAGGATGAAGGACAAAGGCATTAAAATGCTAAATCTAGGAGTCTAACATGGGTGTGGATGGAAAATTAAACCCTGAGTAAACTCACAACACAGAAAGAGACAGTCTGACAGGATAACTGTCCAATTAGTACAGAGTGAAATAAAGGAAAGAATTTTACACTTCAAAAAGGGATTATTTCCTGGCAATGAGGTTGAGGAATAAAGTCACTGAGAGTCAATGGCCATAGGTCAGAATTGAAAGTTTGAAGAAATGAGACAATTAATTAATTAATTAATTAATGGTGGGAAAACTAAGCATTACAATAATTGATTAGAATAATCCAGGGTGGAGTCACCTATCATAAGACCACATTGACAACTATATTTTTCTTGTGTAATGACAGAACACTTGCATAAATGCTTAATGAATTTCATTTCAACTCACTAAGAATGAAATATGATAGAATATATTTTTTTACTTCAGCTTTAGTAAATTGGAGATATTATAGACTTAAAGTCTTATCCTATGAAGGTTTCTACAGAGTATTTACAAAGATTTTTAATTCAAGGTATATGAAAGGTCTCTTCCTATTCTTCTCATTTTTGTGTATTCTATAACATATTAACTATCACTGGCACTATTTTTGTAGGCTCTGAGTTGCATGGAACAATGTGCACAGATTGTTATCTGTTAAAACTGTAATTTTCTAGCATGGACCACAGCATATTCAATACTCAACCATATTTGTGAAATGAATGAATTAGTTTTAAAATTGAACTGAAAGTTTATAAAATTAAATCTCTGTTTTGTCATTTCTACCTTCCGATCATTGACCAACTGTTCATATTATTCTGAGTTTTGGATCTTTTTATGCAATATTGATTATATAATAATAGATTAAATAAGAAACAATATGAAATCACAATATTGAAGTGTCTCATAAAATTTTTGAATGATTTTATCTGAATTAGACATTTCTGTTGTGTTTTTACATTGCTAAGTAAGTTTATGAGAGAAAAGATTTTGTATTTTTAATGGTACCTTCTTCTTTTTCTAAATTTTATTTGTTCTATTTACATATACATGACAGTAGAGTGTATTTTGATATATTCATACAAACATGGAGTATATCTTATTTTAATTAGGATCCCAGGGTTGTAGTTATACATGATGTGAAGATTCACTGTGGTATATTCATATATGTACATAGGAAATATGTTTCAGATTCATTCCACTGTCATTCCTATTCCCATTCCCCCTTCCTTCCCTTCATTCCCCTTTGTCTGATCCTCTGAACTTATATTCTTCATGCCCCCCCCACACACTTGTTGTGTGTTGGCATCCACATATCAGAGAGAACATTAGATCATTGGTGTTTTGGTACTGACCTATTTCACTTAACATGAGAGTCTCCAAATCCATCCATTTACTAGCACATGTCATAAAGTCATTCTTTTTTATGCCCAAGTAATATTCCACTGTATATATATATATATTTTTTTTCATCTGTTAAAGGGAACCCAGATTGATTCCATAGCTTAGATACTGTGAATTGAGCTGCCATAAACATTGATGTGGCTGCTTCACTATAGTATGGTGAATTTACATCCTTTGGGCATGTGCCAAGGAGTGGGATAACTGGGTCAAATGGTGGGTCCATCCAGATTTTCTGAGAAAACTCCATGCTGCGTTCCAGAGTAGTTGCACCAATTTGCAGTGCCCCCAGCAGTATGTAAGTTTACCCTTTTCCCCACATCCTCACCAAAATTTACTGTTGCTTATATTCTTGATGATTGCCATTCTGACTAGAGTAAGGTGAAATCTCAGTGTTGTTTTAATTTGCATTTTTCTAATTGCTAGTGATGCTGAACATTTTTTTCAAATATTTTTTTACACTAGTAATTGCTAATGCAAATACTTTCCTGGATTTAATCATAATCACTTTTTTGTTTATTGTTTTAAAAAGGGATATAATTATTAAGTATTAAAAATATGAATTATTAAATATGTAACTATAGCATATTGCATCTGTAAAACCATCATTGAAATTATGAAATGGAACATTTCCATTATTCTAAATAAATCTGTCTGTATATGTCCAGAACAGCATAGCCTTCTAGGTTCTATGAACACATCTGAACACTTGTTGCATTTATTGGTAGACTGTTCCTTTCAAATTGTTCTTCAGTACTGCCTTGTACAAATAACAGATCTTCATGTATCCTACTGTCGATGGATATTTGAGTATTTTGTTATTGTGCTGTAAAGAATATACTTTCTCCAGTCTTTTTTAAATGTATTTACAAAGTAAATTAGGAAGTGTTTTAAATCTAATGGTAATGAAATTAGTATAAAATCTCAGTATAGTTTTGATTTGCATTTCTGAGAAGTAATTTATAGTTTCAAGTGGAAATGTATCAAAACAAAACCTGAAAATAAATAATATCTCCCTTGATAAACAGGAAATGACAAGCAGGAGTTTAATCCCTATAAAGATATCCCAAAAGAAGTAGTATTAGCTAGAATTGGCAAATAAAGTATATAACAGTTATATCCTTTTAACTTTCAGATAAACAGTTAAAAACTTTAGTATAAACAGGTCCCAAATATTGCAAAGGAATGTATCTACACTAAAAAATACTATATATCTTATTTTGTAATTAACTATGAATGCATTTCTTTTTATTTATCTTATGTTTCAAAATTTGGAAAGTTAATAACTATGTTAAGAGTACTAGTAATGAAGTAGAAAAAATATATGATAAGGGTATTAATAAAAATAAATGCTATCCTTTCCAATAACTAATAAATTTGACAATAATCGAACACATATAGGAACAAGCATACCACTATAAGTAAAACAGATAAAATTTAGAAGAGAATATTATAATCAACTTTATGTCCCTAAATTTATAATTTTATATCAAATGGATGAATCTCTAGGAAAAAAATCATCATGAAAAAATGAAATAGAAAATTTTTATTGCATTTTTGGCATGAAGAAACTTTAATCCATAATTTTAAAATTTCCCTCAAAAATATATAGCACATTTACTTCTTAACAAATGTTTATAAAATAAATAACATAAACCCTAGAAAAACCCTTTCATAAACTAGAAAAAGAATAGATATGCCAATTTACTTTCTGAATATTAGCAGAATTTGATACTAAAATCAGACAATTATTCAAAAAAGAACATTGCCATTTCTAGCTCTTGTATGAGAACATTAAAATAAAAAAGACAAGTTACATCAATATATCAACACATGAAAAGAATAATTCATCGTGATCAAGTTCATTTTACATTAGGAACTCAAGATTAGTTTAACATAAGTGTTTCTATAACAAAACACAGAGGCACAGGTGAATAGATGCTTAGTAAAGTTGTGTACTAAACTAGGATTGAAGAGAGATACTTTTAATCTCGCAAAATAAAACCAAAAGTACAGGAAACAAAGTTGAGATGTTTAGCATATTTCTGTTGCAAAAACAAGAACAATTACTATCATTATTTGAAGGTTCCAAAATATTAAACAAGACAAGATGGGAGAAAACACACAACAGGTTCGTGATGAAAGAGTGATGTCCTATTTTGCAGAAAAAAAAATATAAAAAAAAATATAAATTGACAAAAGAATATAAACATACATTTTAAACAGATGACTTAGTACACATATTTTTTTTTTATTGAGCCACACCTGTGCTTCCTGGTGTGGCTTAATAAAAAATATGTCATATCTCTTTAGTTTTATTCTTTCCAAATACATTTAGCCTGTATGGAGTCCCAAGTGAAACTAGAGTTTAGGATATTCTTCAGAATAGCATGTCTGCACCTTTTTCAAATTTGTCATTAAAAATAAATAGCTGTTGTAGTAACAATTTTAGATTCTTAAAAATAAACATATAGGAACATACATCAAATGAAAAAAATGAAACCACGATTGGGTATTAGCATAAAAAACAACTGTAAAGCACATTTTAGGGATATACGAAGCTCCATTTAATGATGTTATTTAATATCAATTTCCTTGATTTACATAGGTAGAGGTCCTTGTTCTTTAACATTGTTCTTTTTTTTTTTGGGGGGGGGTACCAGGGATTTAACTCAGGGGCACTCCACCACTGAGCCCACACCCAGCCTTATTTTTTTGTATTTTATTTAGAGACAGGATCTCACTGAGTTGCTTAGTGCCTTGCCTTGGCTTTGAACTCACAATCCTCCTGCCTCAGCCTCCAGAGACACTGGATTACAGGTGTGCACCACCGTGCCAGGCTTTAACATTATTCTTGAACATTAAAAGATGTGAACAAGCATTCAAAAGAAAGAAAATACTAGTGGCCACTGTCCAGTGTCCCCAGCCTTAAAAAAAAATCTAAAAATACTAGTTAAAACCATAATTTAATAGCACTTCAAACACACCAGAATGTCAAAGAATTGTAATGTAAAAGAATTGTAATTCTAAATGTGTCCAAGAATGGGAAGCAACTACAATCCCATATATTGCTAGTGATTGCATCAACCACACAAAACCACTTTGAAAAATCATTTGGCATTATTAATTAGAGTTGACTATTACCTAGCAGTTTCACTTATTACTCTGAAGCCAAAAGAAATATAGACATATGTATTTCGGAGATGCCTAGAGAATTATTCACAGCTGACTTAGTCATAATAGTTAAAACTAAAAACAATCTAAAAGCTATTATCAATAAAAAGTATCTATTAATTATGGTGTATCTACACAATAAAATTGTGAAAAAATTTAAATTAACAAATTGCTATTACATGGAATAAGAAATAAAATTAATATATATAATAAAGTTAATATATATAATAAAGTTAATATATAATGTTAAACCAGTGAAAGTGAATAAAAATTATCACATAATGTATGCTTTTATTCACATAAAAAATTTAAAAATAGCAAAATGGATCAATTATGTTAGAATTCAGAATGATGCTTTACTTTGGGGTTGGAGGGTCATAGTAGTGACTATCATGTCAGGTCTCCAGAGGACTTATAGTATGTTTTATTTCTCAACTAAGACAATAATTATATGATGCGTTCACTTTGTGATGATACATCCTGTTCAATTTGTGCCTTTTCCTTTAGGCTTTAGTGAAAGATGAGAGGTTATTACCAAAAAAGCTTTGCTACTGTCTGCAATGCCATGGATATTTTCATAACTGAGAGCACATCCACATTCCCAGCAACCTTATTGGCTCTCCTTAACAGTTGGTGTTTATGTATCACAAGATCACACTGCTCATAAAAATCCTCCTTGGTAATTTTCATTATAAAAGAGAAAATATGTTTTCTAATGAAATTTACATGTGTGGATTATTTCATATCTGGAAACTTCAACAAAAGGTCAAAAGGAAAGAAGTAATCTCTGAAATGCTGAAATGAGATTAAAATGATATTGTATCCAAAGTCCCTTAGACTCCTTAATCATGTCTTCCAGAGGACTGTTTTCTCAAAGGGCTCTCTTAAGAATGGACAGAGCACGAGGTACAGTGAGACTACAATTTACTTCCAAATGCTATTTCAAACTCGGTGGAGTGAGGCTTGACTACGTGGGGATTTTCTATGTTGAAACAGAAGATGTCCCCTGAAACCACAATCCAATTACAGACCAAAATACTTAGCTTCCTTTTGCACATTTGAACTTTCAACCTGTTACTGCACCAAAAAAGAAAAGAAAAAAAAAAAGAAGAGGAAGAAGGAGGAGGAGGAGGAGGAGGAAAGGAAAAAAAAAACAAAAAAGAGGGATGGAAGGGGGTTTGGAGCATGCTGGCAAGTGAGCCAATAAGAAGGGAAATTATAAGAACATAAGATCCAGTGCAAGAGGAGTATCCCAGCACCCACAGGCATCCCCAGATCAGGGCTGGGGAAGCCAGAGAGGATACTATGTATTTGATTATATATATAATATAGCACTTACAAGTACAGATAGGTACATATGTACATACACATATGTACACACGCATGTGTACATACATACATACATATATGATATATATCCATGTACAGATTTCTTTCAAAATATAATTATATAAATTCTAGCTGTGCTAGTTTTTGGAACCTGGCTGAGTAATAATAACTTCTGCCTCCTGGGGTGTGTGTGTGTGTGTGTGTGTGTGTGTGTGTGTTTATTTGCATGCATGTGTGTGCATGCACATCAGTCTGTAGAACACTGAGGAGCTGAAAGTATCCTCTTTGTACTTGCTAACTGGATGCAATCAAATTTCTCTCAGGTCACTGTTGAAAGGAAAGGGTTCCTGTGAAATAAGCAAAACTGCCCCCACATAAAATAATTCAAGCCATGTAAGAAATTAGCCAATTCGGTGGGGGTTTTTGTTTATTTGTTTGTTTGCTTGTTTTTGTTTTTCTTTTAATTTGGGAAAGATTCCACTAAATGGCTGAAAATTGAGGACAAGACCCCTTTCCAAGAGTAAATTAAGTAGTTAAGTACCATGTGACTCAGGGCTTCAGAATAGCAAATGTGGCCATATGCTTTTATATCTTGTGTAAAAACTGTACAGTAATGTGGTATAATCTAAACTTTTACGTGATGGTTAATAGCATTGTTAGGGACACTGGTGGGCTTTCTTATTTGTATTCTCAAATGAATCCTCGATACTTTTACAGTTTGACTCATTTTGTATTTTAATCATCAAAGATCTTTTGTACTATGCATCCCTGATCACTAAATACATTTCCTGATTTATTGTTTTTTCAGAATTGCATTAATCTGTCATTGACTCCCTGCTATAGTCCATTAATGAAGATGTTAAATGAGATTTGAATGAACACCACTCTTGGCAATGGCTCTGTGTAGAGCAATGCACAGTGATTTAGTAATAGCATTTAATTTTTTTGCCCCTATTGGAGTGTGTATATGTAAATCAATTTAAATTAATGTCACAATATTAATATTTCATGAAATAATGTATTAAACTGTGTACTAAGATGCCTAAATAGTACAACTCCCGCTGTTGACTCAAGCATTAATTTGGGCAATTTCACTTTCAAATGTCAACTTGCAAATGCACATATTTCCTTAAGAACAGGCAATGGACAGGTGGTGGTTCTTACTTCTTTGAACTCAACTGGTTTTGAATGCAAATGTAAATTCCAGGCATCACAGTCAGTAGATGAGCATTTATTGAAAGTCAATCAAGCAGATCACTAAATCCAATGCCCTTTACACAGACCTGTCATAGGGTTTTATACCTCCACCCCAAACAGCATACTGTGTAGCTTGCATTTTACTGTCAAATGCTCTCTCCTCATACCATACAGCAAGCTCAAAATGACATTTGAAAAGATTAAGACCACTGTCTTCCTTTTTCAATTTTCAAAGAAATAATATCATAATGTCATTAAATCTTGAAAAAGTTTACCTTATTAAGGTAAAACTTGCAATTATATGACATTTGCCAGTTATCAAAGCTTTCCTTTGAACTTCCTCCTTTGGCAAAATTTGATTTCTTTCTTTCTTTTCTTTTTTTTTTCAAAAAGATGGTATATATCTAATCACCAATTTTTACACATACAATGAGAATCAAAGTGATATGCAAGATATCAAAGGAAAAATTTTGTAAAAAATTTTGTAAAAAATTACAAAATTCCATATAAATATTATAGAAGGTTACTGTTTTTCCATTTTTATTATTAAGAACTAAAGTTGAAGATATGACTTACAACATGAGATAACGCTCCAATCTAACTCTTAATTTCAGAATTCTCTCCTCTTTGAGACGTTGAATTCAATTACTTATTAAACATTTTGTCATGTGGCGGCTGCCTTAAACATACATCTGGAGCAAAATTTTGTTTTTCCTTGCCATTTAAAGCTTTCATTGTTTGTTCCTTATTTTGTCGAAATAAGTTATAATGCGTCCAGTTGTCTTTGTTATGGCTTATTTTTAAGGTATTCCCCCCCAAAGTTCATGTGTAATACAATGCAAGAAAATTTAGAGGTGAAAGATCCAGTTATTAAAGAGTCTTAACCTAATCAGTTCATTAGTCCAACGAAAGGCATTAACTTGGTGGTAGCTATAGGCAGGTGGGGTGAGGTTGGAGGGGATAGTCACTAGAGGCCTTCCCTGGAAGGTTTCATCTTTTCTGTGGCCCCTTCTCTCTTTCTTTGTCTCTGTTTTCTGCTTCCCACTCACAAGATGAATAATTTTACTCTACTTTGCCCTTCCACTATGATGTTCTCCCTTATCTTTGGCCCAGAGCAATGGAATCAGCCAACTGTTGACTGAACCTCTAAAACAGTGAGACAAAATAATGTTTTTCTACTCTAAATTGTTCTTTTCGGGTACTTTGATCACAGTGGTGAAAAGCTAATACAATCATTTTCCATACAAAACTCCTTACAAGCAGTTTTATACTTGGAGTTTTGTACTCTATGTCTCTAATCCAATTCATATTGAGTTTGTGAGTATGGTAAAAGATCAGGAACTAATTTACTGTTTTACACACGAATATCCAGTTTTTCCAACACCATTTGTTGTGTATCCTTGTTATCCTTTAGTGGTATTTCTTCAAAGAAGGCATGAAAATAGCCAACAGTGACACCCTCTCCAGCCTTGTTCCACCTGCCTGTCCATTCAAACTAGGATGGACTAATTAAGTTCCATTTCTCATAATCAAATTATTTTACCTCTAAATATTCCTGCATTAATGAAGGAGCTTTTGAAAATTCTCAATATGAATGTTCATCTCTACTAATCATCAGGGAAATGCAAATCAAATCCATGAGTCATCATCACACTTAGAAGCATGGGTATTATAAAAAATATTGGTAAGGATGTGGAGAAATAATAAACCTTGCATACTTTTAGTAAGAATGTAAAATAATGCCATCTCTTTGGAGGGTCCTGAAGACATTAAAAATAAAACTACATATGGTCCTGCAATAATTTTAGGTATTTATCCAAATTAATTGAAATCAGATTCTCAAAGAGATGTTAGTACTCTCATGTTCATTGCAGCATTATTCATAATACCTATAATCTGGATATAACCTAAATTTCTACTGAAAAATGGATGAAGGAAATACAGTGCATATGTAGATACAATAGAATATTCTCTGCCTTTATAAAAAAGAAAGAAATTTTTGCAATATGTGACAGTATTGATATATTTTGAGGACATCAAGATATGGAAATTAAACAAATCACAGAAAGAAAAATACTGCATATTTCTACTTACATGACGTATATAAAATAGTCAAATTCGTATCATCAATGATTGAGATGCTGGTTACCAGGACTTGAAGGGAGAAGAAAATGGAACATTTTTAATCAATAGATATAAAAAAAATCACTTAAGATGAACAAACTCTAGGTCAATGTTATATAAAAATAATCATGCACATAAACTTTTATTTAAGACAGTAGATCTCATTTTAAGAGTTCTTACTCCAGTGAATTTTAAAAAAATACATAAAAAGAAAAAATCTGGATACATTTCAAAATGGATACATAGGGAAAAAATGAGACTATAGGGGATTTGAATGACACTCTTAACAATTTGAATTTGAGGATATTACATTTTCTTTTCATGCACATAAACATGTTTATTTTTGAAAAGTCACATCATAGAATACAACAGTTAACTTCTCCAGAAACAAAACAAAACAAAATTACAGAACATGTGTTTGCCAAAAATGCAATAAAAATCAGAACTCAATAAAATGCAACAACTAAAACAGAAAGAAAAGCTACAGATTTTTGGAAGTTTAAGCCATTCATAAGTTTAAGCTGTTTACTTTTAAAAAGAAAAAAAAACCTGGATTGACACTGACAAAAATGCGTATGTTTTAAATATATTTTAGCTGTTGATGGACCTTTATTTTATTCATTTATTTATATGCGATGCTGAGAATCAAACTCTACCACTGAGTCACAACCCCAGCCCTGCATATTTTTACATATAGATGGATAAAGAAGTTTGTAAGTTAAAATGTATATATTAGAAAAGTTGAAAAGCTGGTTCACAGTTCAACTTAAAAGCTTGGTAAAACAACCAAGCAAACAAAAAGTTGAAGAAATAAAAATTGCTGAAAGTAATAAAAGTGAATGAAAGATCAAAATCAAATACTAAGTTTTAGATAAAGCTAAAAATAATTTAAGCTGGGCGTGGTGGCGCACGCCTGTAATCCCAGCACTTTGGGAGGCTGAGGCAGGAGGATCACGAGTTCAAAGCCAGCCTCAGCAATGGCGAGGCACTTAGTAACTCAGTGAGACCCTGTCTCTAATAAAAATACAAAAAAGGGCTGGGGATGTGGCCCAGTGGTCGAGTGCCCCTGAGTTCAATCCCCGGTACCAAAAAATAAATAAATAAATAAATAAATAAATAATAATAATAATAATAATAATTTAATCTTTGTCAAAGCTGTAGAAGAAAAATAAACACACCCAAAATGATCGAGGAAACAAATAAGAAAAATACAATTATAGGTAAAATGGAATTTTTAAGATCATATTAAATACTGTAAACCACTAAATGCCATTAAATTTGAAATTATTGATGAAAGATGATTTCAAAAAGGGTATAAATGATTAAATTTTATTCATGAAGAATCAGGAAACATGAATGAGTCTGTACATATTTTTGTAATTTTATTCAATTTTTCAGATATTTAATTTGTCATACAAGATCTTTCAGAGTTCTCTGGCTAATTTTATCATGCCTGTATAACTTTGACACTCAAAGATAGCACAAGAAAGAATAACTAAGTCATTTTTAAGTTGTAAATTCATATAAAATATTATTGTTAAAATATTAATATTCCAATGAAGTAATTACATAAAAGTTCCAACGAATAAATACTGTTCATCTCAAGAATATAAATATGATATGGCATTGGCAGGTCAGCGTAAGTACTGCTTAATGTTGAAAAAGCATGTAACCGGGTCAGGAGTTCAACACTGTATATAAAATTCACCACACCTGCCTACAACTAAGTGGGGACATTGTTAGTGTGCTATAAATATCACTGGTATAACAAACATGCCATTTAAAGATGCAAATAATTTTTCTTTCTTTTTTCCTTTTTTTTTTTTTTTGAGCAAGCACTCTACCAACTAAGCTATATTTCCAGCCCCCACTCTTTTTTTTTTTGAAACAGTAAAACAAATTCCACTTTCAACACAATAATTAAATGTTTTACTAGAAAGCAAACACTATAAAAAAATAGATGGCATACAGATTGAACACAAAGAAACAAAGATGGGTTTCTGCAAACCTTTGGTATAGCGTTTTCCTATTTCTACTTGTTCTGCTCTGTTGAATTTTCTTATCTTTAATCATGTATATCCTCCTTTACCAACATCAATGAGGGCCAACTAGCTCCCTAGAGACCAGCAGTTTTTTGGCAAAAGTCAGGATTCTTTATTTCTGCAGATAACACGTGAGCCATTTGGGAACATTTGATAATTGTATAGCTTATTATTGTTTTGCAATGCTTGGATTTGTACTCAATGTATACAATACCTACATTGTAAACTTAATTTTATTATGAGACAAACACTTTGAAGCTTTTTTGTTTGTGTGAGTGTTTGTGTACCTTTAGAAGGAGAAGATCTTGTCTCAGGAGTAACTTGTCAGATGTCCCTGTGAATTCCAGATGGAATATGTCTACTGCTTTTCTCTTATCTAATGGACTATTGGCCAGGTAGAATTCAAATAGTAAGCTGATGTTATTCTCTGGTAATATTGTTTTTATTTCTTTATTCATAAAACTAGCAAAAGACTCTTCAATCTATATTTTTACAACACTAAACTAATTTCCTGAAAATTGGATCTATGCTTTCTTAGTCTTCAGTCATCTAGTATTACTTGCTTTTGTAGAATTCCTGAAAGAGCTCATTTAAAGTCTTCAATAGTATGATAAGTAACAAAATATTTTTAAAGCAAGAGAAATATATCTTAGAATTTGATTTTAAAATATAACCAATCAGGGCTGGGGTTGTGGCTCAGCGGTAGAGCGCGCCTAGCACGTGAGCATCCTGATTTTGATCCTCAGCACCACGTACAAATAAAGGCATTGTGTACAACTAAAATAAATAAATAAATATTTTTAAAAATATATAACCAATCAATGTAATAATTTTTGAAATACACTAATTTATACTTCTTGGTAGATTTTCTTAAAATGTGTATGTTATAAGCCTTGTTTTAATGGAATCAAAACAAATTATAGGGGTTTGGTTGAAAGTCATTTTCATAATGTAAAACTCGTGTACTTTTTTTTTGTAGATGGACACAATACCTTTATTTGTTTATTTTTGTGTGGTGCCAGAGATCGAACCCAGTGCCTCACGCATGCTAAGCAAGCACTCTACCACTGAGCCACAACCCCAGCCCCTCATGTACTTTCTAATAATAATTCAGAGCCAAAGAGGTTTTATGGATATATACTCTCATGTTATATTTTCATCATTTTTATTTTGGATACAACACTACATATCTTGCAAAATTTATAAAAATTTCTTTCTTATTACATGTATGAATAGATTATGAAAAAGGTTAAATATTTAAAAAATAAAAGGTTAACCTACAAATATGATTAAAATAATGGATCTACAGATAGAACTACTATTGTGGTGGGTGCAAGGAGACTGAAAGAGAAAGCGATCACATGTATTTGTGTGTTAGATGGAATCCTCTTCCCAAAAACAAATTGGTTTAGTCAACAAAGCTTGATCAATTGGCTTCTTAGCAAATAATATTGTCTTGAAATTGCTGAAGGAATTATTTTCAGTAGAAAATACAGTATTCAGTATGTAGGCATTCAGCATGACTTGTGGTAAAGCAAATCAATGTAGCCAATGCATCCACATTCAATCACCTGTTTAGTCACGATCAGACATAACCCATCACCCCCTAAACTTGGGCATGTATTTATTGTGTTTTCTTTGCCATCATTACCCTGAGGATGAAAAAGTGCCACCTGCCATGGATTACTTACATAGAGCTTTGACATGATCTAATCTATTAAATTCCACTCTTTTCCATACCTATGATCCCATTATTCCAGATAAATATAATTAAGACCAAAGCTATGTTGTTTCCCCATGGGACTATTTCCATATCATGTGAGACTTTGGAGTGGGATCCTCTTTTTACCACATCAACAATAAGATGTGTTATGGGGCTACTGCTCAGAAAACACACTAAGTCCAAACTGAAAACAAATCAAAGAACTTTATTTTATTTATATTTTCCTGGCCAGGATGCTTCTGCCAGAGCCCAAACAGACTTCTGATAGAAGTGTTCCAGGTTGTCTGTGGTTCCAATATTTAAGGAACAATTCCACATCCTGTGGAATCTGTGAATTGCAAGCAAGCAGGGTACAAGGGCTGAAAAAAGCAGTCAGCAGAGCAGAGTCAAGACAACCACATCCTGGGTCTGAACTCAGTTGTGGTTGTACATCCTGGATTCAGGTACATTTGCACGTGTATGAAGCACAGAAAAACATTTTTTAATACTTCTAAAAAATCACTTATATAACAGTTTCACATGTGAATCATAAAGATGGAGTCACCATGGCTCTACATAGTTATATTTGTCTATAGATATTCCTTATATTGTCTATATCTTATTGCTAACAACCTTAAATTCTGTCTTACAATTATGTAATTATATTATTATACTATTACTTCTTACTGTTAATTCTTCTATCTTATAACTAGGGCAGACTAAAGGTAACTTAACATCACTAATTCTATAACACTTATCTTATAATCTTATTATTTTTCTTGTTTCATCAATCTGTATTTCTAATTGTAATCTATAACCTATCACCTATTAATTGTATTGATTAATTCAGACCATAACAGACGCATGCTTTATGATGACTAATTCTTTTAAATTTATGGCATTTTTAATATGCTTAAGGATAGTATTCCGATTTCAAGTGAACTCAAGACTATTTGCGAAAATCCTAATAAAAGAAGACCTGACTGTCAAAGAGCACATACTCCAATGCATTTCAATGCCAATACCTGTGGCGCTCATCTTTCTTAAAAGCTACAAAACTATATTTCCTGCTGTGACATCCAGTGCACCAAAGAGCTTCTCTGGAAATCACCCTTTCATTATGTCTTTGTAATTACTGTTTTCTGTCTGATGAATCTTATGCAAGCTGTGAGACTTTGAATTATGGATCTAGGAGTTACAAGAACATAACTAGCTGCAGTTCACTCAGCTGTGCCTGTCTATCCTTACAGCCTCTGTCACAGCTCTCCACTCCACATCTGTATTCATTTTCAGTGAGTTGATCAGAATTCTAACTTACAGGACCTTGGGGTGAATTTCTCATTTAACAAGTGTTGAGTATCCATGGCAGGGAAGAGATTGTATATAGCAGCACACAAGAGACATAATCTTTGCCCTTAGAACTTTCATTTTCTGGAAGAAACAGTGCAGTGTGAAATATCACTTCTATTTTTATTTTATGGATTGAAAGTTTTGACTCTAGAATTTTATCTTAACTGAATTTTAGCAAGTACACATTTTGTTCCATATGTACATAACAAATTACTGGATGCATAATAGGAGCTCAGTCAAGAAAAGAGAGCTATGACTTGAAGTCTTTTTCTAAAACAATGGAAGTATAAATCTAAAAGTAACTTTCCTTATAAAATCAGAGTTCATGAGTGGAGAGTAAAATTTGAATGTTTTCAAACTGCAGGAAGTAGTCTTTCAATAAACATTTATTAAGTGCCAACACACATACCACCTATTATATTCAGGACTCGCTTCACAGTCTGGTGATAGGAAATTAATTTATGAGTCATTGCACAATTTTGAGTTTTTAATCACATTATATAGTAGTACAGCATACAAGTGTCATTTCCCTGATCAAAGGTCAAATCTTTTATAAATGAACATACTTCTTTAACAGAGCACAGCCATGGACAAGTAAACATAGAGTAGGATGGAAGGAAGAAGCTGCATATGGGAGCAGGTCAGCTCATCAGTGTTGGCCAAAAAAAAAAAAAAAAAAATGGATTACAGAGGTCACAGCACACAAGCTAGCCCAGGGCTCTTCTACCAGGATGAAAATCACATTCACTGGGAAGGCTTTGAAAATATATTTTAAGTATATTCACAGAAACTCCTGAAAGCCATTGAAGTCAGAATAGAAGATAAAAAAAAAGAACAGAAGGTAGGACATGGTGTTTTGCAGGTCATTTTAATGTGCAGCTGGAGCTGAGAAGATTGGAGCTGTGCATCTCAAACTTTAGCCTATATATGAACTACCTGAGGATGTTAGTATGATGCAGAGGCTGATTTAATTGTTCTGAGCTAGAACTGAGGTTCTGCATTTCTAATAAGCAGCCAGGTTATGTCCAAGATTGCTGGCTCTCTCAATGGTTTATTAACTGTTAGAAATGCACAATTTGGGGGCACACATCAGTCCTACTAAATTATAATGTGCATATTCACAATATTTCCAGATAAGTAAAATGAATGCTAAATTTTTTGAAAGGCTTCTCAAAAATATGTTTCATACCAAATGAGGATAATAATACCCAATGTAACTAAGATGTTACATGGTATTCTCTTTCCACTTAATGATCTAATTTAAATCCATTTAAATCTAACAAATTCCAGGTCCTAAAACCAGATATCATACAAAATTAAGTCTATATCTGTGGTTTTCATAGTAAGGTATCCCAGCCAGCACAATCAGCATTACATGGGAAGATGTTAGAAGTGAAAATTTGGGGGACCCACCTAGGCCTAGTCTTTGTTTCAGCAAGGCCTCCAGGTGATTATGATGTTACATTCTTGGTTTGAGAATTACTAGTTTATAAAATTACTGTAATTATAATACTATTGTAATACAATAATACTAAAACTATAAAATCATTGTAATACTATTGAACTACTAGTGGATAAAATTATTATAATACCTCTATAATGTAGAAGTTAAAATAATTTAAAAGACACAAACTGAATTCATATGTTCACCTTAACTCCCTTAAAATAAAAGAAATTCAAAGAAATAGTATATTGATAAATATATTGTAAAATGAGATGGGGCATCATAAATGGATCAGATGGTTTATAAATACCCAGAAAATGAATGACATGAATCATTAACAAAACAAACATGCACATGCATTCACTCATACAGGCATTGGAGTTAAAGTCAAAATGATATCTACAAAGATCACAAAGCAAACAAATTAAGAATTCTAGAAAGTTCTATACAAAATTTTGGAAAGACTACAGATTAAGACTAAGATTAAAGCCGGGCGTGGTGGCGCACGCCTGTAATCCCAGCACTTGGGAGGCTGAAGCTGGAGGATCGCGAGTTCAAAGCCAGCCTCAGCAATGGCGAGGAACTTAGCAACTTAGTGAGACCCTGTCTCTAATAAAATACAAAAAAGGGCTGGGGATGTGGCCCAGTGGTCAAGTGCCCCTGAATTCAATCCCTAGTACCAAAAAAAAAAAAAAAAAAAAAAAAAAAAAGACTAAGATTAAGACTAAGACTAAGATTTATCTAAGACTAAGATTCCTATATATAGAACCAGTTTCTCTCATCTCCCTTAAAATAACAAGTGGAATTTGAATAGACACAAATTTCTGAAGTTCCTCAACTAAATGGTGAATGAACTACTATGGAGGGTTTGTAAGATTAGGAAGTTGATGAACCAAATAAAAAGAGATAGGTATGGTAGATATTGAGTTAATTTTGAATTTGATAATCCACCCAGATCTAAAAACTAAAAAGAAGTCTTAAAAAATAAAAGGAGTAAATTACAACCACAACTCTTGTGAGTTTCTTAAAAATATATTAAAATTGTGTGCTTTCAACATGCTGGTATATGCCTATACCTATATCCATATGTCTTCATGACCTTGGGTTTAGCAAATATTTTAAATTGGATTTCATTAATTCAAAAGTTTTTCTTTGCTGCAAAGAATGCATTCAGAAAATCCATACAATGATACAAATACTTGAAAATTATATACAATCATAACATAAAATGAACACTAATAACTCAAAAACAAAAAGATAAGGAAACCAGTTAAATAAAATTAGAGAAATAGAATAGATATTTCTTCAAAACAGAAATGTAAACAGACAATAAGCACAAAATCTGTGCCACAAAATTGATCATTAAGGGAATCCAAATTCAAATCACAATGGGATATCATTTCATATAAACAAGAATGTCTAGAAACAAAAATCAGAAAATAATCAGTGTTGGGGCTGGTGCAGACACACTGGAACTTTCTTACATTGTTGGTGAGAATGTGAAATGGTCTGGCAGTTTCCCAAGTGATTCAACAAAGAGATATCCAATGTTCCAGAAATTCTACCCTTCAGTATAAACCAGGATAAATAAAAATAGTTGAGCAGAAAATGGTTATACATAATATTTATTGGAACATTATTCATAAGAACCCAAAGGTGGAAACAATCCACAAGTTCATCAACTGATGAAAGGATAAACAAATGTGGTACAGATAGCCATATAATGGAATCATTTTTTACATTAAAAAGGAATGAACTGCATGCTTGAACATACATAACCGTGAATGTGAAAAGTAAAAGAAAAATCATAAAGGGCCACACTTTATACAATTCCATTTATATTCAAAGACAGAAAGTAGATTAGTGGTACATTTTATATGCAGAGACAGAAAGTAGATTAGTAGAAAAGCAATGAAAACAGTGATCAGAATTTGACAACAAGTTGTTGAACATAAAATTACCTCTATAAGCATGGAAAAAATGTAAAGATCCCAGACACAGGAAAGAGAACACAAAGAACAAACATGTAGGTAACAGGACTCAGGACAAAAAAGAATGGCAAATTATGAGGCAAGATTTCTGTCAGAAAAATTGTGATTAGTGATATTTGTGTACTAATTTTTCAATAAAAGTTTTAGACTGATTTAGCACCTTAAACTCTCTGAGTGTATGATATAATTTAAATATTAACATTAGACAATTAAACTATTTTTAAAAGAATTTTTTTTAAATGTAAGAACTTGTAGATTTCTAGATAATACCTGACCAGTATTCTTCAAATGTATCGTGGGCATAGAAAACAAGGAAAGACTGAGAAACTCAGAGGAGATTAAAAGGAATTAATTCCTGGAAAATAAAAGGGAATTTACGGAAAAAAAGCAGTGAAATCCAGAGTCTAGAGTTTCCCTAATAGCATTAAATGAATGTTAATTTCTTAGTTTTGATAAACATACCATAGTTATATAATATGATGACATACGAGGAAGAGTATAAAACAGAGCTTTCTCAGTCTCTGTGGTACCCACATTGGTCAGAGGGTAATGTGTTGTGCATCCCAGGACATTTAGCTGCTTTCCTGGCCCGTACAGATTACACATACATAGCATACCCAACCTCCTCACCCCAGCCCCACCCACATCAAGACCCAATGTCCCTGGGTAGGTGGATGGGAGTGGGGTAGAGAAGTCACCTCTAATTGAGAACCACTGGACTACATTAATTTCTAATATTAGCTAGCCAGAAAAATCCTGTTATCTTTTGCAATGTGGGAAGAAACAAAAACATACAGGTTCGATATCTATGAAAATCCCTCTTAACTAACATTTCCTAGTGATTAACTTATGACTGCCATAGTAGTTTTTAAAGAAAATTTATGTACAAACAAAAATGACACCTATTAGGTTTTACTGCAAATAGGACATAGAAAGCTATTGAACTTAGAAGAAAACATGTTTTTGTTTTGTTTGTTTTTTAATAGCGCTTTAGAGTTGTAGAAAGTAGTTGGATCAGGAAACACATATTTTAAGAAATCTATACCTTACATTAGCTGTCCACTCTGATGATAATACCATTCTAAGAGGTTTCATAGCTATAAAAGGCATTGCCATCATTATCAAGAAATTGGAAAATTAGGGCTTGGAATTTAGTTTTATTTTCAAAATCATGTTACTCAAGGGATTGCAGATATGAAAACAAATTCCCCCCCAAGACAAAAGTTGGGGATTTCATTCTGCAGAACTCTTCCTTCCTCCTTCCTTGACAGTTGGCTCCTCTCTGGACTGTAGAAAACTTGTAAATGTTCTCAGTAAGCATGCCCATGCCATTCACTGGTTTGTCTCTCAGAACCTGCAAGTACCTGTTGTCTGCTCTTAGATTTGGTTCTTACTCTGCCAACCTTTTACTTTCTGTCCCTCAGCATTGAGAACAACTCAAGACCTGATCTCTGTACAGCATTCTGAGAAAAATGTTCTCAAGAGCAGTTTCATAGCAACTTGAACAACCTTCAATCTTGATAACTATAGTCAATTACCCAGTATCTGTCAAACACAACTTTTATTGTAGTGAATCTTTCTATTCTGAATACTATTAGTCTATTTTCTCTTACTATAATGAAATAATGAAAACAGGCTACTTGATTCAAGGGCATGGTACTTACAGCAACTCTGCTCTGGTAAAGATTTCATGGTGCATGCAATCACAAAGTGAGATCATATATAAGGAAGAGAGATCATATTTCCAAGCAGGTTCCCAGAAAGGAAGTCAAAGAGATAGGACTAGGACGTGGTCATGGTCCCAAATAACAACCCTCTTGTGAGAACTCACTTAGGGGTCTCATAAGAACAACCTTAATTCTTTCAGAGGACACACACCCAGTTATCTAAGGACCCCCAGTGCCCCGCACAAGGCTCACCTCTTAGCATACCACTGAAGACATGTTTCCAAAACATGAACCATTGGGAGACAAATCTAAGCCATACACAAGCCTCAGCACACAGATTAACAGTAAAAATAAACAAAGAAAGAAAAAGAAAGAGAAAAAAAGCATTAATATTTAGAGAAGAAAATCTGTATATGAATGTATGAAAAATTAAAATTATGGAAGCATCTACTTAAAACATAAACCATAGTCTACCACCAACATTTCCTTGAGAGATAAATTGCAAAAAGTGACATTAAGAACCATACTAGAAGAATAAAAATGTATCCCACTTACTGAAACAAAAACCTCTTATTTATTTTTCCTTAAAAGCATTCAAGTGAATTATACCATATTTTATAATAATGAAAGAAAATGCCCTTCTGTCAATAGCCTATATGCAATTTTTATGAACTGCAGAAGTTATTATACTTCCTCCCTCTAAATGTCAAGTACAAAAATAAAGCAACTTTGATGGTCATGTGTAACATGATACAGATACTGAGAACAGTTCCGTAACTTCTTAAAAAGATAAATGTAGAGTTACCAAATGAATTAGCAGTTCTACTCCTAGCTTCATACTAAAGAGAAAGGAAGATATTTGTCCCCACAAAATCTTGTATATGAATGCTTACAGCAGTACTGTTCATAGTAGTTCAAGGGTGAAAACAAGCTAAATGTCCATCAAGAGATGAAAGGATAAACAAACACACACTGTCTGAGTAATGGAGTAATCTTTGGACAAAAAAAAAAAAGAAGTACATATCGCAACAAGGATAAACCTTGTGGTCACTATGCTAAATGAAAGAAACCAGTCACAAAATACCACATCCTCTAAGAGTCTATTTATATGAAAGTCCACAGAGGGAAATCTGTAAAGACAAAAATGAGATTAGTGATTTCGGGGACTGGGACAAGAGTTAGATAGAAAGTTATGGCTACAGAGTGCAGGGTTTCTTCCTAAGAAATTTTTTCATATTGACTGTGATAATGGGTGTGTATGAGTGGATGTACTAAAAACCACTGAATTATACACTTTACTTGGTGGAGAGTGTGGATGGACGGATGATAGATGGATGATATGACAGTAAGGATGTTAGAGTGATAGAGAGACCAAGAAACAGACAGAGGATACAGAGTTCTTAGCCCCTCAGTGGGAAGCAAAGAGTTGCTCTGAGCAGTAGGGTTGAAAGAAAAGAGACTTGAGCCTCAAGTTTCATGCAAAGGACCAGATAGCTAACCTTGGCTGTTGCAACGCTTGGGGTCCTCGCCTGCGCGTGTCTTCCGCACCCACTTGACGCGTGGTCCGGGTGTGTGAGCCGTTTCAGCGTCCACCACCATTGTCCACGCACCATGCGCTTTCCTCGAGCCTAGGTGCCAACGGCCACCCTGGGTACTTTGCCTCTGGCCGCGTCCGCAGACATAGGGAACTTCTGGAAGCCGAATCCCTACTAGAGGCCGGGACTCTGGCGCCCGGTTCCCATGGGCAGCACCCTGAGTTCGCCTCAGCCTGCGCCGCCACCCCGGGTCCAGGGACGCCTGAACTCTCAGCTCCAGTTGACCCCGGCTCCCGCTCTGGACCGTGTTCAGCATGGCCACAGTGATTGCTGGGTCCAGAGCGGGCCAGTTCCCAAGATGCCGCCGGCCTGGAACTTCACCAAGCCAGGGAAGGAAGGCACTGAGTCGTGGGGGCGCTTCTCCTCCCGGTCTACCCCAGAGAGAGTGATGGGGCCGGATCTTGCTTGGGAGAATTACATGAAGCGAAGGCTCTGGAATGCCCGGAACCCAAGACGGACCTGGAGCCCAGTGACCATCAAGATCGCTGCTCTTCAGAGCAGGGACAGCCCACTGGCATCCCAGGGACGGGGAGGTCCCTCTGCTGGGCCTCGAGTCTCTGAAGAGCGCCCAGACCCCTGCTCCAGAGAGACCGTGCTGAGAGCGCTCAGCGAGTGCAAGAAAGGGAACAGGAGGTTTGATGGACCACTGTGGTTTGAAATCCCAGAGATCAAGGGCAGGAAGCAGAACCCAGAACCCAGGCCATCTGCCTTCAAGCCCCGGATAAAAAATGGAGTGGTGCCTGCCTTTGTGCCGAGACCTGGGCCTCTGACCCCAAGTATCTGCTCCTGGAGCATTAGCCTCTGTGATGTGGAAACTGACTACCCACCCTATGTGGGGCCTTCCTTGTCTGTCGCCCAGCCTGGCCAAGGGGCCACACCAGTGCAGGGCACTGAGTCTCAGCTGGAGAGCCTGGAGAAGATATAGCCTTCCTGTGGCTTTCACAGGCCTCTTGAGCACCAGAGAAGTGCTTGTAGGGTCCCAATCGTCCCTGAGGGCACCCAGCCTGCTGGTCCTTTTGGCTTCTGAATCCAGCTCTGCCAATTCCTTCAGGAGACTTCAGCCTATTTATCTACTTTCACCGTCTGACCCCCATGTTCTACCACAGCATGGGACCCTGACACTCCAGCTTACCAAGTACTGCTCCATCTTCCAGACCTGCCAAGTCCCTGGACCAGCCTGTCCTTACTCTGCAAACCCATAGTGGAAAATTGTTCATATTGAAACCTTTGCCTCCTCTGTGCCTGCCCTCTCCTTCCTGCCCTTCCTTCCCAGACATTTCTGAAAAGCATATTTCTTCCCCCACTCCTATTTGTTCCCTTCCCATTTGCCCAGTTTGTATAGTTAAATATTTGATCTTATTAAAAATTAGTCAATAAAAAGAAGCTTTTCATGCAAATATAAAGAGAAGGTATGTTGCAGGCAGGGAAAGCACCAAGGCATGCATTAGAATAATTTTTATTTATTTGAAGTCCTAATCTAAATCCAGTAAAGCTGGGGAGTAGTGAGTGAAGAAATACCGTGATGCACTATGATGGAGTATTGCAAGTACAAGGGCCATAGTGAAGAATATGGATTGTATTCTTTATATATATAAAGGTTCTTTATATATATTCTTGCTGCTGTATGAATAGTGCAGGATCCAAGGGTAGCTATTGAAGCAGAAACAACCAAGATTAATACAGAATTTCAAACGAGATGAGAATGGCTTGGTCTGAGAGGGAAACAATGCATAAGCACTGAATTAAAGGTGTATTTAAAAGGTAGGTATTATGGACTTCCTATTGCCCTAGATAAGAGCTTAGGGAAAGTGAAAGAATCCCAAGATGTTATTAGTTCAAGATATAGGATGAAGGTAGTGCCACTTATTGAGATGTGAAATAAGAGAAAATGTTTGGAGAAATGAAGATTTTTTTTTTAAATGTGTTTCCTAGAAGAACTAGAACACTTTTTATGTCAGTGGAATTATCAACCATGCAGTTGAAAGGGAAAAAAATGAGCCTGGAATTCAGTGTGTGAAGCTGGAGAAATACATTTGTGAATCATGAACAACATTTATGTTCACCCATAATATAGAAATGGTCCTTAACTCTATAGGCTACATGAAATAATCGATGTAGAGAAAACAAAATCAATCACAAAATCTATGATGCTCCAATGTTTAGAACATGAAAGAAAAAAGGAGACAAGAAGAAACCTGAGACCCAACAGTCATTGAGGTGGGAGGCAACCTAGGAGCAGCAGTAACACTGAGGAGAATTCCATAGGATGGAAGTTAACAGTCATTAGCTGCTTGAGAAGTTAAGAAAAGAGATGTCTCATTACTGAAGAGAAATTTATATAAAATTTGGAGAGTAGGAAGCCTGAATTTAGTGGGAAGATGCAAGGAAGGTTGGATGTGAACATAGGGATTATAGAAGTCATTAGCAAGTACTAAGTTGTGAAGGCAAGTGAGAATGCTGGAGGAATTTTGTTTTAAGATTTTCTTTTAAGAAAGGATAACGGAATGTTTCAGCTGTCAAGCATTTTGGGGGAAGAACTGGATCAATGGAATGATCACGTGCTCATGGAGGGTGGGTGGCACATTGATCCATTATAACTTCAGTGTTGCGCAGAGTCAGGGATATGGAAAGGCCTGAAGTGGTAAAGTCAGAGATGGGATCTGGGGAAGATCTCTCTTTTATCTATAAAGCAAGATTGTTAGCAAAAGGAAAGTGGAAAGAAGTATCAAAGTTTGGGGACAAAACTAAAGATGTGAATTAGAATTCTCAGAGTGGGAAAATTTAATAGGATTATAAGAAAATATAATGTGACCATTTCAGATTGGATTCTGAAATTAAAGGGGAAATCAGTAAATATGATTAATTTTCTCTAGATTTTATTTTACTTGAATCAGTACAAACATGAAATGAAGAAACAATCTGTGCACAGTGAGGAAATATTTGTCAAGGAAAAATATAATGGATCAATATTCAAACTATATAAGGAACTAAAAGAACTCAAAAGCAAAACCAAAATAACTTGATTTTAAAAATGGACAAAAGACCTGAATAGTCATTTCTATAAAAAACCCTAATGTCTAGCAGGTGTATGAAATAATGCTTACCATCACAAATCATCTGGAAATGCAAATTTAAACTGTAATAAGTTACTACAATACACCTTTTAAAGAGACTTATCAAGAAGATGAAAGATCACTGGTGATGAGGATGAAGAGACAGGAAACCCTTGCACACACTGGGGGAGAGGGATACAAATTAATACATCCATCCTGGAATACAGAAGTTCCTCAAAAATTAAAAAATGTAAGTACCACATAATCCAGCAATCCCACTACTAGCTCTGTATTAAAAGGATGTAAAAATCAGTTTGCCAAAGAGATATCTGTACTCCCATGTTCATTTTGCCATCATTCACAAGAACCAAAAGTTGGAAGCAAGTGTCCATCAATGGATGAACAACAACAAACAACAAAAATGTCTTGACCAAGCCATCTGGGCTCTGTAATTCCAGATGAGTGGGGTGTGGTTTTGCTTCCAGCTAAGGGACATTGCATAAACAATATTTGTAAGGGGAGAAATTGGTGAAGAACATCTACAGGATATGAGAAATTCAGTGGTAATTTCCTAATCATGAGTTTCAGAAAGTACTCTGACAGGTTTGGGAAGATATGAATTAGAATTCTCAGAGTGGGAAAAGAAATAGTGGAAAGACAGAATGGGAGCTAGGGTAAGAACTAGAACAGTCTTAGAGTACCTGGTGTTCTTAGAACAAGGTTCCTAGTGATGTTATTCAAGGCAGTGTCCTAGGCCTATCAATCAGATTATATTACACAGTAGTATGTTTTGTCAGTCAAATTATAGTACACAGTATTTATCAGGAATATAAGGACAAATCTCACAAAGGGCAGAGCACTTGCACTCTTGTGAGCCAGTACTACTTAAATACACATGATTCCACTGTGAACAACGTGAGGCCCTCTGTTCTAGCACATGAGACATGAATATACAAATCCTTGGGATAGATAGAACAGAGATTCTAAAGCAGTTATCTAAAGGTTTAATATACAATCTTGATATCTTCTGAAATTGGTGTGAAAATAATTAACTGCTAAAGAAATTGAATTGAAACAAGTGACTATCCAATTAGATATATAGGTGCAGTTGTTCCTGGATCTCTAAGAGTTTTGCACCTGTAAGCTGCCTGGTACCGAAAACCGGGAGGAAAAACTCTCGGAGGCAGAGTTAAGCTTTTACTACTTTTACTTCTACTTTCTTAGAGTTTAGAGAGGGAAAGAAAGATTTTTAGAGAGAAAGATTAAAGCGAGCTTTTCTTCTTGTCTTCTTAGCTTAGAGTCTTAGAGAGAAAGAAAGATAGAGCTTAGCTTAGCTTCTTAGAGAGAAAGAAAGATAGAGCTTAGCTTAGAGAAAGATTAGAGCTTCTTTCTTCTCTCTTCTTTCTTCCTTCTTCTTTCTTCTGTCTTCTGTCTTCCTCAGGAGTCTCGGCCTAACTCTGACCAGTCATTACTTCTTCTATCTGGTTTCTCTTCTGTCTTCTATCTGGTTTCTCTTCTGTAACCGCTCTGCCTACGTTCTGGCCGCTCTGATTCTTCTGACCGACCGAGTGACTGCCCGGCTGACTGAATTCTCCATTCTCCTAACTCGGACCACTTTCACCCGGTTATATACCTTCAGGTTTGCGGGTGCCTACAGGTGCGTCACATACATATCAGGTGGAACTTATGGCTTCCAGCTAGCTACAACAGCCCTTCCTAATTAGGGCTCCTTCATGCACCCAAGGATTCAATCACAGATCAAAATGTTTTTTTAAAAATCATGTCTGTACTGAGCATATGCAGATTTTTTTTCGTGTGGTTATTCTCTTAACAATTCAAGGTAACAACTACTTAAATAGAATTTACAACTTATTAGGTATTTTAAGTAATCTAGACACTATTTAAAATACATGAAAAGATGTGCTCAGGTTATGTCAATTTTATATAAGGGACTCAAGTATCTGTAGATTTCAATATTAGAGAGTCTTGGAGCATTAATCTCCAAAGGGTTTGAGGATGAGATATATAGTTAGGAAATCAATCTCTTTTGTCATGGACTTTCTTTGCTTTCCCAATGCCCTTATGTTTCTATAAATTTAATTGAATTTTCACCACAAATTCTTTATAATGAGTTACCAAAACAGTTCATTACAAACACTTTAGTTGTGTATGTAATCTACTTATTTCATAGATGAATGAAATGTAAGTACAAAAATTGAGTTGTTTTTTTCTTTCAAGTTAAGTTTAGTAATTTGGAATGTCTTAAGTAGAGTTTCCAAAAACAAGCCTTCTGCATTAGATGTGAGGAACTTATCTATAAAACATTGGGGAAAATTTACAAATTATAAAAACTTTAAAGGCAAGTGACACAGGGAAGGAGGCTACATTTGTGACCCTCAGAGAAGAGCATGGATTACTTTTTCACAAATGGAAGAAAGCAGTAAACCTTAGTGAGAAAAATAAAAATAGTACAAATATAGCTGTACAATTCATATAAGACTAATTCAAATTATTAATTGTTGGGACTCCATGTCTGCCAAGGGGACGGATTTTGGCTGCTTACCACGCCCTAGTAGGACCGGGGCTGAGCCAAGGGGTGTGGCTATGATGTAGCGTGAGAGACTGAACTGCTCTGCTGGCTGATTGGCTAGTTCTAGGCCTATTTAAGTTCAGTGCCTGGTCAATAAATCTGAGTTTCTGGATTCTCGCTTGCTATACAAAACTCCCTGGGGTGTGGTGTGGTTTTTCTGTTCACCAGACAGAGGTTCACCCAGCTATTTTTGCCCTTAGGTCCACCCTCGCCGGGTAAGTTACATTTTCCTTCTGCGGGCAGAGGGAAAACTCCCTTTTAGGGCCCAAAAGGGGGTAGCTTAGAACTCGGCCCCATTCATAACTCAGCAGCCCCGGCAGGTTGGCGTCCAGTGCGGGGCGGGGGAAAAATTATCGGTGGGCTTAATACGGTTAGAGACGCAGCGTCTCTTTCGCTGGCAAAAATACCCTTTATTATGGGGCAAGCATTAACATTCAGGAAATCGCAAGACCCAGCCCTCGAGGCGTGGCGGTGTATTTTAAGAAAGCAAGGTCTCCAAATATCTGATAGCCAAGCGGAGGTGATTTGGAATTCGTTAAAACGGGCGGCTCCCTGGCTCCCTAAGTCTGAATTTAATTCTTGGGAAATGTGGGATGAAGTGAAACAAATTTTAAGAGACAGAGAGATTGAACATGGAGAAGTCCCGCCTCCGGGAGTTTATCCAGCTTTATCCGCCCTAAAAGCATGCTTGCTCTTACAAAAAACAGAAAGATCTAATCTTTCCCGGTCCAGAAAATTAAACACCCCCTCCCGGTCCGCGAATTTTGAAAGGCCGAACCAATCCCTAGAGACAAACCCCCCCCCCCAAGGAATTAGAAGTTACAGCCCCTCCTTTAGAGATCTTTAACAAATGCCCTGGGGACAAAGGCTACCAGCCACATGGCTCAGTACCTTACGAGCGGGATCCGCCATTTTGTGAGCCCACCTCTACTGAGCCTTCGGCGCCACCGCTATACCAAAAGGCGCTAGCGCCCTCTAGTGGGCTTTCACCTGTAATGACATTTCCAATTAATTTAACAAAGCCTCCTATAGCTAGAGTCACTCAAAAAGCTAATAAAGATCTGACCACATTTATTGAGAGAGTAAAAAAAAAGCCTTCAAAGGAAACTTCCACCTAGTGACCAATTTGCAAAAATGTTAGTTTGGGAAGGAATAACCGCAAATCACAAGCTGGCTTATGCTAAGTTAAAAGGTAAATCTATAGAGAGATGGATTATTGCCACCAAAGATGTGGGTTCAACAACTCACCAGTCTCAGATATTAAACACTCCCCTTAATGCTCATACTAAGGTACTAACAACAGTTTTAAATGGAAAAGGAGACTATTTTAAATATGGACGACAAGGCTATTTTAAAAAAGACTACCTCAATGGTCTTGGTCGGCCTCCAGAATGCTCCCCTGGCCAGATCTCAAGAGATTTAACCTTAATTGTTATTGATATTAAAGATTGTTATTTTTCAATACCTCTTCATCCAGATGATTATAAAAAGTTTACATTCTTGGTCCCCTCAATCAATTTTCAGAAACCAGATGAGCGATATAAATGGATAGTTGTCCCTCAAGGTATGGCTAACAGCCCAGCTTTTTGTCAATATTATGTTTCATGTCTTCTGTCACCATTAATGAAAAAATCACAGCTCACCTTATATGTTTATATGGATGACATCATCCTGGGAGCTGCTGATGTCCAACAACTAAACTCTGCTTACTTAACACTTCTAGAGCTCTTAGAAAAAGGAGGACTGCACATATCCAATGATAAAATACAGACTATTCCTCCCTTTAAAATATTGGGGACAAAACTTAGCCTAGACTCAGTTTGTCCTCTCAAACCCCAGCTTCTCATTCAAAAATCTTATTCCTTGGCAGAGTTACAAAAGCTATTAGGAGAGCTAAACTGGTTAAGACCTTGGCTTCATATCTCTACTGAAGATTTATTACCTCTCTTTGAGTTGCTACAGGGGCAATCCCCCTCTGATGTGATTTTACTAGAAAAAAATCATCTGTCAATATTACAAAAAGTCCAAGATGCCCTCAATTCAACCCAATTGGCTCGATACCAACCAAAGCAACCTTTATATTTATGGGTTTTCTCAGGTGCTAAGCTCCTTACAGCTGTGCTCAGCCAGATGGGAAATCCATTAGAGTGGATACATTCCTCTGTGGGAGGAGCACCTCGAGTTTATTCCCAATTAGATCAATTAGCAGATCTTATAATAAAAGGGAGAGATACATCATTGAGGCATTATGGAAAAGACCCAGATATTTTAACAATTCCTTACCATTTGTCAGACTTTGAATGGATACAAAGAAACAACCCTAGAGTCTCCTATGCTTTAGAAGGATTTCTAGGAAAAGTTGACTGTCATTACAGGTCAACCAAATGGACCTCTTCTTCTCCCAAACTGGAGTGGACTCCCCCGCATCTTGTTCTCCAGCAAGCCACTCCCCAAGGCAGTAAATGTCTTCACAGATGGAGGAAAAGAAGGGTCAGCAGTTGTAATATTTCACCCATCCTCAGGCCAAAGGACACAATACTTTGAAGCAGTTACTGGTTCTGCTCAATTTAAAGAATTATATGCTGTTACATTAGCCTTGACCCATGTCCAAGAGCCTATGAATCTTTTCTCACATAGTCTATATGTAATTAACCTATTACCTACTCTAAATGCCTCATATATAAAGATAGATAATAATCCTATCACCCCTCTGATGATCCAGGTTCGATCCCTGCTAAAGGGGCATAATGAACCTGTTTTCCTCCAACATCTTAGGGGACATCAAGGCTTATCTGGGCCCCTCTCTGAGGGAAATCAGGCCGCTGACCATTTGGCCACCACAGGTGTATTAACAGTTACAGTCCCATATCAACAAGACCTTCAGTTAGCCCAAGGTCTTCACGACCTTACTCATTTAAATTGGAGAGGTCTACATAATAGATTTCCTTTAGTTCCTATAAAAGATTTAAAAAAGATTATAAGAACATGTAAATCCTGTTTGCCCTTCTTACAGGTCCCACCTCTCCAGTCCCCTGGGGTAAATCCCAGAGGCCTACGGCCCAACGCTATCTGGCAGACTGATGTAACCCATTATGTGCCATTTGGAAAATTAAAATATATATTTATGTCCATAGATACTTATTCACATGCTTGTTGGGCCATGGCACATTCTGGAGAAAGGGCTAAACATGCTGAAAGTCACTTTTTACAATGCTTTGCTATTCTCAGATTGCCAAAACAGGTTAAAACCGATAATGGACCCTGTTTTGTGAGCAAATCATTACAAAAGTTCTTCCAAACTTGGCATATTAAGCATACCACAGGGATCCCATATAACCCAAAAGGACAAGCCATCATAGAGAGACATAATAAAACCCTAAAGGACCAATTAATAAAACAAAATGGGGGAAGCAACCCCCATGACCAGTTGAAAACAGCTATGCTTACTTTAAATATTTTAAATTTTTCCAAACAGCAGCCTCTGTCTGCGTTTCAAAGACACTGGTCTAACCAAACGCCTTATGTAAAAGTTGAGGTCTGATGGAAAGACCCATTAACTGGAGTCTGGAGAGGTCCTGATCCGTTAATAAGTGCTGGCAGAGGTTTTGGATGTGTCTTCCCTATGGGAGAACAAAACCCTATATGGGTGCCTGCCAGAGATCTCAAATACTGCCAATCCGACCAAAATGACTACCCAAGAGCACAAGCTCTTGAGGAGTGATCCTTTCTTTTTTCCACAGAAATGAAAACACCATGACAAAGCTCCTGTCCTGCTGTGATTGAACTTCTCATCACATCCATTCCAAAATTCATCAAAAACACTATATTGGACTCCTTCTTTGTCAGTATCTCAACCCTCTGCGATGAGAGAAGACAGATTGGGCCATTCCTGTGACAATTATCTGGACTTTATGCTAGATGACTTTCTTTGGACCCTGAGAGAAGAGCGCTATATCTTATGACAATTATCTAGACTTTATGCTGGATGGCTTCCTTTGGACTCTAAGAGAAGAGTCCCATTCCTGTGACAATTGTCCGGACTTTATACCAAAAGACTTCCTTTAAACTAAGCTAAATGGATGGACTTTCTCTTTTTGGTGAAATCCCTGATTGTCATTGTCTTTGTGTGCACTTTTAGCCCTATAGAACTAGCCAGATTGATACAGCTGGGTGGTCTACTGTCATGCTGAGCTATAGCCCTATAGGCTTGGCCACGGTCCTTAATAGGATGCAGAGGTATGCCATCCAGTCAAGCCTTCCCAAAGGTGACTGTCATGTCCCGTGTGCTCCCCTTGGCCACCTGCTGGCCCTAGGTATGTCCACCTAAAGTGCTAGAGTGATAGCCAATAACAGGTAAGATTTTTCCCAGAGAGGAGAAGTTGTCCTAGACGGGCACACTCTCTAATGAGTTGGACACCCTATAAGATGGGACATCCCATTTTTATATAAATGGAGAGACCCCATTTTAAATAAAACAAAAAAAGGGGAATTGTTGGGACTCCATGTCTGCCAAGGGATGGATTTTGGCTGCTTACCACGCCCTAGTAGGACCGGGGCTGAGCCAAGGGGTGTGGCTATGACGTAGCATGAGAGACTGAACTGCTCTGCTGGCTGATTGGCTAGTTCTAGGCCTATTTAAGTTCAGTGCCTGGTCAATAAATCTGAGTTTCTGGATTCTCGCTTGCTATACAAAACTCCCTGGGTGTGGTGTGGTTTTTCTGTTCACCAGACAGAGGTTCACCCAGCTATTTTTGACCTTAGGTCCACCCTCGCCGGGTAAGTTACATTTTCCTTCTGCGGGCAGAGGGAAAACTCCCTTTTAGGGCCCAAAAGTGGGGTAGCTTAGAACTCAGCCCCATTCATAACTCAGCAGCCCTGGCAATTAATGATCTATAAAAATATTCAAGTTACTCCACTTATTCAATAAATGTATAATTACAGTATATTCATATATATGTTCTATGTATATGTATATATGTACATATATACACATGTACATATTCATATATTTTTTCATATATATATATATGTATGAATTTTCACTCTTTGCTCACAAGGCCTGCTAATATCCATCCTTGTAGGAGAATGAGTGTTTATAAATTCCCTTTGCTTGTAAATTTGTATTTATTCATTTATTTTAGCAGTTTCATTTAATTTTACTAAAGGATGCAATGTGCAGTAAAGCTATGAACCATAAAAGAGACTAAAAATATATTAGACAAACTAATATGAAGAAAACAGGGGAAAAGAAGAAAATAAGAGGAGTCATTTTTATAACTTACATCAAAATGTATAACATGAAATAGAAATAAGTATAGTTGATTATAACTGTTTTGAAAGTTTGAATCAGTAACATATATATGAGCTTTATGACTTGTTTTTTCTTATTAATTTCCAGTGTCTCCCCCTTCTAAACCACATGCCATATTATTGTTAATCTTTGATGATACAAGCAAAGGAAAGGAACAAAGAAATATTAACAAAAGGAAAAGGAAGATCCCTCAAACCTACCAGTAGCAATGCATCAATTTTTTTACATGTTCTCTTAAATCTCACTTACTGTCTATTGGAGTTTCCAGAGAATGGATTTCATTTCAGATGATGAGAGATCTAGTACTGTTTCACTCTAGCTAAATTTTAATAAAGTAGTACACAAAACATTATATAAAAATATATAAATAGCACATTTGACACAAGATTACATAACAATTTCATAAATAAAATATTTAAGGTGATTATTACTTAAAACAAGGAAGCTTAGAAGGTGTATATGTATGTTTACACACATTATGCACATATGATTTATATGGACATATGTGTATAGACGTGTGCATAAGTAAATATAAAAACACAATTCTACTATCTCAGTGTTGGATAGTTAATCTGAACATTTTGTTTAAAAAAGGAATCATAAAAATATAATGCTTTAGCTTCTAATATAAATGTGTATTTGCCAAAATTTTTAATAAAAACAGATTTTTTCAATGCATTGAATTTTACTAATTGCAATTCTGCATAAACTAGACCCACATCAAGTCTTCTATTCCTTTTACTGATTTCTTTAAAGTGACGTCAGAGTTTATGTATTTCCAAAATAATAGGAGAGCAGACTGCTTGCAGATTTTTCTAATATTTTATAGATGACATTCTCTCACCTAATTCTGAAGGAATGTTTTTGGCCACTTTATTTAAGCCTTTCCAAATTATTATACTTAATTTTACAGAACACTTTTCTTACTGTACTTGTAATTCATTTATCTACAAAATAATTGAATTAATGGAGAAGAGCTCAGCTAAACATCATCACTCCAGAGAGCTTATATATACATATTTGTGTACTTAAATACTCTAGATATTAATAAAATTGGAAATCAGCATAAAAGAATAAGAATGATAGGAAAAGCCACAATTATATAAGCATTTGTTAAGGAAGAATATAAAGACAAAGTAATCAGAAAAAAATTTAAAAATCAATAAAACTAGCTGGGTGCGGTGGCACATGCCTGTAATCCCAGCACTTTGGGAGGCTGAGGCAGGAGGATCGCGAGTTCAAAGCCAATCTCAGCAATGGTGAAGCACTTAGCAACTCAGTGAAACACTGTCTCTAAATAAAATACAAAAAAGGGCTGGGGATGTGACCCAGTGGTCGAGTGCCCCTGAGTTCAATCCCTGGTACCACACACACACACACACACAAAAAAAAAAAAAAAAAAAAAATATATATATATCAATAAAACTAGAATAAGTTTCTGGGGATTAATTTATAGATATTGACAATCATTGAATAACAATATTTCATAAAGAAATTTAAAATTAAAATATAAAGCTTTACTTTGAATATTAATTTGGATTTTACATTTGTAAAAACTAAATATTTCTAAAATATTTCATGTATAAGAGATAATTACATTGAAATCAGCAAATAATCTCCCCTAATTTTTAACAATGGTAGTAAATAAGAATTAACTTTACTGTTGATTTTCTGAGTATTTTCTAACTCCAGTATTAAGATCATGCTTGTATATGCTTATTGCTCTATTCAATCTACCACATGTGGCCATAAAACAAAGCTCAATAAGTCTGTATTTCATAAACAGATATAATTTTGTAGCTATATTTCAAAAGGATATTTAAAGATAAGGATTTTTATTTCCATTTGCAGAACTTTTATATCCTAGTTCTAGTTTTATCTAGGAAAATGTTCTGAAACATATTATTATATTTTATAAAATGTAAAATGAGGGCCGGAGATGTAGCTCAGCATAGTGGCACTTGCCTAGCTATGGGTTCTATCTCCAGCATTCCAGAAAAAAAAAAAGAAAAAAAGAAAAAGAAAACTTGTTCATAAAAACTGGTTTAAATACATATTTCATATGTACTTAAAATACTATGTTTCCAGTTAAATACATGACATTTCTCCAAGAGATGTGAAATTTTTATATTATAAAGCAAAAGTTTAAAAAAATCTTTTAAGCAATTATAGCTCTCAACATTTTTTGACTTTGGAAAACAGTAATTATGATAATAGCATACATCATAAGCTCAGGATCTTACATTATAATAAATTAAATATTTTATGGTAAGCTTTCAAAAACTTTCAAAAATAATTATTTAAGTTAATAAGATATTTAGAATGTTTTAATTTTGAAATTGTGTGTGTGTAGTGTGTGTGTGTTTTGCTGGGGATTGAACCCAGTGCACTCTACAACTGAGCTATATTCCCAGCCCTTTTTAAAATTTTGAGACAGGATATTGCTAAGTTGCCCAGGCTGGCCTCGAATAGAAGATCCTCCTGCCTCACCCTCTTGAGGAGCTAGGGTTACAGATGTGTATCACCAGGCTAGGAGAAAGTCCATCTAAATTTAATTTCAGTCTTTTCATACAATATGGACTTGCTCTCTATTGAGTGTCTATCTTCCCTACTACATTTATTCCCAGGAGTAGCTGTGCATTAATATCTGTTGACAAGTATGAGTAAACATGAAGAGAAGCTCAGCTAAACATCATCACTCCAGAGAGCTCAACAGTGAAGTTCATTTCTTTGTATTTTGTCTCCTTTTTCACACTGATTAGTGTTAAGTGACAAAGACATTTATCCAGATGGTCACATTATAAAATATATATATATAAGGGGGATTAGGAAAACATGCTGCAAAACGAAGAGAAGAGCCTTTAAGGTAGGTCCATGTGTCCCTCAGAATTAGAACTGACATAGACAAATCATATATGAGGAAAATGCTCCTCTAAGTGCCTGCTTTTAAATCCTAATTCCTCTTTCAGGTCTGATCTTTAGTTCTTAAGGTTTTGAGTGCAATTGTCCAGACAGTTCCTGCTGGGACCCTTTTGCCTCTTCAGGACAGGGGTCTCTCCTTGCTCTAATGCTCCTTCTTAAACAGACTCAGTGTCCATGCCACACACTTTACCTTCTACCCGAGGCCTCTAGGTTACTTTCAACTCTTTATTAAAAATTAATTAATTACTTGCCAGTCTGGAGATGTAGCTCACTGATACAGAGCTTGTTAAGGTATGATGATGCCCTGGATTTGACTCTCCCCCACCATCTATGGAGTAAATAAAAATAGATAGATAGATAGATAAATAGATAGATAGATAGATAATCTATGAAGTCATGGAACAAAACAGAGGAAATTTATTTATTTATTTATTTGTTTGTTTGTTTTTGTGATGCTGGGCATCAAACCCAGGGCCTATGTATGTGAGGCAAGCACTTTACCACTGAGTTATATCCCTAGCCCCAAGGAAATTTTAATATATATTACCAATGAAGCCAATCTGAAAATTTACATATCGGATGATTCCAAAAACATAATGGGCTGAAAAAGGAAAAAAACTATGGAGATAGTAAATAGATAGTGGTTGTCAGGGCTTGGAGGAAGGGAGGAATGCATAGGCAAAGCATAGAAGGTTATTAGGACATAAGTAATATCCTGTATGGTACTAAATTTTGGGGTACATGTCATTATACATTTGTCCTTACTCATAGAATGAACAGAACCAAGTCCATTTGGTGTAGATTTGGAGTAATAATGGTATGTCAATACAGGTCATAAATTTTCACAAATGTTCCATTCTAGTGAGGGTTTTTGAAGATGTGCATATGTGGGGGCCCAGGTAGTATGAGAAATCTCTTAATTTTGCTATTAACTCAAAACTGCCATAATAAAAATGTTTAATATAAAAAGCAGTTAACATTGGTACATTATTATAAAGCAAGATCCAAATCATTTAGATTTCACCAGTTTTTCCATTAATGTCTTTTTCTGTTTCAGGCACAACTCAATATACCTTGTTGCATTACATCATCAACTCAGATTAGCTTTCTCCTCCGATGTGTAAAAGTTTCTCAGTTTTTTTCTTGTTTTTCATGACTTTGTCAGTTTCTAAAATGTCTTTTGATTTGGGAAAGAAAATATTTTGAAGAAGTTATAATGACTTAAAAAAATCTTGAAGGGGAAAGATAATACATGCTTTCATGCTTTAAAATTTGGGGTTAAGGTACAGTTTCAAAAATTATGATCACATTTGTGTAAGCAGAATTTTGATATGCATATGAAATGTGGCTTTACTTTCGGTGTGAATGCAATGTTGGTTGATGATAATGCTGCTAAATGAGAAGGGAAGTGAATAGAGTAAAAGAATATTGCATTACTAGTGACAGGATGGCACAAAAGCTGGCCTAGGGTAGAACTGTATTAAGCCCAGTAGAGGAATTGAAACTTAATTAGATTAAAAGGGAATTTAAGTATCTGAGCAATTATATCACTCTGACTGCTGTCAGTATTGCATTCATTTAACATTCCTAAAGTATTTATGGAGCATCTATATTGACCCTGGGCAGCAGTGATTTGATGGTGAATGAAACACATTGGAAACTGGAGATTTGTGGGAAGATACAAGAAGAGAATTCAATGTAACTTGATAAATTTGATTATATATGAAGGAACAAATTTCTTTTTTTCTGTTTGGTATTGGAGATTAAACCCAGGGACACTCTACCACTGAGCTACATCTCCAACACTTTTTTTTTATTACACATATATACATATATATGTCATATGTATGTATACACATATATACACATACACACATATATTTCTTATTAGTTATATATGATAGTAGAATGTATTTTGGCATATACATAAATAGAGTATAACTTCTCATTCATCTGGTTGTACAACATGTAGAATTACATTAATCATGTAAATCATATATGCACACAGGATAGTACCGTCTGATTCACTCTACTATCTTTCCTATGCCCATTCCCTCTTCTTTCCCTTTATTCCCTTTGTCTAATCCAAAGTACTTCTATTCTTCACTACTCCTCAACTTATTGTGAATTAGAATCCATATATAAGAGAAAATATTTGACCTTTGTTTTTTGTGAGGATTGGCTTATTTCACTTAGTAAGATATTCTCCAGTTCTATCCATTTATCAGCGACATGCCCTAATTTTATTCTTCTTTAAGGCTGAGTAATATTCCTATATATATATATATAGGAATATTTTATATATATATATATATAGGATTAATATATATATATTAATATATATATATATATATATATATATATACATTTTCTTTATCCATTCATCTGTTGAAGAGCACCTAGATTGGTTCCATAGTTTATCTACTGTGAATACAACTGCTATAAAGATTGATGTGGCTGCGTCACTGTAGTAGGCAGATTTTAACTCCTTTGTGTGTAAACTGAATGGGATAACTGGTCAAGTGGCAGTTCCATTCCAAGTGTCCTGAGGAATCTCCATACTGCTTACCATAGTGATTGCATCAATTTACAGTCCCACCAGCAATTTATGAGTGTATCTTTTACCCTTTATTCTCGCCAGCATTTATTGTTACTTGTGTTCTTGATATTTGCCATACTACTGGAGTGAAGTGAAATCTCAGTGTAGTTTTAATTTGCATTTCTCTAACTTCAAGAGATGTTGAACATTTTTTTCATATACTTGCTGACCGATCATATTTCTTCTTCTGTGAAGTCCCTGTTCAATTCCTTTTCCCATTTATTTATTGGGTTGTTTCACTGGTGTTATGTTTTTTGAGTTCCTTAAATATCCTGGAGATTAGTGCTCTGAGGTGCAGGAGGAAAAGATTTTCTCCCTTTCCATAGACTCTCTAGAAAAAGTAGGAATAGAAAGAATATACCTCAAAATTTTAAATTGCATATTTGCTAAACTGAAGGCCAACATCATTCTAAATGGAGAAAGATTGAAAGCATTACCTCTAAAGATTGAAACAAGAAAAAGATGCATTTTTTCACCACTTTTATTCAACATCATCCTTGAAACTCTAGGCAGAGCAATTAGAAGAAGAAAAAAAAAAAAACTAAAGGGATACAAATGGAAAAAAAGAAGAACTCAAAACTATCACTATTTGCCAACAACATGATTTCTATGTTTAGAATATCCAAAAAAGTTCCACCAGAAATTTCTAAAACTCATAGGCAAATTCAGCAAAGTGGCAGGATAAAATCAACACCTATAAATCAATTTTGTTCCTATACATTAGTGATGAATCTACTGAAAGAGAAATTAGGAAAACCACCCAATTTACAATAGCCTCAAAAAAAATTTGGGAATCAATCTATCAAAAGAGATAAAAGACCTCTACAATGAAAACTACATAACATAAAAGAAAGATATTGAAGAAGACCCTAGAAGAAGGAAAGATCTCCCATGTCCTTGGATTGGCAGAATTAACATTGTCAAAATGGCCACCTACCAAAAGTGCTATACAGAGTTAATGCAATTCTTATTAAAATCTCAATGACATTCTTCATAGAAATAGAAAAAGCAATCTTGAAATTAGTTTGGAAAAATAAGAGACCCAGAATAGCGAAATCAATTCTTAGCAACAGAAGTGAAGCAGGAGGCATCACAATACCAGACCTTATGCTATATTACAGAACTATAGTAGCAAAAATAGCACGGTATTGGCACCAAAACAGACACGGAGACCAGTGGTACAGAATTGAAGACACGGAGACAAACCGACATAATTACAGTTATCTCACACTATTTATCTCATACTAGATAGCCTTTTCAACAAATGGTGCTGGGAAAACAGGATATCCATATGAATCAAAATGAAATTAAACCCTTATCTTGCCCTGCCCCAAACTCAAAGTGTATTTTAGGCATTAGTCCAGAGACCCTGCACCCAACAGAAGAAAAACTAAACCAAATCTACATAGACATCATGTCGGCTTAGGAATGACTTTCTTTACAAGAGTCCTAAAGTACAAGAAGTAAAATCAAGAATCAACAAATGGGATGGAATCAAACTGAAAAGTTTCTTCCCAACACTTTTTTTATTTTTTATTTTGAGAGATAGGATATTACTAAGTTGCTCTGGCTGGCCTCAAAATTGCAGTCCTCTAGCCTCAGTCTCCCAAGATGCTGGGATTGTAGACACATACCACAAATTTCCATGTGAGTATATAAAAAACATGAGAATTTTTGTGCTGTGGATAACTTTATTAAAAAATGAAACTTTTAAAGTAGAAGCTGAAACAAAGTCATGAAGAGGATAAAGGAAACAAAACATAATTTTTCATGTGTTATATTTAAGTTGTTGTTGGGTCAAGAATGAGCAGTGCTGGGGTTCACAAGGCTGAGTGTGTGAATGCAAGTGCAGACCAGTTTAATACATGGTGCTTCTACAGGACAGTTTCAGTGAACCTTTTTTGATCCAGAACTATATGTTCTGCTTGTCATCCAATTGTCCTGGTTGGGATGGCAGATTATATACACAGTCTTAAAACAGTTTGGCTTATACTCTGTATATTGAAGGGATATATGAATTTAATTGGGTGGGTACAACTAGAAGTAAGAAGAATAAACAGGAGTATCCTGGTTCCTTTATTTTGGATTATTATGCTTAAGGTTCTTTTGACACATTCATGTAGAAAGACCCATAGGATAATTCAATATCTGACAGTGATGAAAAATTTATGAGGGGTATTGTGAATAGGAAATATATCAAAAAATGAAGAGTGCATCTCAGACAGACTTCAGGGTTGATAATGACTAAGCAAACAGATTTGGACTTGGTTAATTATGTCTCTAGTTCATCATTCCTAAAATAGGCCAAATATTATACAATTCACAGTGTTCTCAAGATGCAGTGAGATGGTACTTAAGTCCCTGCACTCAATTAGAGATATATGACACAACTGAGATTCATCTATATTCATGTGGTTATTGATAAGTAGACACAGCTACCATTTCTGTTCTCAGGTTACTTTGGTAGAAGAAAAAGGACAGCTTTCAGAAAATTCCCTTATTTGAGATCTATATTTGCCATCAAGTAACTAGGGATTTAAAACCACAGGCTGATTTGTTTATTTATTCCACAGGGTAGTTTAGGACAGGCAGGTCTGCCTGAAGACAGAACAAGCGGGGGATAATAATAGACCTATGAAATGGCTGTCTTCATTTCGGAATTTTGCCTTTGATTATGCTGTATATGTGTGCCTTGACTACAGGGACCTCAAAGAGTCTAGGTCTTTACAGCCACCTTAATGCCACTTTGCCTGCTAAGCCTGTAAAAGCATGCTTAATAAGATTTAAAATGAATTACCCTGAATTCCTTGAACAAAACAAACTCTAGTCAGAGGTGGCATATAGATTTTTCTTTCAAGAGATAAGTAAAAAAGAAGTAGATGATTAAAGGCAAAAAGATCCAAGGGTCACTAATATTCTAGAGATGCAGAGTACACAAAAAGAAAAAAAGCTAGTTAACCACATTTGTATCTGAAAGAAATAAAACAGGGACACTCATCCACATAAAGTCTGAACAAAAGAGTCCACATCACCATTTGATTTGCAACTAAAAAGAGAACTCATTGTTCAAGATCTGACTCAGTGACTACAGAGCACATTAAAAAAAAATCAGGTTAGATTTTTTTCCTCCCCCATAGCTCTAATGACTCCATAAGAATTAAACTTTAAGAAGCCTAATTAAAAACTCATGTTTGCAGGTACAGTTCCATGGTACAGCATGTGCTGAGCTTGCATAAAACCCTGGGTTCAATATCTAGCATAAATAAATAAATAGATAGATAAAGAAAGAATAAAATTAAGCTTTTTTTCCTTTTGTAGTTAAGATTGGCAGTTTTCTACCAATAACTTGCTAAACAGTATTTTGCATAATCTGAGACATTTGTTAGTTCCACTTTTGTCAGCAAGCAAACACCTCTCAGACTCTGAGAAAAACAATCTTTTTTTGCTAACTAGCATTCTGTTTCAAAGTACTACCTGGATATCTGCTTGGCTTGTCCAACAAGTAGTTCTACAATAACTATAGTATGCTAACTTTAGTTCTTTTGAGTAAATATCAAGGAGAGGTATGGTGGTTTCATTCCTAGTCTTTTCAGGAATCTCTGTACATCTTCCCAAAGTTGTATTAATTTGCAATCCCACCAAAAATGTGTAAGTGTACCTTCCCCCCCATATCCTTGCCTGTGATTAGTGTTATTTGCATTCTTGATGATTTCCATCCTAACTGGGGTGAGATGATGTTCATCTCCCTGATTGCTAAGAATGCTAAACATTTTTTTTTTTTCATGTTTGTTGGCTATTTACATTTCTTTTTGGAAATGTTTTTGCAGATCTTTCACCCATTTATTGAATGGGTTATTAATTTATTTAATTTTGGGAGTACCGGGATTGAACTCAGTGGCACTTGACACTGAGCCACATCCCAGCCCTATTTTTCATATTTTATTTAGAGACAGGGTCTCACTAAGTTGTTTAGTGCCTGGCTTTTTGCTATGGCTGGCTTTGAACTCAAGATCCTCCTGTCTCAGCCTCCTGAGCTGCTGGGATTACAGGCTTGCGTCACTGGTTATTAGTTTTTTGATGTTAAGATTTTTGAGTTCTTTATATATTCTGGTTACTAATTTCCTATTGGAAGAATAGCTGGCAAAGATTTTATCCTGTTCTGTAGACTTTCTCTTCACACTCATGTTTCCTTTACTGTGCAAAAACTTTTTAATTTAAGGCTATCTCATCTATTGATTCTTGATTTTCTTTCTTGAGATTTAGGAGTCTTATTAAAAAGAAGATGTTGACAGTGCCAATTTGTTAGAGTATTGCTCTTATGTTTTCTTCTAGCACTTTCACAGTTTCTGGTTAATTCTAGGTTTTTGATCCATTTTGAGTTGATTTTTGTGTAGGGTGAGGGTAGGAATCAATATGTGAATATCCAAGCACCATATGCTAAAAGGCTATTTTTTTTTTTTCAGTGTATGCTTTTGGCACCTTGGGCAAGGATCATGTGACTGTATTTATGTTGTCTATTTAGTTTATTTCATTGGTCTTCATATCTGTTTTTATACCCATACCATGCTGGTTTTGCTGATGATATACATTTTAAATTTCTCACATTTTCTCTTGGGTAATAGATGAAAAGTGTAATGTGAGAGTTTATATCCCCAGAAACACCTCCGTATGTCTTATCCAAATCATCCTAAAATTCACAAAGATCTCTAATGAACATAAGAGCTGAAAATTTATCCCATCAATAAATAGGGAAAAGAAGAACCCTCCACTATGCTACAATTTGAACATCAATACTTCCTTGATATATTCAAACCCAAATTTACCACTCATTTTATATTGTTGTCTTAAAATATTATAGAATGTAAAAAGGTTCAATAAAAGTTTGTGTTTCTTCCCCATTTGGAATAATTTTCTGATTTTATGTTCTATCTTTTTCTAGATCTACTTTCCTGCAGCTGAATCTTTCTATGAAGGATTCCAAATTACTTCTTATTGAAAAAAAAAAATTGCACCACATATTTGGAATAGATGGAACAAAGAGGAGAATCCATTTTGCCTAAAAATTTTGTTTCAGAAGAAAGACAGAAAGTTAGTCTTATTTTACTCTATAGAAAATGGTCCGGCTGGACAACATGGCACATGCCTGTAATCCCAGCAGCTCAGGAGGCTGAGACAGGAGGATCACAAGTTTGAAGCCAGCCTCAGCAAAAGCGAGGTGCTAAGCAAATCTGCGAGACCCTGTCTCTAAATAAAATGCAAAATAGGGCTGGGTATGTGGCTCAGTGGAGTTCCCCTGAGTTCAATCCCTGGTACCCCCACCACACACAAGCAAAAAGAAAAAAGAAGTCAGAATGGCAGCTATCAAGAACACAAGCAGCAATAAATGTTGGAGAGGATGTGGGGAAAAAGGCACACTCATACATTGCTGGTGGGACTGCAAAATGGTGCAACCGTTATGGAAAGCAGTATGGAGATTTCTTGGAAAACTGGGAATGGAAACACCCTATGACCCAGCCATCCCACTCCTGGGTCTATTCCCAAAGGACTTAAAAACAGCATATTACAGTGACACAGCTATCTCAATGTTTGTAGCTGCGCAATTCACAATTGCTAGGTTGTGGAACCAACCTAGATGTCCCTCAGTAGATGAGTGGATTAAGAAAATGTGGTATATACACAGAATGGAATTTTACTCAGCAATAAAAGAAAATAAATGAACGACATTTGCAGGTAAATGGATGAAGTTGGAAGACATAATGCTAAGTGAAGTTAGTCAGTCTCAAAAATCCAAGTACCAAATGTTTTCTCTGATATAAGGAGGCTAGTTCATAGTATTGTTGGATGGGGGGGGGGGGTACATAGGAGGACTAGAGGAACACTAGAATGGTCAAAGGGAAGGGAGGGGAAGGGAGGGAGCAAGGGGGGAGGGAGGGGGAGAAAAGAAAAAAAAAATAGAAATAAGAAAAAGTGGTTGAATGACATGGATATCATTTTCCTAACCGCATGATTGAAGACCTGAATTGTACGAATATACTTTGTATACAAACAGTTGTATGTAAAAAGATGCTAAATACATGCACTATGAGTTGTACATATTAAAAATTATTTAATAAATAAATAAATAAATGAAAAAGAAAAAAGAAAATGGTCCATAAAAGGTCATTGTTGTCAATAACAATACTGGTAATAACTTTGGGTACAGACATTGGGAAGGCATCAAATACCTAGGACTGTTGTTGAAACTTATACATCCATCCATAAAAAAGCGTTGAAGTATCTAGGTTCAAGGTTTACCGAGAAGTTAAGAGTAAATCAAATATTGAATACATTTATTAATGGATGTTCTGTAAGGTATCCAGTGATGGTAGAACTGATTCTAGAAGTTTGTGTTCATTCTGAAAAATTTTTGTTTTTTAATACTAAATTCTACAATTATGCAAGAAGAAAGCTATACCACAGTTTTATTTATAAGCACTTTGTATTATAAGACTATTTTTTAAATTTTAAAATACAAAAATAAACAGTGTTATTCATAATAGCCAAAAGGTAGAAGCAATCCAAAAGTCCACCAACTGGTGACAATAACACAATTAGTATATTCATACAATGGAACACTATTCTTCAATAACAAGGGACAAAATGTTGATACATGTAAAAACTTGATGAGCCTCATAATCATTATGCCAACTTAAAGAAGCCAGACTGCAAACTCCTTATAGTGTATGACCATTTCAGGAAAAATCAAAGCTATGGAAACAAAAGTAAGCATATTAGTGGTTGCCTAGGCAGGGGCAGGAATAATAATTCATTGCTAACCAGCACCAGAGATATTTTGAAGTAATAAAGATGTTCTAAATTTGATTTTATATAAATTTACTAAACATAGTACAGTTTTCCACTTAAGAGAACTTCAGAGTATATGAATTTCTTGTTAATAAAGCTGTTAAATATGATGAGACACAATTTGAAAGGTACAAAAGAGCTATTTTATTTTGATTTTCCCCACAGTGACATCCCCCTTGTTTAGGTGAGGGATTCTATTTTCTTCAGGAAAGTTTAGGATTATTAATGTGTGAATTTAAATGTAAGGTATTAATAATTAGTTTCCAATATCAAAGTTATAAATTTATACAAGATAATAATATAAAAAAACAGATTGTTGGTATGGAGATTTTTCCAAATTTCTTTATCTATTATACATTTAATAGCTAAAAAGAGTCACTAGTGATTGGTTTTGCCAAACCCTCAAGCCAAATCTGGTTTGCTCCTTATCTTTGTTAAAACAAGAAAATAAAGAAATAAGAAGCTAACTTTTATTGGGACTCAGGCTTGACATTGCATTGCACAATTTATACATTGTATATTGATGTTTTAGTGCTACAAAGAGAGACTATGCAGCTCATGAGACCTGAACTAGAGTTCACTCTTCGGTCCATTAAGGAAAAAAGAATATGCTGAAGATAGACAGAAGATGGCCCAGAAAGAAATTCAGCAGCTTTCATTCTGTGAGGTGGTTTAAGGAAATGGAGGAGAGTCATACCAGGTGCGGGAGTGTTCATCTGTCATCCCAGCAGCCCAGGAGGCTGAGGCAGGAGGATTGCAAGTTTGAAGTCACCCTCAGCAATTTAGTGAGGACTTCAGCAAATCAATGAGACACTGTCTCTAAATGAAACATAAAAAAGGACTGGAGTTGTGGCTCCTTGGTTAAGGACCCTGGGTTCAATACTAGGTACCAAAACTAATTGCTTTCTTTCTATGGGAAAACATAAAGAGAAAATTTACGATTAACTTTAAATATTTAAAAATTTCGGAAAACGAATACATTTATAAAGTACAAAAATCAAAAGATGAAAAAGTCTTACTCTAACATTCAGTTCTTTGATTCTGTACCTCATGTCTGTACCAGTCCCAAAGCCATCCAGAATCATAATCATAACTTACTTAAAGATCTTCCTTAGCTAATATATGAATATATCTGACAGCAAACATACCTGAAGATATTTGGTATTTTGTTGTAATTAGTTCCAATTTTTTCCAGCCCAATAGTGATGAATTTTTAGGTTTTTTTTTTTTCCTTTGAAAAGACAAATAATGAATGTAATAGTTGTGTTCACATGACATTTGGCCCATAAGTGAGTATAATTGTTTGCTAAATTTCTGGAAGTAGAACTGCTGAAGCATAGGGCAATGCAGCTTGTATTTAAAGATATTAATTAATTACCTTCAAAGAAGGTTTACACAACTTAAGCTATTATCTACTGTGTAGGAAGGTGTGTATCTCCCCTCCAAACTCAACAACATAGCATCTCACCAATGGTGATAACCAATGCCAACACAAATGGCCAGGGTAGATCCCTTCTTTCTTGCTGCCATGAGAACAGAATATACATTCGATTCCACACTTATCTATGTATCAGAGACAAAAGGAATGAAGTATAAAAGACAGAGAATTGATGTAAAAGGGCAAAATCATCCAAAACAGACATTTTAAACCCAATTTTTGAGGTTACTAAATTTGGAATGGACAAGGTGTTTGAATGAAAACACAATTCTGAATTAAGAAAAATCCCGAAACATTCCTTGAAAAGTCTAAATATGCCCTGAAATTGGTCAGGGGTATGATAAATGATAGAACATACAAAGGAATATTGGAGGTATAGCAAGTGGCTTTTCAGAACTGGCCATAACGCATTATGGAAAGCTCAGAAAAGCATCTTAGGTTACAGCATTCATATGGGGAATTCTCCAGAAGCTCAGCAGGAAGCTGGGAGAGGGGTGGGGGGAAGGACAGTCAGTAGAGTAGGTAAAGAATGATTGGATGGGATCAGGGAGATGGGGGCTGGTTCCAAAGGAAAGGAAGTAAAATATTAATACCTTCAGGACACTTCCCCTCCTCCAAACTGTTGCCAAGGTTACCTTCCTCCAGGAGATTGCAAGGAGTTGTTAATGAGTAACACTGGATGGCTCCCTTACTGCCTATACCCCTGGGTGGCTTCATTGTTGCCCTTGGATCACTCCACCCTTGGGGTCAGGTAGGCAGGATGGGAGGAAAGGGCATGAGAACAAAGGAAATTTAAAATTCATGAAAGGGTGAAGGGTACCCCCACTTCCTTGGGCAACTACTTGGATACCCTCCTCTGTGGAGGAGCCTCTGTCTGTCTCTGTTCTGTCCTTTAAATAAAACATTTTGTCCTTGCCTCAGCATTTCTCAGGTGTTCAATCTTCAACACCAGCTCTGTCAACTAGTGTGTGTAAAATGAATTTTTCATTCCCCTTCATCTTCCACTTAGGGTGTGAGCACATCTTGGAGACACCAACCTTAACCCAAAAGGCAAGTGGGACTCAAGATTGTTGTCCTCAACTTCTTTAGGATAATGTATTTTTAGAATCATCCTGTGATGCAGATTTTTTATTTTTCTTAAAACTGTACATGAACAATTCCAATAGCTTTTAATATTTAATAAACCCATGATTTTTATTGCTTTTTCTAGCCAATGCAATATTTTTTGATATATAGCTTTTCTGATGTTTTCACTAATATAAATGTTTTTAGAAAGGATATTCTGATATTTTAACATTATATCCCTAATGGTATCCTTTGTAGATACTCCTTAAAAATGAAACTAAGGAGCAAAAGAGAAGAAACATTTTTTAAGAATAAAGTAATTCACAGGAGTGAATAAGAATATAATTTCCTAACCTGTTTTTGAAAATGGCTCCCTCTTAGAGATACTATGTATAGTCATTATACATTATGATGTTGTATACCATAGTAATATTTCTCAATGTGGGGAGTGGAGCTGCAGTCGGGAAAGAAAAAGGTGAGTTCTTTGTTTGAAGTTTCCAAGTGATTCTGGAAGTCTTTCTAGGCTACAAATTACAGCTCCACTGCCATAGGTAGAATAGTAAGGGTGCCTGGCATGCTACTTATTTAGAAATATGAGCATGTATTTCATCTCCTAAAAATAAAGAAGCTAAGTTACATATTTTATCTGTAAAATATCTTACCTTATTTTTGAAGAATATTAATTTAAGCATAATAACTTTGTATGTTTACATATATGCATTTGCAAGCCCATATACATGTACTTACTTGTACTTAAATTATTAAAATGATACTATAATTTCTTTAAAAGGGAATGATATTTTCAAGCAATGTTTGGGGAAGACCTTTGGTTTCACTTGGGAGAAGCTGGAACTAGTTCCAATGTAATCAGATTCAGATGTTAAGCAATTAGTAGGAACATTTGTTTCTCAATGCAGTTCAACTAGAGTTGTAAAATTTTTATTTCTGAAATATGTTTATGAATATAACAGTATTCCTGTAAAGAAATTTGGAGTAAGTCAAAAAGATTACTGGCTTTCTCCACTGGAAAATTTTGCATTGTTTTGAGCCCACTCATTCAGGTTCGCCTTTCATTGCCTTCCAGCTAGATTATAATTTTGTAACTTGTTTTAATTGATAGTAATGACAAATAATTCTCGCCTATAGAATCATTAATTTATTGTATTCTCTGGTAATTCTACTAACTCCCATCCAAGACTATCTTCAACCAATAATCCCTCACTAACCTCCCACACAGAAAATCAATTTCAAGTCTATATATAATCATGTTTTCTCCTCTTTCTTTTATCTCTATGGTTATCTACCTCTCTATGTATATATATATATATTTGCATATTTGATTTTTTTAATGTTATGACATTTTCATTTCCTTTCATTAACATAGAGTTAATATTACTGAGAGAGTTATCATTTTATTAATTTTGCAAGCATGGTCATACTTCAGGTAAAAGTTCATATCTGTTTTTTACGGAAAGTGATCATTATCAACATTATCTTCATCACCTGTTTCATCTGCATAAAAGCAAAGGATTACTTATAAATAATTAAAATGACTTCATAGTAAAGATGTGTCCAGAATCCCCCACCCCAGTGATCTCACTGTCTTCCAGCTATATTTACATATGATTAAAAACAACTTCTTCATGCTGCCCCAAATTAGCCTAAATATTTACAAATTATCTGTATTTTCTAAAGCAAGATTTCTACTAGAGTCATTGGCAATTATATCCTGTAGTTAATTAAACTAATGTTCACATATAATATAGATATTTTAGGATTTTGAAGTAGAGCCAAACAACATACTCGTCAAGAGAAAATTTATATAAACAAAGATCTACCTATGTCAGAGGCGTTTGGAAGGCATTCAGTTTGAAAGCGACAAGCTTGCATGGAATTAGTCACGTGTTAGCATATTATGTGTTGATAGGACAGGAAGGGTGGGGTGGTAAGGCTGGGGAACACAGGCCTTTTGTAAGAAGTTCTTAATGGGGTAGAGAGGCTGTGGATCTGACACTTAACAGCTGGCACCTCATTATGTAAACCAATTAAAACTACTAAATTAAAGATACCCTGTTGCTGCTATGACAAATTGGCAAAATTATCTAGGAGGCCAAGACAAGGGCATAAAAACTGCTCAGGAGAATTTGTGAAAGGATAGATACACAAATTGGGAAATTGTTGGGTCAAAATATAATTAGACTTGGGAAGAATCAAAGTGGCTTTTAGGATAAATTTTTAGATTGGGGAACTTTATTTGTGCAGGGTGAAAGTCCAGAATCTCTTAACAGAATCTGCTGGGTACTTTGGGCTGAAGGTGAAGACCAAAAACAACTCTATATTCCAGCTCCTGTGTCCTGAGGTTGACTCTGCAGCAGGTGCCTCAGGAAACACAGCACACTGGTTCCCTGTGGCCTTGATCTCCCCTATGACACAAAGGACTGGTCCTGAACTTCTCTGCTTCTCAGAAAACTGAAAACATTACCTTTACTGTGAAGACAGACAATGCTATTCTCTGAAAACCACTCTTTCTTGCTATTCCTCTGGCTTTTGCTCTCGAGTTTCTATGCCTGGCCCCTCCCTCTCTAATTTCAGATACAGAGAAAACTCAGGATTGACTTAAATCCCTTATGTTCATATTATACAAAAACACTAAAACTTAAGTTAGTGCCTATTTATTGTTAATAAGCTTACCTTTTATTTTTATGCAATTTTGAGGGAATTTTCATTTGATCTCCACAGTAACACTGATTGACTCACCAGGCTACATTTGTAGTCAGGTCTTAAAGCAAGATTGTTATTTTCTACTTATCTCTAGATCAAAATACTAGGATATTTTGAAGTTATCCTATTTTTATATTTTTGAACACATCAATGAAAATACTCTCTCTCTCTCCTTTTTTTTTTTTTTTTTTGGTACAGGGGATTGAACTCAGGGTCACTCAAACACGGGGCCACATCCCCAGCCCTTTTTTTTTTTTTTTTTTTTTTTTTTTGTGTGTGTGTGTGTGTGTGTGTGTATGTTATTAGAGACAGGGTTTTCTTGAGTTGCTAAGTGCCTCACCATTGCTGAGGCTAGCTTGAAAATACTCTTAAAGATGTAATTGCTCTGATATTTAGCCATTTACTCACAGTTATTCAGCACGTACTTTCTGCTAGGCAGCACAACACACTGTAAATAAATTCAACCAAATGTTTCCCATAAAATTTATATTCTTTATGAGGCAAAACTACAAAGAAATAGCCACACAAATTCAAAAGAAAATTATAAGAGACTGTTAAAATCAAGAGGCATTTGAAGTGGCAGGGGCATAAAGATACCACATAATTTAAATATTTTCTACATTATGTAACAAATTTCTTAGGATATGTACAGATAGGATAAGAACACTGTTTCACTATTTCTCAATTCTTTGTGTGTGTGTGTGTGTGTGTGTGTGTGTGGTGCTGCGGATTGAACCCAGGACCTTGTGCATATGAGGCAAACATTCTACCAACTGAGCTATGTTCCCAGCCCCAAGAACTCTATTTCTAAGATTAGCTAATTTCTACACATGGATTGCTATGTATGGGAAATATGAATGCAAAGAACAACAGGGAAAATTAGCTCATTACTAAAGCATTTCATAAATATTTTCAAAGGGTACAAGTATATTGTTGATAAAGATTATAATGAAATTAAATGTTAGTTTCAAGTGAACCTTACTTAAAAGTGTATGCAGTCAGTGGTAGGAGAGATGTAGGTGGGTGGCTGATATATTTCACCCTCCCAAACAATTTCAGAGTGAGATTTTGAAGAATTCCAGCATTATCTGCCAATTCATATTTTGTACAACACAATTTGATATGGTTGTTATTTTATTGCTGGATTTCCTCCTTTTGGAAAATTTCACCTGCAGTAGTGAAGGAAGTAGAGGAAATGGATTAATGCCACATCTTACATACTAAGATGTCCCCTCTGCCTTTTCCTTAGTGAGCTAATATAGTAAGTCATGGAGGGAAAGCAAACAGCTGTGAAGGTGACAAACATAGGCATCTGCCCCTTGGCTTCTGATGATCCCCGGGCAAGCAACAGAGCCAGAGGGAATATGTGCCCTGGCTGTTGGGAAGCGTTTTCAATGTAATGTATGCAGCCATCTGTGAAATATTACAGGTCATTGCTAGCCACATATTGTATTTTACATCTGGCTTAGGTAAACATCTTATCCTTCATTTTAGGTTTACCGACTGAAGCGACTGAACCATGGATTACAACTGTCTTCAAAATTTATTTGTGGACTGCAAGTACACCTGTGTGGTTTTTTTGTGAATGTGCTTGCTAAGAAATCACCTGCCTGAATCCTTCCCAAATTACAAGGAAATGTGTTTCCTGAAAGAAAAAAAAAAAAAAAGCATTAAATTTGAGGTCAACTTTTTTATGCAAAAGAGACAATTTTTGCAAAAACACTATGGTATGGTATAGTTTTGTGCATATTTTGCTTTTTCAATCACTGTCAAAAACCCAGAAACACTGGGTTTATGTAATGGGTAAGTCAGGTGTGATGAAAGGAATAGATTTGGGATGTTTAAAAATAGCATGAATATTTAGCTGTGAAAGGAACAGGATTTATATACCTATTCCTATAAAATTCTATATACTCATTTCAGCTCTAAGTTCCAGCTCCTCATTCAAGCTAGTATGTATATTCCAGTTCAATTGTGAAAATATTAATGCATTTTCCTTCAGCGTGTATTCATCCCCCATATTGTTTACCGGGTGCTAAGTATTATAGATGTTGATGCTGATATGAGAGACAGGAAACTTTCTTGTAATTCCTCTTGTAGTCTAGAGGAAAACAATTGAATAATCAATCACTTTGTAAAGTAATGAAATAAGGTTTCTTCTGTGGAAGATGAATTTAATTGTTAGAGGACACAGCAAGGCCTTGGTGTGAGCTCAGTATAGGGAAGTTTTGGAAGTCTTGACAGTGAAATGTTTTCTGAGATGGGATTTGGAAATGTACCAAAGGAGATGGGTAAAACATATGTTCTAGGCATATGTAATGATATGAATATTTAAGAAAATGAAATATATAATATACATAAATATAAATTATGACTAATCCATAGGATTCAAGAATAACATAGATAGTTGGTGAGGCAACCGAATGCAATTTGGCATATTTTCTATAGGTAGTAGAATGTTGCTTTCAGTTAACCTATGCTTATGCCAGAGTGCTCAGGATGAGAGAATTGGACAAAAAAAGAACCCGCAAAGGAAGCAAGGAAGCTAAGAATTATAGGTCAGAGAAGCACCCAGGAAAGAATGACATGAGAATTTTCTGATAGAGCACCAAGGGAGGAATATATTTCAGAGGTTGAGAATAGACAAGATGGACAGTTGTATGGGGAGGTCTTGCAAAATAAGGGTTAAAATGTGTCCACTAGAATAATTGATTGCCAAGTATCTGAGATTTCAGGAAGATGGTTTCAGTAATGTATCTGGGTTGTGTTACCATGTCAAAGAAAGAGAGTCAAATGAGTACAAAGTGGAAAGATATAGCACAGGAGGGAATGTAGGGCATAACTAAAAAACAGAATTCCCAGAGAGGTCATTTGTGGAAAATATCAGTGCATAAGATACAAGTAGTCTGAGATTGGAGAAGGGATATGTAGTGAGACTAATCGCAAAGCAGGTTTATGTCTTCTCTATAGTATGGATGTTTTTCCCCAAAGGCCCATGCAAGGTGGCATATTGGGAGGTAGTGGAAGAGGTAGGATGTAATGAGAAGTTCTTAGGTCATTGGAGGTGAATATGGAACACTTGTCTATCATTTTGCTTCCTTGCCATGAGATGAGTGGTCTTGTTCTGCTGTGTACTGCTTCCAAGATATGCTGCCTCACCACAGGCCCAAAATAATGAGACCAACTGATCATGGACTGTAACCTACAGAACTGTGAAACAAGTTAATCCTTTTTTTATCAGTTAATTATTTTATGTATTTTGTTATAGCAACAGAATGCTAACTTGACACAGCTAGTGGTGGTTATGTGAAGTTCAGGGAATTCCTTTGTAGATAGTTCTTTTTACCTTTGTTAATACAAAATATGATATCTTCAGAATAGGTATGGATATAAGTTGAAGTGGAAGATTTTAAGAGATTAAATAATTGAAACGTTTTGTGGAGAAAAGGAGGGCAATAGTAATGTAGAAGTGGTATTACTATAAATACATATTCAATGCATATTACAGAGAGCTAAAACAATAGTGACTTAACTTATATTGAAGTTCCTCTTTCATCTAACAATTGAAAATGATTGTAAAACTACCTATGTTGAAGAAATATTTTTTTTTCAATCTGTCACAGAGATGGTTTTGTAAAACACAATAAAAATTTATCACCAAAGTCAAGTTGCTATAGACATTTCTAAATGTTACTCTCCCTGCTTACTTATCTGATCATGGACACTAGAAAGGGTGTCCAGGTCATTATTTATTAAAGGATGTGATCTGCATAGCTTGGAGGAAGGAATCCTTAAATGGCATGGCATCTCTGCCTTATCAGCTCATTCAGGGACCTAGGCTCTTTCTGTCTTGATGTTCTTCATTGCCTCCTAAACACACTCACTGTTTTAGTTGTTTTTTTTTTTTTATCACTATACTAAATACCTGAGATAACTAATCTATAAAGAGGAAGAGTTCATTTTTTGCTCGCAATTTTGGACTGTTCAGTCCATGATTGATTGGTGCCTGTTGTTTTAGACTTGTGACAAGGCAGTGCATCATGGTAGCAGAGCAAAACTATTCCACTAATGGAAAAGAGGTAAAAGAGAATACAAGGAGGGACCACAATCCCACAATCTTGTTAAAATCACACCCCCAATGACCTAAAGAACTGTACATGGTGCCAACTATTGAAGGTTCCGAACTCCACTTCTCAATAACATCACCCTTGGGAGTAAGGCTTTAACACATGGGCCTTTGGAGGACCTTAAACATTCAACTTGTAACACTTACCCAAAGAGAAAATTAAGGCATTAAAGGAAAAAAATTCAGTCTCTGTCACAGAAGCATAAAAGGTGTGAAAACCTATGTGGATTATCCTACAATGTTGATGAGCATAATTTAGAGAGACTCCATTTTTAATGAATATAAAATTTCCATCAGCTTTGCTGAGCAACCAATCTATAAACATATAGACGAATGACCATTGGAATTCTTCAAAGCATAAATATTAACAGATATCAAAAGAGCAATGAAATAAGAGAGGTATGTTGTTTGTCCATAGCAAGGGTTAATTTTCTGTACTTAGAGGGTCTAAGTAGACACTATAGGGGACTGCTATATGGGGCTAAATTAGACAGGTTGCTACACTAGTTTTCATAAAGAACTTTCTCAACTAACACATTGGGAATAATTTATCAAGTGATCTGTAATAGAGGAGGTTGTGATCAGAGAGTGGGGGGTATGGGTATCCTGATTCAGGTAGTGACAAGAAGATAGTAGGAAGGTGAAATGTGGGCAAATGAGGTGGGACAGAAATTGACTGAGGTAGGGACACTAGAGAAAAGGGGATAACCACACTGACATGTCCAAAACTGTTGAAAAACGTGTGTGGGTCTTCAAATCATTCAGGATGATCAGAAGGGCTATTAAGTTCAAGTCTAAGAGACATCTGCTGATTTTGTAAATATATATATATATATATATATTATATATATATATATATATATCACATGGGAAGACAGTACAAAGAGGAGTACTATGTAGGAAAAGACATTTTTAAAAATTGGAATATTTATATATGTACTTTTCATTTGTTTGCTTATTTGTTTAAGAGAATAGCAGAAGAGTAATTGTCTGGAATTGGCAATAATAAGCAAGTGGATATCTTACTCCAGGCAAAGGTCAAAGTCAGAAGAGGATTATTGGCATGTTTATAAACTTTGAAGTAATTGGGCTGTGTTAGAATGTCAAATCAGGGTTTTCTTTCCTTGGCCTGACAAAATAATGATTCTTTCATTTTGTGATGACATTGAGACAGTGACTCTCCACCAACTCCCCTTCTTAAACATTTGGTCTCTATTGAATGTAGTTAATAAACAATATTCTTTCAACCCTGAGCTAGTATATCTAGTATAGCTAGTATACCTAGTAAATCTAGTATTTCAACATTAGCTAGTATATATCTAAGGACTAAAGCCAATATTGTTTTGTCTATGACTGAGGTTGAAAGATGAATTTTTTTTTTTTTTTGGTGATCTATATCAATACACATGTAGGGTATTGTTGATTTTTGTTACAGTAAGTAAAAATAATTCCCCCCCCCCAAATCCTTTTATTACTCTTATCAGGGCAAAAATCAGTATAATCTAATTACAAATTATTTTAGATTTATTTTTGGTACTATTAGAGCAGTTACACACACATACACACAGACTCTACTTAAATGGGAATTCTCCATTAATAAAAGAAATATGAATGATTTATTCAGTGTTCTTACTAACAAATGTTTGACAACACTCCAGAAAAACATGCATGTATGTATCTATGTACCCACAGTTATTAAACATTTTACTGATTTTAACAATATTCAGCAGTGAATTTACAAGTCTTTATAAATATCTACCACTTGTTTTAAATTCTTGTTGCCAGTTGATTATACATGAACACTTTCATTTATTTTTGGTGAATTCTTGTTTGTGTGACCAATATATGGAGTAATTCAACCTAATTTAATAAAATCAAAGTAAAAATAATTGCTTGATTACTATTTAATTAAGTCAATCATGCTATCCATGAATGAGTGACATAAATGCTTTGCTCCTGTCAGCAAATATAATTAAAGTGAAAGAGGGTGGATGTACATTTGAACTTCAGTCATTTGCCAATGATATGTTGTTGAATAATATAAAAGGTTTTCTTTTGGGGGGGAGGGGTTACTGAGGATTAAACTCAGGTTTTCTTTTTTCTTTTTGTGGTGCTAGGGATCCAATCCAGAGCCCTATGCAAATTTTCAAATATTAAAATAGTATCCCCTTATCTTTTTTGTGCTACTTAATCACAATGTAGACATTACAGGCAACACACACACACACACACACACACACACACACACACACACACATATGTGTGTGTGTATATATATATATATATATATATATATTTTTTTTTTTTTTTTGTACCGGGGATTGAACTCAGGAGCACTCGACCACTGGGCCACATCCCCACACCTTTTTTGTATTTTTATTTAGAGACAGGGTCTCACTGAGTTGCTAAGTGCCTCGCCATTGCTGAGGCTGGCTTTGAACTCACGATCCTCCTGCCTCAGCCTCCCAAGTGCTGGGATTACAGGCATGTGCCACCCCGCCCAGCTAAGACATATTTTTTTAAGTTTAATCTGAATTACTAGTATTTCTTCTTTTACTTTTTTAAGTCCAGACAATAAAAAAAAGTAAACACTAATTTTTATCCTTTGCAAATTTCTGGTAAAATATGCTCCTCACAGCTGCTTTTCAGTGGTCACCATAGCTTCATTTAATGTATAGGTGGGAGAGTTTTCCATGAGCACACTGTCCTTTACACTTTTCAGTACATAAAAACAAAGAAAGTAGAAGCTGGGCGTGGTGGCGTGTAATTCCAGCACTTGGGAGGCTGAGACAGGAGGATCATGAGTTCAAAGCCAGCCTCAACAATGCGAGGCACTTAGCAACTCAATGAGACCGTGTCTCTAATAAAATACAAAAAAGGGCTGGGGACATGACCCAGTGGTCGAGTGCCCCTGAGCCCTGAGTTCAATCCCCGGTACCAGTCCCCAAAAAAAAAAAAAAAAAAAAAAAAAAAAAAAAAAAAAAAAAAAAAAAAAGAAAAACAAAGTATATACTTAGCCATCATTACCCTAAGTACATGTATAAAGACACAATTATTGTAAAAATACTATATATAAAACCAGCAACTTGAAAAATTGTGCTCTTTATATGTGATATGTAATATGCAAACATGTATAACAAATTAGAATTAAAAAAAAGTAAATAACTAACACTGGATACACTATTATAAGTTAGACAACAAATAAATTTTTATTTCACCTAAAAAAAAAAAGTAGATTCTAACCTCAAGAACATATGAGCTGTTAAGAACCAGCTTCATAATTTTACTATGCTAAGAATTTTAGAATATTGGTTGATCCTACTTAAAAGCAATGTTAAAAATCTAGAAGATGTTCCAATTAAAAAAAACAAAAAACAAAAAAAGGCACATAGTGATAAGATGATGTAAAAGAGTTCTCTGTGTGTGTGTGTGTGTGTGTGGCCACATGTATTTCCATAACATAAGAATATGGCTAACATGAAGGAGGAGTGCTAAAGAATGGCTGTATGTGAACCAGGGGTGAGGGTAAGAGCCAAATTAATGTCTTGCTGGCATGCTATTATGAATCATGAATGCAAACTCTTGGACTACTATTTTTGCTACTTCTCATGTTGTTCAACTTGCGTTTCTATTTATTCCTCTAATAAGTGAGAGTATTGATAGTATACCTTTATAGAATCCTGTTAAATTATTATAGAAGTTTTGTATGTGAAATTTCAGAACAGTGCCTGGTACATACTATGCGGCAGCTAGTACCATGAAATATTTAGATCAATAATATAACTAAACTTTCCATAAGTTTTATGTGTCTTTCTCTCTATTACCAGATCCTGGAATTCAACAATTATTTTCCATAGGGAAAAAATGAGTATGAAATCATTTTGTATAATCCATGCTAATGATAAAATTCCTTAAACCAATAGGCTTTGCAGAAAATCTCCCATGACTTTGGTCTTGTAGATAAATCCCTCATAGAGTTTCCTTGATTTAGTGTGAAGTGTAATAGTGTAGGGCTTTAGAGAAACTATGTGGGGTTATGCCAGTTATGCTTAGTTGTTCGATTTTAGATGTTTCATTTTATCCCCCTGAACTTCACTTTCCTCACATTTAAAATATGTCATAATCATATTTCATTTTATCTGTAAATATATCAGCAGTTGCTTCCAAATTGTGGTAACTAATTTTAAAAAGACTCATAACCAAGACATTATTTTGACTTATTAATAAAAATTTGTGATGATTTCTTAATCATGATGATTTCACAGGATGTTTTAGCAGATTAGAGGTAATGCATGAAATTTCATTCCATACTATTGACCTCTAAAATATTTTATTAATATAATCATTTTTGTTGAAAATGAAAGTATTTTAATTCTGCTACAGTCCAAATGTTTTCCCCCTCAAAAAAAAATCATATATTGGAATTAAAGCATTCAAGGTATTATAAGGTAGGGCCTTTGGGAGATGATTAGGTCATGTGTGCTCTGCCCCCATGAATGGGATCAGTGCCCTTACAATACAGGCCTGAGTGAGTGTCTTTGTCTTCTCTTCCTTGGGAGAACAAAGAGAAAAGACCAGAAAACCAACCCTTCTCAAACACTCTGTGTTGATACATTGGTCGTAGACTTCCTGTCTCCAGAGGCTGAAAAAAATCAGTTTTTGTTGTTTAAAGCTACCCAGTTTAGGTATTTTGTTTTAGTAGCCAGAATGGACTAAGACAACCTCCTTGTGTCTGACATATAATGACAAGATAATGGGTCTATATCTACTTCATTAAGGTAAAGTGATAGTTAAATATTATACATCTGAGGGCTGGGCATGGTGGCACATGTGTATAATCCCAACAGTTAAGGAGGCTGAGCAGGAGGATCCCAAGTTCAAGGCCAGCCTCAGCAACTCTCTCAAAATAAAAATGTAAAAATTTTTAAAAATCATAAAATTTTTTTAAAAAGTGCTGGGATATGACTCAGTGGTTAAGTACCCCTAGATTAATTCCCTGGAACCATAAATAGATAAATAAAATACATCTGGAAATTTCTTTTGTCTCTAAAGAAAACTATTTTTAGAGGTTTCACTGAATATTACTGGAATTTTAGGTCTTAACAGTTGCAGATATTACCTAGAGGCATTTCCAATTTATGCCCAACTCTTGCACCTATAACACTGTATCTAACTAGATTTTGTTTATCCTTCCTGAAAATGCTATCAGAGCAAAGAATACGGAATTACCTACTCCTATTTTTATATGAGATTCCAAACAACTGAAAGGGAAATCCCTGTATTTGTTATTTAAATTAAATTAAATTTATTTTAGCTGATTATAAAAATGTAAAAATTATACATAGTAATGGTGTACCATGTGGTGTTCTCATGCACATTTACATAGGGTAATATTTAAATCAGGCTGTTTAAAAAATCATAAATCAGGCTAATTATGTCTGTCTCTTCAAACATTTATTATGTCTTTAATGATGGAAATTTGGAACATCTTTTCCTCTAGCTCTTTGAAATATACAGTACGTAATTTTTATCTATAGTCACTTTGCTGTGCAATAGACCCTGAGTTCCTTCACTTGCAGCATTAGAAGATCATATATTTACATTACTTTACTACTTATTATAAGACATTCATTGATTTTTTTCTTTCCATCAACAAGTTTAAATTTACCCTAAAAAGTACATGACATTTCTAATGTTTTGGATTGATTCTAAATTTGGTTTTCTCTGTTCTTTTCAAATTGTCTTCCACTTTTGACAATGGTGTTCAATAGCCAGATAATTCAACTTGAACAATATTATCAACTCCAGGATACAGCATTTGCATATCTAATTATAGTCTTTGGTTATTGTGACAATTAGTTCAATTGTTTCATGATGAAATTAATGTTGCAAATAGAATCTGTACTGTGGTCATGGCTCTTAATTGGAGCCAGAATTGAAGCTGATGAAAGAAACAGAAATCATTGCACTACTTCATATTCATAATTGTAACTAACTTTGGATTCTCAGATGCCTAAAATTGAAGTTTATTAGGTAGGAACAAAAGTGACTTAAAGTTTGACAGTCTCACAGATTTTCTACAAATATTTAGACTTTAGATTTTAACCAATGAATACCATACACCAAGTAACAGGTAAACCTTGCTATTTAAACACTGCTGGCTGTTCTTGGTTTTATTTATTTTAGTTTCCTTGTGAAGAGGTAAAGCAAAAGCAAGATGGGGAGTGAAAATGTGTATGTTATTACCTTTCCTTCTTGTCCTTCTCAGCTTAAATGATGTGGCAAGTTCCAAGGTATTATCAGGTTATTAACATTGTTCAAACAGAGTTCTAGAAACTCGATTTGTTAAAATGTAGTTTGCAACATGTTTCATAATGACTTTATCTCTTAAATGCCATTAATTCCTAGGAATTACTAATACCATTCATAATTAAAGATTTCTGCCTCTCAGCCAATGATCAAAGAGTCATAATTTATGACTGATTCATCCATTTATTTTAACAACTGGGTCAACTATACAACCTATTTCTTGTGTCCTACTTATAATATAGCACATTTAATTCTTCTTGAAAATTAAATTAATGACATGCAGTCTGAAGTTAGACATCCACTACCATAGATAGGTATATGCTATTATTCCCAAATATTTTTGAATGCACTGGCAATTATTGCTATTATATTAAACAACTCTTATTTGAACTCAATTCAACCCTTTGGGGGTAGGGACAAAGCAGAAACAAACAAAAACAAACAACAACAACAAACAGTACAACCATAAAGGGAACAAAAATCCAGCCTGCTTACACCTCCCAAACCTAACACCCAGGGGGAAATACTGGCATTTTTGGTAGATTCAGATGCCCAAATTAGCTCATTAGCATCTGTAAGTGGAATTCCTTACTTGCTCAGATTACAATTGTTGGGGTTTAGTCAGCACAGTGTTTGTTATCTTTTCTGAGACTCATTCATCATTATGACTTGCCCTTTTCACATAACAATATATATCACCTGGCTAGCTGCATGACTGTGATGCTCTCCAGTCTCCTGAATGGAAGTCATTGGCCAGCCTCCACAGATCATCTGTCCCACCACTCGTGAGTCTACCATACACAAACACTGGTAGCAAGCAGAACTAGACAATATAAGCAGAAAAATGAGTAAAAGTGGGAAATCCACTCTTGAGGGTTTAGTTTCTATACAAAATTATTCCTGTACTACCTGTTTGGGCTGGGCATCTGCATGAGTTAATCCAGCATTTATGTGCCAAGGCACAGGGAAACAGCAAATGAAAAGAAGCTTAAAAAATACTAATTAATTACAAAACAGTGGAATATTTGAAATATTGAAAAGGGAAATGAAACTGCAATAGGGGCTTAGAGGCTGCTTTTGCTAAAAGTACTGACTTCACTTGGGCCAGAAAATTCCTGATAGGTGACTTAAAACAGAATAAAAGCATGTCATCTCTGCCTTCATTTTGTATCTGCCTCCTCTCTACCTTAAACTTTGGGTCAGATTACTGCTCAACTCTGAATATAGACATGTTAATTATTTAAGGAGTTTTACTCCAAAACTTATAATCCTCCCCCTTCAAGACTAATAACACTAAGATAAAAGTAACTAAGATTTGTAGGGATATCATAATCAAGAAATTGTCAAACACTATCTTTTAAAATTATTTGTTTCTGACCACTGGTGGGGTGCTTAGTTGTCTATGGTTATTGTTCTAAGCCTTAAGGAATGAATTCCATCTTGTCTTTATGACTTGTCCTTCTCTCCTGAGCCATCCTCTCCTGTAGTGACTTTAGATTCCAAGAACAGCAAACCTTGCTGGCAGATCACCTCATGATGAGACTTCCTCCCTTAAGCAGGAACAACTACTTCATAACAAGAAGAGATATTGCCCCCACTAATCAGGAAAAATCATCTCATTACCTCTTCAGGTGATAACAACTTCTTTGGATATAGCAAGACTTTACCAAACCAGACATTAGATAATGATAATCCAGACTAGTTTGACCATGGCAGCTTACCTATTACCCCTCTTACCCACTGCTTCTGTTCCTTCTCTATTTAAAATTGAAGCTGTTTTCAGTATGCCCAGGAGAGTGCTAAGGATACTGGTCCCCTTACCTTCCCAGTTTGGCTATACTTAGTAAATTCCTTTCCTACTTCACCAATACTTTTTCTATTTAATTTTTTAGGCAAGTGACCAGACCTCGTCTGTTGGGACTTCCCAAAGTCAGAACCCCCTCTAACCTAGGAGTCCAGTTATAAAACAAATGCAGTTTGCTATCTAGTAAGAGGGATAACTCTGGTCATTTCTGTTTATATGATCATGCAAATCAATTGAGTCTTTGTAGGTACTTTGAGACAGTAATTATTTATATAGATTGGCAAAATTTCCTGCTTTTCTTATTGCTGTATATGTGAAAAAAAAATTTCTCTTCTGAACATGGCTTTTATTTTATGAGGTTAATTACATTTTTACTTAGACTCACCTGGGAAGAAAAAAATCCAATAATTTATCTAGGACAAGTGTGGATCTTGACACAGATTGTGTTTATTGATGTGCAATAAGAAAGTCCCTTAACAATTGCACCTATGTGTATTGCTCACTGTCTTCTTACCTGCTGGTTTATAATGCAATGATTCAGTACTAATGCCTCATCGACAAATGTCAAAGAAGTAGTTACAATTTGTTTTGGCCTCCATCATCTAATATCTATTTTCTGAAAGTGACATTTTATCTCTATCTTGGTGTTGCTTGGTACCTATCATTTGTCAACTGTTGTAGGTCCTCTTTATCCAGGTTTACTTTCCTCAGTTTTAGTTACCCACTGTCAACCATAGATAATACCTTTATCTCATTTGCAAATTAAACTTTGTCATAGGTATGTATGTATAGGAAAAATAATACTATGCATGTGGTTTGATAGTGTACATGATTTTGGAGTTGTGGGGTATATTCCCTGAGGATAAAGGGGTTGGCTGAATGTATTTATTCCTTGGGATCATAAAACACCTCAACACACATTATTTCAAATTCCTCAGATATTAGTCCTTGCCATTTACTCCCAATGTATTGATTAAATGTTAGTCACTGATAATTTATAAATGTAAAAACTAAAAATATAAGCACAAGTCCCTGGCCTATAATAATAAAGGTAAGAATAAATATGAATAAGGATATTAGCTAGGCACTGCGGTGTGTGCCTGTAATCTCAGCAGTTCAGGAAGCTGTGGCAGAAGGATCAAGATTTCAAAGCCAGCCTCAACAAAGTAGTGAGGCCCTAGGGATAGTCAAAAAAATTTCATGAGATTTTCAATTTTCTTTTTATGTATAGATTTAAAAAGAATATATTAAATTGAAAAATTACTAAAATTTTAATAAAATTATCTAAAAATATAAAAGTTAGGATAATAGTTAGTTTATGGTACCATGTAGAATTTTGTCTTATATCAATGAAAAGATTTATTTTGTTTGCTTGTTTGTTGGTTTTGCCAAATACTGAAAATAAAAGTAACCATTTAACTGTAGCATATACCTGTAACCCCAGCAACTAGGGTGGTTGAGGCAGAAAGATTGCAAGTTCAACACTGGTCTCAGCAACTTAGAGAGGCTTTTAGCAAGTTAGTAAGACCCTGTCTTGAAATAAAAAATAAAAAGGGCTATGGATGTAGCTCAGTGTTAGAGTGCCCCTAGGTTCAATACCCATTACAATCATCATCATCATCATCATCATCATCATCATCATCCAGTTACTATTTAATAGCAGCAAAATTATTGTTTTTAAATTAGATTTAGGGGCTGAGGTTGTTGCTCAGTGGAAAAAGCACTTGCCTAGCACCTGTGAGGCACTGGGTTCAATCCTTGGTACCTCATAAAAATTAAATTAGATTTAAACATGAATAGTTTATAGTCCTCTCTTTCAAAGAGAGAATTGGGGGGGGGTAGTTTTTGCCATTATAATCATTGGATATAAAAGATAGTTGTGTGATTCAATATTTGTTAGAACATTAAATTCTAATGGGCAAACTTGACTTTCTTCTAATTACTTGTTTAGTCATAGCAAGTGAACAATGGCCACCAGAGATGCTAGGTACTAATCTCTGCAACCTGTAGTAGTATCTATTGCTTCATAATTACATTGAGTCATTGAAGATGAAATTAAATTGAGGATCTTGAAATGTTTTGGGTTACCTGGGTGAGCATTTTTCACTCATGAGAGAGGAAGAGGGAGACTTTGCACATATGAGGAGCAAAAGGCAAAAGGCAGACTGGAGTGATTCAGCCACATGAGAAGAATATCAGCAGTGACCAGAGCTAGAACAAACAGCGGGTAGATTCTCCCCTGTAGTCTGCAAAGGGATATCCACCTTACTGTACTTTTGGTTTGTTCTCAGTGAATTTGAATTCAAATTTCTGGCCTTTAGCATTTTGGGAAAATAAATCTCTTTCATTTTAAATCACTAAATTTGAGGTGAAATCTGTTCAGATGTCTTAGGAAAGAAGGCAGCCATCACCTGAAAAGGGTAATTGTGAACAGGCAGTCCAGAAATTTTTAAGTACTACTGTAAGTAACCAAAAATGCCAAATGACATTATATTTGATAAAATGAAAACACATAGTGAAACAACTAAAGAAGATAATTAGCCTATTCATCATTTTGATTACTCATGAGAAAATACTATTATGTAAATTCAAAATACACTTTTAAGATTACTTTGATCTAAAAATTTAAAAATGTGAGCAGGTTTTTAATGATAAAAATAAACTATGCAATTGGTGAAGTAAATTCACATCCCTATTTCAATTCTTTTAAACAGATGCTAATACTCATCAGTCCTGTGTGTGCATTTGTGCATTCTTTTACAAATTTATATTCATTTACTTCTGTCTATATACATAAGGAAATAGTTATTTTGTTCAATAACATCAAATTTACCTATGTTAGAATATGTGCTTGTGTGATTTTGTTTCATCTGTGAATACTTATGCCTTCCTCCTGAGCTCTCTCACTGCTAGGTTAGTGTGATTGTTAAGATTAATATGCTTTAATAATATTACTATTTTTTTCAGATAACACTAGGTCTTCTTCATGTAAAATAACATAACCAAATTAAAAATTTCTATGTTCTCTTATGGATTAATCTCCACATCACTCCTAAAATGAACATGGGTATGGAGAATAGAAGAGTATGCATTTTTATCGTAAAGGAAATAACTAAGTTTCTCTGGCCTCTCCAATCACAGAATGTCCTTTTGGGCTTCTGAGATAAAAATAAAAAAATCCTACTGACAACCTAAACAATGCTGTCATCAAGGCATTGACAGGACCTTTCCCCAAACAGCAAAAATGACTAAATATCTACCTCTATCTTTTTCTCTATCTTTTTTGAGTTATTGTTGCTGCTGTACCAAGGACAACTCTAAGCCCTACATTAATTCCCTTATCTCCTAGATGAAAGATTATTGAGAGAATCAGAGTGAATTGTCTTGAATGTTGACAGTTCTGACCCCTCTTTTGAATTATCTAAGCCAAATAAAAAGTGCTTTGAAACTAAAAACTATTAAAAAATGAAACAGAAATAACTTTTTAACCTGTAAGTGTGTTATTGATGGTCTTTGGTGGGTTGACTTCCAACAAAGTTGAGGTCTACAATGAGCAAAATTTTTATATATGTATTACCTATAAATGTTCATACATATATAATATATAAATATAAATCAGGGAACATACAGCCTCCTTCCCATTTCTGTATCTTCACAGCATTTCTCCCATTTCCCTGAAAGTATCTCTTTTCATTCTTATTTCTTCCGTATTTCTAGGAGTTACCTTAGATGACTTAGAGAGTTGGGAAGCTCTAGATGTTAATTGTGGAAAGAGGTCCCTAATATGTACGTAAAATGGTAATGAAGACATCCTGCAAGTACTGTTGTAGTTCTTGGATTTCCAGGCTATTTTTTTTTTTTTTTTTTACTGTGTAATTGCAATTTGATTAATGCAGCTAGACATTGCTTTACTACTTTTCCAGTTCCTAAATCTCCATCAGTACCTGTCCGACCCCGCTACATCACACACCCTGCGTAGATGGACAGCTCAGCGTACTTATTTTGTTATACATATAATTCCACACTTACAAACAGAACTTATTTGTTTTATGACTATGTAATATCTCTCAACTATCTTTGTTTTTATTAGGTATTGTGAAATGAGCTTCAAGTCACCCATGTTGCCTAATCTAAAAGCCAGCTGAGACTGGTGCCCTACACACCAATTAAGAACAGTACATCTAAACTTAGCACCCTGGAGCACTTTTAGTTTCCTCTTCTAAAGAGAACAGTATGATATCAGTGGACCCCACAATTTATAGCTGCTGGGATAATGTTCGAGTGAATAGTTTTTACTCACACCTGGCCTGTATATCCTCAAGGAAGCACATTTTCTCACCACCACATTGTCGATAATATATGGCTTCAGTGCAACATAGATTTCCTCAAACAATTCCCTATCTCCCTGGAGTTATGGGAAAAGGGGGAAGCTGTGCTTCCTCTTTTTGACAGAACTTGGTCAAGGAAAATTCCTCTTTTCCCCCTCAAAAAAAAAAAACCCATTTCCTAAATCTGTGGTAGAATTAGTATAAGACACTAGTATATGGTAGGTGGTGACCTAGGGAGGAGCTGCCTTCATGCATTAGCAAGTATAGAGCTCCATTATAATTCTAGAGACTGGAGAGTATACTACATTGTAAAGTAATTATTTTCATGATTCTAACATTTTTTTAATAAATAGGAGCATAAGGAATACATTAACACATGAAATATTTTCTACATTTTAGATATTTTTAGGAAATAATTTTACTGAGATTGTCAAAATGATTAGAAGAACATTCCATTGATTTGTATTATCGTTTTCATCTTACATTCATTCATATTTTACTTGTCCATTTCCAGCAATGTGCTTCTCTTCATACCTGCACAAACGCACACACACCACACACAACACAGAAAAAAATACTACTTCAGAACATTTACTCATTTTTATTTTTATCTCTTTTGATAGGCTCTGAATGTAAACAAAATTAAATATGGACTAGAGGGCACACTATGAATAATAAAATCCAGAAAAAAACAGAGATGTAATTAGTAAAGCATGGAATAGAAATTAATTTATTAGCAATAATGACATACTTCACAGGTGTTCTCTCGGGCACAAATGGGATGATGATTGCAAAGCACTTATTGAGACTGGCATGTATTAAGCACTTGATCTATAGGATCTGTTTCTATCTTTTAAGACCTGGTCCAAATCATGTCCTCTGAAACAAGGCAGAGTAACTTCCGATGCTTCTTTACATGAACATTATTCCCATGTTTGAAAGAAGTGTCATGTCTCCTTTCAGTCATTTTTATATTCCTTCAAATCTCCCTCATAAAATAAATTTCCTGGTGATTTATTCACTGAATGTTCCATAAACACACTTTCTATTCAAAATGACCATGTCCACATTATTCTATACATCTTTCTATTCACTCTAAAATTGTTTTATTTCCAAAAGTATGAACACAGCCAGAACTATATACTTTGTATACAAGCAATTGTATGTAAAAAGATGCTATACTTGTGCATTATGAATAAGTAAATAAATAATTAAAGTTAAAAAAAAAAAGAAAAATAAACAGCAATTTGATTAGAAAAAATATAAGTTGGTAAAGGTTAAAATCAACTTGCTAATATTAGGATTCAAACCTAAGTTTTCTTCCCAAATAAGGTAAATTAATTTATTTTCTCAATTTTGAATTTTTACAGTTAATTTTCAAATATGATTGAGGATTAAAAAACCTGTACTGAAATTTGAACAGCTTATTCAATAAGTTTTCTGCCTTTATCTAAGTTTTCTTTCTTTATCAGGTATGATACTGATAGTAATGTATGTCCCTGAAAACAACACTGAATAGAAGGCAGAGAACAGAGGTCATAGTTCCTTATTTAAAACCTCTCTACAGATTAACATTGATTCCTTAACATACAAACTCTTTATAGAAGTTGACTCCCTTAAAACTCATGCAAGCATCTAAAATTGTGACATCTGTATCATTCTTCTTATTCACCAGTGGTGTATTCCTATAAAAGAGAAATGATTTTTTCCTGGCATGGCATTTTAAAAAATAATATCTTTAATTTTAAGAATTATATATTTTTGTCATACCTATTATATGCTAAAAATAACAAATATATTTCCCCAAAATCCATTGTAAAATTTCATTTAAATCAAATTCTGACTCTCTGATAAGCATTATGTGAAATATATTCATAATCTTCTGGAAGATTATCATATTAAGATAACAAGTTATTTGTATTATGGATTTAAGCCTATAATATTAATTGTAATGTGATTATATGCATATATTTTCTGTTAAAATTAGAAGGTCATTCATTCAGATGTTGGACACTAGTGTCATATTTACTTCAAGTTGTCATTAATTTTATTTTCAGGCAATGTGTTGAATCCAAAGAAATATAAAAATAAGATTTAAGGTAAATAACATAAAAATGCTCCTGAAAAAAAAAAGCCATAGCTCACTTTTAAATATTATTAAGAAATAAAATATTAGCAAAGACAGTTTATAATCTCATTTTGAAAATACTACAAGATGTTAATGTGGTATTCATAGCATGAAGGTAGGGATAGTTTTATTTTAAAGGACTAATCAAACTAATCATATAATTCACTATGTCAATTGATTTAAAGAGAAAAATTCACATGATAATCCTCACAAGTGCTGAAAATGACTTTGTCAAAATTCAGCATCTGTTTCTGATTAAACTACTCAATAAAATAGAGATTAATAAAAATAACATATTCTTTCTCTCATGTACATATAACCCGTGACTTGTTTTTAGCTAAGATAACATGGTTATGGCAAAAATGCAATTAAGCCTATGAGTAAGTTGCCTTTGAGTTAATAAAAATGGAATTAATTTGGGGTAGATGTAAGTAATTAGGTGAAAGACTTAAAAAGATATGCTTCTGCTGATTTTTTAGAAATAAATCACAATGTTGATGGAGGGCCATGTGGCTGAGATATAAGGGTGACTTCATATTGTTTAGAGCAACCTAGTGTTTGACAGTTGGTGTGAAAACAAATCTGTTTTATCTCTGCATCTGGTGCTGGTTCTGAAGTCAGTAAGGCTGGTTGTTGTCAAAATATGGAGGTAAATGACTAGGATCAAGGTAAAATGGTAACTCAAAACTGCAGACACATCTTTCCCTCAGCTGCTATGGTATCAAAAATGCAAGTGAACTCCAGGATAAGTATGTGAGTTTGATTATAGAGTAGCAAATGATCCAGGCCCAAGATTTAGAGCATGTGAAGGATGAGATTCATTGAAAAGAAGAGAAAATGTCAGTTTGGTTATTTAACAAAGCAAACAGTAAGGGTCAATAGATCAGTAAAGCGCATGAATGACAAAAACACCATATATGAATATACCACAGTGAATCTCACCTTTATGTATATCCACAAGGCATTAATTTAAAAATAATTGTAAACAAATAGAAGAGATACCAACAGAATAGAGGAAGAGGAACAAGGGGAGGGAGAATGGGAGGAAAAGGGAAAGTACTAGGAACTGATTTAGAAAAAATTATATTCCATGCTTTTATAATTATGTCAAAATGAACCTCACTTTAAAAGCATCAGCCTCACATCATAAGCACAAGCCTTCAGTTCATAAAATGGTCACTTCTTGAATCCCAAATTCCAAATCTTATGTAAATTAATCTTATGCTCAATCTTAATTTGGAAACTTGTAAGGAAGAAGAATAAGGGCAACTGCAATCCCAGCACAAAGCCATCACAGATGCCAACAAAGAGGAATACAAGTTTCCTTAGCTAGAGAATTATAAATGGTTTACTAGAAAAATGGAATCATGCACAGGAAATACATTCTAAAGGTTTTACAGTTGACAATGCATCATGTTAGCAACATTCTCAAATAATTCAGGAATATTGAATGATTTATACTATACTTTTAACTCTTTCTATTTTAGATTTTTTTTTAAAGAATGACAATCTAAAAAATGACTTCTGGATGAGAATAATGATAAATCTTCCTTATAAAATTAATGATAGAACTGGCAAAAAAATGATGAGTCAAATATTTCAAGTGAGACTAGAGAGGGCGCAGGCTAGTTGAACACAAAAACATTCTCCACACTTAAGAGGCACCAAGAGGCTGGTAAAAAGTCAAGGATGAGGAAAACCTATACCAACCACTGAGTAGAGGAGAAGAATCACAATTTATGCTACCCAAATATCCAAGTGTCAATAAGAAATATGAGCTTTGTAAAGAAAAAGAGTGTGAGTCAGAGGGGAAAAAAATAAACAAAACCACTCGATATGAATGATTTCATCTCTGAGTGGCTCAGGCATTGGACCTTAGCAAAGACTTCAAGTCAGCTATTACAAATAGTTTCAAAGCACTAAGGAATTTAATGTTTAAAGAATTAAATGATCGTACAGTGACAATTCATCATCAAATACAGAATGTCCAATAAGAGATAAGCATCATGAAAAGTAATCAGATGGAAATTATGGAATTGGGAGGTATAATGCTCAAGAAAAACTTTAGTGAAGGTGTTCTCAGCAGAATTGCAATTACAAAGTAAAAATCAGTGAAGTTGAAAATAGATCAATAGGAACTATCCAATCTGAAGAAAAGAAAAATAGAACAAAAAAATATGAACAGAACCTCAAAGAATGATGGACACCATCAATAACAGCAACATCAATAACATGCAATGGCATTACTAGGGGTAGAGTGGAAAGATAAAACGAATACCAATGTATTTTAAGAAATGTGTCTAAAAACCTCTTAAATTTGATGACAAGCACTAATTTATGAGTTCAAAAAGACTAATGAACTACAAGAAAGAGCTGAAAATCCTCTAAATTGTGTTAAAAAAAGGAGATCCATATTTAGACCCATTTGACAACGAAAGACAAAGAAAATTCTTGAATGCAAAGGAATAAATGACTTTTCACAAACGGATTGCTGTGACATGATTGTTAGCTATCTTCTCCTGAGATAATATTGTTGCTGACCTGCCTTAAAAGAAATACTAAGAGAAGTCAATCAAGCTGAGATACCATGAAGTCTGATGCTAGCTAAAATCTACACAAACTAAAGAGCAATGAAAAAGAAGTATACAGGGAATATAAAAGACTATAACATAACTGATTAAAAAGAAAATTTCATTTAAAAATCTATTCAACTATAAGCATAAACCATAAAGAAGCAATATATATGATAATAACACAAACAGAGGGAGAGAAAATGGGTTCTCCTAAAGCAGTTGGGTTGTTAGTTTTAATCTGAAGCATACTTTAGTAAGGTATCTATAATATATACTATATTTCATACATCAAACTGTAAGAAAACAAAAATGTTACAAAACAACATGTAAAAAAATTAAAGTTTTGCAATAGGATATATCCATGGAAAGCAAAAATAAGAGTACAGGTAGAACAGAGAAACAAAAATATATGGAATATATAGAAAATAGAACAAAATAGCAGACAAAAATTCAACAGTTACAAAAATTAAGAATAGAATATGAATGATAACTAGTGAGCCTACAAAAATTAAAAAGATCATGACATAATATTGATAACAATTACATGACAACAAATTATGCAACTTTTGAAAAGGTACTATAAAAGATCAATATCAAAATTTTCTTAAGTAGAAACAGAAAAATCTGCACAAATTTGTACTAAATAAAAGAATAATTATCAAGTATCTTTCCATAAGCAAAAAATTCCAAATGACCTCCCTTGGTGATTCCTATCACAGACCTATAGAATAAATAATATCTATCTCACACAAACTCTTTTAGAAAATATTATCACCTGAAATCCAAAATAAAGTAAAAATACTAACAAAAATAAAAGCTAACATTACCCTACATGTATATGGACAGACAAAAAGTCACAAAATAAAACAAAAATCCCAGAACTACACACACACACACACACACACACACACAAAGGACTTTATAGCACGATCAGATGAGTTTCATCCATCCTGGGAATACAATGTTGTTTTAATATTAGAAAATTTGTAAATGTATAGATCATATTTATACAATGAAATACAAAACATAAATGAGCATTTAAATAGATGGATAAGGAGAAAGTGGCGAATTCCAATTTGTTCAGAATGAAAACTTCCAACATGCTATTTAAAATGTATGCATTGTTCATTTCCAGAATTTCCCATTTAATATTTTTGCACAGTTGACTCCAGGTGACTGAAACCACAGAAAATCAAACATTGTTTGTGTGAGTTCTTAAATACAACTACAAAAATGATCCTTTCATTGATTTTCTTTCACATGCTGACCTGTCTTGCATTCCAGGAATAGATCCTACCTCTTCATGGTGTATAATATTTTTAATGTGTTGCTGAATTTGGTCTGAAATTATTTTATTTAGGATTTTTGCATTTAATATTTATAAAACATTGGTATGTTAAAAAAAATTATCCTTTCATGAGAAGTGTAATATTCTATACTCCATTGAGATAAAAATAAAAAACTTATGCATCAAAAGTTAACATTAAGAAATGGGTGGAAGCTAGAGAGAAAAAATAGAAGTAAAAAGGGCGGGTAATCTCATGAAAACAGAAGGGGTAAAGAGGAGCTGCTGGAGAAAAAAACTGAAAGGTTATTGTGTGCATCTATGAATGCGTGACAACAGATCTTCCTATTTTGTATAACCATGCACCAATAAAAATAAATTTTGCATGGAAAAAATGTAAAGTTAAGCAAGATAACAATACAAATTATTTTTGTCATATTTGTGTTTAAGAATTTGTACTGAAATTTTAAAAACAATTTTTAACTCAGCAATAAAAAGTCGAATAACACAATTGAAATATTGGAAATAAACATACAAATGATTTAAAATAAAAAAAAAAACAATTTTTTGGAATGCAGATAAAGAAGGAAAAATGGAAGTTTTCATAATACCGTGCTGAAAGCATTGCCTCAAATCTATTATGTAATTTTCTACCTCAAAAAAAAAAAAAAAAAAAAAAAAAAGGTGGGAGGGGAATGGGGAAAAGAAACAAAAAACAAGAAGTTGGAAGAAAATGATAAGAGTATAAACTGTTGAAAGTGAACACAGAAGGAAGGACAAGGTGGTGGTCTAGAGGAAAACTTGTAGCTTGGAGACCTGGATTCAAACAGCAGGAATACTGCTTCACTGTGAGGTGGGCAAAAGAGGGATTTCACTAAAACTCAATACTAGACAGCCAAAGTGCCTTAGAGAATTTGGGGGTACATTAAAAAAGAAAATGGGACAAAAATAGAGCTGGGCTGCTAGTGGGAGCAGTGTAAGTGGCACATAAGGACAGGAAATGTTGAGAAATACAATGGACAATCAGATGGAAAGACCTCCCATGTTCTTGGATAGGCAGAATTAATATTGTCAAAATGGCCATACTATTGAAAATGGTATTCAGAGTCAATGCAATTCCCATCAAAATTCCAATGATGTTCTTCACAGAATTAGAAAAAGCACTCATAAATTAATTTGGAAAAATAAGAGGTCCAGAATAGCCAAAGCAAGCCTTAGCAAGGAAAGCAAAGCAGGAGGGATCACACAATACCAGACTTCAAATTATACTAAAAAGCTATAATAACAAAAACTGCAAGGTATTGACACCAAAACAGGCACAAACACCAATGGAATAGAATAAAAGAAACAGAAACAAAACGATGAAAATACACTTATCTCATCCCAGAAAAGGGCAACAATAGCATAGATTGGAGAAAAGATATCCTCTTCAACAAACGGTTCTGGGAAAACTGGAAATCCATATGTAGTAGAATGAAATTTAACTCCTATCTCCCAACCTTCAGAATACTCAACTGAAAGTCAATCAAAGACCTAGGTGATAGATCAGAAACCTGTACCTACTAGAAGAAAATATAGACCCAACACCCACTTCAATACATCAGCTCAAGAACCAGCTTCCTTAACAAGATTCCTAACGCACAAGAAACAAAATCACGAATCAATGTCATGGCATCAAACTAAAAAGCCTCTTCACAGAAAGGGAAACAATCAAGAGCATGAATTGAGAGCCTACAAAATGGAGAAAATCTTTGCAAACCACACCTCAGATAGAGCATTAATTTCTAGGATATATAAAGAACTCAAAAACTTAACACCAAAACCCCACAATTAACCCAATTAATAAATGGGCAAAGAAACTGAACTAACATTTTTCAAAAGAAGAAATACAGTCAACAAATATATGAAAAAATGTTCAACATCTCTAACATTTAGAAAAATGCAGATTAAAACTACTCTGAAATTTCACTTCAGTCCAGTAAGAATGGCAATTATGAAGAATACATGCAACAATAAAGGTTGTTGAGTATGTGGGGGGTGGGGAAAGGTTCACTCATATATTGCTAGTGGGACTGCAATTTGGTGCAACCACTCTGGAAAGTAATATGGAGATTCCTCAAAAAGCTAATAATGGAATCACCATTTGACCCAGTTATTCCACTCCTCAGTATATATTAAAAGGATTTAAAATCAGCATACTACAGTGACACAGCCACATACATGTTTGTAGCAGCTCAATTCACAATAGCTAAGCTATGAAACTAACCTAGGTGTAATAAAACAAAAGGAGACAGAAGCAAGATGCAGAGGTAAAAATGGCTGCTTGTCTAAGCTGCCACCATTATTTATACCATTAGGTTACATTAGGTCATTGGCACTATTAGTACATTATTGTTGGTTATATCATTAAGCAAGATACATTAGGTTATTATGTGAGATGTTCTTGCTTATGATTAGATATGTGTTCTGGCCAATTATGTATTAGTTATCTTAATAGCTTTTCTGGGAAAAACCACAGAATGTTCCAACAATGGAAAACAGGATGTCTATTATTCTCCCCAAGTTTGCTGACCAGAGAAATTGAGAGCCTACAAAATGGAGAAAATCTTTGCAAACCACAAAGATTTTCCTTTACTATCCTATACTTTTTCCCAGTCAGAACCCTTAAACCTAGATACCTTTCAACAGATGCATGAATAAAGAAAATGTGGTATGTATACACAATGAGTACTACTCAGCTGTAAAATAGATGGATCTGGAGACTGTCATGCTCAGTGAAATAAGCCAGTCCCCAAAAAGCCAAAGACCAAATGTTTTATCTGCTATGTGGAAGCAAACTCATAATAAGGGGTGTGGAAGGTAAGAATAAAAGTTCAGTAGATTAGACAATGGGATATAGAGTAAAGGGAGGAGGAATAGAAAAAGGGAAGACAGTGACATGAACCTAACAAAATTTTCCTATGTACATGTATGAAAACATCACCAGTGAATCCCATCATTCCGTACATCCACAACAATGGGATCCTAACTAGAATAAGATATATTCCATGCTTTATATTTATATCAAAATGAATTTTACTGTCATGTATAACTAAAAAGAACCAATATCCCCCCCCCAAAAAAAAGATGACTTTGTATCTATCACTCCATTATCAGTACCTAGAACACAATTTGAGCTATAAGAGGCATTAAATGTTGAACTCATGGCTAAATAATAAGTGAAGGATATTCTCTATTAAGTTGAGCATAAAAGCTAATGAGTAAAATATTATTTTTCAGAATTGCAGAATACCACATTAAAAAGTAGGAAAATAAATCTGAAGTTTGGCATAATGTGGGTAGTTGGGATAGCATTTAAATAGTCTAACGTTATGTCACTTAGAACTACTGGATAAATTGATTCCCTGAAGATTAGAAGTAGACAGTCTATTTAGTTAAATTTATTTAACACAGTCACCAGAATAACTTAGTACCAGATGCTTCATCCTCGTTGAATCTTGTGCTTTTGTTATGTAATAAAAGGTTTAAATGGATCATATTCATAGTTTTATGTAAGAAGAATAAGCTGAAAAAAGAGCAGATGCTAACAACATTGATTCTAATTATTCATATGAGTTGGGATTGCTAGAAATTTTTGATAGCTTTTAGTGGTCTAAATCATCATTTGATGCCAGAAAAAGGAACGATAATGTTTAAAATAAGTGCTTTATTAAGAAGATTTATGAAATACCTATCTTTCAAGATAAGAGCTAAAATGACCCCCATGTAGCTCAACCCTTTTGATTATGTGCTTTATTGGATGCATACCCAAAATAGGCTGTCAAGGTGAACTGTAGGCATTTTAAAGCCAAAGCTAATTTTGTGAAATTCTATGATGTTGTTTCTATTGCATGTTTACCATGTTCATAAAGTAATGAAATAGTTATTTGAGTTAACATAAATTGCTGAGAATAATATATTGTAATCCCAAGAAGACCAAAAGATATCAGAAGTAGTTCTTAAGTCTTACCTTGAGAGAGATGACCTAGGGTGTTCATGGCATTCATTAATTTATATTTTTCAGCTACATGAGTTGTGCAAACCATAGAGTTGAAAAAATAAAAAATATTACCTACTATTTAAATATGGATGTTTAGCTTCCTTGTCATCTACCATCCATTCCCTAGCATCATTAGTCAATGATCCTTAACAAAAGCACAGCTTGGTGGGTTTCAACAGTTTGACTCACTTAATTTTTGCTTTTGCAATTTCTTTTCTTTTTTTTTTTTTTTTCATTTGAAAATGAAATTACATTGTATGTGTGTGGGGGGTGGTGGTGGCATGCTGGGTCTTGAACCCAAGGCCTTATACCTAGAGCACATGCTCTACCACTGAATTAAATCTCAACACTTGAATTTGCATCTTCTCCTCCCTCCTCCTTGTACAGCTCTTCCTAGAGTTCTGCTTAACCCAGAAACCAAATACAATACTTTACACAGTCTATCCTGCTAACTTACACTTTTCTTACCTATTTTTTTTAATTCAACTGTGCAGTTAATTTCAGTTTTTGGAGCTATGTATTTTTAAGATAGCATGATGTGGTTTCATTGAATCAAAATGGATTTTATTTGAAATGACTGAATTCAAACCCATAGTCCACTATTCAGAAACTATAAGGCCACAAGCAAGATGCTAAATAGCATTAAGTCTGGTTTCCATGAACTGCAATATAGAAAATAACATTTGTCTATCCCCATTGAAAGATTCTTTTAAAGATTAAAATGAGAAAATGACATGGAAGAACTTTATAAATGGAAATGTTGTACAAGAGTACACTATATTTATTAGTGAATGTAGTAGGGATTCAAGTTTTCACCAGAGATGGGTTCCCTGGATTTAGCTATGTCTGAACCTCATGGGAGATCTGGTGAATGCAAATGAGCTAGAGGATTACTGGGTATATCCTTTCTATGAAAATTCTTGTCCAACATTTTTCCAATGGGAATAAAATGTTAAAAGCATACATAAATTCAAGGAAAAAAAGGGCCAGGGGCAAAGGAATGGTTCAAAACACACAACCGTGTCTGCCAAATAGATTGGCCTCTGCCCCAGCCTCAAGTCCTTTGAGTCTAAGGGCAAGGAAGGTGCCTAATAAAATAGTCAGTAAAAGCAAAAAGAGCTTTTCCCTGGGCTACTATAGGATGCTAAGAACAGAAAGCTTTCAAAATCATTCACATCAAAAACTTTGAGGAGGATACACAGCAAAATCTTAGGGATAGACGTTATTGTTTAGCTTCAGCCCAAGTAGGTCTGTGCCTGAAGTTTTTATCTGTGGAGCAATCAAGTATAAAAGTGATAGATTAGCATAAGTTAAACTGAAAGCACCAATGTAGGCTTTATTCATTTGCAGGGGCTAGTGGAGCAGTGTTGATTCCTCAGAGTTCCATGGTTTTTCCATAGTGTTGTATCTGAGGAGAATCAGAATATGTGTTACAGATGGGATGGGGTCATCTCTTTACCTCTGGAAACTTCAACAATAGGCTCTTGCCTTTTTATGGGTGGGGATACCAGGAAAAAGGTGAAAGGACGATTAAGGTGTAAAAGTGCTGAGTCAGAGTGGAGAAAATTTCCCCAGATATGGCCCTAAGGAAGAGGCTGTCAAAAGGAGGTGCCTGAGCTAGCAGTGCAGATCCACAGATGAGCACAACTGGCAGAGGGGCAAGAGTCTGTGAATGTGAATTTGAGACGTTAGATTCACCCCCTGCCTGCCAAAGCCTATTGTCAGGCATGAAAGATCACATTTAGGATTTTGATCTTTATCTCCCTGAGTGTGAGGACCTGGGCCCTGGTTCCATCAGCAAGGACATGGTGCCCTGACAACATACATCTGCAGCACTTGTGGTTTTCTGACCAACGTCTGTATTGGCAAACATCTCATTAGTGGGCACCAAGGACATAATTGGATCACCTGTTGTTGGCACCTGCTTGTGATCTAGTTTGGAAGCAGTATGGAAAGCACTGTCATAGAAGCCTCCCTGGTGCACCTCAGAATGCTCTACCATGAACTTAATTGAGGCTGAAATTCATACAGTACTGGTTGAAACAAAAATAAATATTTGAGACAATGTTCAGTATTGAGAGGTTGAGGGTCATATGTGGATTTATATACCTGCTCTCTGTCAGTTAAGATCTGGATAACCAACAGGGATAACCGCCTTCCCTAAGCTTCAGTTTCTGCATCTTAAAAGCTAGGATCATAGAAGCATACACCACATAGGACTGTTGTAAGGAGTGTGCTTCAGGAGTGAAAAGGAAATAAACACAGTCTCAGGTGAAGAATAACTAAGGGAATATATTGCCTGCAGACCAACTTTAAGATAACACCACAGTTAAAGTACTCACCCTGTGCCTGGCATAAAATAAAGCCTTAATATAATTCAAGTATTACATTGTGTCCTCATTCCTCCCCAGATATGTGACTTCAGAATGATGTCACTTTCACAATTTTAGATATTTGCTTAATTCCTTGAAAAAGTCCTTGCTTTAAAATTTTGATACTCTGACACATATTCCTAATATTAATTAGTGACAAGAATAAAACGTTCCCTGCTCTCAGTTTCTTCAGTATTCAGTAAAGTTTAAAATAGACAGTCTCTATCTTTCCTGGCAAAGGATACTCTAAGATTCCACTAAAATGCACTTCATTTTTAATACTTTTCCATCCTTCTCTTCAACATTTAATCACTAAAGTCACCCATCAACCAGGTTACAACCACTTATATATTCACAGACTCAAAGTTGGAGTGAGAACGGGGGATTGAGAGAAAGAAAAAGGAAAGAAACTGATTAAATTAGGCAGTGTTAATAGCTTGCATGCCACCAGGAAGATGGAGGTTTCATTAGACAAATGAAGGCATGTTGTTACAGATGTTAGAGCAGAGTATGATTTTGTGAAGAGAGAAATTTGTAATTGGAAAGATTAAAGAGCATTTCTTTTAAGACTGTGAGAAAATGAAGATAAGGGTGGAGAAGAATCAATCATTTAATAAATGTAATTGTACATTCTCCAAGTACTTTTCACTTATCTAATTTAATTGGGGAAAAAAAGAATCCTATAGCACATGTTCACTTGAAAAAATTATGTTGTATAAACCTTGAATAAGTTGCATCAAGATGTAAAATTTGTAGACAACATACATAAGGTAGACAGGGCTGGAGCTGCCATTAATGATGGCTTCTACCAATCCACTGGTCCCCTCTGTTTCGTATAATGTTAGGATCAGCTGGAGTGAGAATAATTTACCAAAGAAAGTAAGACATTATGAAGGAGTCTTTGAAATTTAGTTTACCTGTTGAAGAATTCTAAAGGGTTTTCATAATGTGTTTGGGCTTCATTTTACCTTGAAACACTAGTAATAAGATTAGGTGTGTTTTGTACACAGTTACATCTTTATATTTTAAAGGATGAGACTTTGATGGATTGTGCAATCATCCTTTTACTCACAAAGTGAAATTTTACAAGGCAAAAATTATCTTTGAAATTTAATATAAAGATTCCTGTTGTTTAAGTACTGTGACAGTTTTCATATCCTGTTATCACATGAAAATTTAGAACCAAGCACTGGAAAATATTTTCTTGTGTGATTTATTTTTAGTTATATTGCAAAAATAAATTCTGTGGTAACTTCCACTAGATTGTATGGTATTGATTCCTGTATAGTGCTCATATACTTATTCATTGTTTCTCCTGAGTTGATGCACTTTTTAAGACTAGAAAATGTCCCCCTTCTCTAGTGAGATGGGTTTAAGAAGTACACAAAGCAAGTACAAATTTTGCTTAGACTCTTACATAAATGAGAACATTTCTCAGTACAAGAAAATGTAAAATGGAATACAAGAGTAGCTCTTTCTTTTCTATTCTCAGTAGACCTATATTCTCTGTAGCAGATGGGAGTATGAAGCTTATTTCCTTAAACGTGGAAATGTAACTGAATTATAATACATGATATTTAAATGGAACATAATGGCAAATACATCTGAGCACAAGATTTGATAAGCTACATCAGCCCATCAGCCCATAGCTGCATTATATTGGCTATGATGACTTAGTTCTACCCTTCAAAGGAAGGTGAAATATTCCATTAATGCTCTCTATAATTACGGCATTGGTGGCAGGATGTTTCTTTCCATGACAATCAGCTAGAGTTCTCAAGCATGAGATTTGATTACCATTGTTTTGGTATGGAAAGCTAAAACATAATTGTCATAAAATTTTCAGCATCCCTTGTTTAATGCTCAATAGCAATCACATTTTCATACCACAAGAACCAGAAGGTGCTTTATTGAGTATTGACATAAAATTCACAGCAATACACAAAACATAAAAATAAAAAAAAATCTTAGTCATCCTTCAGAAAATAAGAATTTAACAGTAAATACGTACATAGGTAATTTGTGTTTTTCTAATTTAGATAAACGACTTATAAAAGACACAAAACAATTCTTTTTTCCTATCTTTTTTTTTTAAATAGGAGTCTAATATTACTAGTGATGGTTTTGACAATATATGAATCCTCATGATACTTGAATCAAAGAGTACAAGAACAGAAAATTCTGCAGAGAGAGGATGCTCCTTCCAATTGGGTCTTAAATAATATTGTTTGCACATGATGGAGAGACAGTAGTGGTGAAGGTACGTAGTCAAAGTGCAGCATTCCCTCTGGCTTTTATCATCATGCATCTAACCAACTTCTATTTCTCCTTATCTGGGTGAACAGCATGCACTTCTTTTTTAAAACTCAGGGTAGGATTCCAGAATACATTTCAGTTCCAACTTTTCATATTTTTCACCATCAGTTACAAGGTGCTTTTAACATTACTTCAGAATTAAACCCCAATATTTATTTTTCCTTCATTTGCACATATTTACTGCTATATTAGTCCCCTCTCAGTTGATCACCAGTTTTCTCTAATTAATTTATCCTACATGGCTGTGATAAATTTTCTTCTGAAACACAGGTTTGAACTGTCAATTCCCTGCTAATAAATCTGATATTTACACATTTTCTATTTGATGAAGTCTACATTCTTGAGTATCACAACATAAAATTTCTTCTGATACTTGTCATAAATCACATTTAATCCCACTATCCAAGTATAGAGTTTAGGAATAATGAACTATATCCAACTCCCACACCCATCCAGAAATTCCCATTCTTATTTATTTTCTTTTCCTTCTCAACAAAACTTGGTGTAACCTCCTTGAGCATTCTCATAGGGTATCCCTTCTTCCATGGAAGCATCACTTCTAAATCAAGTGAAATCAACCAATCTCCTAAGTTTTCACAACATTGATTTCATATTTTACCTATAAAAACCTTAATTTGTAAATTGTAATAGTTTCTACCTCAATGACTACATCATCAGTCCTTTGTCCTCATGTTCTTTTAGTGTCCCATGCTGTGTTGTTTATAATATGCACTTTTTAAAAAAAAAGAAGCAAAAGAAACCATTAATGAAGAGAAAGATGCTACTTCACTTGTCGTTTTAATAAAAGCTTTTATGTGAACACTTCAAGAAAGAAACCACACATCAATTATAGAACAGCATTTCTCAAACTCCAGTTTCCAAAGATCTGCTTCAGAATTACATGAGCATAGTGCTACAACTGCAGATTCCAGGGTCCTTTTCTAGATTTATCAGAATCTCAGACAATGGAGCCCAAAAAACAATACTTGAACATGCTTCCTTGTTGATGTTCATATATACAGATACTGGAGATTACTTTATGCTGCTTGGAAGATATTAAGAAATTTATTTTACATAACTAATTAAAATACTAATATGGACAATATACAATGTAGGATATTATCACTGGCCTATTTGACATTCTAATCTTCAATTCTTGCACCTTTTCTAATTTGCACATGTGAAATATAAAGATAATCTTGAATTATGAATGTGCACCACAGGTACAGTTTTTCCAATAACATTTTGTTAGGCTACTAGGATAAGTATATTAAAATGTTAGGAAAATCCAAAATATCATTACATTAAGCCTTAAGATTAAAATAAGTCTTCCTTCTGTAATTTAAATATTGAATGTATGTATAATATATAACTTTTGAACTTTATGTGGAGTTATTAACAAATCCCTATGCTTTTACTATTGTAATAATTCAAATCCAATGAATGAATTTGTTATTCCTCTACAATACTAAACTTTTCTCTAAATATCAAATATAGGTTGTTCCACATTTTCAAATCCTCTATTTCAACTAGAATTAAACAAGAGGCAAATTCTAGCATACTCTGGTACTAAGAACACTAGCAAGGTCAATGAGGAGGGAAGGGAAAGGAGGGTGCAAGGGTGTAGAATGAGATGGATACCATTATGCTAAGTGCATGTATGAAGAAAAGAATGGTATGAATATATTTTGTATACAACCAAAGATATGTAAAAATGTGCTCTATATGTGTATTATGAATTGTAATGCATTCTACTGTCATATACAACTTTGAATATTAAAAAAATGTATGTTTCAGGGGACCAGGCTTTCTCAGTTGGGCATGGAATGCTCGAGAACTGCTTACTCAGTTCAGCAGCTGTGGCTCAAAAACCCTGTATGCCCCTGAGTGGACCCAGAGCAAAACTTCCACACCAATCAAGCCAGTAATTGTAATCACTTCCTCACTCTTTCCTTATCATTGCACTTATTACACATTTTCTTAGTCTTACTACTTAATTAGGACTAGCTAATTCTACTGGAAGATGCAGGTGGGACCTGACATTACTAGAAAGCTTTAATCCTTAAAATATTTATGTAATAATTAACCAATTAATCCAAATATTGATACATGGTTTTCCCCTTCTAATTTAACCTGGAGAGTGCCTACCATGATGAATAAAATGTGCATAACTAATATGGTATTTTATCTGCAGCTCACACCACTCTGAAATCCTCTCACCCATTGGACTCATGATGTCCTAAGTTCCTAGAGATACATAACGACATTATCGAATGTGACCATATTCAGGCAAAGATTCTTAAGTGTTGGTAGGAAAGAGTTTCTCTCTAAAGACAAGAGGAATAAGGCAATCAGGAAACCCAAACTCTCATGCTCCTCGTGAGAAGGAAAAGGAGACAGGTCCTTCCCAAAGAGTCTTCAGGATCCCCACACAGTGAGTAAAGAAGAGAACAATATCTGTGGTTCTCCAAGTGTTAGATGTTGCAAAACTCAATACACAATTTCAATTCACCCTTATACAAGTACTTTTGATTTACAAGAAACATCATAGAAATGCCATAGATATCTGGAGAGATTAATTTAGCCTAAGAAGAGATTCCGATATCTTAGACTACAAAAAAATAAAATAAAATAAAATAAAATAAAAAGATCGAACTTTATATGCTCAATGTTATTTTTTTATAGTTTACTTAATATTATTTTTTCTTAATTTCATTTTTCTCTTTGATACTACCTCTAATGTTTTTGATCATGAAACTAATAAATTCTTATTATAGTTCTAATAGTACTTAAGTGTATAAGGCAATTTTAAAACCACCCATGACTCTATTACCAAGAGTTAACATTTTGATGAGTATTTTCTCAATTCTTGTACTCTATATGTATATATACTTAAATTATTAACAAACTAAACATAATAATTTATAAACTGTGTATTTTACAATATATTATTGACATACTTCCTGGCAGTAAATATTGCTACGTATAATCATATTTTGTTCCTGTATAGAACTTTATTTTATTCAATTGATATTTTTTCCTTAGAAATTCCAAACACATGTTTATGTGATTATCTAATTATTTACTTAGAATGTATTCCTAGACTAGAAAGGTTGACGGCCAAATTCATTTCTTGTTTTCCTTGTGAAGTTCTTAATAAAACTCTGAGATCATCTGGGATAAAAAATAGAGACTATATCTACATACAAGCATACACTGTGACAAGAGAGTCCTCTCAGTGACCATCTAAAGTGGTGCCATCCTTTGTTTCAGTTTAACATCAGAGGAAACATGAGAGATGATGAATAAGTCAGTGACATGAACATCATGTATCAAAAGGGGTACAAAATAGCAATTTCCTTCCTGACTGCATTTCCCTTATAGTAAATACAGTACCTTAAAATTTTCATCTTATTAATCTTATTTTTATTCTCTTTATTTTAATACTTCAAGTACATTTATCAAAGGATCAGGATATATTTATATCTCAACATCCTTCCTTGCAAGAAATTAATTCTTGACACTCTGAGAATTGGGAGACAAGCCTTCATTAGGATTCCATAGATTGAAGGGCCCACTGATGCTAAAAGAATGAAAGTGAACTTGTGAAAATGAGCCCTTACTGTACTGTTTTCAGCTGTGAAGCTGAGCTCGGGATCCATGCTAATTTCCAAGAGTCTCGTCAGGACTATGTATGAAGTGTGGCATCCTCTACGTTATCTGGAGAGTTCCATCAAACTATTCTTACTTGCCTCAACAGGTAACAGGCCCTGTGTTTTGAAGTACAGAAGGCAAGCTCAGCTGTTCACTTCCTCCTTTATACTCTTTCCCAATTGACAAGGTACAAATCATCTGCTCTTTTTATATGTGATCTACTTAAGACATTTGTGCACGTTTCCCTGATAATGGATGTGTCAATGCATGAGTCAAATGTCAAAGTCAATATGTGAAATTTGAATGAAAGTACTTTAAAGACTGTGCTTACACAGAGGATAATCCATGTACAAATTAATACTTAAACACATCAACCTAGGGAGCATAATACTTAAACACATCAACCTAGGGAGCATAATACTAACAGCATACCTAGGGATGAGCATTGTCTCAGCTCATTAATGGCACATTCAAACGTGCACACATAAACATAAAGAAAGAACTATGTTTTCAAATCAAAGATGATAAGTTTTCAATTCAGAAAAGAATTGAAAAAGAATGAAAGTGAACTTGTGAAAATTAGCCCTCACTTTACTGTACTTCAATTACCCTTTATATGAAGTCCCTGGTTTTTCTCAATTTATAAGCTAATCTTGCTTAGAATTAATAGGTAATTATAGGGGAAATCATCAATATCATTCAGTGTTTCTCATTGTATGAAAGAATATTAGTTAATCAAGACAAATGCATATCTTCTGAAAAACATTGTTATATGGCCACTAAACAGTAAAAATGATACTTTAAAAGAAAGTATTTTAAAAATTCAGACACACATAAAGTCTTGAGTGTAATGTCTCACTTTCAGCTCATATAACTCTGTGAAAAAGCAATGCAGCACAACTTTCTTCTGATGTGACATATTTTAGAGTTAAATCTTAGAGCATCTTGAAAGATAGGAAGGTGATGAAGACATCGATTCTCAAACACCTACATGTGAGAAGTAGTACCGGGTAGTGCTAAAAGTGATGACAGTTCTGGAGCTCAAATCCAGGCCAATACTGTTCACATAGCTACAGCAAAGGTACTAGAACTTCTGCATATGGAATTGGAATAGTGTGCTGATCTCATAAAGTATGATAAATACTTAGCACTGTGCCCAACGTACTAAATAATCAGTACGTACTTATTAACATTCCATTATTAGATTTTATTCATATCATATTTGATAACATTTCAATTCATTTAAATTCACTTTGTTGATCCTTTATAATAAAGAACTGAACCATATCAACATTAGGTAGCCAGTTATGTCAGAGCTAGATGAATTAATCCAAATCTGCCAGATGAATTAAAATTTCTTGTTATTTCCATTCACTCTGATTGTCTGCCTAAATTACAATAACTTCAAGTGGAAGAAACTCCAGATTTCCAAACATAAATGGACTTTAATCTGAAGGATAAGAGTGGAGAATTTGAAAACTTTATTTTTCCTTCCCATCATAATGTTCTACGAGCTTTCAGCTAAAAATGAATTAAAATCTCACAATGACACTAACACTATTACCATCATCATTGTCTCATACTTCTGCTAAAAATGTCCTAGTAGTAAGCCTCCTCATATTTTAAGAGTTGACAAATAATAAAAATAAATACAGACTATATTAGATATAGTTTAAAATTTGAGGAAAATATTATTATTTTGTAAGCCACAAATAAATAATCTTTTACATTTAAAACATAATTGAAGATATAATTTCATACTTACTATTTTTTCTTAATTTATATAATTGCATATATTAATAGGGTTCAATGTCATCTTTCAACAAAGGCATACATTGCACAGTGATCAAATCCAGTCTCCCATTTTTATACCCTCCTCACCTTGCCATTCCCAATTTCTAAAGCAGAACAATATGAAGATTCCTCAAGAAATCAAGTCCCAAGATATGGGACTTTCTCTTCAGGGTCTTGAATTCCCCTTGCAGTAACCTAGCTTCCTCCCTTTAACCATAGATGTCCCCATTTTCTGCTCACATTTAGGTGTGGCTGAGGGTCCTAGATGGTTGTTTGTTTGTCTTTTCTCTCTCTTCTGCATGTCCTATCTTCTACCTAACACTTCAGAGCACTGTGCTCTCTCCCTTCAACCCTGACCTGAAACAACCAAGAATCAATGTTGTAGCAATTTGCTTCTAGAATTTACAAATCTCTCTCTCTCTCTCTCTCTCTCTCTCTCTTAATCATGCTTAGTGTTGCCTGTTTCTCTGTTGCCTGAAAAAAAGTATGAACCTCCTGCCGCCTAGGATCATTCTTAGTAGTAATAGTTCAATGAAGCAAGTTTGAATCTGGCTGCCAGGTTGGTAACAAAGTGCTCCCATCAGAATATATAAGACAGCTGCTTGTGAACTTTTCCCTGTAATTAACTACAAGCACGTTCCCAGTTTTGTCCTTATTAAGAGGCAATAAGGTGGAGACTCATTGATTTCCCAGTTTAGCATCAAATTTGGTTACTGATTCCCATGGACTTCCTTCAGATCACATTAGTAAGTCCGCGATGTTCATCCTTCCCTTTCAAGGAAGCTGTGTCTGTTGGGCATCAACTCCATCTCTGAGATTTTATTCTATTTTCAAGCTAACGAATTAACTGGGCTTAATTTCATTGGTGCTTGCAGAAGATATAAGACTTCTGAGTCAGAGGAAAAGGCTTTTAATACAGCCACAGTGAAAGCCAGAACATCATGTGGTTGCTGTTTTTTTTTTTTTTTTTTTTTTTTTTTGCATCAGTTTTTCTAGGTCATGTTCTAACAGCAGTAACAAGAATACACCTAGGTGACACCTTCAACCCTGGTGGAGTGGCAAGTAAGCAAGCCTAGCCTTAACTTTGAAGGAAGATGTCAACTTCATTATATTAGACAGTAAGCTCTCTTCTGTTTGCTCTGGGCAAAATGCTATCTCAATCTTTCAAAGTTTTTCACTATACAAACATTCTTGAAAAGATAATTGCAGAACAAAGGGCAGCCAGTCCTCTGAATAGCCTTTAGAGATTTATCTCCCAACAGTGAGAAACTGTTTTTTTTTTTTTTTTTTCCCTGTTTTGCTGAGATAATTTGCTTTGGACATCAAAAATGTAATTCCATGGAAGAAAGAAATTACAACATTTGGTATGTTGAAAATATCTATTTTGTCAAAAAATTTTTCTGTATTCTGAAGAGTGATAGAGATTTTTGCCATTTTTTCCAAATATGAAGCTTTTGATACTATGTACAGGAGATAATTACCAATTGCAGAAACATACATCTGGAAGGTAAAGACAGCTGAAGCATAACATACTGAATGTGAAAATCAAATGTACACTGTGAGAACAATTAAAATAAATTACCATCTGCATTCTTGATGCATGAAAATTTCCATAGACGACTTGGAACCCTAGAATAACATCCATAGCTACTAATATTCTATGTTATTCTATTGGGAATAAGTTGAGAGTTTTATTTATCCAATAAAATGAATAATATAATGCCCAAATTAAAATTTTGTAGGATAGATTTTACAAAGAAATAGCTGTTTCAGGTACTGTTTTTCATGTGATTTTGAGACGTGTCTTGTGTTTCCTAGTCCATTTCTATTTTTCATTCCTCATTCTGATAGGAGCCTGACTGTACTCTACCAACTGGCTTCAACTTAACCCCTGGCTTAGGCTTGGTTCAGCCAATGGTACTTACTATCCGTAGATGAAAGGTCAGTTGGAGAGAGAGGTCTGAGTGCATATGTATTGTCTGGTTACCTTCCTGCTGAGGTATAGCCTGGCAGTAACTGCATTACTCTACAAAAAAAATAATAATTCCTATTGGGTTCTGATAACACACATTTAACCTAATCCTTCATGTTCGGGAATGGAAAGGCTTTTTATTTTGATATTTACAGGCGTGCTTACCTGTACCTTTGTGAATAACCATTGATTTTAATGTTTATTAATTTATGAAGCAAATAAGCAACCATTCTCCTTCTAGCAAACTCCTCAATACATACAGATAGCAGCAGACAGAAAATGAAGCTCTGATTTTTATAACCCTTCATGTTATTGCCAATTTCTGTGGTTCTGCAGTGCAAAGAGTTTAATTTATCACCATTCCATGTTTTAGGATTCTGCTTTGCTGGTCCTAATATGTCAGTTAGTGCTTAAACTTCTGACTTTCACTTTTCATAAATACATTGCAATTGTTTTCTTTAAAGTCAAACCCAGGTGTGTTGAGCCAGGTGTGTTGGTGCACACTTGTAATTGCAGTGACAACAGCAAGACCCTGTCTCAAAAAGTTAAAAAAGAATCTGGTTTTGTAGCTTAGTGGTAAAGCATCCCTGGGTTAAATCTCTAGTGCCTAAATAAATAAATAAAAGTCAAACATATTGTGGGCATAGGTTTTTGTAAAATATTACGTGACTGGAATTATATGAACTAAATGTCAAACTAGACAGCACTAAGCTCTTATTTCATACAGAAACACATACGAAAACACAGCAACAGCAAAACAGCCAGAATTTTTCTAAACAAGCTTTGTAGAGTTCTTTGAAACACCTAAATAAATGGTGAATTTTAAAAAAAAAAGCCATTCTAAAAATGATGTTAAAATTTTCTGACATTTTTATTCACACTGGCCTCGCCTCTTCCTGAGAAAAATGGAGATCTGTGTTGTGAGTACATACCAACCCAGTACCTGGTTATACCCTAAAACAAGAGGCAGCAGGGAAGACCTATTCTACCCAGTAAGTTATATATATACACACACACATATATATATGTTATATACATATTAGTTTTATATATATATGTATGTGTTTTAGTTATATATATATATTAGTTTTATATGTGTGTGTGTGTATATATGTATAATACATATAACATATATACACATAACCAATTTGTTGGGAGATAAGTGAAGGATTGCTGTGGACACTTGGTGTTACTCAGAATGCAGGTACAGATGTGGCAAGTACAACCCGTAGAAGCTGCACTGGAGAATACAACCTACAGACAATTAGTGAGGGATTATTAGGGAAAATTACAACAGATCAACTAAGATCTAGGAGAGAAGTTGGGGTAAGAATCAGCAGCCATGCATATGAGGGATTTAGAAATCCAGGCATATACCCAGATATGATTTGTGCTCAAAGAGCCCTGAGAAGAATTTCAGATTTCTACTTTGACTTGTCCCTAGGTTCAGAGCAGGCCCAGAGAAACACTGAAGTTCCTCAACACAGAACTAATCTGCAAAGGCTGGTAGAGTTAGCTGTCTCTCCACCCCTCTCCTATATTTACAGTATGTTGCTTCAGCTCTTGTCATTCAAAGACAACCTTGTCAAAATATTAAACATGAGATAAAGGAAAAGAGACTTTAGTGATCACACATGACAAGAAAGACTGTATGAAAAATAGTCTGATAAAGCGTCCAACTAAATAGCATGTGACAATTTAAAAATAAAATGGCAAAAGGGGAAAGGAGAAGAATTTGGTTTTCAGAATTATAACATTATATAGCTAAAGGCCCAATTTTGAACGAAAAAACCACAAGGAATACATGGAAGCATGAAAACATGGCCTATACAAATTATCAAAATAACATAAACCATCCCAGAGGAAGGACAAATATCAAATTTATTAAACATCAATGGAACAGAATAGAAGACACAGAAACAAACAGAAGAGAATAATACAATTATCTCATACTAGACAAAGATGCCATAAACTTGCATTGGAGAAAAGATAGCCTCTTCAACAAATGGTGCTGGGAAAACTGGAGATCCATTTATAGTAGAATGAAATTTAACCCCTATCTCTCACCCTGCACAGAACTCAACTCACAGTAGATCAAGACATAGACTTTACCAAAGACCCTGCATCTACTAGAAGAAAGTGTAGGGCCAATTTTCATGTTGGCTTAGGAACTGAATTCCTCAACAAGACTCCTAAAGTACAAGAAGTAAAATCAAGATCATTAAATGTGATGGTATCAAACTCAATATCTTCTTCACAGAAAAGGAAACAAGAATGTGAAGAGAGGGCTTACAAAATGAAAGGAAATCTTTGCCACCTGCGCCTCAGATAGGGCATTAATCTCCAGAATATATAAAGAATTCAAAAATTTTAACACACACACACACACACACACACACACACACACACACACCAAAAAAAAAAAAAAAAAAAAAAAACACCAAATAATGCAATCAGTAAATGGGCAAAGGAACTGAACAGCCCCTTCACAGAAGAATAAATACAAAGAGTCAACAAATATATGAAAAAATGTTCAACATCTCTAGCAATCAGAGAAATGCAAATTAAAACTACACTGAGATTCCATCTCATTCCAGTCAAAATGTCATTTATCAAGAATACAAGTAACAGTAAATATTGGCAAGGATATGGGAGAAAAGGTACACTCATACAGTGCTGGTAGGACTGAAAATTGGTGTGGCCTCTCTGGAAAGCAGCTTGGAGATTCCTCAGAAAACTTGAAATGAGACCACCATTTGACCCCATTATCCCACTCCTCAGCATATACCCAAAGGACTTAAAATTAGCACACTACAGTGAATAATTGCCCTTCAATAGATGAATGGATAAAGAAAATGTTTTATATATACACATTGGCTTAGGAACTGAATTCCTCAACAAGACTCCAAAAGTGCAAGAAGTAAAATCAAGAATCAATAAATGGGATGGTATCAAACTCAGTATATACAATGGAATATTACTCAGCCATAAAAAAGAATGACTTTTGCTGGTAAATGAATGGATGTGGGGACTGTCTTGCTAAGTGAAATCGCTCCCAAAAACAAAAGTCAAATGTTCTCTCTGATATGCGAATGCTAACACACAACAAGGGATGCAAGGTAAGGAAGAATTGAAATTCAGTAGATTAGACAAAGGGAAATTAAGGGAAAGCGGAGGTGATGGGAATAGGAAAGACAGTAGAATGAATCAGACATAACGTTCCTATGTTCATATATAAATACACCACCAGTGAAACTCCACATCATGTACAACCACAAGAATGAGATCCTAATTAAAATAACCTATACTTCATATATGTATAATATGTCAAAATAAACTTTACTGTCACTTATATCTGAGAAGAACAAAAAATAACATATTTACTATACAAAGATTATAAAATAACTGTCTTAGATATCCTCAAAGATCTAAGGGAAGAAATACACATAAAACTAAAGGAAATTTGAAAATAATATTTAAATAAAACAAGAATATTAACAAATGGAAATTATAAAAGAGAACCCAATAAAAGTCTGAACCTGGGAATTATAATTGTCTAAAGAAAAGTTCACTGAAACCGTTCCATAGCAGATTTGAAGAGCAAAAGGAAAAATTTTGACACGGAGCAACTGAGATTATTAAGTTTAAGAAGTGCAGAGAACAAATGCATAATGAAAAATGAACAGCTCCCAGGAGACTTGTGAAACACCATCAGGTGGACCAACTTACACATAAACTGGTATCTCAAAGGATAATTGAGAGAGAAAGTGGTAGAGATTACTGAGATAAACATAACTAAAATCTTTCCATATTTAAGGAAAGACATGGGTATGTAAATATAAGAAACATACAAACCCCAGGTAAAAATAAAAGTCAGAGACTTACAACACACATTATAATTAAACTCTCAAAAGTCAAAGGCAAAGAGAAAAGTCATGAAAGCAATGAGAAAAGTATCTTAAAATGCACAAGGGATCCACATAAGATTATCAGTAGCTTTCTAAAAAACCTTACAAATCAGAAGACACTACAATCATATACTTAAATTGCTTAAAGAAAAGCAATCAAATGAGAATTCTATATATAGCAGACATTCCTTCAAAAATTAGGGAGAAATTAAGACATTCCTTAAAAAATAAAAACTTTACAAAACATTATTTTCATTTTGAATGGGGTGAAATGAAAAAACAACAGTATTTTAAAACTGTATAAAGATGTAAAATATTTCCAGCAAAACTAAACATATAAACAAAGGTAAAATTCAGTATTATTATAATTTTGGTTTGCAATTTTTCTTCTAGAGCATTTCAAAGACAAATGATAAAAATAATTTTAGATCTATAATATGTGGAACACAAGTATAAAGATGTAATTAATGACATAAGTAGCATAAGGAAGAAAATGAGCTGTATAAGGGAAAAGATTTCATATATGTTTGAAGTTGGTATCAATTTAAATTAGATTATAACAAATATATTACATGTAATCCCCTTGGTAACCACAAAGAAAATAATTTTAGAATATACACAAAAGGAAATGAGAACAGAATTAACACGTTACTACAAAAATTAACTAACCTTGAAAGAAGACAGGAATGGTGGAAATAAGGAACAAAAATACTATAAGATTTGTGGAAAATAGGTGTCAAAATGGCAAAAATAAACTCTTTTTATCAGTAATACTTACAAAAGTAAGTGGATTGAACTCTCCAAATACAGAGCAGATTTTTGGCAGAATAGATTAAAAGAAAAGGGGAGGGTAATGACCCAGCAGCTATACACTGTCTACAAAATTCAGTTTAGATGGAAGTACAAAAATTGGTTGAAATTGAAGTGATAGGAAAATATAGTTCATGCAAACCATAACCAAAAGAGAGGTGGGTTAGTAAGTTATCTAATATCAGACAAGGTAGATGTCAAGTCAGAAGCAGTTATAAAGTACTTGAGAATTTTATACTGTCAGCTGGGGCTGAAAAAGACAAAGAGAGGCTAAAATGAAAGAAGGTTGTCAAACTCCCAAACTTCTACAGGCAGGAAATGAACCAATGGCATTTTTTAGCTGCAAACACAAGCTTACCTTCATGGGGAAAAATAAAAAGACGGGGAGAAAAGGGAAGGAAAGGGGAGGAGATACGAAAAGGAAAATAAAGAGAAGAGAAGAGATAAGACTGTGGGGTTACTATGAGACAGGAGGGTGGAGTCTCAAAGTACAGACAACCATTCCCTGACCTTGATAGGTGATATATGTCACTTAACTGGGTTTCAAAATTTCTTGGAGCTAGAAATTCTTTTCTTTCCTCAATATCCTCCATCTTTCATAATGTTTATTACTGTCTTATTCCTGTCTCATGAAGTATTTAGGGAAAAAAATGGCTTGTTTCTTGAGTTTCCCAGATTGACAGAGAGGAATTGTGCCCCAAAATAAAGCATATACAGAGACTCCCTTGTTTTTAAATGAGAAAATCTGGAACTTTTGAATTGAGGAGGTTAGATGAATTTTTAAACTTCAAGTTGATACTGGAATGGGTTGAACCTTTTGCAGGGATTGGGTTAGATGAATACATTTTTCTTGTAGGACATATATGAAGCTTTGGGGATGGAGAGTGGACACCCCCTAAAAGAGTCCTGTCCTAATTCCCATAGTCTGTGAACATGTAACCACACATAGGAAAGTTAGGTCAGATTCATTCCACTGTTCTTTCTTATCCCAAACCTCCTCTCTCGCCTTCATTCCTGTTCATCTACTCCACTGGTCTTTTTTCTACTTTTCATCCCCCTCCCCTTATTTTGTATTAGCTTCCACATATAAGAGAAAAATGTGACCTTTAATTGTTAGGACTGGTTTATTTCATTTAGTTTATTTCAATTTATTTATTTGTGTGTGTTATGGTACTAGGGATTGAACCAAGGATGCTACCACGGAGATACATGCCCAGCCATTTTTATTTTAAGATAAGGTCTGGCTAAATTGTCTAGGCTAGTCATGAATTTGTAATCCTCTTGCCTCAACCTCCCAAGTCTCTGGAATAACAGACATATTCTACACTGCACAACCAAGAAAACAACTTTTTATATGTTGTAAGAACACTTTTTACAAGGGCATCCCTTGTAATAGCATAAGTTAGAAAAAAAAAAAAAAAAGATCTCTCTCAAGAATAGCAAATTATGCTTTACCCTCATAGTAGACTAGGAAAATAAGAAAAATAAGAAAAAATAAGACTGTGGAAATTGTTTTTGTAAATATATATGTAGATATATATTTGTATATGTTTATGTGCATGTGTCTATATGATAAAGAAAATTTTGAGATAAGTTGTTTAGAAAGTTGTGATATAAATAGCAGTATGAACAGTATGTTACATTTTGCATAAGTTAGTACATTGCATATCTGTATATTTTAAAATATTCACTAATCTCAGAAGAAGATACAGAAACAAATCAAACAATACTTTGGGGATGGTCAAGGACTGAGGGAAATTGAGGAGGGAGCTTATCATTAGGGTATTAGTACATCTTCAATTACTAAAATAAAATATCCAAAGCCAAGTATAAATAAAAGAGACTTATTTGGCTCACAGTTGTGAAGCCAGAATTAGATAGGCAGTCGGCATAGATAGGTAAATCAAGTCTGGTGGGATCCAGGAAGCCAATTTTGAGTGAGTCCAGGGAAGTTGGAGACTTGTCCCCTGAGGGATTGAAATGTTAATTCCTTTAGAGCCCTTCCTCAACCCTATTGAGAAACTGCCCCCTGCTCCAACCAGTTGCTAAAGTAACCTGTCCCAAGAATCGTCCCTCCCTACAGGGAACTATAAAGTTATTAATTAATGTGTCCTGCCTGGGCTGCACCATCCTGCCCTTCCCCCTTCAGCCCATCTGCTTCTCACCTTTTGGCCATCCCATGGAGCATTTCTGGGCCCAGTCACGTACGCAGAAAGGAGAAAGATAAGGGGAAGAGGGCAGGAAAACAAAGGAAGCCTAGGACATATAAAAAGGGCAGAACACCTCGCTTCTGGGAATACCTGGATACCAGCTATGGCCCCCTTCTCCCTCCTAGGAGAAGTCTGTGTTACCCCTTTTTTAAATAACCCTACTTTATGTACTTGGCATGCTTCTCTAATGTTCAAACTTCAACATTTGAGGGGGTAGAACTCTCACCGGTAACCAGTGTTATCAGTTCTAGAGGGCTAATGGAGTGGTGCTGCCTGTCGCTTGGCTCTGGTGAAGGCAGATGACATCACAGAGTGGGAGTTCATGGGAGAAGGACTGATAACCTGACAAGGAAGCCAGAGGCACTGGGCCTCGGGAGGACACATTGATTCCTTCTGAGTAAGCACTGGCGCCCTTGGTGACCTAATGACCTCCTGCTGGGTATTCCTCAACCTCTTAAAGGTCCTACTACATTTTAAACTTACCTCAGTGGGCTGTAACCTTCCCATGTGAAAGGTATTCTTATGTAATACTTGAAACAAAACAATTGAATTTTTCTTAATTAGTTTAGCATTAATCTTAATTAGATTAGCATTTGTATTTTTTCTCCCATCTTACATTCTTTTATTTCACTTTCATGTTGCTACAATACATCTACAGGTAATATTGGAAAAAGTATAAAGTAATTTTTCTGATTTCTTAGGTTCCTTTATTTTGCTCTCACACTTGATTGATAGTTTGGTCATAAGATTCTAGTCAAAATTAACTATCTATTAATTATTTGTTATGGTACTGGGAATTGAACCCAGAGCCTTACACATCCTAGGGAAGTGTTCTACCACTGAGATACATCCCTACCCTTTTAAAATTTTATTTTGAGACAGGGTCTAAGTTGCCCAGACTAATCTCAGGACTTGGAATCCTTCTGCTTCAGCCTCCCAAGTAGATGGAATTAACAGGTATATGTCACCACCTGTGACTTGAATGAGAGCAATTTTTATGAATGGTAAGTTTTGAGAAGAGCTAAGCAAGACTAAAGGAATATACAAAGTCATATGCATATGCTTTGACATTCATGTCACCATGTATTTAATATAATTCAAATTTGTAGCCATGAAAGGAGATAGTTGGAGATGTCCAGTATACTCTTGTTTATAGAAAGAGGTTATTCTGGATTGCCACAGTATCACATTTCTTTTTTTTTTTTAATATATTTTTATTCTAATTTGTTACACATGCTTGCAGAGGGCAATTCATTTCGTATTACACATAAAGAGCATATTTTTTCAAGTCACTGGTTTTACATAAAGTATTTTCATACCGTTTGTGTTTTTATACATGTATTTAGGGTATTGATGGCTAATTCATTCTGTCATTATTCTTCTTTCTATATCATCTTGGAAATTATAAAAAGTATACTTATTTTATAATAAAATGAAAAAATACTACTGTTACCAAAAGCTTGGTCCCTGTGCCCAATGCCAATCAATGCCAATTTAATAATGAGGACACGGTTTTGAGAAAAAAAAAGAAAAAGAAGGTTTATTGCTTTGCTAGCAAAGGAGAAACACAGGGGACTGCTGTCCCAAGGGTTATATTCCAGGTGTGCTCTGATAGGGTGCCCCAGGGTGGCCTGATGGCAGTGTTCAAATTCACTTGTTAATTTGGGAGATATTCACTTTACAGTTCCTCAGCAGTTATCTCCTTCCTGTAGTAGGTGGGTTTAAGGAAAATTAACTAGGGGAAGGCAAGATAACACTGTCTCCCTAATCTTGCTAAGGAGAGGGAGGGGAGAAGAGAGAAAAAAAATAAAAAAAAAAATAATAAACCTTAGAAAAATGAGGGCTATATTCAGGAAGTGAAGTACCACTATTACAATACAAAGACATTCAACCTGAGAATTTCACTGTGCCATAGCAACCTGTTATTTTTCTTCACAAATTCTTCCAGTTACCTTCTTACCTGAAAAGGCTACTTCCCTTTAAATAAGTGAAACCTACCTAGTAATATAATTCTATTTGTATGAATATCCCACCAATCTTGTTTAGCTTTTATATTTAAAATAGTCTCAATGTATTTTTTTCCAGTCATCTTTCTGGGTCCTACCAATGAGAACAACAATGACTAATGCTGTCCATGAACTTGACCTTTCCATTCTTCTTTCTATATTGCACTCCCTCAAAATTATCCAGAGCCACATGTTAAATTTGAGTTCCTGCCTCTCTGCCATTTCTGCCTTTCTCACCTCTTTATCTCTCTGTCTCTAGCTTCGCTTTTCAGTTTTTTAATATTTGAAAAAGTCATTCTTCTCTAACCAGCTAAGACTGCAAGTTAAGTATGACTCTAGGCCTGCATTTCACAGAAAACAAATACCAACCCGCTGAGCCTTATCAAAAAACTTAGAATTATACAATCTGTGTGATAGTATACATGTAGAACAACTCAACAAAACACTGTTTACCCTTCGAGAGTGTTGCTCACTTCCTTGACCCACCTGGACTCAAGAAAGGCAGACAGAAAACAATCAGTATAAACCACGATGGATGAGAGCTGAAGGGGAAAAATAAAACAGCATATTTCACATAAAGTGTAACAAATGTGGCTAAAAAAATGAGTCAGGGAAATAATAAAGCTCAAAATGATAAAGCTCAAAATGAAAAGTAGTTTAATCTCAGCACAAAGATTAATTTATTTTATTGTATTTAATAGTTATTGTGCCTGACATTAAGTTTTAATGTGAATTTCCTAGAATACAGTCTCTGACATTATTTTATTTATTTGTATATGTGTGATTCAGTCATCTTGTTTTGAAATTTCCATTATATTATTAGTTCTAACAAGGCTCAGTAATCATTTGGGATTGCTTTTGTTTTTCTCCTTATTCAACTAATTAAAACATTTTAAAGTAAATAGTTTTAAATGGTTACTTGAGAAAATGTATTTATGTTCACCATGCCTGCTCATATAATCTATGCTCTGTATAAAGGGGAGGGGCCAGCAAACATTACATACCTATACATTGCATATGTAGGGTGAAAGAGGCATATACTTCATTCATTCAGCCTGGCAGAGATCTGCAAGATGTTTCTGCTTGATGGGATCAAGGAGCACTGAGATAGCCCATTTAATCAAGACAGAAAGAGTCATTAGCCTCTGTTCACAAAAAGATGCACTGATCCCCCATCTCTTCCCCAGGACTCCAAAAGTTCATTCATGCCCTAAGGGACTTATTTTCCCAAAGAGGGAAGTAGAGGCATAAGAAAGCCCAGACACCTGAGCAAATCCCAAATTAATTTGAATGGATCCCTTGAGTTCAAAACATCTTCTCACTATTTTAGTCTGTTTCACTGCACTAGTGCAATTAGATAGATTATTAAAAAGAACATAGAAGAATAGAATTATATTTCAAAAGTGACCACAGACAAGGCATCAAAGGATATAGAAAGACAAAGGCGACCGAGCTACAGAGCAAAGAAGGTACACATAACATAGCACAGATGTAGACAGCTGGTTGCAAACCTCTATTTAATCTTTAGAAAGTTTCTTAACCTGACTCTGTATCACTTTCCTCATCTATAAAATGAGAAAGATAATAAATACTGGTTCTGAGTTTTAAATAACTTAGTTTGTAAAAAGATTAGCAAAGACACTGGCAAAAAAAAAAAAGCACTGAATAAAATATTGATTTTCTTTTTAAATTCTGAATTGTGCCTTGTGTTTGAAGTAAATCTGATTATTCAGGCAGAGTTCTTGACATTGATAAAGTTTCCATTACAAAAAACAATATTGACAAAAACTACTCAAAGATATGTGTGTCAACTAGAATGCACACTCCATGAAAAGTGGGTATTTGGGTCTTGCTATATCCCAGACCTTGGAACAATAACAAGCACATAGAAGAATATTTGTGGATACATAAAATAATTTTCCTATGTTAAGGGTCTCTGCCAATTTGCTTTTGGCATATATCTGTGCTGGAGCAAAGAGTTTTCAGAGACAAATTAAGCACATGCTTAGATTTGGCATTAAGAACTATGCCAAGATAGGGACTGACCAAATCCATAGGGATGACAAAGTGGAGCAGCGTTGTAGAGATTATATGCTGCAGAAAGAAAAAAAAATACTTCCATCTACATCCCTGAAGAGACTAAGGCCAGCTGTCATTCTTGGCTGCAAAAACAAATACCAGTGCATTCTACTCTGCTGCTCTAACAATAGCACATTTTCCCTTCTCTGTCTCTCTCCTTCTCCCTTCTTTTCTCCCTCTCCCTCTTTTTTTCCTGTCCTTCCTCTGTTCCTTCTTTCCATCCCCTTTTCTTTTTCCCATGCCTTATCAGTTGTCCAAATGAAAACATTAGACAGATAGTTGAGAAATATTTTATAGCTGGTAACATTGAACTAGAGAATAGAAGACATATAAATATAATATAGACATTTATTTATTTGAAAATATTTCAGATTATTGAAAGTTTAATGCCATGATACTAAGGAAGGCCAGCATAAATCTTTGAGTGTTGTCTATATATTTCTAACATCCCATATCAGTAGGGAGAAGAGTGATGACAATTAACTTCATGTTAACTATTTAGGCTATTTGACATAGGACATGGAAGCACTACAACATCAATTTCACCATGAACTTTTATTGCTGAGATCTCTGGCAAGATACTGAATGAATGAGCTAAATGATTCAGTCTTACAAGCAATTTCAAGGAATTTATTTGAGGCAGTTTTCAAAATTTCTCTTGACAATTATAAAACCTGTTAGCTCTGTTCAACATGGCCCTAACTCACAGATAAATCGTGTTGTGAAAATTAAATATAAATGAGAGAGTCCAGAATTACAAATTTTCCTAAGGATCTTGAGGATAGGACTGCTATAATTATTTTGGTGGTTTTGAGGCCAGGACACAGAGGAACAAAGAGGACTCCAAATAGCAACTCGGAAGGAGGTTTTCAGATTACAGGAATAAAATTCACACAGGTTGTCCTTATGTATCTACTCATGACAAACCTACCTCTACCATGCATTGCAATCCTTCCCAACAACTAGGGGAAAACATAGCCAAACAAATAAATATGAAAGGAGAGGGAATTCCCTGCAGGCAAAATATACAAAGGGAGAACTATCACATGAAAATAAAACTCAAGCAAAAAAAGGATATATCAGTATGAGGGAGGGTATTCTTATTTTGTGCTTAATCAGCACAAATATAAAAAATTCTATGCCTACTACTAAAAAAATTTCATTTTGACTAAATTCTTGTAATAAGTATCAAATAGAAAAGATGTGACTCCAGGATTTACATCATCATGCATGTTTTCTCTTCAATGTGTAAGTTTTTAGTTTCTCCATTTAATAGCCATCTGTGATTTCTGATGCACGAAATTTTCAGTGAAATAGTTGATTCTGTTCAATATCTTAAAATAATTATGCCTCACATTACAGAGACTTATATTGTTAGGGCCCAGTTTCGCTTTTCCCACCAACCACAAAGAGCCAGACAGTATGTAAAATACAAATGGGTTTATTTGGGCCAGCTAGCTGGGGTCGAGCTTTCCCACAGACACACAAGAAGGGCAAGACCCCGAACAAGGGGAGTCTCAGGTTTTAAAGCATTACCTAAGTCATGGCCCGCGCGCGCAGTAAAGTGAACAAAGGGGGGCTTCAGGTTACCTATCTCCCTGTTAGAGCGAATAGCCCAAGCCTGCAAAATTCAAATAGCCCGCCTCAGGGCTTAACTTCCTAGCTCACCTGGAGGCGGGGTTTCCTATCAACATTCCAGCCCGCCTGGGGGCAGGGGTTACTATCTTAACAATATATGTTTCTTGGCATTTAATTGTAAACACAGATTCTGTTGCTAAATATATTTGACCCAAGATTTTGGAGAAAGACCTGGGCCCAGCATACAGCTGGGTTTAATAGTTTACAATTCATTTCTAACTCAAAATCCAACAAAATACATATAATAGTTTTCTACTTTTCCCTTTTCAAGTCATTAAAAGTCAATTATACTGTTTGCTTCAATGTGTCACAGCACTTTGATAACCTGTTTTCAAGGACTTTTAATTGTCCACCATTTTACACAAATCCTCCCATTTTTATCCTAATATGTAGTTTTGATTTGGTTAAAATAATCACATTAATATTAGAAGAATATTACAACTTCAAAATACTTTTCTAATGAAAAGCCTAATTAGTTTAAGCTACAGAATAAATAATTGATTATGCAGATAACGAAGCAAACATCTAAAGATTAAAAAACAGCATATAATTGACATTCTAGTAGCAAATATACTAGAAGTTGAGAAGAGCTGTTTTTCTTCTGTGTGGCAGTTATGTATTTTTCTTAATGTCAGTCTTTTCAAAGAAAATGAAGAATTTATCTTGTTGTTCATAATTATGAATTTTAAGATTTTTCCTACATATTGTGATTAATTTGTCTACATGAATAGACTAAATAGTATAGTCTATTAAATACCACTTCCTTAGCTCTAGGGCCTGGGTCTGAAACATCATTTAGACAGAAACTAATGAAATTATCCTTATCTGAATGCTTTAAAGAAGATAAGGATGTAAATGTCAATTCTGCTATTTCTACAGGGCAACAAGTCACAGTACTCAACACATAATCAAAGGAAACATTTAAAATAATCTCTGTGGTCTAATTAAAAGTTCAATTAAGGAAACTATAATGATCTTCACTGATGAACTTTCATGAAAGCCATGTTTCAATTGATAGATTTTTCCTTTGGAAAAAAAAAACAAATGTGGAAGAAAGCATTATGTTTTCAATAGAAGTACATTTGCCATTGAATTTGTTTTGAGGACAGTTATTTCATTGCTATTTTCAAAACCACATAAGCATCTACAGTGCTGGAGCAGGCTGGGCATACCTTCAGGAGGAAAGCCCTATGCTGATTTGATTTGTGGAACCATAATCCACCTTCTGCTCATTGCCTCTGCTGTGTCCTAGAGAAGGCTGCCTGATGCAGGATACGGTGGATCAAATAACCAAAAACTTAAAATAACAAAACATATTCTGTGGAGGACTTTACAATAAGTGGCATGCTTCCATAAGTGCCAACTTATCAGATTTTCACATTATTTCTAAGAATTGTACAAGAGGACTGTTATTATTCTTAATATGCAAATGAAACACCATTACCAGCAACAAAAACTGTAGCCAAGGGATATTAAGGGATTTGAACTAAATCCATAATGTAAATTATGAACAATATGAACAAGGACACCAAAGACCGGGTTCCCCCAACACGTGCTTTCTGTTATATAAAATGCCTCTCAAGAGCAGCCAAAAGTCTGTTTTCCAAGAGGCTACTAAAGCTTTGAGAGATATTTAAGAATCCCCATTAACTGTTAACTGAAATAACAGTCAAATCCATGAAAGTTGTAAATTTCCCACTGCTTTTCTTGCCTTCAGTGTATTCTCAAATTAAGCTTGTCTCCTGAAGGGGTGATTGGAAATGCATGGAATCATTGGTCCTTCTAAGAAAGGCAGGAGATCAATAGAAGGACCAGGGGAGAACAGAAATACCCTGGCATCCCTTGTGTGCACATTCACAAAGAAGGGCAATGAAGTAGGAGGCAATTTTGAGGAATAAACACAAAGGTATGAACGTGCACAGTATATGAAGCCAGGTTGCCCTTATCACCACATGCCATTGTTAAATGAACTGCTAGGGAATGGATGTGGTTTGAATGTTCTTCAAGGCTTTATGTGTTGAAATTTTATTCCCATTGCAAGGTATTAAGAAGGTGGTAGTATTAGGAGATAGTATGCAATCTTTGACAAGTGGGGCCTATTGAGAGGTGGTTAGGTAAATGGGGGTGTGTCTTTGAAATGGACTAACATAGTACTCCTGGAATCATTGTTAGCTCTCTCCAGAGAATTGCTATAAAATCCTGGCCCTGGCCCCACCCAGCCTCTCTCTGACTTTCTGTGTAGAAATATGATTTCTTTCTCTTGTGTTGCTGTCTGAAGCTATTGCCGCTTGGAGCAACGAAGCCGCAGGAAGAAGTTCAGAGGCAAACTGGAAACAAACAGGCTTTTTATTCTGATAACTTCTCTCTCCGGCTCCAACAACAACTCCAACACGCACCACACACCACCAAAACCCACAAACAAAATGGCGCCGACCCAAATCTGATCTCAGCTCAAGTCTCGCGAGATCCCGGGCCAAGTCCCGCAAGATCCCGGGCCAAGTCCCGTGAGACCACGGAAGGCTGCAATGCCCGAACATCTCTATGGCCCGCAGCCAACCGCAATCTCAGCCAATTCCCCAATCAGGGCTCCTATATTTCCCCCCTTTTGTTTTAAAAGAGGGGATGTCTAGGACTTCTATGTGCAACCAACATTCTTACCCGTCATCGGATAATCAAGGCTGTGCCCTTGACTCCTGTCTTAGGTTGATATGTCAGCCACATGAGACTGTCCCGTGCGACTGTGCCTGTCTTAGGTTGTCCCCCTCTGGGGATCGTACCCGTCATTGGCTAACCAGCCATCCAGTGGAGCCCTTCAGAATGGACTGTGTATGATGACTAACAGCTGTCCAATTGTGAGGAGATGCTGCGGCTTTAAGGCAACAAGCTTCTGCTGACGAGCCAAGTTGCATAGCATATCAAATTCTTTAAACAAATCAGATGCCCTAAGTTCTATCAAGTAACACACTGAGTTCTCTAGACAAATACCCGCAAGGCATTGTCCTGTAAAGTCCCAAACAATGAAAGATCAAAATGTCCACATGTTATAACACGTTGATCTAGGAGGCCCCATGCATGCAGAGCAGAGGCCACACTGCTGGTGAGGTTGTTTGATGCTTGAGCAGCAGGGATGCTTGCAGTGACCGCGATCCCTGCAGCTGTAGCAGCAACCATCTTTTTTATGTCTAGACAATGCCACCGGCAAATCTTCAGGGCCTGCTACCTAGAAACTCAAGCATCAATTATTAAAGGAAAGGCAGTGCTATTCCAGCACTGAGTCAAGAGGCGAGTTGTCAAACTAAAAAATAGAATTATTAGATTAGAAAATTAAAGTTGATTTCTGCTCACACACATTGGTGCTTGAGCTCCCACAAACATAAGCTGGCAAAATATCATATTCAGAACAAAACAAAGAAAGACTGAGGGTATTTACTGCATTAAAGATAGATTAAAGAAAAGCTAAAGGCACTTTGGAGAAATAATTTGTTAGTTGGAACCCTCGAGTCTCTGTATACACAGCAATCCTTTACCTGTTGAAATAATTCAAATTAATCAGCTATTAAACAAATGAAGTTAATAACAAATAAACAATCTTATGTCAAAACACCAAAATATCACGTTATACAGCACTAGTCATATTCTTCACTAAAGAGAAATCCCAGGGAAACATATAAATCAAAATTGAAAGTACCTTTACTTATAAAATTATTTACCTAAATTGAATGCTCTTAAACTAAAATGAATTAAAGTTATTTGGATCCATATATATATATTTTTTTCATAAGTGCTTTGTTATTTGTGACGTCACACTGGATAGACGCACAAACATACAAAAATATATTTGTGACATCACATTAAAATAAAATGTAGACAAATGCACAGACATAAAGACATGTATAAAAAGAAAAAAAAAATACAACTGTGTGCACACTAAAGAGAGATCTCCTCGTCCTGGCCGGGAGGAATGACCCTTAAGTTGTGAAATATTTTGAAGGTCTCTTTTAAGGGAATCATTCCATACCTTCATCTTGGTCCTCTTGATTTTGTACTTTTTTTTTTATTAATATTGATTCATCAACAACTTCATCTTGATTCTTATGATTTGGTACCTGCTTTATTAATCTAGATGGTATCCATATTGGAGAGGATTCGTGCTTTGGAAAAAACACAAAAAGATCCTCTCCCCCAAATTAATACTGGATCTGGACCCTTCCATGCACCTGAAAGAACATACTTCCAGTAAACCAAAGGTTTATGTTGTTGGTGTGGGTTCCAATGTCTGTCTCCAGCAGAATAACCATTAGAGTCTAAAGTTAAAAACTTTAAGGTAAACAGGGCAACTGCCAATCTGTCCCTAGGACTTTTCCAATGTCCTTCTTTTTGTTTTAATAACATAATTTTCAGTGTGCGGTTTGCTCTTTCAATAATGCCCTGACCCTGAGGATTGTATGGGATGCCTGTTTTATGGGATATATTGAATTTTGCGCAAAACTGTTTGAAAGATGAGGACGTATATGCAGGGCTATTATCTGTTTTAAGCATTTTGGGGATGCCCAATGTAGCAAAAGCTTGCAAACAATGAGATGTAACATCTTTAACTTTTTCTCCAGAATGTAAGGAAGCAAAAAACATGTCTGAGCATATATCTATGGTCACATGAATAAATCACAATTTTCCAAAACTTGGCTCATGAGTAACATCCATCTGCCAAAAATGATTGGGCATTAATCCTCTAGGGTTAACACCATAATGAGGATTGGGCAAATGTGTCATACAAGATTTACAATCTTTTATGATTGTTCTGGCTTGCTCCTTTATGATTTTAAACCTACGCTGCAAGGTGGTGCTATTGACGTGAAACTGGGAGTGAAATAAAGTAGCTTGCTGGAGCACTGAAAGTATCAAGATTGTTTGGGTAAGAGCATCAGCCTTTTGATTACCTTCATGGAGGGGACCGGGCAAGTTGGTATGTGCTCTAATATGCCCTAAGAATAGAGATTCTTTTCTTGCCCACAAAGTTTTTGTATTTGATAAAACAATTTAAAGGCTGGAGTATGAGGTGCTATTGGCTCTAATTTTGGGACAGTATGTACAATATAATGGCTATCTAAAAAATGTTTATGGGCTGCTCTCTAAAATTTTCCAGAGCTCTTACCACAGCTTCCAGTTCCACTAATTGAGCTGATTTGTGTGCAGTTATGTAAGTCATATTTTCTTTTTTAGTGACTACTGCAGCAGTACCATTTGAGGACCCATCTGTGAATATATTTAATGCCTTAGGAATAGGTTGATTTTTTATTACCTGTGGAAATATAATAGGATGATTGATACAAAAAGATAATATAGGAGACTTAGGAAGATGATTATCAAAATTTTCAGAAGTAGAGCATCTAGCTATAGCCCGATCATTATCATTGAAGCATAAATATTCAATCTGTGACGATAAATAGGGAGTAATAATAGTAGCAGGGTGAATGCCAAATATTTTAGTAGAAGTCTTAAGTCCTTGAAGAATAAGTTTAGCCACCATGGAGGTATAAGACTCAATTGTACTTTTAGGAGAGATGGGCAAATGTATCAATAATAAAGGCCCTTGTTGCCAAAATACTCCTGTGGGTGTATATTGTGAAGAAATAATAATCAATATCAGCAGTTGAGTTAAATCAAATCTATCACAATGAGCTCCTTCGATGGCTTTTTCTACTAATTTTAAAGCTTTCCTAGCATCAGGAGTCAATGTTCGTGGTGAAGATGGATCAGGATCTCCACGAAGGATGTCAAATAAAGGTTTGAGTTGGCCAGTAGTGAGGTTTAGTGTAGGGCGAAGCCAATTAATGTCTCCCAGTAGTTTTTGGAAATCATTGAGGGTGGTCAAATGTTCTTTATTTATTAGAATTTTGGGGGGTCTAACAAAGGTATCCATTATTTTAAATCCTAAATATAATATGGGTGATCTGCTTTGAACTTTTTCTTCTGCTATATATAATCCATATTTTTTTAAAAAATTTCTGCCACATCACTGAATATATTAAATAAGGTTTTTTGATTAGGGTGGGCCAGTAAAATATCATACATGTAATGTAGACACATGAGGTTTGGATATTTATTTTTAATGGGTTGGATTGCTTTGTCCACATATATTTGGCATATGGTGGGGCTATTAGCCATTCCCTGCAGTAGCACTTTCCATTGATATCTTTTATCAGGGCTATTATTATTGATAGAAGGAATTAAAAAAGCAAACCTGGGGGCATCCAGAGGATGTAGGGGAATGGAAAAGAAATAATCCTTTATATCAAGAGTAATAAGATGGAAATTTTTTGGAATAGCTACAGGATTATGAAGTCCAGGTTGAGTAGGGCCCATGATTTGCATGGTTTTATTAATTTCTCTATGATCATGTAACAATCGCCATTTTCCTGATTTTTTCTTGATCACAAATATGGGGGAATTCCAGGGAGAGGTGGAAGGTTCTATATGTCCTGCTTCTAGTTGTTCCTGAACTAGTAGGTGGGCCGCTTGTAATTTCTCTTTAGATAGGGGCCACTGAGGGACCCACACTGGCTTATCAGAAAGCCATGGTATTTTCAAAATTATTTTCTCAGTGGCCCTGAAGAAAAATATCTTTTTCCTTTATGATAATGATTTCTTTTAGGGTTAAGCTTACCCTGTACTTTTTGATAATGATTTCTTTTAAGGTTAAGATTACCCTGTAGATTTTCACATTTAACACCTGCAGGCTTGGTTGCAAGGTGTACTCCCATTTGTTGTAAAATATCTCTTCCCCATAAAGTAACCGGTAGGTTAGGTAAAACATAAGGCTGAAATGTTCCTTTATGCCCTTCATCATCCTCCCATTTTAAAATTACCGCACTTTTCTCTGGGAGGTTATTATATCTCAAGCCTCTTAAACTGGTTGAAGCTTTTTGCAGAGGCCAGTGCTTGGGCCATTGTCGTAGATTAATGATGGAAGAGTCATCTCCAGTATCTATCAGTCCCTCCATCTCTATTCCTTGGATTTTTATTTTACACATAGGCCTCCTTGAACAATCTTGAACCCAGCAAGCCATGGGTCTCGAGTCAGTGGAACAAAATCCTCTATTGTTCCTTTTTTGAGGCATACTCATTTTAAATGAATTATGTAAATTTGGAAGGAGAAGCAGCTGAGCAATTCTATCTCCTTGATTAACAGAACTTATACTTTGGGGTGAGCTAAGCATTATTTTTATTTCCCTTTTTATTATACCTGGGGTCACTTGCAAACCTAATAAGTTTTCAGGACTTCGCCTGAGAATATGTCCTACAGTCCCTGAGGGAATAGGTCCCCTGACTCCTGTGGGAATCAGTTGAACCCCCATTTCAGGTGTCAACACTATTCGGGCGGTGGAACAGGGGTCTAATCCTGCATTTCCTCCTGTTCCTCTGGCGAGGGAGTGGATGGGTAATAGGGATAGTGTTGGGGAAGCATCTGAGTGGATGCTTGAGGATACTCCTCCTCCAATGCCTCGTACATTTGTGGGCCCCGGGCATTGGGCCCCATGCCCCATTTTTTGAATTCCTGAACAAATGATTTCCATGGATGTCAAATTTTGAATGGCATTTATTGGCCCAATGATTTCCCTTTTTACACCTAGGGCAGCGGCCTGGGGCATGGTATGAGCTTGGTCTTATTTCTCTTTGGGGATTTTGCCTATAATAGCCTGATTGATTATGATAATTTTGCCTGGTATATCCTGATTGATTATAATGTCTAGTTTGAGCCCTTGTGAAAATTTGAGGGGCAGCATCTCTCATAGCTGCTGCAATCATATTTCCTGTGACAAAGGCATCATTTATATCTTTACATAGTTGTATATATATGGAAAAATCCTTTTTATTTCTCCATGGCCTGATGGCTTCCTGGCAGTATTTATTAGCATTTTCGTATGCTAATTAAACAACTAATGGCATAGCTCTATCGACGTCTACAAGCACTCTACCTGCAGTTCTCAAAAGTCTATCAGCAAAGTCAACATATGGCTCATTAGGTCCTTGAATCACTTTTGACAAGCTACCTTGTAGATCCCCAGGTCCTTGTAAAGTTTTCCATGCCTTTAAGGCAGCTGCATATATCTGAGCATATACACCTGGGACATAATATTTTTGAGCCTGTGAGTCTGCGAATTGCCCCTTTTCTGTAGGCATTTCTATATTATGGTCTCCAAACCTTGCATCTGTGTTTCTTTTAGCTGTTTCTATACAAAGTTCTTGAAATTGCGATCACCAAACAAAGTATTGCCCACCACTTAATGTTGCTTTACATAGACTTTTCCAGTCTGAGGGGGTTAAGTTAAAGATGTTAAGGGACTCCAGCATACTCAACGTGAAAGGAGCTTGGGGTCCATACGTCATTACTGCCTCTTTGAGATTTCTTATTGTTTTGAAATCTACTGACTGGTGGACCCTCTGTCCATTTTCATTTTCAAATACTGGCAGTTCCCAATGTATCTGTGAGTTACCCTCGAGAGTGCCTAAGCGCTCAGAAAGACTTTTTATTTCTGTTTCTAGGGTTTGCAAATGCCTAGTAATACCCTTCATATTTTCTGTAATAGATTCCACCCATGGGGGAGTAGGGGACACAAGTGGTTCCTCTACTTGATGGTCCTTTTTTCTTTTTTAATTTCTTTTTGTTCTTTTTACTGGAGACTGTGCTCCCAGACTCAACTTTTGATTCCTCTTCACTACTATCACTTTTACTGGTATCCTGAATTTCAGCTTTTAAGGAGAGTATATATTCTTTGGCTAATTTCAATAAGTTTCTGATGGCTTTTGCAGCTCTTACTTTTGAATTTACACCACTACTCTTCTCACTGGTATTAACTGACTCAGAGGCTATGCTTTCTTGATCACTTTCTTCACTATCCACTGAGTCCACGATATCGAAAAAGTCATCCATGGCTTTTATTATCTGGCTTTTTGTTATTTTTGCTCCCATTTTCAGTTCTTACCTGCCTGCTGAATTCCCCATGCGGGCCACCACCTGTTGCTGTCTGAAGCAATTGCTGCTTGGAGCAACAAAGCCGCGGGAAGAAGTTCAGAGGCAAACTGGAAACAAACAGACTTTTTATTCTGATAACTTCTCTCTCTGTCTCCAACAACGACTCCAACACGCACCACACACCACCAAAACCCACAAACAAAATGGCGCCGACCCGAATCTGATCTCGGCTCAAGTCTCTCGAGATCCCGGGCCAAGTCCCTTGAGACCACGGAAGGTGGCAATGCCCGAACATCTCTATGGCCCACAGCCAACCGCAATCTCAGCCATCTCCCTAATCAGAGCTCCTGCACTCTTGCACATGCTACATGCTTCAGTTATCTGCCATGGGCCCTTGCCAGAGACTGTGCTGTGTTGTTTTGGGCTTTCAGCCTTCAAAACTGTGGAATGAATAAATCTTGCATTTTCTTTCATTTTTCCAAGCTTTCCTATATAGCTTCATGTTTTCAGTTTTCTTAGATTGATGATACCTGGCTCCTTCCTTCAATTATCAAAAGATAAGGGAGAGAAAGTGACAAGGAAAATTCAGAGAACTCAGTGTTGTTCAGTACAGCTGTCACCAGTACCTGTGGCTTTTGAGCAGTGGCAATGTGGCCAGCATGGTGAAAACAGTGTTCTTTTTAATTTATTTTATAATTTTAAGTTTAAATTTATATATATATATATATATGTGTGTGTATATATATATATATATAGTATATATATTAAGTTATATACTAAAAGCTTAATTCAGTTACTAGCATATTATTATTGTTTGGGAGAAAATGGATATGTAAGTCTAATTTTTCAGTTATTAATTATATGTAATTTATACACAGAACAAATATTGAGATGTCCTGGAGTACAAAGCATGTAAATGTTTTATTAACATTTATACAATTACATGTTGAGATTATAAAATTTTTTGCAGTGTCAGGGATTGATCTCAGCCTGTACTACTAGAGTGCTCTATTACAGATCTACAATCCCAGCCGATATTTATACTTTTTATGCGATGGAATAAATTTTTACAAGTGGCCAATAATATTAACTTCTCCTATTTCCTTTTAATTTTTTAAAATAATCTTTTTAAAAAATATTTTTTAGGCTGGGCATGGTGGCAGACACCTATAATCCCAGCACTTGGGAGGCTGAGGCAGGAGGATTGCGTGTTCAAAGCCAGCCTCAGCAATGGCAAGGCACTTAGCAACTCAGTGAGAACCCTGTCTCTAATAAAAATACAAAAAAGGGCTGGGGATGTGGCCCAGTGGTCAAATGCCCTGAGTTCAATCCCTGGTACCAAAACAAGCAAACAAACAAACAAAATTTAATTGTCAATGGATCTTTTATTTATTTATATTATATACGATGCTGAGGATCAAAACCAGGGCCTTACACATGCCAGGCAAGCGTTCTACCACTGAGCCATGATTCTAGCCCCAACATTTTAAAATATTCTTGTTAGAAATTTAAAAATTACATTTGTGATTTATACTGTTTCAATTGGATAGGAATGAACTAAAGAGTAAACAAATATTTATTTTAAGAAATATAATTAGTTAACATTAATATTTAGTAATATTGACCCAAATATAATTTATTTTTCAACTTCTATTTCACTTTTACTCTATACCCCTAAATTCTATTTTGTTTTAAAAGGTTTTGAAGCAGAAACAAAAATTCAGCTGTCCTACATAATATCAGGCAGAGTCTTCTACATTCTATGATACTGTTTATTTTTTAAAATTTACTCTCACATTGATTAAATACCTATCACAGTACATTTGTCTATCCAATGACCTGTCTTCCTTAGTCAAATATTCACCTCTGAATATTTTAATAATTTATATCCTAAATATCATTATATTCTTTTAATAATATTAATAAGAACAATTATAATAACTTTTCCCAGACTTTTTTTTTCCCTCAAGTTGCTGGTTTTATATAAAGTGTTTTTACAACAATTGTGTCTTTATACATGTATTTAGGGTAATCATGTCCATACTTTTATGTAAAACTGTCTTTGAAATTTCACAGAATATCCCTGGAAAATAACAAAATATCGGTGTTTTTTAGCCTCATAGAAGGAGAGATAATAAAATAAGTATATTTTTGTATGTTAGGACATTGAGAAATATATAGAAGACTTTGTATATTAGTTCTTCCTGTCAGTGAAATTTTATTAACATGAAGATTTTAGGAATCATATGCATTTTGGGAAATCCCTCCTGGACATTTCTCAACGTCTCCACCATCTATAACATGGTAATGGAGATGCCAAATAAAACCCTCAGTTAAAAAGTCTCATTTTGGATCCCAAAAGAATGTTCAACTCTCTTTAATTTTATGTTATAAGATATGGTATTAAATTATCCACTTCCAGAATGGAAGGATGAAATAGTTGGGGTTCGTTTCTTTGTTTTGCGGTGGTGGTATTTTTTCCCCCTCTTTCTCTGATGCTTGGTCTCCTAAATGCTGTAAGGACCTTCAATAAAGAAAGACCATCTCGGGCTGGGGTTGTGGCTCAGCAGTAGAGCACTTGCCTAGCAAGTGCGCAGCCCAGGTTCGATCCTCAGCACCACGTAAGAATAAAGGAATTGTGTACAACTAAAACAAATAATTATATATTAAAAAAAAAAAAAAAAAAAAAAAGAAAGACCATCTCAGAGTCCCAGGAAAAATGTTTCAGGCAGTTACTTTTAGCTACCAATCAAAGAGTAGATTTTAAGCTGCCATGCTTACTCAATTCTCACACTGTTCCAGAATTTCCAGGTTCTTCTTTAGAAAATTACTGATGGTTCAGTGGAAAAAGAAGGAATTATATGGTTCTGAATGCAATAATAAAAGAAATAAATTTTAGTGTGATTAATTGCTTGAATTATTGTTAATATTGCTTTAACAGTCCATTTTCTGAGTACTTGAAGGAGACCTTTCTTTTCATTATAAGCTATCGATAACACAATAATTTAGTAGGCTCTGCTTTTATAAACTAAAATGATAGTTTTTAAATAGGGCCAGATTCTCACCATCCCCCATAATTTAGAAACTTCTACTAAATCTTCTTACTCTTCATAGCAATTGGTTATTTGCAAGAATCCAGTAAGAGTTCATTTTCCTTATTGCTGGATATGTGAATAAATATGTAGGACCTTACCTTCAGTGCCAAATTGGCATGGTGCTCATTGAATTCACAGGACTACTCACTTTTAAAATGACAAGTCTTGAACTGATGCCTATGAAGGATGTACTAAACATGCCTTCATAACTAAGCCTGTTTCTTAGCCTCACAGGTATGAAGACAATCAGATTAAGAACCTTGGCAAAATATGGATTCTGAAGAAGAAGAACACTCTTAATGAAAAATCTATAGCTTCTACTGAGGAATAATGATGGAAAAGGATTCTGGAGCTCATTTTCATAACGCGGAAGTAGAAAATAATGGAGGTTTTTAAACCTTTGAATACTCTTATGAAAACTTCAAGATGGCCTGAATAATTGCTCAGTATTGCACAGGTCTAGATTTGTACAGCCAATTCAAGAAGTCCTCTGTAATTAACATTTCTACACCTCTGAAAATCATCCGGCCTAGTCTAATGAGACCAGCATTCTTTGATATTATGAATTCTTCTTTGAGATTACTATCATAAGAAGTGGGAGACATTCATAAAATTTTTACCTGAAATGCAAAAAAAAAACATTATTTGGTGCCCATCAGTCCATTTGTGCTGCTATAATACTGTACCTGACACTGAGTAATTTATAAAGAACAATGATTTGTTTCTTATAATTCTTGAAGGCTGAGAAATCTAAAATCAACACACCAACATTTAGAGTCTGATGAGGCTTTTCTCGCAGTGTGCTCACAAAAGGAGAAGGAAGAATGGTAAGGGAGGCAGAGTAGTAGATGAAACCTCTTTTATAAAGCCTTAATTCAATTCATGAGTTGCCTTGATGGCCTAATCAAGTCTTGAAGGCATTGCCTCTTAAAAGTATCACATTAACAACACCTGAATTTCAAAAGAGACCAAGTAAACAATAGCAGTCACCTGTAAAATTGCAGGTGTGGTTTATTGGGGGAGATCAACAAATTACAGTGTTATAGTTTAGATATGAGGTGTCCCCAAAAGCTTATGTGTGTGATGATGCAAGAATTTTCAGAGGTGAAATGGTTAGATTATGAGAGGTGTAAACCAATTAATGGATCAATGGATTAATATTGATGAACTGGATGATAACCTTAAGCAAATAGTGTGTAGCTGGAAAAGGTAGATCACTGGGGGCATGCATTTGAGGCTTATATTTTTCTTTGGTGAGCAGAGATACCTTTCTTCCTGATTGTCATGTCCTGAGCTTCTTTTCTCCATCAAACCCTTCCAAAATGATGTTCTGTCTCACCTTGAGCCCAGAGTTATTGAGTCAGCTGACCATGAACTTAACCTATAAAACCATGAGCCAAAATAAACTTTTTGTGCTTTTAGTTGTTTTTGTCAGGTCATTTGGTCACAGCAGCCAAAAAATCTGACTAAAACATACAGCCTGCAGGTCAGTCTCTTGTTTTTATAAATACTATTTCATTGTACTACAATTATAGCCTTGTGTTTATATATTGTTTATGGCTACTACTTTAATGTAACCACAGCAGAACTGTGGTTACATTAAAGTAGTAGAGACTTTATGGACCACAAAGCCCCAAAAGATATACTATGTGGCCCTTTAAGAAAAAGAGTGCTAATTGCAGCCTGATACTACCTTTCAAATTACCTGCTTCTAAAGTAGCATGCACCTTTGAATGTCTTGGAACTACTTTTCAATTATCTCTCTATGTGTAAATTTATTTAATTATCCTTGTTGCCTACCTGTGTGTATGCATGTGTGTTTTTTGTTGTTGTTGTTGTTAATTGTGATAAAATATACCTAACAAAAATTTACGATCTTAAACATTTTAAGTGTGCAAATAATGATGTTAAGTACATTCATATTTTTGCACAAACAACTCTTTCATATTAAAAAATGAAAACTCCAAACCCACAAAACTGCCACTGCTCATTCTCTCCCTGCCCAAGCTTTGGCAACCACCATTCTACATTCTGTTGCTATTAATCTTAATTACCCACTATTTGTCTTTTGCTGAATTCCTTTTTTTATTTAGTATACATCCTCAGAGGCCATTTTCATGGTGTGTGTGTGCGTGTGTGTGTGTGTTCATGTGTTTTAATTCTCTTTTCCACTATAACATCTTCCTGTTCCTCTCATTAAAATAAAAACAGAAATAATATTTTACATTTTATAATATATTCATTTCATACATATTATTTTTATCTTTAAAAATATTATCCTGTTGGAAAAAGATGGCAGAAGGGAGCTGGACAGCAAATATAGATCTACTCACAACACATAAAGGAGGCAGGGAAGGAAAAGCTAAATGAGAAAAAGTTATTAGAAGTTTATTCCAGGATTTGAGGAACTGTGAACAACAGCAACAAATTTTTGTTTCTTATAGGTTGGAATAGAATAAATCTTGTCTATGAAGTGATTATAGTAAATAGGTCTCAGTGGCATCTCTTAAATTGATGCTGATATTGGGATCAGCAGAGGTAATTATTATCTGATGTTCTCCCAACCAAGGACTCTTAAGAGAAAGAAGCTCACAACGTTGTCCTTTGTTTAAAAGAGGAAGTGAGAACTATCCTAACAGATGGGTACATATAAGGGCACAAACCATCCCCCAAAGCCCATAATGTTTCAACAACATTGACACCACAGTAGAGGAAATGACTAAGAAGGATTTTAGAGTTCATAGTTAAAATGTTCAATGAGCTAAAAGATAAAGATAAAGTGTGAAATCAGAGATAAAATACAGGAAGTGAAAAATACTTCAATAAAGAGAGATTCTGAAAAAGAACCAAATCCTTGAAATGAAAGACTCAATAAATCAAATTAAAAATTTAATGCAAAGTATCCCCAATATATTTCATTAGACCACTTTGTTGATAGATTTTCAGACCTTAAAGACAATATAAATTTTAAAATAAAGTTGGCCATAAAGAAAAGATGTTTAGAGACCATGCCCAGAATATTCAAGAATATGGGATAAATTCTCTGAAATACAAGCTAAATGGATGCACAATTTTTTCAATGAAATAATATCAGAAAAATTTCCAAACCTTATGAATGAGCTGGAAACTCAAATACAAGAGGCATTTAAGACTCCAAATATACAAAATCACAATGGAGCCCACTCCAAGACATATTATTATGAAAAAGGCTGAGATAGAGAATAAGGATAGAATTTTTAAAGTGTCAAGATAAAAATGGTTGGTCACATTTAGAAGTAAAGCAATCTGGATTTCAACTGATTTCTCAACATATATCCTAAAAGCCAAGAGGGCTTGGAATAATATATACCAAGCTCTAAGAGAAAATGGAAGCCAACCAAGAATATTATACCTAGCAAAATTAAGTTGCAGAATTAAAGATGATAGATGAAATAAAAATCTTCCATCATAAACAGAAGCCAGAAGATTCATAATTAGGAAAACTGCACTACAAAACATAATCAAGAAAATATCTCATGAAGAAGAAATGAAAAATAAAAATGAAAACCAGCATAGGGAGGGATTACACTAGAAAAATAGTCAAGTAAAGGAGAATTAAGTATGATATAACAATCAGAAATAATTCAGAAAATCATCTCTCAATAATAATATTGATGTAATTAGTCTAAACTCTTCAAAGACATATATTGACAAATTGTATTTAAAAACATGAGAACCAATATGCTATCTGCAAGAGACTCACCTTATAGCAAAGACATCTACAGACTCAAGGTAAAAATATGAGAAAAAAACATACGGAATTAATAATGTGGACCTAGAAAGCATCTGTAGATCATTTCATCCATTAATAACTGATCTTACTTTTTTCTCTGAATCACATGGAACATTTTATAAAATAGACCATGGTTTTAATTACAAAGCAAATCTTAGCAAATATTAAAAAAATAGAGAGGCTGGGGCTATGGCTCAGCAGTAGAGCACTTGTCTCACATGTGTGAGACCCTGGGTTTGATCCTCAGCACTACATAAGTAAAATAAAGGTATTGTGTCCACCTACAACTAAAAAAAAAAATATTTAATAAAATAGAGATAATACCTTGCATGTAGTAGATCATACTGAAATAAAATTACAAATCGGTGACAAGATTAAAAAAAAACAGAAACTATTCTAATACCTATAGATTAAATAACATGTTTTGAATAAAGAAAAGATAGCAGAATAAATCAGGGGAGAACTAAAAACTTCTTAGAAATAAATGAGAATAGTGACACAACATATCAAAATCTCTCAGTGTGAAGGAAGTTCTAAGAAGAAATTTCATAACACTGAGCTCATATATTAAAATATAGAATGACAGCAATTAAATAATCTATATTACACATCAAGACCCTAGCAAACAGAAGAACAAATCAACACCAAAATCTATAAGAGATGAAAAATAAATTAACATCAGAGCTGAAATCAATTAAATTGGGAAAAAAAGTATGAAAGATCAGAAAGATCAATAAAACAAAGAGTTGTTTTCTAGAAAGGATGAACAAGATAATAAACCCCTAGCCAAACTAAGCAAAGGAAGAGAGAAAAATCTGAAATGAACAAAATTATAGGTGAAAAAGGAAATGTCACTATAGACACTACTGAAATCCAGAGGATCATCAGAAACTATTTTGAAAATTTATATTCTGTTAAACTAGAAAACCTTGAAGATATAAACAAATTTCTAGAAAGATATGACCTACGCAAATTGAAACATAGGATATAAAAACTTAAGCAGATCAATATCAAGTAATGAAGCTGAAGCGGCTATTAAAAACTTTTCAAGAAAGAAAAGCCCAGAACTGGATCAATTCTTACCAGAGTTCTACCAAAACTTTAAAGAAGAGCTAGTACCAATCTTCCTCAAATTATTCCATGAAACTAAAAGGAGGAAAATCTTATAAAGTCATTTTATGAAGTCAGTATCACCCTGTCAACAAAACAAGACAAAGACACATAAGGAAAGAAAACTTCAGATCAATATCCTTGATATATATATAGATGCGAAAATTCTTAATAAAATATTGGCAAACCACATATTAAAATACATTAAAAAGTGCACCATGATCAAGTGGGTTCAACATACAGAAATCAATAAATATAATTCAACACATAAATAGCGTTAATGACCAGAATTACATGATTTTTTCAATTGATGCAGAAAAAGCATTTGACAAGGTCCAGCATCCATTCATTTTTAAAACAGGAGAAATACTAGGGATAGAAGAAATTTACCTCAACATTATAAAGGCTATCCATGAAAAATCCAAGGCCAACATTATACTGAATGGAGGAAAAACTGAAAGCATTTCCTCTAAAAACAGGAACAATACAAGGATGTCCGCTTTCACCACTCCTATTGAACACAGTCCTGAAACTCCAGCAAGAGCAACCAGATAAAAGAATAAAATTAAAGGGATGCAAATAGGAAAAGAAGAGCTCAAATTACATCTGTTTGTTGACAACATGATCTTATATATAGAAGACCCAGAAAACTCCCAGAGACTTCAATAGCTCATAAATGAATTTAGCAGAGTAGCAGGCTACAAGATCAACATTCATACATCAATTGCATTCCTATACACCAACAATAAATCTGCTTAAAAAGAAATTAGGAAAACTTTTCCATGCACAATAGCCTCAAAAATAAAATTAAATTAAAAACTTGGAAATCAATCCAACAAAATAATTGAAGAACTTCTGCAATAAAAACTATAGAACAACAAAGAAAATATTGAAGAAGACTTTAGAAGATGGAAAGACCTCCCATGTTCTTGTATAGGCAGAATTAATATTGTAAAAATAGACATACTACCAAAAGCACTACACAAATTCCAAGCATTTCCCATAAAATTTCCAATGACTTTCTTCATAGAAATAGAAAAAGCAATAATGAAATTCATTTGGAAAAATAAGAGACCCAGAATAGCCAAAGCAATCCTTAACAATTAAAGTGAAGCAGGAAACATGAATACCAGACTGCAAACTATACTACAGTGCTATAGTAACAAAAACAGCATGGCATTGGCACCAAAATAGTCATGAAGACCAATGGAGTAGAATAGAAGACACAGAGAAAAACCCACATAAATACAGTTATCTGGTACCAGATAAAGATACCAAAAACATGTACTGGAGAAAAGATTTTAAAGAAATTGTGCTAGGAAAACTGGAAATCCATGTGTAGTAGAATAAAATTTAACCTCTCTTACCCTGCATAAAACTCAGAGTGGATCAAATATCTAAGAATTAATCTGTAACTACTAGAAGAAACTGTAGTCCCAAGACTCCAACATGTTGGCACAGGAACTGACTTCCTTTACAATACTACTGAAGAGCAAGCGGTAAAATAAAAAAATCAGTAAGCTGGATGGCATCAAATTAAAATGCTTCTTTATAGCCAAGGATACAATTAAGATTGTGAAGTGAGAGCTAACAGGATGGGAGAATGTCTTGGCCACCTGCTCCTCAGACAGGGCATTCATATCCAGGATATAATAATAACTCAAAAAACTTAACACCAAAAAATAAATAATAATAATGAAAACCCTATCAATAAATGAGCAAAAGAACTAAACAGACACTGCTCAAAATAAAAAAAAAAAAAAGTATGCAGGTTCAAGCCTTTAGGGAAATGCCAATTAAAACTACATTGTGATTTCACCTCAGTCCAGTCAGAATGCCAATATCAAGAATGTAAATAACAATAAATGTTGGTGAAGATGTGGAGAAAAGCCCACACTCATACATTGTTGGTGGGTCTACAAATTAGGGCAACTACTCTGGAGAAAAGTATGGAGATTCCTCAAAATATTAGGGATAGGAAAAAAAAAATACTAGGGTTAGAACCACCATGTGATCCAGCTATTCCACTCCTCAGTATATAATCAAAGGATTTAAACTCAGCATACTACACTGATACAACCACATCATTGTTTATAGCAGCTCAATTCACAATCACCAAACCATGTAGCCAAACTGGATGCCCTTCAACAGATTAATGGATTTTTAAAAAGTGGTGTATATATATAGTAGTATATATACTTAGCACTAAAGAAGAATGATATGATAGCATTTTTTGGCAAATGGATGAAACCGGAGATCATCATGCTAAGTGAAATAAGCCAGTCCCAGGAATTCAAAGGTCAAATGTTTTCTCTACCACGTGGAAGCTATTCTAAAATACAGTGGTAAGATACAAAAATAGAAGAGTTGGAGTCTGGGGACTACATTTTCTTGTAGCAGTTGCATGAAAAGAAATACAGGCAAGGAAGGAGGGATAGGGTAGGGAAAGTCAGTGGAATGAATCTGACCTTAATTTCCTATGTACATATATGAATATACCCCAGTGAATCTCACAGTCATGACATCCACAAGATACTATTTTAAAAAAAAGTATATTTAAAAAATCTATAAATAGCAGAAAGATCAATAGAGTACAGGGAAGGGAATGGGGGGAGGGGAGGAAAGGTAAAGGTAAAGTACTGGGTACTGAATTAGAACAATTTGTATTCCATTCTTTTATAATTATGTCCAAATGAATCCTAATGTTATGTATAACTAAAAAGAAAACAATTGAAAGGAAAAAGGAAAAAGAAAAGAAAGATCAGTAGAATAGAGAAAAGGGGCAAAAGGTAGGAGAGGGAGACAGGGGTAAGTGCTGGGGAGTGATAGTGGCTAAACTCTACTGTTATATTGTATACATGTTCCAATATGTAACAAACCCCATCACTATGTAAAACTATAATGCACCAATGAAAGAATGTAGTAGACAAAAAGAAAAAGAAATCAAACCCTGTTTCTCTTCAGGCAGTTATGAGAGTGGTTGTACATAATGGCAAATGTAACATTTCAGTTTTGAACATCTTGCATTGAATTGTCATAAGACATTTTAAAAGAGTTTGAGTTTTACTCCTGGGGAGCTAATATTTCAAAAAGTTAAAAAGTATAAATTTTCAACATGAATTGAAGTTAAAAAATAAACCCTAGGGTGTTTATTTTAGGACAAGACTCATATATATTTTATTTGCAGAAAATATGTCAAGAGTTAATGGTAATTCCAAGGTCTGTGAAACAGCCTCTTAACTAAGCAAACTGGTGTTCTTTGGATAGAAAATCCTGCTTATATAGCCCATAATTTATAATGAGCCAGTCAGTGGCTAAAAAATATATTTAATTTAATTTAATTACATTAATTTACATTTGAATAGCCACATGACTATTATCTACCACATTGAGCAAAACATAGAGGAAAAAAATCAATAACCACATTAATAACTGAAAAACAAAAGCCAAATTCCATGTTAATTTGTACCAGTAAACTGAATACATTTAGGTAGTAATTAGAAGCACCAAATAAACCAACTAATGTTAATTCACTGATTCTTCCAAAACCATCTCTTTCGTCTCTGGACAATACAAGTAGGGAAATTAATTGTGAATTTGCTAGGAACTATTATCTTTGCATATTTTTTTCAAATTTATTTTTTATTCTAAGTTATTAGAAATGACAGCAGAATGTATTACATTTCATATTATAGAGCACATTTTTACATATCTCTGGTTGTATGCAAAGTATATTCACACCATTCGTGACTTCATACATGCACTTAGGGTAATGATATCCATCTCATTCTATCATCTTTTTTTTTTTTTTTTTTTTTTTTTTTTTTTTTATTCTTCACCCTTTTTCCCCTTACCATCTCCTCCCTCCCCATTGGCCATTCTAGTGTTCCTCTAATCTTCCTATGCTCCCCATCCCAACCCCACTGTGAATCGGCCTCCTTATATCAGAAAAAAACATTTGGCATTTGGCTTTTTGGGATTGGCTAACTTCACTTAGCATTATATTCTTTAGTTTCATTCATTTACCTGTGAATGTCATGATTTTATTCTCTCTTATTGCTGAGTAATACTCTGTAGCCGCCTGCAGCTATCGCCATCTGTAGCAATGATACCGCGGGAAAGAATTCGGAAGCCGACTGAAAAAAGAATAGGCTCTTTATTCTTGCTTCTTGTAACTTCTCTCTCCGGCTCCAACAACCTCTCCAACTCCAACCCCCCTCTAGCCAACCTCACCCGGTTAAATACCTTTTGCCTTAACAAGTATACACGTGTTAACAGCTCAAACTTACAGGTGCGTCACATAGTGTTCACAGGCATAGAAATATTCTTAGATAAATGCATGAATATCAGGTGAAAATACTGAAACACCTCTTATGGATCTTAGCTAGCCACCATTTTAGCTATCTCCTTAATAGGGCTCTTACAATACTCCATTGTGCATACGTACCACATTTTCCTTATCCATCCATCTACTGAAGTGCATCTAGGTTGGTTCCACAGTTTAGCTATTGTGAATTGTGCTGCTATAAACATTTGATGTGGCTGTGTCCCTGTAGTATGCTGTTTTTAAGTCCTTTGGGCATAGACCAAGGAGTGGGATAGCTGGGTCAAATGGTGGTTCCATTCCCAGTTTTCCAAGGAATCTCCATACTGCTTTCCATATTGGCTGCACTATTTTGCAGTCCCACCAACAGTGTATGAGTGTGCCTTTTTCTCCATATCCTCGCCAACATTTATTGTTATTTGTGTTCTTAATAGCTGACATTCTGACTGGTGTGAGATGAAATCTTAGAGTGGTTTTGATTTGCATTTCTCTAATTGCCAGAGATGTTGAACATTTTTTCAAGTGTTTGTTGATTGATTGTATATCTTCTCCTGAGAAGTGTCTGTTCAATTCCTTGGCCCATTTATTGATTGGGTCATTTGCTTTTTTGGTGTTAAGATTCTTAAATTCTTTATATATTCTAGAGATTAGTGCTCTATCTGACGTGTGTGTGGTAAAAATTTGTTCCCAATTAGTAGGTTCTCTATTCACCTCACTGATTGTTTCTTTTGCTGAGAAGAAGCTTTGTAATTTGAATCTATCCCATTTATTGATTCTTGATATTAATTCTTGTGCTACAGGAGTCTTATTAAGGAACTTGGGGCCTAATGCAACATGTTGGAGATTAGAGCTTACTTTTTCTTCTATTAGGTGTAGTGTCTCTGGTCTAATTCCTAGATCCTTGATCCACTTTGAGTTGAATTTTATCTTTGCATATTTTAAGGTCATGATGTTGATGATCATTCATAAAATTCTTTCTGTGTTGTGATTCTGCATTTTGTTGCTATTTTTTCGGGAAGAGAGTTCTCTATTCCTGGCTTAAAAATTATATTTCTCCCTTCCAGATTGAACATCCTCCAAATCCATTCTCTAACATAAAACTTTCAAGGACCACTGCATTTCAGGTGACTCATTCCTTTTATTTTTTATTTATTTATTTATTTATTTATTTATTTGGTACCAGTGATTGAACCCAGTGACACTTAACTGCTGAGCCACATCCCAGTCCTTTTTTTTTCTTTGTGATACCGGGGATTGAACTCAGGGGCAGTCGACCACTGGGTCACATCCCCAGCCCTTTTTTTGTATTTTATTTAGAGACAGTGTCTCACTAAGTTGCTAAGTGCCTGTCATTACTGAGGCTGGCTTTGAACTCTTGATCCTCCTGCCTCAGCCTCCCAAAGTGCTGGGATTACAGGCGTATTGCATTTTTTTTTTTTTTTTTTTTTTTTTTTTGGTATTGGGGATTGAACTCAGGGCATTCGACCACTGGGCCACATCCCCAGCCCTTTTTTGTATTTTATTAGAGACAGGGTCTCACTGAGTTGCTAAGTGTCTCACCATTGCTGAGGCTGGCTTTGAACTCGAGATCCTCCTGCCTCAGCCTCCCAAATGCTGGGATTACAGGCATGCCCCACGGTGCCCGGCTGCCCTTTATATATATATATTTTATTGGAGACAGGGTCTTGCTGAGTTCCTCAGGCCCTCATTAAGTTGCTGAGGCTGGGTTTGAACTTGTGATCCTCCTGCCTCAGCCTCCTGAGTCGCTGGGATTACAGGCATGCACCACTATGCCCAGCTCCTATTCCTTATTAAAACATATCTGGATACTCTTTGTCTTTAAATCTAACCAGATTGGGTAATCTTCTCTAGAATTCTATAAGGTTGGATAAATGAAGTCACTTTTGGAATAATGATTGCAACAGAAAGATACAGTAACTCTAAATAGATATTTAATAGAAGAATATTCAATAGCAATATTTAATAGAAGAAATTAGGTATGTACACAATTATTAGAAAAGATAGTGGAGTCTCTTGACTGAGCTTTAAAATAAATGAAGCTTGGGCTGAAATGGGAACTGATAAGTCAGTCATAATCAAAATGCTATTACATTAATTCTGTCTCCAGAATCACATTTGTGATTTAATTTTGCAATCATGGATTATTTCTGAACCTCAGGGATTTGGGGATATTTATAGAGACAGACAGTCTCTCAAAAGAAGTGCCCATGAACCACTGAAATGCAAAAGGTGCCTATGAACCATTGCAACTACTGAGCAAAATAACATTTACTTATGCCCTTATATACAAAATGTAACATGAGGGCAGTGCACAAGCTCAGGGGGAAAATGTTGCAAAATTGTGTTACTCCATTCTGATGCCAGAACCTAGTAACTGTCCCCTCTATAAATTTTAACACCACACATCAGAGGATTGCTCTCTCTCCCTATATTCTTCCTTGAATGGGTATTCCTCGCTCTACCCACAAAGCTTCTCACTCCCAAGATAGCCCACATTCCTCTCTGTTTTTCTGCTTTTCTAAATAAACCTTTGTGTCTCAGACTGGCTCAGGCTGAATTTATTTTCCATCACATATACCAAGGACTCCACATGTTCGAATCTGATGTCCCCTCTTCAGGGAGTCTTTGTAAACACAGTGACAAAACAATTAGATTACTAGTGGTGGCAAGAGCCAACTTCCAGAGCTTGGAATCATTTTCAAATTCTCCATTTCTTTTACTGCACTCATCCAATTTATCTGCAGTTATGATTGGCTCTTTCATTAAAATGTACAGGTGGTGTGGCCATTTCTAACCACCCACACTATTAGCATTTCAAGCCATCTTTTTTCCTCTGGATTACTAGTCTCCTAATTTGTTTCTGTAGTTTGTTTCCTTCCCCCTTCAATCTATTCTTCACAATATAATAGATAAATCCCTTTAAAGCATAAACATGACCATGTTATCACCAGGTAAAATCATCTAATGTAGCCTTCTCCCATTTAAAATTAATTCAAAATAACATCATAATTAAAAATAGCTTACATGTTGTTTACCAGCATGGTTTGTTTCCAAGACCTCTTTGTGACATATCTTTTACTCTGCTGCATTGGTTAATCATATTCACATTTTACATCTCAAAAAGGTTTGAGTCATATATTTTTCAGTTTATCTGTTATCAGTAGGGGTGATTCTTTGTATGACTGATTTCTGACTTCTTTGGGGTCTATTCTCAATGGTTTCCTTTATTTTCTATCTAAAATAAAAACGATCAAACACAAAAATGACAGGTTTGATCATTCCTTATCCCCTTACTATGCTCTATTGAGTATACAATATCTGTTCTTTGTTCATTTGTTTCTGTATTCTATTACACAATTCCTGTGGGGATAGGAATTAAGTCATTACTATTAATATATGCTGAGCTCCCCAGTTACAGTTTGAGAATTAATACATTTGTTAAATGGTACAATAAATTCTTCCACAAATATCAATTTAATAACTTTTATGTCAAAAAATCCCCATATTTGCAATATGGAATAAATAATGCAAAATAAAAATTCCATTAAAGAAGGTTGAACAAGTTTTACAGAATGTTCTTGGAAGCATCATAGAACTAACAAAGCAGTGAAGACTTTGAAGACCAGGATTAAGCAGGATGTGGAATTTCATATGTAAGCCTTGTATTTGTATCATCTATTTTTCTTAATTATTTTTTCATTGTTTTTCAGACTTAGTATTTTTCATTGTCTTACCATCACATTACCTGATTTAAAAAGTGAAATTTTGTATTCCATCATTGTAGTTTTAGTTCCAGGATATTGATTTCATTCTTTTGAATAATTTCTCTCTTTTTTTTGACATTTTTATTTTTTCACAATTTATTTTTCCGATTTCTTTATTTCTTTGTCCATATGTTCCATTACCACTTGAAGCATATTTAAGACAATAGTCTTAAAGTATTTGTCTGATAAATTTGATATCTGGGCTTCATCAGGGACAGACACTGCCAAATTATTTTGTCCCTTTGAATGATCCATACTTTATTCTTTGCATGTCTTTTGATTTTTCATGACAACCAGTAGTTGTTCACTATGATGTGGCAAGTCTATGTATCAAACCCTCTCCTTTCCATGATACTTTCTGAATTTATACAATTTATTTATGTTATTGTTAAAGTCCAGTTGCTTAATGGACTTTTCCAAATTGTTTTTTAAAACTATATTTTTTGTAGAGTGATCACTGAATTCTTTGTTCCATTTACTTACTTTCAGCTAAAGTTATGACAGATTTCCTTTTATGCCAGAAACTAAACAAGCATACAGAACAAAAACTAAAGGAAAAATAAACAAACATAGTGATTTTTAAAAAATGGAACAAAATATATCTCCAAGTCTTTTGCCCTGGCTCTGTGCTTGGCATCTTTGAACATTATACTATGCTTTTACAGAATATAGGGATCAGTCCAAGGTAAAATAAATAAATAAATAAGGGCTTATAGAATTTGTGAGCATTTGTCTTAACCTATGCCTGCTGTGACTTTCTAACTCTGCTATATACATGGGTGCTTTTAAATGTCCTTATTTCCCAAAGACTCTCCTCCATGTTTTCCTCCTATGCTGTAGGTGGTCTACTTTTCCTTTCAATTGTAGGAGATTACTCCAAGAATCTGTAGGTTGTTCATTCTTGCACAAGTTTTAAGACCTGAGATTTAGAAGGGAGGAATGCCTTATATCTATCCTTTATGTAGCCCCAGACCAATTAAACAGGCATACACAATAATTAGTCATTAACAGCTGCTTTGCTTCCTTTGGCATAATGACAGGATCCCACACTAGGAATATGAACTTCTGCCATTTCAAGACTGCCACCATGCTGTGGAGGTTTTGTGACAAAGAAAAGTAAGAAATAAGACCAAATTTCTTCAATTGCCAACCAGTTTTTTCTTGAATCTGCTTTTACTTGGTTGCTGTAACTCTTTAACTGTTTTCCAGAGATTTGATAAAGTTGCTCCTGACAGTTTCTGCTTGTTTTTTGATGTTTCTGAGGGGAAATGAAAGATTGCAGCTGTCTATTCTGCTGTTATGTTGATTTTACTCTTATGTAAGTTTTTGCTTCTGCATTGTTGCACTCAGTTAATTAGATTTATGTATGACTTTGCTAGGGCTGCCATAACAGAGTAATACAAACTAGATGACTGGAACAATAGAACTTTATTGTCTTGGTTGTGTAAGGTAGAAGTCTTGAGATCAAGGTGTCAATGGAGATGGTTTCTTCAGGGACCCTGAGGGAAATTGTTCCATACCTCTTTCTAGCATCTTTCGCTTTGCTGGTAATCTTTATAATTCCTTGTCTCATCTCTGCCTTCATATTTACATGTGTTCTCTCTATATGTGTCTTTCAGTAGCCAAATTTCTTCTTTTTATAAGCGTGCCAGTGATATTGAATTAGGATCTATATCTTCACTGATTCTTTGCAAAAATTCTGTTCCCAAATAAGTTCATATCTATAGGTTAGGATTTCAACATCATTTTAAAAGGGACACAATTTAACCCAAACCAGCATATATGGGGTGTGTGTGTGTGTGTTTGGGTGTGTGGGTGTTTGTATGTGTATACTATATATATTATCATCCAGGCGAATTGACCTCTTAATCTCCATTGATGTTTTTCATAGTTTATATTGCATGATATATGTAGATGATGACTCCAGCTTTCTGCAGCTGTTGCTTATATGGTTAATTTTTCCATCTTTTTTATGTTTCATCTATTTTCATCTTTGAACCTCAAATAGTCTTCAATAAACAGTTTATAGTTAGAACATGTTTCTTAGTCCAATTCTCCAATCTCTACCTCTTAATTGGATTTTAGTACATCACATTTTTGTGGTTATATTTAATAGTCATCTGCTACAGAACATTGTAGTCAATGTCATACTGCATATACATTGGCCTTCCTAGAGGATTATTTCACCCAATGGCGTTGTTTTGTGTAAATACCCTTGAGGATATTCACATTACGAAGAAATGGGCTAACAATGCATTTCTCAGAATGTGTCCACATCATTGACACTTGCCTGTAGTTTCGTTCACAAGTGTCATTTGATTGTTTCATTCCTATAAGTCTCAAATTATTTTTCTTTCTCTTCATTACTCTTTCCTTTTGCATTATGTGAATATATTCTAACATACAATATTAATTTTTTAATAAATAATTTATGATATATTTAGAGGCTTTTTTTCCTTTTGGTTGTTCTGGATTTACCATATATACTTTAAATTATATAAATCAGGTTCTAATTAATAACAGTTTTGATGATATGTTACTTATATATAACTATTTTCCTCCCTTTTAAGATATTATTATTTTACATATTAGGTATATTCACATTTCAAAGCCAACAATAAATTTTAATAATTATTACTTTACAAACACTAGTAGATAGCTGAGTCTACTACAGCTTACTTCCATCTATCTCCCTTGTGACATTATTGACAAATATACATATAGAACAATTCTATGTTATAGGCCCACAAATATATAAATATTATTTTATGCAATTTTTTACACACCAGCAATGAGAACACAGAAAATAAATATTTCTACTGTCTCTTATAACTTCATAATTACCAACAACAGTGTTTTCCCTTATTTTTGTTTGTTGTTGATCTTCATTCTGCTTTCATTTTTGAAGGATAACTTTACTAGATTTAGGATCATTGGTTGGCAGTTTATATTCTTTAATAATATATATTATTCTAGTATTTCTTCCTGCATTTTTTTCTGCTAAAACGTCAGCTGTTAATGTCATTGAGGAGTTGTTATGGTTTGGATGTAAGGTCTCCCAAAAGCTCACATGTGAGATGATGCAAGAAGGTTCGGAGGGGAAATGATTGGGTTGTGAGAGCCTTAACACAATCAGTAAAGTAATCACCTGATGGGATTATTGAGTGGTAACTGAAGTCAGGTGGAGCATTAGAGGTGTGGCTTTGGGGTATATATTTGTATCTGACAAGTGGAGATCTCTCTCTCTCTCTCTGCTTCCTGATCATCCTGTGAGCTTCTTCTCTTTGCCACACTCTTCTGCCACGATGTTCTTCCTCACCTTAAGCCCTGAGTAATGGAGCCTCTGTCTTTGGACTGCGACCTTTGAAACTGTGAGTTCCCAAATAAACTTTTCCTCCTCTACAGTTGTTCTGGTTGGGTCCTTTTAGTCACAGCAGTGAAAAAGCTGACTGAAACAATAATAATTAACATGTTGCTTTTCTCTTGATTGTAATAATTCCAAGGTGAAGTTCAACATTTTTACTGTGATGTTTCTGTGGATTATTTGGCATTTGTTCTTCTTTAAGTTCCTGAATTGAAAAGTATTGCTTTCAATAAATTCAGGAAGTTTTCAGTCATTATTCCTGTTTTCAGTCATTATTTCTTCACATGTCTCTTTTCTGTTTGTTCCTCTTTTCTCTTCATTGCATACACGTTGGAATGCTTAATGGTATCCCACATTTCTCTGAGGTTCTTTTTAAAAATTCTTTCTTTTTAGCTTATATAATTTTTGCTTATGTTCATTTATTAGTTTTTCTCAAATTTCCCATTTAGCCTCTTTCATGAATTTTTAAAATTTCAGTTATTCCTCCTTTCAATTCCCTAGTTTCCATTTGTTTCTTTCTCTTACTCCATCTCTATATTGATATTTTCTATTTAATGTGATAGAGTTATCATATGTTCATTTATTACTTTATAATAATTTCCTTTTTTTTTGGATATGTTTGTAATAGTTACTTTGAAGTTTTGTTTTGTTTGTCATAAATTCAACATTTGGTCTCCCATTAGCAGTTGTTGTTTTGGTTTTCCCTAGTATATGGGCCATACTTTTCTTTGCATGCTTCATATTTTCTCTTGTAGGTAACTGGGCCTAATGTAATATAGCAATTTTGAGAAATGGTTAACTTTGACACATTTCTAGAGCTTGATATTATTTATTTCAGTATATTGTTTTTAGTTACTTATTGAATAATTGTAATGAATTCTGTTCTCCTTTTCCCACTATACCTTGTTTAGTGTCTGATTTTCCTCAGGGAAAAGCAGCTTGACACTTGCCCACAGTTACTCTGGGATGTCAATGGTTTTGGTAGGGCTTTCTAAGACACCCAGCAATTAAACTGTATAATTTTCCAGATGTTATTCTTGTTTTCAACCATGGAATACAGTATGAATTTAACTTAAAATAATCCAGTCAAAAGCTATCTCCTTTAAAAGAATACTCAGAGGTTAATTATTTGGTTTTTTTGACCCAGGAAGATTACCCTTAGCTGTTATATTTCCAGTTCTCTCCTGAAAACAAGCCAGCATATACTCTTCCTGTATCTTGAACCTTCTCCCAGTTGTTTTCTTCATGTCTCCATTATTCTTGAGAATGCATTTAGGCTTAAAGTCAGTTCTGTGTATGTGTGTCAGGAGTGAGGGGACAGGATTAGGAGCTGTTTTTTTATGCCAACCTTCTCCAGAGGTTGATACTGAAGATGGATGACAATGGCCATCTTCTCTCTCCGTGACACCATCACCTTGTGAGCTGAGTGTTTTATGGGGTTGTTGCATCTTAAAGTTCTCTCTGTTCACCTCTCCATGGAATCACTAGTTTATGAGTTATGGCAAAGGAGACCAAGGCCCAAGTATTCCTATATAACATGTCCAAGGAACGGCATTCCTTCCAATAGTCCCTATGAAGTGGTGAAAGGAACACCCAACTATAACACACTCAATTAGGATATAGCTTTGGCCACTTGTAGCTGGGAACAGGATGTGAAATTCGGATGCCTTATTCCTCTTGAAAGGAAGTGAGTATGGGGGAGAAGGAGATTCTTGGATCCTTGCATTTCAACTACTTAATCAAAATAGGTGTTCTTAATATATGTTTCTTTTTTATGTTTACCCTTACAACCATTCAAAATGCCTTACATATTTTTAAAGTATATTTTCATCATATTCTCTGGTAAGGGGGGTCAGCAGAACTCTTCATGCTGTTTTGCAAGAAGTCTATCTCATGAAATGGTTTTCTAAATCTAACATGAAAAAAATAAGCAACAAAGGGCAAACATATTGATAAATTAGTTCTTTTTAAACTGAAATGTTGTATGCCTCAATGGATACTGTCAAGACAATGAAAATACAATATACAGAATGAGAGACAATATTTGTAAATTGTATATCCAATAAGAATCTTGTATCTACAAATTATAATAATACTTCAAATGTAACTACAAGTCAAACAACCCAGTTAAAAAACATGCAAATGATTTAAACAGACATCTCTCTAAAGAGAATATGCAAATGGCCAATACCTAAAATTATTAGGAGAGTGAAAATCAAAACTACAGTGAAATATCACATCATAATACATTAGTTTTTTTTTTAATATAAATAAACCACCAGAAAATAACATGTCATCAAGGATGTGGAAAATTTGGAGCTTTCATACATTGCTGTTGAGAATATAAAGTGGTGCCATTGCTGTCAAAAACTTTGTTGGTCCCTCAAAAAGTTAAACATAGAAAACCTTGTACCCCAGTAATTCCATGTTGTTATAGTTTAGATCTGGAATGTCCCCAAAGACACATGTGTTGACGTCTTCGTTCCCAGTTGGTGGTGTTATTGAGGAGTGATGGAAACTTTAGGAGGTGGAGATTAATAAGACGAAATTTATCACGAGCACTTGGTCATGGTGACCAAAGGTCACATGCTTGAAGGATATATTAATATCTTGGCCGCTTCACACAGGCCACCTCTCACTCTGCTTTCTGGCCACAAGGTGGGCAGCTTTATTTCAACATGTGCCCCCTGCCATGATGGTATGACTCACCAAGGGCTCAGAAACAATGGAGTCAAGTAACCATGGACTGAAACCTCTGAAACTGTGAGCCAAACTAAATCATTTTTCCTTTTGAATTCTCTCAGATATTTTGTCACAGTGATGGAATGCTGACCCTAACACACACATCTTGGAATATCAGATAATTGAATATAGATGTTCAAACAAAAAATTGTACATTGATATTTGTAGCATTATTGTTCATATAGCTGTGATGTAAAAATAAACCAAATGCCCATTAGCTCATGAATGGATATAGAAAATATGGCACAATCACATGAAGAGTATGGTTCAGCCATAATCAAGAAAATAGTATTGATCCATGGCATAATATGAGTGAATTTTGAAGAGAGTTTGCTAAGTAAATGAGGACAGGCAAAAAAAAAAAAAAAAAAAAAAAAAAAAAGATGCATATGATTTTACCCTACTAACACTAAATGTCAAGAATTGGCAAATCAATAGGTAGCAAACAGATGAGTGTTTGCTGGGGCTTAGAAGACAGGGAGATTGGGAAAGACAGCTTAATGAGCAATGGGGTATCTTTTCGAAATAAATAGTTCTAGAATCAGATAGTAGTGTTGGTTGTAAACCACTATGAATAAACAAAAGCCACTGAATAATATACTTTAAAATGGTTGAGTTGTTATTTCTGTTATGATCATTCAATCTCAAAGAACAATTGAAAAATAAATTATGACCCCTAGTTCACTCCATACACAATAAATTTGAGATGTGTTGCATATCTATATGTGAAAGTCAAAATAATAAAGTATCCAAATAATAACCAAGAAGAACATCACTAAGAATTTAGGATAATGGGCCATGCATGGTGGCACACTCCTGTAATCCCAGCAACTCAGGAGGCTGAGGCAAAATAATTACAAATTCAAAGGCAGCCTCAGCAATTTAGTGAGACCCTAAGCAACTTAGTGACAGCCCAGCCTTCTTAAAACAAAAATTAAAAAGGGCTGGGGATGTGGCTCATTGGTTAAGTGCCCTTGAATTAAATCAATCACTGGTACTACAAAAAAAAAAAAAAAAAAAAAAAAAAAAAGTTTTAAGATAATGAAAGATTTCTTAAACAAAAAGAAAATAAAGACAGTAATTAAAAAGGAAAACAAAAATAACTAGTATTTTCCCCTCCCCATTATTTATACTATTGAATGAAAATGCAGCTACAATTTATAAAGTACAATTTATAATTTATAAATCCATGAAGAAAATATGAAAGGAATAAAAAGTTGAGGAAAAATTCAAATGTACAATAAAAGACTCCGTCTCATTAGTCATTATTAAAATGGAAATTATAGCTGAAAAAGAGATACTATAGTTCACAGAGAAAGGCTGAAATTAAAAAGACCAAATATATATATATCATATATTTTCTGGATGGTAGAAATCTGGGAAGGAGTTTTACTCTTTAACTTATTAAAAAAAAAAAAAAAAAAAGGAGAAGAAGAAAAAGAAGTAGAGGAAGAGGAAGAAGAAGAAAAACAAGTTTGAATTTCAAGTCATGACTTAATTACTTTACCCATCAGAGTGCTAATAACTGAGTCAAAATATAAGGAGAGTCAGGTGCCTTCAGGGAGAAAAAATAAGGAAAGACATGATTACATAGGAGACATGCAAATGAACATTTTTATGATGAGTATAGGAGGAATAACTGACAAATTTCCACAGGCCATGTGTGTGGCTGGCCATTGGGAAACTATGAAAAATGAGGACAGCTGCAGAAATTGGGAAAGGTCCACCATTTTGCACTTTTTTTCCCCCAGAAACTCCACTGGGTACACACAAATGATAGTTAAGAACTGTTAAGAAATGAGCATTGTGATAAAGATAAAGGAGAGTGGAAAGGAAACATTGTGAGAGATGTAGGAAAACTCCTAACATTCTATCAACCTCCAACTGTGGTCTGAATATGTCCTTCAGATATGCATATGCTAAAATCCTAATCCCCAAAGTGATAGTATTAAGAGCTTTGGGGAGGTGATTAAGTCATGAGAGTGGAGCCCTCAGGAATATGATAGATGTCCTTGTAAAAGAGGTCCAAGGGAGTACTTTGGGCTCTTCCATCATGTGAGGATTCTCCAAGAAGGGCCATCTTTGAATCAAGAAAATGCTTCTCAGCAGGTACTGAATCTGCTTATGTTTTAAAACTGGACTTCCAGACTCCCCACTGTAAAAACTAAAATAAGTGTCTATTGTTTGAAACAACTTGGCTTATGGTATTTTGTAATAGCAACACAAACAAAGAAACTCCATTGTGTAATTTATATGTTGGGGAAGGCAACTGTTAATGGTTTGGATAAGAGATGTCCTGCAGAAGTGTGTTTGTTAGTGCAGGAATATTCAAATGTGAAGTTAAAGATTATGAGAACTTTGAAGTAATCAGTTCATCTGAATCTGAAAGGACCATTGTGCCTGGTGGTAACTCTGGGCTGATGAGACATGGTTGGAAGAGGTGGGTCATAGGGGTTATGCCATGGAAGGGTTCATCTTCCCCATGATACTTTTTCCTTTCTCTCTCTACTTCCTGGCTTCCATGAGGTGAGCTATACTCTTCCACTATGCTTTAACCATGGTATTCTGCCTCAACTTTGGCCAAGAGCAGTGGGCTTGGCCTACCATGGAACCATGTAACTCTGAGAACATGAGCCAAAATAAAGTTTGCCAACTCTAAATTTTTCTTCTCAGGTATTTTGAGATGCTATTATTTTGTCTACCAAATATAGACATAATCTCTTTCCTAAAGATTAAAAAACTCCTTATTATTCTCCCAATGTTTCACCAAAATTAGAGTAGGAAGGTAAATATTACAAATACTGTGTTTTAACTTGAAAAGAAAATATGGAATGAAGGTTGCTACTCAAATCATTTTAAGATGAGAAGGTTGTTCTGAATGGGTGGCCCAATATAACCTTAATGTTTCTTCTAAGTGGAAGAGGGAGGCAGAAGAGAAAAAGAGATGGAAACATGAGACCTATTCAATTCACTATTGTTCATTTTTAAGATAAAAAAATGAGAACATGATTCAAAAAATGGAAGTAGCCTGCAAATGCAGGAAAATCAAAGAAACACATTATCTGATACAGCCTTTAGAAGGCAATGAAACCTTTCCGATGACTTGATTTTAACTTTGTCAACCCATTTCAGAATTTGGATGCCCAGAAATCTAAGATAATAAAATTGCTTTGTTTTAATCCACAAACTTTGTGATAATTTGTTATACAGTAATAGGAAGCTCATATACTAATTTTATCATAAATTACTACTAATGCTCTCTCTCTCTGGAGATGGCCTACATTCTCCCTTGAATGTGTGTCTGCTTTCTTAAATAAATCTGTGTTGCATCTTTTTCTGCAGTTGGGTGTAGAAACCAGGGCCTTGTTCAAGTTAAGTAAGGTCTACCACTAAGCTTCAATCCCTACTATTAATTTTAACCCTATAACATTCCTGTTTTGTTTGTTTGTTTGTTTGTTTTAATGTTTGAAAACTTGGGCATGGATACAGGTCTATAGTTATGTGAATGAGGGAGTGTAGGAAATTGATGCCAAATAATGAAAATATAAGCCGTACATTCAGTTACACTTGGGTCTTATTTACTCTTTGAAAATCAAGTGAGATTGAAAAATGATTAAATTTTGGTGAAATTAGACTAAAAGAGACAAAATGGTATAAGAACTTACCTTTTCATTTTCATGACATGGTCAATAAGGAAGTGATAGTGAGAAAGTAAATAATAAAGATGATAATTTAGGACATGGGAAAGATAGTTTAAACTACAGAATTGTATCTAACTAGTGAGCATTTAGAGACACTGATTGATGAACTGAATAGCTTATGGCTTTGCAAGTGCATAAAATGAGAGAAGCTGAAGTTTTCAAATTTGTAATCTCCTTGTGGAAAAACAGGAAAAGACATCTCAGCATAATAAGAAGATTAATCTATTAAAAAGCCAAGACTTCATCCCCATTTATCATTGTAATTCAAAAGCAAATTCAAATACTGATCTGAATATTGTGTTAAGACTCATTGGCTGATTATTATAGCATACCTGGCATTTTCTTTTATCTGCTATCTAAAGTATTCAATAATTCCTGGACTTTTCACTTTCAAACAAGACATTTTTTGTTAATTAATTAATTTATTTTTGTACCAGGGATTGATCCCAGGGTATTTAAGCACTGAGACACATCCCCAGCCCTTTTTATTTTTTATTTTGAGATAGGGTCTTGCTAAGTTGCTTAGGGACTCATTAAGTTGCTAAGGCTGGCTTTGAACTTCCAATTTCCTACTTTAGCCTTTTGAGCTGCTAGGATTACAGGTGTGTGCCACTGTGCCAAGCACAAGTCATGTTATAATTTCAATTTCAGAGCGCTTGCCACAATGGCATCTTTCCCTGTAGTGCATCTGTGAGGAAGAATAACACAGATACATAAATATTTTTACCCCAGAGAACATTTGTTAAGTGCAATTTGTGTTGGAACATCAACAACTTTAAATCATTGGTTTTACTGATTTTCTTTTCTCCCCTCTGGACATAAACTCTTTTCCCTAGGACTTTTAACATGAAGGATGGTGACTTTTGATTTTCTATACTATTATCCATATGTTTCAATATTTTACAAAATATGTTCCTTTTGATTTAGGCATAGATATCAGATGACATAAATAAGAAAGAAAAATAATTTTTCTTACAGGGTTCATGTTATCTTCAAAATGCACAATTACTATCTCTATAGTTAACTGGTTGATTTTATTAGTGCATATGAATCCTTTCTATTTTCTTGTTCCAGATGAAGTTGTAGAATCTAATTTTTAATTTTAATTGCTTACTTACTGATAATGATGAAAGGATGACATTATATACTTTTTGGGAAAAGTACTATTGTAGAAATAATGGTGAAACTATGACAGAATTATGTGAAAACTAGAGAGGAACATGGTCTTTTGGCTAAAAATATTCTTTCCATTTTGTGAACAAACAAGCATGAAATTAGTATTGTATTATTTCTATCTTTTAGTAAGTAAATATAAAGAATGACTGTGACAAGTACTCATGGTTAAAAAAATATTGGGAAGTGCATTATTAATTATGTTAAAATTGTACTTTCTGTATTCTACCAGCATGTAATTGTAACTTGATATTGATGCAAATTGAAGAAAACCACCAGTGATTCTGTATTAAGAAAACCTGTGGTATTGTTTTGAGATATTAAACAGAGAAAAACCTAACAGGAAACCAATTTGGCATTAAGCTTGATGATGCAAAGACAAATTCATTGGTGAAATAAATATACTCAAAGTGCTATGTCTTAAAATAATAGGATTTAGAGGAGACTGTGGTGGATAAGAGTAACATGTTAATTCACAAATCAGAACATCTGTGTGAGGCAATTCTTTTTCTTGACCATATATCTCACCCAAATAACCATACAATTTATTATCTAATACGAGGTATATTTGAAAATCAAATTTAAAAAGTCACTTAGTAACCTGTCTTGGAAATCAAGATTTGGATGCTTTCGTCTGCCCATCATAAGTGTTCTCAACCAGGGGAATACCTAAGGATAAGTGAAGACACCACCACAAATTGGCAGGCAGTAGTACCAGAGAAAGTCATTGTATGCTTGAAGGAGATACCAAGTCAAAGAGAAAATCAGACAAGGAATTCTATCTAAAATATATCAACAATCAAAGAAAATACATAGTGTAGAGAAATAAAATGTCACTACTGGATTAATAAAATGGTAGGATGTCAAAATTATTATGTTGTTTTATATTTATGCAGTTTGGTCCTGAAGTCTCTCTGGACAGTGACCATAAGTTCTAACCCTTCCCTAATTGGGATTCAAGGGAGGGGCCTGAAGATGTTTACAGTATGATTTCCTTGAGACTTTTAAAAAAAATTTGGTGGACAGTTTAATCTCTATGAATCTGACTTGTGATCCACTGTCTCTTTCACAGGAAATTTGGGTTTACTGTATGAAGTGCTGATGGTTTATGTCTACTTGTGTCCAGTTTACTCCTACCAAGATAGTCAGTCTCTGAGAGATGATACCTGGGAAGAGAGTTAAGTTCAGTTGTGCTGAACAGAGGAGACACAGAGGAAGCAATACAAAAAGGCACACAACACAAAAGAAGCAGCTTTACTAGTTACAGATCCCAGAGAGAAGAGGGAAACATATCTTGTCAAACCAACGGGAAAGGAGGAATCCTCCAGGACATGTGAGGTCAACAAGCAGGAGGGGGACCAGAGAGAGGAAGAGAAGTTGTGGAATTGAAATCTTTCCTGGGGTCTAGGGTGTAACCCAAACTGTTTTCTCACAGGGAGTTCTGATTGGTGGGTTTAAAGCACATAGGCATGAGTTCTGAAGGATCATCAGTCTGTGTGGAGTGTATGTGTCAGAGGTTCAATTCAAGTAGGTCCTATTTGGGTGTCCCATAGTGAAGTTGTCAATGGGAGATGGTTGTATAAGACAGGTGTTCTGGATCAACCACATTGAGGAACTGGGAGGAAGTAGAAAACTGGAATCTTTGTCAAGGGTGACTGAGCCCTGTTTCTGAAATGAGAACACCTAACATGTTCAAAATGGAAGCCAAGGTGACGTAAGATTATAATCGTTCACTATATTTGTCCTCCATATACATATGAAAGAAGATCTTGATGCATATTCAATCACATAGTGTAAAAATACCTTCTTATTATAGATGGTAAAGACATACTTAGATACAAATATAGACATTAATTTTATATTTTTCTCATTAGTATATCAATTTATCTAAAATAATGTGTTATTAAAAGCCCCTATACATTTTCTTTTGTTTCCTATAAATGTTTAATTTGAGCCTGAATTTCCTTTTATACAAACTCAAATATTTATACCAAGTATAATATTGATTTTGTGCCTTCAATTTTATCATTGAAATATCTTTATAATTATCATACATATTGTTATACAATATTAATACTGTAAATATTTAAAAATATTTATAATTTCACCATTATTTTACAATGGATATTTTTATTCTTGAACTTAATTTACTGTAATATGATAACAAATTTTTATTTGATATTTTCTATCAGAATAGCAAATAAACTATTGATCTAGGTCTCTACCTTTAGTTAGTAATAAGAACACTTCTCTTCCTCCTAGATATACATGTGTATAGAATATTTCATACTATGACTTTTTAAATCTTTGAAGCCATAAATTTAATGGTTCTTTGTATGTGATATTGGAATTGGGGTTTGAACCAAAGGGTGCTTTACCACTGATTTACAAATCAAGCCCTTTTCGTTTTTTGTTTTGTTATAAATTTTGAGACAGGGTCTTACTAAGTTGCTTAGGGCCTTGCTAATTTGCCAAGGTTGGTGTTGAATTTGTGATAATCCTGCCTCAGCCTCCCAAGTCTCTAGCTTAAAGGTAAACACCACCATACCCAGACAAAGTAATCTTTCAGCAAGTACATTTTCAGTTTGTATTAATAATCCCATATTTATTTTTTACTTAATCTAATTACTATAATTGTTCTTTTTACATCCCCAGTTTCTTTTGTTTTATTTTATTTTTTTAAATTTTTATTTATAGTAGTAGTATGTATTACAGTTCATACTACCCATATAGATCATCTTTTTACACAAAACAGTTTGTATACAAAGTGTATTCGTAGCATTCACTATTGGATTCCTAGACAATAGAATCATGCTTTCATTTCTAAGGTGGAAATTTGTTTAAACTTGATAATTTCCTATATTAATTATTCCAAATATTGTTTGAGATTATTTAATTTGACATTTTATATCAATATTTGTGTTATTTTACTCTACATTTTTAGTTTTTTTCTTCATATCTTTTGAATTTTATAACTACTTCTATGTTAGATTTGTAGGCGGAATCAGCAAAATATTATTTATCTATGTTCTATAATCATACAGAAACCAAAAATATTACATTCATATCTTAAAATCATTTTGAATTAATATTTTATGACCTCTTTTCTCTTCTTGCTTTCTGGTCAGCTTATCAGAATACGTTTTGAACTTAATTTTCCTTAATCTTCAGAAATAACCGTTTTATATCCTTTTTTTTTTCATTGATAGATGGGGACTTGCACAACTTTCCACATGGTTAAAATGTTTGCACTCTTTTTCCTGAGTGGTGTGTTCTAGTGAGAATTTCAAATAGTTAAAATGGCAATGCTGGATGCTTACCTCTGCTCTCTAGACTTCAGGAACCCCCATTCCAGTCTTGACAACCCAAATTATCCCCTGAGTGTAAAATCTCTACCAGGTGAGCGCCATACTTCTGAGGTTGGAAATTATAGGTTGAGTTAATGAATACATTCTTTTTATAATTTTGTGTTTATTTAATATTTTCATTCCTAATTTTATTATATCATGAATTAAGAGTGTATTTTCTGCTACATTAGATTTTTCAAAAATTATTTTTAATTTCTTGTGAATAATATTATGAATAGCACATGTAATTATACCTATATATTCTTAAATTATAGCATAATTAGATATATGTATTTTTATTTAAACATTGCAATAAACATTATTCTGATATTTTTTATTCCAATTCTCATATTCATCCATGATTTTGTGTTCCATTTTTGAAAATATTTCTTGCCATATATCCACCATGATTTATTAGTATTATTAATATTAGTACAGGTAGTAGTTCCAGGGATTAAACCCAGAGGTGCCTAAACACTGAACCACATCCCCAGCCCTTTTTATTTCTTTTTATTTTGAGACAGGTTCTCACTAATTTGCTCTGGTCCTTGCTAAGTTGCTGAGGCTGGTTTGAACCTGTGATCCTGCTATTTCCCTTCTGAGCCTCTGGGATTACAGATGTGCGCCACCATATTCGAACTCACCTTATATTACTGCTGTTTACATTTTAGTCAGAATTTTTATTTGGAATTTGATTTTTTAGTCTCACAAAGTCATACTTTCTTTTCCACTAAGAATTTTTATTTTAGTTGTAAATGTTTCTGATATTTATATTGGCATTATATATTTAATATTCTCTTTTTTTTTATGTTTCAAATGATATGCTTATTTTCTGTTCTGTTATTAAGTATGCTAGTAATGTTAAAATTAAATATTCACTTCTCATATTTTCATCTTTGCAAGATGAGTCACAAGTTTTTAAATATACAACATAAAAAGGAGTAGTTAATATATAATGCTAGGATAATGTGACAATTTATAAGTAAAGAAAAAGTGAGTTTTATAACTACTTCTAACATAGAAGTAGTTATAAAACTATTAGATAACATTAGTCCTAGAAAACATTAGTCCATGATAAAAATGAACTTAATAATTTAAATGAAATCAGAAAATTGTTAGAAACATAGAAGTTTTTATAAGACTATAGGACATTATTAGGATAGGTTCACATTCAAAAATCATAATAAAGGAATTAAGAGATTTAATTAAATGAAGTTAAAGCTGAATGCATATAAAACCAATTAAGATACACATTAACAGAGAATTATTGTAAAATGTATACTTTCCAATATCAATAGTTGATATTCTTTGTTCAACATTAAGTGTGAATACCTGGCCTTAATAGGAAAAACTAGTTATAAGAAAATTACATACATATGCACAAATAGTTGCAAAGTGCATTATGGTCAATATAGTCACACATTTATGTCAAGATGTTCAACTATGCTAGTAAACATAATGTCTTTTCTATAGAAAAGAGTAAAATCAAAAGTCAGAATAGCAGCTATTGGGCATGAAAAAAAAAAAGTCTAAGATATATATAAATGGTAATGTTTTTTGGAATGTAAATTGCTGAAACCTTTAAAAGTTGTTTTTGCAATTTGCATTCAAATGTGTGTTGAAATACACACATTTACCACTCTATAAAATTTATCTTCAGATAACTTAAGCTAAACTCACTAGATTTACAAAAATTAGCATTATTTATATGCAGCACCTTACTGTATATTCCGTAATCAACAGCTTAATATAAAGAATTAATTAAGGTTGCAACTACTTTTTATATATCATCATTTTCTAAAGATCTATTAAATAAGGCAAATAACATTTTAACTTTATTTTTAAATTTGCAGAATTGTCTTTTTCAGCAGATGGTTTATCCTAGCAAATTTCATGTTCACACTGTGCTTTGCTTTTACGAGTTCCAGCTGTTAACTGATAATATTTTACTGCTGAATCTATCATGTGTGATATAATTGCTCATTATGTGCCTTAAAACACCAGCAATATAGTTATTTTCAACTTGGAACAAATTAAAATCTTATCAGCATTTTAAAAATCTACAGTTGTCTTCTTCTGGTTAATTATATTAAACTTATATTTTTTGTGTCTATTTTTTAGTGAGTCATATTGTCAAGAGTAAGAACTCAAGCTGGTTAATCTTTCATTTTTCTTCTCCATATACCTTGCACATATGCCAACAGTTTCATTTCTGAGGAAATGTTCTTTCTTATCTGTTTTATAAGAAGCCTTATAAGTTTTTCTACTGAGATATGATAGCAGTGGTGGAAAATATTCTGGCTTCATGAACATAGTGATCCAAATGATTATCTGTCCAACCTCCTCCAAGTATTACATGTTTGCAGCACTCAGTGGAATTCTCAGCTGACTGGTGTTTTCTTGTGAGATTATAAATGAGAGAATGAGAGCTCAGTCTATTTTGTGTACCACATCTGATTCCTACTGTAGAAAGTTGATCCTGTGGGGGTGCAGATAGTTGAAGGGTTTGATTTTCTGTCTAGACTAGTTTCTGCTGTTTCTCATCCTGTGAGATCTCAGATAATCTGTATCAGTTTGCTGTTAAATTAAATAAAAATTAGTGTAAAACTGCAATGCTACAGTGAACTGCAACCTATACATTCATGTAACAAATATCAGTCTCAGCCAAATTAGTTATTAAATAAATGAATTTTATTTTCATGCCTTACCAGCTGCCATGTTTCTCTATACATAACAATATTGCTCCCCAAAAAGAAATGAGTAAGGGGAACACCCTTTTATGCTACCCCCAAAGATTATCATTAATCACTGTATATGGCAAAAGACACTCAGAAACCAAAGCTAGTGAAATCTATACATATTTTATATTCAATTTCTCCTGTATAGAGTTCCTAGTCTTGTAAGATGATAAATTGGAAATTTTAATAAGCACTTAACTAAGCTCTTGTTTGGGGAGAGGCTCAACACACCTTATATTCTAAATCTTCCTAAGTGAAAGACTTAATGAAGCACCTGATGTTCCTATTATAGGAGAGTGAAGAGAAGAACTATACATATCAGCTACCTGTGGTGAACTGTACCCTGAAATAAGAACCAACTTAGTCTATGTAATCATTATATTAACTTTTGAGTGTGTTAGTTGTAGATATTCTTTTCCAAGTGAGGAAATAAACGCTCAGTATTGTTAGCAACATGCATAAGCTAAACACTAGTTATTAAGTGTGTTCACTCAACACCGATTCTCTCCACCTTAAGTGATATACTTACCACTGGGATTCTTTTGCTGCAATAATTTCAAATAGCTCCAAAGGCAAGTACTGTATTAGTGGATTCTTCAGACCATTTTATCTTTTTGATCTTTATTAGCATGAAGGCCAACATAAAATGGTAGCTTACGTGTTCTGTGCTAAAGTTGTTTACTTGAGAACAGCTGGTTTATAGATTTACCTTTTTATTCATTTATTTCTGTAGGATTTGCCAAATCCCTGTAATTATACTATTTGTGTTAATCTTTCTACTCAATGATTATGTGAAGGAGCCCCAATTAGGGAGATGGCTATTGCGGTCAGCTGGAAGCCATAAGTTCCACCTGATAATAAGTATGTATGTGACGCACCTGTAAATGCACGTGAGGCACCCGCAAAGCTAAAGGTATATAACCGGGTGAAAGCGGTCGGAGTCAGGAGAAGAATGAATTCATTCAGTCAGTCATGCAGTCGCTGGGTCGGAAGAAGAGTTCGGGTCGGAGAAGAAGAAAAGAATCAGAGCAGCCAGAATGTAGGCAGAGCGGTTACAGAAGAGAAACCAGATAGAAGAAGTAATTCCTGGTCAGAGTCAAGCTGAGGCTCCCGAGGAAGAAAGAAGAAAGAAGAAAAAAGCTCTTAAAGCTAAGCTCTCTCTCTCTAAAGAAGAAATCTCTCTCTTTCAAGCTCTCTCTCTTTCTCTCTAAGCTCTAAGAAGAAAAGCTCTATCTTTCTTTCCCTCTCTAAGCTCTCTCTAAGAAAGTAGAAGTAAAAGTAGTAATAGCTTTACTCTGCCTCCGAGTTTTCCTCCCGCGGCGCCGTGGCTGGCCATGACAGGCAGCTTACAAATGGTGGCCTGTCCGGGGCTCGGCAGGCAGAGAAGAAAAAATAAGATATAAGAACAAGAAGCTAAGATAGTGAGGAGAGAGGAGAAGAAAGCATAGCCTCTGACTCAGTTGAGACCAGCAAAAAGAGTAGTACTCAGTTGAGGCCAGTTAAGAATTAGCGAAAAGCCGAAGCGAGTAGCCGGCGAGAGCCGGCGAGAAGCCGAAGCCATGAAGCGAGTAGCCGGCCAAAAGCCATAAAAAATAAAGAATCCAGAAAGTAATAGCATGGTAAAAGCCATGCAGAGAAAAAGCCTTGAGCTTTAGCAAAAAGCCATAAAGAAAAAGCCATGAGCTTAAAAGAAAATAGAGAATTAAAAAGCACGGTGAAAACCATGCAGAGAAAAAGCCATAAAAATAAAGAAGAGACAAGAAAAAAAAAAAGTCAAAGCCGCTTATGCAATTGTGCTTAACTAAGTGCTTTAGCTGCTCCTCAGCAGTAGGCTTCCTTAAAGCCGCAGTACCTCCTCAAAAAGGGCTCAAATATCCACCTTTTTAAAACAAAAGGTGAAAAGCCAGGTAGGGACAAGAAAATAAAAGAAAATAGAGAAAATAAAATATAGAAAATAGAATTAAAAAGCACCTTTTAAACTAAAAGGGAGGAATATGAAGGAGCCCCAATTAGGGAGATGGCTATTGCGGTCAGCTGGAAGCCATAAGTTCCACCTGATAATAAGTATGTATGTGACGCACCTGTAAATGCACGTGAGGCACCCGCAAAGCTAAAGGTATATAACCGGGTGAAAGTGGTTGGAGTCAGAAGAATGAATTCATTCAGTCAGTCATGCAGTCGCTGGGTCGGAAGAAGAGTTCGGGTCGGAGAAGAAGAAAAGAATCAGAGCGGCCAGAACGTAGGCAGAGCGGTTACAGAAGAGAAACCAGATAGAAAGAAGTAATTCCTGGTCAGAGTCAAGCTGAGGCTCCCGAGGAAGAAAGAAGAAAGAAGAAAGAAGCTCTTAAAGCTAAGCTCTCTCTCTCTAAAGAAGAAATCACTCTCTTTCAAGCTCTCTCTCTTTCTCTCTAAGCTCTAAGAAGAAAAGCTCTATCTTTCTTTCTCTCTCTAAGCTCTCTCTAAGAAAGTAGAAGTAAAAGTAGTAATAGCTTTACTCTGCCTCCGAGTTTTCCTCCCGCGGCGCCGTGGCTGGCCATGACAGGCAGCTTACAATTATGCCTAGAAATACTAGATGCTTTAAATGATGTTCCTCATTCTTGATAGTATTTCTGAGCTACAATCTATCTTTATTGCTTAAGAAATCTACGTGGGCTTTCACCAATTTTTCAGTGAGTGTGTGTGACTTCTCATGTGGGTCTATATACCATTGATATATATGATAACATGACAAGATCATATATGATATGACAAGATGCAAGAAGATGAAAGTAAATTAATGCCAATGACTTATATTATCTTATATTTATCCAGCCCACAATGGGTAAATGTGGGAGAGGTGGTTGCCCCTTTCCCTCTTATTAAAACTATTTACAAGATGACAACATTATTAGACTAAGTGAAATTAAGAGTAAATATTTAGTGTATTTTGGGAAGTAAAATTTGGCTTTTTTTACTTTACACTGGTGATAATGGAAAATCAAGAAAAATAACAACAAATTATGAAAAACTAATTAAGGAAATGAGCCAGTTTTTTTTTTAAATTAAATTTCCTTTAAAGTTAATAACATGATAAAATGTTTTCAGGTGTGTTTTGAATAAATACATATGAATTATAGAATTATACAGCCATTTATTCATACAATAGTGGATGACTAGATTTTCATTTTAGAACTTATAAATATTAAGCTGACAAATTTACTCACATGACAATTCTATCAAACAAAAACCATGTTATACTCATCTAGCTTAAGAATTGAAATAGTTATTATATATTCTATGTGCTACATATAGTAATAAATGTCCACATAATTCATATATATAATTGATAGTAAAAATAGCAAATACATAACATAAATTAATAAATATTAATTAGTTATATATTAATAAATGTTATTGCCAAATCCTATATAAGAAAATTTTGAAAAGTAACATCTCATAAAATTTACAGAAGTAACACACCCAGATGGGTATAATACAGTACATTTAAGAAATAGCCCATTCCTACCTTGGTATAAAAAATTTCTGAATCTAACATAATGTTGCATTTGTGGGCAGGGTAGTGTGGGATAATACTACCCAAAAATTCTAATTTTTTTAAAAAAGAGTTTCTTGTGTGGCCCTCTTTTCAACTCCCTTGGGTGAACATCACAACCATGTTTGCAACATGGTTTGAGAGGACCGTGTTTGGTTTTATACAAGAGTTGCATTTGCCAAAGTCTTCCAAAGTGGCTGTGTGATTTTGCATTTCCATGCTACTGCTTCCTGTGGCCTGTGTTGGTGTCAGTTTTCGTAGATTTAGCCTGTTTAGTAGGTGTGTAGTGCCATAGCCTTCCTTTTTTTTTTTTTTTTTTTTTTAATTCACAGTTCCCTAATGACATAAAATGTTGAGTAATGTTTATATACCTTTTACTGAGGTATTTTGTCAAATCTTTTTTTCCATCTTTTAGTGGAGTTTTTTCCCCTTACTCTTGACTTTTAAGAGTTCTTATTTATTCTAGAGAGTAGTCCTTTACTAAACACATGTTTTGTGAACATATTCTCCCAGCTTTGACCTGTCTTTTCTCATATTTATTGACTTTATTTTGAAGGATGTTTTACTGGATGTTGAGTTAATGGTTTTTCACATCCTACATACTTCAAGTATTTACACATATCATCCCATTATCACCTGGTTTACATGGCTCTGATGGTTATTCTGTGAACAGTATCATTTTTCTGGTTTTAATGTCATGTTTCGCTAGTGATTACCATACTTGGAGTCTCTCGAGATTCTTGGGCCTCTGTATTTATGTGTTTTGTTAAAATTTGAATGTTATTTATTGAACATTATTTTTCTTTTCCTCATCCTTTTTTTGTGATGTCAAGTACTTATATGTTATACTGCTGGATATCATCTGATGTATCATAGAATTTCTGAGTTACTTTATTTTCTTCAGTTTGTATAATTTTTATTACTTTGTCTTTAAATTCTCTGATTTTCTCATAGTGTGTGATCCACTGCTAATTCCATCTAGTGAAATTTTAACTTAAAGTATCCATTGTTCATCTATTTCTCATGTTTAACTTCTAACTTTACCTTTATGTTCACTTTTTAAATACTTAAATATATGTGTAGTTATACTTTAAATATCTCGTAAAGGCTTTCTTCTGTATCAGTTAAGTTAATCAAGTTTTCTAAGATTAATGGGCTGTATCTCTTGCTTTTTGTCACATTAGATTATTTTGTTTTGGATATTGTGATGTTACATTATTGAATCTGTATTTTACTGGCTACTTTAGTACAGTGTTTTCCCTTTTGTGATAGGCAGGTCAGTAATCTGAGGGTCAGGTTTTCTTGTTTTCTTGTTGTTATCATTATTTTAAAAGCTACTCTTTAAACTGCATTAGTTAGTGTAAAGTAATATTTAACTCGGCTGAGCATTATTACAGGGCATAAGCCTACCATGGTTTCCATGGAATGTCCTGGGTGTTTGATGAGGACTCTGCTCTCTGAATGGTCAGAGTTTACATTTTGCCCTGCTCTGTGATGTCTGGGAAATATTTATGATAGGTGCTCTTTGTTGAGCTTCGTGGAATTTCATCCTGTATGTATTTTCCTAGCCCCTTTTCCTTTCCTTTTCTTTTATCAATAAAACATCTTCATCTACTACAAGTTCCAGGACATTAACTTTCTTTGAAGTTTGATCTCAGTTTTCTTAGCTCAGTGACCTGACCCTACTCTCTACAGGATTCCTCACCAAAAACATTGGTTTTGACAGTGTTCCCATATTGCAACCTGGAAAGGAAGTGCAACTCATTGTAGTAGTTCTGTTTATTTTCTCAGGAAACCAAGTTCTATGCTGCTTTATGTTTTATGCCTTGACCAAAGTTGTTTCATGTTTCATGTGATTTATAGAGTTTTTTTTTTTTTTTTTTAAACTATAAGGGTGTAACTCCTGTCACAGTTCCTACATCATGTCCTGTAATAAGGTATCCATTCCTTGGTTCCAAATTTTGTATTTCAAGTGCTCTTCTTTGCTATTGTATAATCAGCAAAAGAGTATAACATAACACTAGCTACAACAACACAGCTTCACCAAGCTGTATGGCAAATGACTGAGACTGTGTATAACTTTATGCAATACAGCTACCACTAAAGCTGTATTTTAAATAATGCCTTCCATAACTTTGTATAATTTATTTTCAATATATATTAAATATAAATAAAAATTTTAAAATCCTTAAGGGAATTTGTTTTTAAAAATTTGATCTGGCCCAGATCCAAGATGGCATATTAGAGGAAGCCGCACTTCAGGGCAACTCCATGGAAAGAATCCAACAAAGCAGATACATTGCCTTTCACCAGCGTGAAACCGGCGATAAAAACCAGCGATAACAGCCAGCGGAATTGGTGTTGGGGGACCACGGGAGACCGCGGGTCGACAACACCAGTTCGAATCCACACTCGGCCGGACGCGACCCTCAGCAGTAGGGCCCTGGAGAGAGCGGTGCAGAGACCAGCGAACAGCAAGCAGGGACACAATCAGAGTGGTCCACAGTCCGAAGCAGCGCTGTCTGCGCTGCAGTTACAGTTGCGGCTCCCGATGCCACCTCAGCAAAGAGATATCCACCCAACGGCTTTGAAATCGATCGGCGAGGACACGGGAATCTGCGGAGCTGTTGTTGACTGGGAGGAGAGCACCGCCATCTTTGAAAGGTGCAGTGGCTGACCCAGACAAAGGGGAGGAGATGGAGAGTGACGGCTGCAGCCATCCAGGGACCCTCCAGCTATCTGACGAAAACGCACACTTGGGAACAACATAAGGCTTTAAGGTAAAATCGAAATAGTCAAGGTCCCACAGTGCAGGAAGAATAGACACACAAGCAACATGAATAAGGGAAGAAAATGACACAAACAAATCAAGATACCTCAACAGTAGATGTCATGGCAAACATAGTTGGTCAAATGCCAGAGATGGAATTTAGAAATTACATATGCCAAATGTTTATGGAACTTAAGAATGAACTAAAAAATGAGATGAGGGAGCAAGTACAGGAGGCAAAAGATCATTTTGACAAAGAACTCCAAAAACAAATACAGGAAGTAAAAGATTACTTCAATAGGGAAATAGAGGCTCTAAAGAAAATCCAAACAGAAATTCCAGAAATGAAAGAAGCAATAAACCCAAATAAAAGCTCAATTGAAAGCATCTCCAACAGAATAGACCACTTGGAAGAAAGAACCTCAGACAATGAAGACAAAATATATATCCTAGAGAAGAATTTAGACTATACACCAAAACTTGTTAGAAATCATGAACATAACATCCAAGAATTATGGGACAGCATAAAAAGACCAACCTTAAGAGTGATTGGCGTAGAGGAAGGGGCAGAGTTTCAAGCCAAGGGAATGAGTAATCTATTTAATGAAATAATTACAGAAAATTTTCCAAACTTGAGGAATGAATGGGAAAACCAAGTTCAAGAGGCATACCGAACACCAAACAAAATCTCAACAGATCCACACCAAGACACATTATAATGAAAATGCCTAATACACTGAGCAAGGAGAGAATACTAAAAGCCACAAGAGAAAGGAATCAGATTACATATAGTGGGAAACCAATCAGACTATGTTCAGATTTATCAACCCAGACCTTCAAAGCAAGAAGATCCTGGAATAGCATATTTCAAGCTCTGAAAGAAAAGGGATGTCAACCAAGAATCATATCCAGCAAAATTGAGCTTTAGATTCGAAGATGAAATAAAAACCTTCCACAACAAGCAAAAGTTAAAAGATTTCACAACTCAAAAGCCAGCACTTCTGAACATCCTGGGCAACATTTTTCATGAAGAAGAAGAGAAAGATGATAACGAAAATCAACAAAGAGAGATATTAAACTAAAGGAAATACCAGCCAGAATAGAAACCAAATCAAGCTAAAGACCATAATTCAAATAAAATTGGATGGGAATAAAAATCACATCTCAATAATAAACCCGAGTGTTAATGGCCTAAACACGCCAATCAAAAGACACAGATTATCAGAATGGACTAAAAGAAATGACCCAACAATTTGCTGTCTCCAAGAAACACACCTCATAGAAAAAGACATCAACAGACTGAAAGCTAAACAAAGAAACTTTAAGCATCCTTAAAACAATTAACAATTTAGACCTAACGGACATATATAGAATATTTCATCCCTCAGTAAACGAATACACATTTTTTCTCAGCAGCACATGGCTCCTTCTCCAAAATAGACCATATATTATGTCACAAGGCAACTCTCAGCAAATATAAAAAAAATAGAAATACTACCCTACATGCTATTGGACCATAAAGGGATGAAATTGGAAATCAACAACAAAACAAGGAATAAGAAAAACTACTCCATCAACTGGAAGCTAAACAACATGCTACTGAATGAACAAGGGATTGAAGAAGACATCAAAGAGGAGATCAAAAATTCCTAGAGGTAAATGAGAACACAGATACATCATATAGAAATCTCTGGGACACTATGAAGGCAGTAGTAAGAGGAAAATTCATTGCACTGAGCTCATTCCTTAAGAGGAAAAAAAACCAACAAATAAATGACTTAACATCACACCTCAAAGCATTAGAAAAAGCAGAACAGACCAACACCAAGAGCAGTAGAAGACAGGAAATAATTAAAATCAGAGCAGAAATTAATGAAATTGAGACTAAGGAAACCATTCAAATAATTGACAAAACTAAAAGTTGGTTCTTTGAAAAAATAAACAAAATTGACAGATCTTTAGCGATGCTAATGAAAAGAAGAAGAGAAAAAACTTAAATTACCAACATTCGTGATGAAAAAGGGAATATCACAACAAACACCTCAGATATACAGAATATAATTAGAAATTACTTTGAAAACTTGTACTCTAATAAAATAGAAAATACTAAATGCATTGACAGATTTCTAGAGTCATATGATTTGCCTAAACTGGATGTGGAGGCTATACACAATCTAAACAGATCAATTACAAGCAAAGAAATAGAAGATGTCATCAAAAAGCTACCTACAAGGAAAAGTCCAGGACCTGATGGGTTTACAGCCGAGTTCTATAAGACTTTCAAAGAATAAACCAATGCTCTTCAAACTATTTCAAGAAATAGAAAAAGAGGGAGCTCTTCCAGACTCTTTCTATGAGGCCAATATCACATTAATTCCAAAGCCAGGCAAAGACACATCCAAAAAAGAAAACTTCAGGCCCATATCTTTAATGAACATAGATGCAAAAATCCTCAACAAAATTTTGGCAAATCGGATACAAAAACATATCAAAAAGATAGTGCACCACGATCAAGTGGGGTTTATCACAGGGATGTAAGACTGGTTCAACATTCGTAAATCAATAAACATAATACTTCACATAAATAGACTTAAAGACAAAAATCATATGATCATCTCAATTGACACAGAAAAAGCATTTGACAAAATACAACACCCCTTTATGTTCAAAACACTGGAAAAACTAGGAATATCAGGAACATATCTTAACATTATAAAAGCTATTTATGTAAGGCCCCGAGCTAACATTATCTTAAATGGAGAAAAATTGAAAGCATTCCCTCTAAAAACTGGAACAAGACAGGGATGCCCCTTTTCACCACTGCTATTTAACATGGTGCTGGAAACTCTGGCTAGAGCAATTAGATGAAAGAAATTAAAGGGATCAAGATAGGAAAAGAAGAGCTCAAATTAGCACTATTTGCTGATGACATGATGATATACCTAGAAGACCCAAAAAAATCTACCAGAAAACTTTTACAACTAGTAAACGAATTTGGCAAAGTTGCAGGATACAAAATCAATACACATAAGTCAAAGGCATTTGTGTACATCAGCGACAAAGACTCTGAAAGGGAAGTGATGAAAAATACCCCATTTACAATAGCATCAAAAAAAATAAAATACCTGGGAATCAACTTAATGAAAGAGGTGAAAGACCTCTATAACGAAAATCATAGAACACTAAAGAAAGAAATTATAGTTGAACTCAGAAGATGGAAAGACCTACCTTGCTCTTGGATAGGTAGAATTAATATTGTCAAAATGTCCATACTACCAAAATCATTATACGGATTTAATGCAATTCCAATCAAAATCCCAATGTCATTCTTCAAAGAAATAGAAATAGCAGTCATGAAATTCATCTGGAAAAATAAGATTCCCAGAATAGCCAAAGCAATCCTGAGCAAGAAAAGTGAAGCAGGGGGCATCACCATACCGGACCTTAAATTATACTATAGAGCAATAGTAACAAAAACAGCATGGTATTGGCACCAAAACAGACTGGTGAACCAATGGTACAGAATTGAGGACACAGAGACTAATACATATAATTTCAGCTATCTTATATTAGACAAAGGTGCCAAAAATGTACAGTGGAGAAAGGATAGCCTCTTCAACAAATGGTGCTGGGAAAACTGGAAATCCATATGCAACAAATTGAAATTAAACCCTTATCTCTCACCTTGCACAAAACTCAATTCAAAGTGGATCAAGGACCTAGGAATTAGACCAGAGACAATAGAAGAAAAAGTATAAATAAAAGAAAAAGCCTAATAGAAGAAAAAGTAAGCTCCAATTTCCAACATGTTGGATTAGGCCCCAAGTTCCTTAATAAGAATCCTGTAGTGCAAGAATTACTACCAAGAATTAATGAATGGGATAGATTTAAACTAAAAAAGCTTCTTTTCAGCAAAAGAAACAATCAGTGAGGTGAATAGAGAGCCAACTAATTGGGAACAGATATTTAATACATGCACATCAGATAGAGCACTAATCTCTAGAATATATAAAGAACTCAAAAAACTGTACACTAAAAAAACAAATAACCCAATCAATAAATGGGCTAAGGAATTGAGAAGACACCTCTCAGAAGAAGATACACCATTAATCAACAAATACATGAAAAAATGCTCAACCTCTCTGGCAATTAGAGAAATGCAAATAAAAACTACTCTAAGATTTCACTTCACTCCAGTCAGAATGGCAGCCATCAAGAACACAAGCAACAATAAATGTTGGAGAGAATGTGGGGGAAAAGGCACACTCATACATTGCTGGTGGGAATGCAAAATGGTGCAACCATTATGGAAAGCAGTATGGAGGTTTCTTGGAAAACTGGGAATGGAGCCACCCTATGACCCAGCCATCCCACTCCTGGGTCTATTCCCAAAGGACTTAAAAACAGCATATTACAGTGACACAGCTATCTCAATGTTTGTAGCTGCGCAATTCACAATAGCTAGGTTGTGGAACCAACCTAGATGTCCCTCAGTAAATGAGTGGATTAAGAAAATGTGGTATATATGCACAATGGAATTTTACTCAGCAATAAAAGAAAATAAATTAATGGCATTTGCAGGTAAATGGATGAAGTTGGAAGACATAATGCTAAGTGAAGTTAGTCTCAAAAATCCAAGTACCAAATGTTTTCTCTGATATAAGGAGGCTATTTCAAAGTATTGTTGGATTGGGGTACATAGGAGGATTAGAGGAACACTAGAATGGTCAAGGGAAGGGAGGGTAAGGGAGGGAGCAAGAGGGGAGGGAGGGGGAGAAAAGAAAAAAAAAAAAGGTGGTTGAATGAGACGGATACCATTTTCCTTAATGCATGATTGAAGACCTGAATTGTATGAATATACTTTGTACACAAACAGTTGTATGTAAAAAGATACTAAATATATGCACTATGAGTTGTACATATTAAAAATTATAAAAATAAAATTTAAAAAAAATTTGATCTGATTATCTTTTAATCATTTTATTATAGTATTCAATATTTACTCTTTGGGGTCTAACATAAATTGGTACTTGAATCTCTTTGTAGAAAAAAGTACCTGACAATATTTCTAAGTTAATTTGTCTTAGTGTCAGAATATTAGTTCTTGCAATTGTATGTTATGTACATTTTAAACCTCATGAGATAGCATTTTGTGGTACAGTCAGTATATCTAAATTTCTCTTTTTGTTTATTTTTAAATTTTTTTTCTTTATAACTTCAAGCTTTTCATCGGGGATCATTGCTCTTTCATCTGAGAAATACACTTTGGTATTTTCATTATTGTGGGCCCACTGGTAAGAAATTCTTTACTTTGTTTTGACTCCTCATGGATATTTTCCCCAGGTGTAGAGCTCTACACTGCTATTTTTTTTTTTTCAAAACTATAAAAAATATCAGTATATCATGTGTTGGCTTTCATTGTTTCATTTGAGATGTTGTCAAGTTGAATGCATTTTCCTGTGGTTAACTCAGTTTTTTTTTTTCTTTTTTTTTTTTTTTTTTTTTTTTTCTGTAAGTGCTCTTTACAATTTTATTCTGCATTTTAGAAATTTTCTGATATTTCACTATGCTGTTTGTAGGGGTGTTTTCTCTGTTTATTTTCCTTTGATGTTCAGAGCTTACTAAACCAGTGACTTGCTACCATTGGTCAGTCTCAGTAAAATTCCTGCCTTTCTCACTTAAAATGGTGAATGGTATAGCTCCACTTCCTTTCTTCCTAAATCTTCAATGTGTTAGACTCTTAACAGTATCCTTTATATTTTTAATGTCTTTTCCTTATTTATTTTCTCAACTGCAATATTTTCTCAATTCTCTTTTCTTTCATCTTTCTGGGTATTACTTTGGTTTCTTCCTTCTGAATAAAGTAATATTTCACTACATCTTCTCGTATGCTCTCAGATACATTCCTTATTGCCTAAATGTTCATCACTGTATTTTTCAGTTCTAGAAATTTAATTTGTCTGTTGGGGATGAACCAAGGGCCTCACATACTAAACAATTTTTTTTTCTACTGAGCTACACACCCAGCCCAAATTAGAAAATCTTTAAACATATAATACTCAAGTACATGTCTCAATTCTATATCTTCTATCTTCTTGACTATTATGAAAATTATTATTTCAAAATCAGTTTGGATTCTTTGTGTACTTATTACCATGCCTATTATTTTTATTTTTTTCTAATCATGTTATCTATTCTTTTACCTCTATATTTTCTGAGGGCATATCAGATATTTATGATGAATAATTTCAACTAGATTTAGATTAAATTAATGTGATTTTTGTCCTGATCAGCTTCAGTTTTGCTTGATACTAGAGGCAAGTGGCAAATATGGTTCCTCTCCATTGGATCAAGGTTTAAGATAGTTCTAATTTTTTTAGCCCCTGCCAAAGATGACCTATTTACTGCTTACCTCACTAAATAAATAACCAATGGAAGTCTAGAACAGCATGATTAAACAAATTTACATTTGTATATCTTTTAACAGACATGAATACATATAGGTATATTGATAAGTAGGGAAGTACTTTCATGAGTATGATTTCAGAATGCAGTGGTATCACTCTTGAAACAAATAAGCAAATGTTAAAAAGCAATTTAAAAATCTCTTTTTCTTAGCTAATTAAGAAATATTTTTGTAATAGATGTTGGAATACATTGTAATTGCTTAGGAAGATCTCTAATTCTGAGGGGAATATCTTATATTTAATAATATAAATACATGTCTATGTACATATCAATAGTTGAGAATATTTCCAGCAGCCTTATGTACTTTTAAATAGCATCAATTTCAGTTTGTGCTTTAAATTATACATGTCATATGAGATTATACCTGTATTGCCATGCACTTCAAATTGCTCATCAATGAAAATCTAGATTGACAGCACAGCAGTTCTTTGGGTAATTTTTCACAAAATGCAACATAGAAAAGATTATTCTAAATATACCTAAAACCTCTTATTTTTGAAGATGGGGAAGTCTTTGTAATGGATTGGTATATGATAGTGAATAACAGAAAGATAGAGGATGACAGAAAGATAGATGATAGCAAAAGCATGCATGGATACAATGGATTTTTACAGTTATAACTGTACAGAAAAGATTAGGTAGATTTTGGGTCCTTGGGTAGTGGAGCTAAAGAGACCCTGAGAAGATGACCCTGGCATTCTTTTGACTTGAGCTAGAACCCTGAAACAGAAAGCAGCAGTACTCTGGTGCCCAGTTTATTGGCCGCCAATAGAGAGACATGTTTGAGCCAGTACAGAATGAAATGTACCTTTTTTTAAATTTATTTATTTTTGGTACTGGGAATTGAATTCAGGGGCACTCGACCACTGGGCCATATTCGTAGCCCCTTTTTTGTATCTTATTACAGACAGGGTCTCACTGAATTGCTAAGTGCCTTGCCATTGCTGAGGCCGGCTTTGAACTCGTGATCCTCCTGCCTCAGCCTCCCAAGTGCTGGTATTAAAGGCTACAGGCGTGCCCACTGCGCCTGGCTTACCTTTTTTCTTTTTTTAACTCTGTTTTATGTGATGAGCAGGCAGCAGCTTTGTGAGATCAGATGGATTCATTTAAAGCTTTCCGTTGGTTGGTGTTAGCATTAACTGATAAATCCCTACAGCTGAAGACCTTGGGGGCTGTGAAGAATTTGCAACTCTTCTGCTGAAGGTACAGAACGTGTAAGAAGCAAAGCATCACCCTCCAACTGAAGTGGACCCAAGTCCTAATCAGCTTTCCACCAGCAAGACCTGGAAAAGTTCCCACATTTATTTACTTACCAAATAATCCTCAATTTCTTTTATTTATGTGGGCAACATGGGAACTTATGGAAGTTTATCCTTTCTTCTTTTTTTACTTTTAACATTCATCTCTATAACTCTTTCCTGTTTTGAGAGAATACTCGTCCTCATGCCTTTGATTGGGTAGCAAATACTCAATTTCCACGTGTTTTGATTCATTTTGTGGGTGTGAGAACTAAATGGCACTGATCAAAGTCACCCACCTTGTGTTTGAAATGGTTCAGGAATCAGAGAAGGACAGAATTCATTCTCTATCCATGGGGTGGTTGAGAAGTCAGTTTTCCTGTGACAATAATTCTAGCAATGATAGAGGCAGAATAAAAGCTTACATGCCAAGGCAGGAATAGACTTCAGCTCCCCAATGGCAGCATAGGCTGTAGTGTTTTCTAGCAGATACCTGGGTCACATGACTTGGGGCATTATTTCTGGCTACACTGACTTTACCTTGGATTGACCAATTGCCTTGGCAATTCTTTTTAAATAACTCCCTTTCTCCTTAGAAAAAGGCAAGCATCATTTGTATTGCTTACAATTGTAAGTTGTACTGACTTCCCAGGTATTATTTGAATACTGTATTAAATAATCCTGCCTTTTCCTACAGTATGCACCTTTTCCCTGAAAAGTTGGATGCTGTTTTTTACTCACTGCCTCCACATACTTATTGAATATTATTTTCATGTCCTAAATTTCCAATTGGATTTTCAAAGCTTTGCAAATGGAGTCCATGTTTTCTTGATTTATATGGAGTAAAACAGATACATTATTTCTGAAAGCATAAAGTCAAAACCAGAACAGGATTTGAATATTGGTGACGTAGTACAGGTTCTCAGTTACTTTTCATACCAGGTCCCTGTTTTGATGACAATATGTTATTATAGGTAAAATCATAACTATTTTCCAAAACTTAGTTCACTTCCAAATAAATACAGAAATAGCTACAAAAATATTCCAATCCAAATATTCCAATTAAAAATATGTAAAATAGTCCATCCAGAAAATCTAGTACTGAGCATATAGTATGATAGTTTTATTTTGTGCTAACAAATGAAGTCATAGCAGAATTAGCCATGTATATTATGGTGTGTGTGTGTGTGTGTGTGTGTGTGTGTGTGTGTGTGAGAGAGAGAGAGAGAGAGAGAGAGAGAATATATGTTAATGAATACCAAAGATGTTGAAATTTCCATGCTATTATTTCTTCCAGGAGGGAGAATGTCAACTTTTGAACCTAATTAGAAAAAGGGTATTGCTTTTTCATATTTTTATTAAGGCAGAGACAGTCTAGTTAAAAATAATTCAACTTAATGTAGAAATGGTATAAATTGCTGTGAAGTGAGTTGCTAGCCATGGCCTGTCAGAGCAAATTTGTTGTACAAACCTTAGATGGAAATTAGTGCTTATGCATTAAAACCATCTAATTTACCACACCAAAAAAAGCTTAAATTTTATAAACAATTTTGAAGTCATGAAAAAAGCAAATATGCTCAACAAAGAACCAAGCAACTTAGTTTAGAATCTCAGAAACTAAAAGTCCTCACATGGGCCACATGCCATATTTAGGCAATTTTATAGTACTACCCATTCCAAAACTCTCCTGTGACAATCATTTTAAGGAGGAAAACTTCAGACAGCCAAAGACAACAAAATAATGACAAGACACAATGACTGATGTATCTCAACAAGTATAATCTATGGGTAAAATTGGTGAGTGAGAGAATAGATATTCTGTCTGAATGTTGGTTCCTTGTCCTCTACTGCAAGGGGTCAGTTTGTCAAATATAGGACTAGGGGACAGCAAGAAATGAACACAGTATTGTAGACCTAACCTGGATGAATGCTACCCAGTTCTCTAAAATGACCCAGATCCCAACTCATAGATCATTCTCTCCACCTTGATCATTTAGGAGACTTGAACCACTAAGCAGAAGATCTATGAACAGAACCATAGAAAATATGACCAAAGGAAGGTCTGAACAAATATCTATGTATTACTAATACCCAAAGAATAAAAGCTGATGTCTGTTATATTAACAGCAGTGCTGCACAACATGAAAAAGGAGGCAGTAGTCCCCTTATATCTATGAAATAATTTAATCTAATGCATGAGGTAAAAAAATTTAGTGATTTTTTGACCTTTTTGATAAAATCCAGGAAAGCATCGCCTCTACAAAATAGAATAAAAATGTAAAAATAGACCTGCTTAAGATGAGAAATGTGGCATATGAAAGGAAATCAGATGAGATGCAGAGATGAAAAGAAATTGAGTGAAGTAAAATAATTATAAGGAAATTAATCTTCAAATAATAAAAGGGAAAACATTTATTTGATAATGTAAAAATTCAAAAGAGGGTGAGCTGGAAATACAGCTCAGTGGTGGAACACTTGCCTAACATGCCTAAGACCTTGGGTTTGATCCTCAGCAACACACACACACACACACACACACACAAGACACACGCAGCAAACACAAACTTGAAATTTTTGGTGAGAATATAGAAAAATAAGATAACTAACATAAAAGTATGAGCAAACATAAAATTTTGAGTGGAGAAAAACTTAGGTGAATGTTAGAATTTTATATATTTCAGAAAATAAATCCTGAAGATATAGAATGCAAACAAAGAGAAATAATATGATTGGAAATAAGCTTAGAGAACAGAATGAAATTTTAAATGTTTTGGTGTTTTCTAAATTTATTTGAAATCATATATTGACACCTTATTCAACATGATGATTATTGAAAAAAATAATAGACAGCAATATTTTTCTCCTTTATTGCAATATAAATAATTGGCCTGGATAAAATTCTTTTGAGGGGAGGAGGTAAAGAACCATTGTGTACTGTTTGCAGAAATATGAAATGGTACATCTGCAGTGGCAAACAGCATGGTACCTCCTAAAAAATTAAAGACAGCATTTATATATAACTCAGAAATCCCCTTTCTTGAGTACATACTCACAAAGAACTGAAAGCAGGACCTTAATGAAGTACATATACACCCATGTCTGTAGCAGTACTACTCACAATAGCTAAAATATGGGAGCAACTGAAGTATCCATATACAGATGAATGAATAACAAAACGTGGTGTATACATAAAATGCAATATTATTCAGTTCTAAAAAGCAAGGACACATTTTGATACACATTTCAATGTAGACAAAACTCAAGGACATTATTCTAAATGAAATCAGTCACAGAAGAAAAATACTGTATGATTCCATTAAAACGAAGTACTCAGATTAAACAGAATCATAGAGGCAGAAAGAAGAATGGCAGTTGCCAGAGGCTAGAGATATGAGGAGTGAGAAATTGGGAATTGTTGCTTAATGAGTAGGGAGTTTAGGTTTACAAGATGAAAAAAAATCCAGATAGATGATGGTGATGGCTTTACAACATTATGAATGTATTTAGTATCACTGAACTGTACTTGCAAAAATAATTAACAGGGTAAATTTTACATTGCATGAATTTTACAATAAAAGAAACTCTCAAATATCTAAGATTTTTTTTTTTGTGAAACAGGTACAGGAATATTCATAGAACACTCATTTTAATGCATATATTTATGCATAGCATTGCAATGTTCTTTTATATTCAAAATTACATGATGCTAATTGGATTTAGTGTCTGTGTTTCTTGCTTCTCCTATGCTATATATAGTGTACAAATATAATAAATTATTTATTAAAATCACATCTATTTCCTGGCTTGTACCAGGCTTGTGGGTTCACTGTAAATAGAGAATTTTTGTACTTATATCTATATGGTACATATTAGCATCCCCCTCTTAAATCAGGAGAAATTGAGCCTCTGCAAGGTGAAGTAAATTGCCAAAATAAAACTCAGCATTTAAGTTTGTATAATTCAAGAATCTGCCCTCCTTCCATTTATCTTTGCTGCCTTTTATGTATGTGTTATGTGTTCAATAAATTCTCTTTCTTTAAATTGAATTTAAACTGTGAAGCAGTGTTTTGTTGAACAATAAATATGATATAGGATACTCTTACTATCATGCTGTCATGACCTAGTGCAGAAAAGAAGAAATTCTTTCATTGTGCTAGAAGCTTAAAATAATGAAAATGGCACTTCTCATGTTAACCAGAAACCAAAGGGAATCAAGGTGGATTGCATGAAATATAGAGAACAAGCAAAAAATAAATTAAATATAATCTGTCCTTTGTGTCCGCTTATTATTTAGCTTTTGAGTAAACTTTTCCCCCAAATATTTCCTCCAGTTTAATTCATGTCTCTAAAGAAGAATTTGTTGATGCAAAAGTGGGGATTGGACCCAGGGCCTCCTACATTTCAAGAAGGACACACTATAGTATGAATGTTTCCTGAACATCCTCTTACCAATGCATAAATGAAGTCTTGCTACAGAAGAAGTTTCCTCCATCATGATTAATTATGAGCTAACCATTAACATGCTTTTCTTTGAATTTGAATGAAATCTGTCTGTAAGCCATACACAAAATGATGGAAAATGTGAGCACAGAAGACAAATGTTATGTCAAAACTTTCCAAGATGGCCTTTCTTCTGTTTTTAATTCTTGATATGTGGTAAATTTCAGTTCTTGATGTGTTAAGAATTAATCCTTTCATCTGTCTTTGCCCTTGGTCCAAAGTTGAGATGTACCCAACTCTTGTAAAATAATCTTATAATGTAATAAAAAGAGAAATTTTCTTTCATGTAGATTCAAGCTACCTGGCATCTCTAGAGTCAATTCCTTTTTCAGTTTTTCATGCTGCATTGGACATAATTGATTTCTAAAGGTATAGAAGTGTGCCTGTGTTCCTTTTGATCCAAAAATATTTTTAGACCTAGTAATTCCTAAAAAAAAAAAAAAAAAAAGAAAGAAAAGAAAAATAAAGGGGGGGGAGTTTAAGCTGAACAATTACTGTGTTAGAAAACAGTAAACTTGTATAAGATGCCTCTGCCTTTTAAGTTGGCTTTGAAAATTATGGGTCCAGTTTATATTCTCAAGTATTAAAAATATGGGTAGATTTACTAAGATCACAATCATATTTTCCTTTTGACAATTACATTGTATGTGATATGTTGCAATTAATATCAATTTAATGTAAGATTGTGTGTCAATAGTATTCTGTTCTGAAAACTGTAAATCATTTTTTTTTGTAATTTGATTGAATATTTGTATGTTATTGGTAGTTAATTGAAATCATTGAATTTGGTTCCAATTTATACAACTATTGATAATAATTGATAATAAGACAATGATTTGTCTACCTATATCATTTAGAGGAAAAGCCAAAATTCTTATAATGGTCTATAAATCTTTCATGATTGGATTCCTATATTAACTCCCAAACTCCTCTTTTTGCCTCCACAGATCTGTCTGGTGGTCCTGGCCTCCTTACTGCTCCTTGAATGTACCTTAGGGCTACGGCTATAACTATTCCTTGGCCTGGAGTGATTTTTTTCTACATATTGAGAGACTAGATCCCTCACTTTCCTCAAATCTCACATTCTCATTTAAACCTTATCTGTACACTCTGTTGAATACTGCAAACTCCCCAACTGCAAAACTCTAAAAACCAGAGACTTCTGTGTATTTCCTATTTTATTTTACTGTCATATTAATTCATCATTGATAATTTCTGTTATTCACAAATTAAAGTATGCACGTTGTTTTTATAATATTCACAGATGAGTACACCCATCACTGAAACTTTAGAACAGTTTTATTACCTTCATAAGCCCAGACCCTTTAGTTATCAATCTCTTTTGTACCCATTCCCCAATCAGCCCTAAGAACATGAATCTACTTTTTGTTAAGGTTCTCTGAATCTTGATGGTTTCATATGAATGGAATCAGGTGAAACACATGGCCTTTTTGTGCCTGAATTTTTTCAATTAGCATAATGCTTTCAAAGTTCATTTACACAATATCCCTGTATGGATATAATATTTTATCGATGGGTTGTATTCACTGTTTAGCTATTGTGAATAGTGCTGTTACAAAGAAAATACCTGTGCACATTTTTTTGTTTGAACACTGTTTTCCAATATTGGGTATATTATTTATGCTTTTGATGCATTTTTTGTTAAAATTTTTATATAATTTTGTATGATGCTAATAAGGGTTAAGATTCGTTCTTTTGCACGAGGCTATCCAAGTGTCTCAACATTTATTGAGAAACCATTACTTTTTGCCTTATTGAATGAACTTGGCATCTTTGTAAATATACATTGTAATACTTGGCATGTTTATACATATGCATTGACCATTGGTTTGGTTTTATATAGACTTTCTATTTTATTTATTGATTTATGTATCTAACTTTAGCTAATACCACATTTGTTGCTTTACTGTAAATTTTGAAATAGACAAATATGAGTTACCCTAATTTGTTGTTTTCAAGGTTATTTTGGCTATCTGATCCTCTTTCTAATCCATATGAATTTTAGAATCACCTTGTCAATTTGTACAGTTAAGTTAGTTGGGATTTTGATAGGATTGCATTGAATCTATACATCAAGTTAAAACTTTTGGCCCATAATCCTAAAATGTTTTTTCATTTATTTAGATCTTTCAAAAGTAATTTATGGTTTTTAGAGAAAAAAATATTGTACTATGTTTTTAAAATTCACTCTTAAATATTTTATTACTTTTAATGTTATATCAAATTGTTTTCTTTATTTTATTTTTGGGGTATTCATAGCAAGTGTATACAAATGAGTTATTTTTTGTATTTTGGTCTTATGTTCTAAAAGGCTGCTAAAATAACTTCTTAGTTCTATTAGTTTATTTATTTTTGTTTTTTTATTTAATTTAATTTGTTATACATGCTTGCAGAGTGCAATTCCTTTCATATTACATGTAAAGAGCATAGTTTTCCAAGTTATTGGTTTTACACAAAGTATTTTCATATCATTTGAGTTTTTATACATGCACTTAGTATATTGATGTCCAACACTTTCTGCCATTATTCCTATCCCCCTGTCACCTCCCCTCCCCTTTGTTCTAGTTAACATTCCTTCATTCCTCTCATCCCCACTCCCTTGCCACTATAATTCAGTATCCTCATAGCAAAGGGATCAATTGACCCTTGGTTTTCTGGGATTGTCTGACTTTACTTAGCATTATTTTCTCCAACTCCATCCATTTGCCTGCAAATGCCATGATTTTATTCTCTTTTAGTACTGAGTAGTGTTCCATTGTGTATATATACCAAAAAGTTTCCCTATCCATTCATCTATTGATGGGGATTTTCTTTATGCAATATATATCATCTGCAATTAGAAAAAAATTTTACTTCTTCCTATCCAGTTCAAATGCTTCTTAAAACTTTTCTTGTCCAATTTATTTGGATAGAACTTCCAGTACAATGTTAACTACAAAAAGTAAAAGCACACGTCCCAATCTTGTCCTTGATCTTAGGGGGAAATGTGCATCCTTTCACTATTTGGTAGAATGTTAGCTATAGGTTTTTTACAAAAGCTTATAATCTTGAATATCTTTTCTATTCCGTGTGTGTGTGTGTGTGTGTGTGTGTGTGTGTGTTTAAATCATTAAAGGGCTTGGATTTTGTGAAGAGCTATTTCTGCATCTATTGAGATAATAATGCATTTTTTAGATATTAAAATGACCTTGCATACTTGACATCAATCTCACTTAGTCAAGGTAATTACACATTTTTTATGTTAGTATATTTTGTTTTCTAGTGACATTTATTTCAGAAATTTTTGCACTAATATTCATAGGACATATTGATTTTAGTTTTCCAATGTATTGATCTTTATAATGGTTTTTATATTAGGGTAATACTTGTTCTGCAGAATTAACTGAGAAGTATTTCCTTCTCTTTAATTTTTGTTTCCAAAATGTTTTTCCAGGACTAACCTTAACTGTTTAATCATGAATTGTTAGAATTCATTGGTATAGTCATCTGGACCTGGTATTTTCTTTCTTCCTTTCTTTTCTTTTCTCTTCTTTCTTTTCTCTCTTTCTTTCCTTTCTCTTTCTTTGAAATCAGTACAGAGCATTTATTATATGTTCAGTAAATGCCTATTGAATTAAATTCAATTGAACTTTAATCCAAATGCATTAATTTGAATTTAACTCTCCAATATGCACAAAACAAGTTAATTAAATGATATGAAGACAAAATATTCAACATTATAATTCTATATGAAATGGGAAATAATATGCAGGTTTGGTTTTTTTAAAAAATAAAATCAATGTTCATTCTAAGAAATGAGCACTATATAGAAACCAGGTGATAACTGAGTTTTAAATTACTGTACATTATGTATCTTCATAGTTAAATGACCACCCATCCCTCCACACACACCCTAGATAATATAATCATTTATGTGTCCCAGGGTCATTCATATTTCCAATTTCTTCTTGAGTCAGTTTTTGTATTTTATATTTTCCTATAATGTATCTTTTCTTGGGGGGGGGGGGGGGGGGGGTACCAGGGATTGAACTTCGGGGTACTTGATCATTGGGCCACATCCCTAGCCCTTTTTTGTATTTTATTATAGACAGGGTCTCACTGATTTGCTAAGTGCCTCACCATTGCTGAGGCTTGCTTTGCACTCCCAATCCTCCTGCCTCAGCCTCCCAAGTGCTGGGATTACAGGTGTGCACCATTGAGCCTGCCTTATAATGTATATATTTCATCGCACATAATAATCGGGAGATAATTGTCTATGGTTTAAAATCTTTTTGTTTCTGTAAAATAATTAGTAATTATTTCTTTTTCAATTCTAATTCTGGTTATTTGAGGCTCCTCTCTCTTCTGTTTTCATAATAATTCTAGTGAAAGTATGTCAATTTGGTTGATTTTTTTTTTTTAAAGAACCAGATTTTGTAGTCACTGGTTTTCTGTAAAGATGTATATTTATTTTTTTCAGAATAAACCATCAGTTACTTTAATGATATCTTTTAAAAAATTTAATCTTTTTAGATATACATGACAGTAGAGTCATTTTAATATGCTATACATATATGAAGTTTAATTTATTCTAATGAGGGTCCCATTCTTGTGGTTGTACATGAGGTGGAGTTTCACTAGTGGTGTATTCATATGTGAATAAGAAAGTTATGTCCTATTTATTCTGTAGTCTTTCCTATTCTTAGCCCTTTTCTTTTCCCTTCATTCCCCTCTGTCTAATCTACTGAATTTCTATTTTCCCCTCCCCACCTTGTTGTGTGTTAGCATCCACATATCAGAGAGAACATTTGACCTTTAGTTTTGTGGGATTGGCTTATTTCATTTAGCATGAGAGTCACCAGATTCATCCATTTACCAGCAAAGTCATAAAGGCATTCATTTTACGACTGATAATATTTCATTGTGTATATATACTATATTTTCTTTATCCATTTATCAGTTGAAGAGCATCTAGTTAGGTTCCATAGCTTACCTATTGTGAATTGAGATGCCATAAACATTGATGTAGCTGTGTTGCTGTAGTATGCTGATTTTAAGTCCTTTGGGTATATTCTAAGTAGTGAGAGAACTGGGTGAAATGGTAGTTCCATTCTAAGTTTTCGGAGAAATCTCCATACTGCTTTCCAAAGTGGTTGTACCAATTTGCAGTCCCACCAGCAATGCATGAGTGTACCCTTTTCCCCACAACCTTGCCAATATTTATTGTTGTTACTTGTATTCTTGATAAGTGCCATTCTGAGATGGAATCTCAGTGTAGTTATAATTTGCATTTGTCTGCTAGAGATGTTGAACATTGTTTTAAATATACCTGTTGACCATTTGTATTTCTTCCTCTGTGAAGAGCCTGTTCAGTTTCTTTGCCCATTTATTGATTGGGCTATTTTTTGTTCATTTGTTTGTTGGTTTTTTGTTTGTTTGTTTGTTTTGTTTTTGAGTTCTTTGTATATCCTGGAGAGTAATGCTCTATGTGAGATACAGGTGTCAAAGATTTTCTCCAAAACTGTAGGCTAGCTCTTCATGCTTTTGATTGTTTCTTTTGCTATGAAGAAGCTTTTTAGTTTGATACCATCCCATATATTGATTCTTGATTTTACTTCTTGCACTTTAGAAGTCTTTCCGAAGAAGTCAGTTCCTAAGCAACATGATGTAGTATTGGGCCTACATTTTCTTCTAGTAGGTTCAGGGTCTCTGGTCTAATGCCTAGGTCTTTTATCCACTCTGAGTTGAGTTTTGTGCAGGATGGGAGAGAAGGGTTAAATTTCATTCTACTAACTATGTATTTCCAGTTTTTCCAGCACCATTTGTTGAAGAGGCTATCTTCTCTCGAATATATGTTTATGGCACCTTTGTCTACTATGAGATAACAGTATTCATGTGGGTTTTTCCTCTGTGTTTTCTATTCTTTTCCATTGGTCTTCATGTATGTTTTTGTGCCAATACCATGTTGTTTTTGTTATCATAGCTCTGTACTATAATTTAAAGTTTGGTATTATGATGCCTCTTGTTTCACTTTTCTTGCTAAGGATTGCTTTGGATATTCTGAGTCTCTTATTTTCCCAAATGAATTTCATGACTGCTATTTCTATTTCTATGAAGAATGACATTTTTGGAATTTTAATAGGAAATGCATTAATTCTTTTTAGCACTTTTGGTTGTATGGCCATTTAGACAATATTAATTCTGCCTCTCTAAGAACATGGGAGATCTTTCCGTCTTCTGAAGTCATCTTTAGTTTCTTTCTTTAGTGTTCTGTAGTTTTCACTATAGATGTCTTTCACTTCTTTTGATAGATTGATTCCCAATTTTTGCTTTTGTTTTTTGAGGCTAATGTGATTGGGATAGTTTCCTGATTTCTCTTTCAGCTGATTCATCATTTATATATAGGGATGAAATTGATTTATGGGCGTCGATTTTATATTCTTATACTTTGCTGAATTTGTATATGAGTTCTAGAAGTTTTCCAGTGGAGTTTTCTTGGGTCTTCTAAATATAGGATCATTATCAGCAAATAGGGATAGTTTCAGCTCTTTTTTTCCTACTTGTATTCCTTTAATTTCTTTCTTTTGCCTAATTTCTTTGGCTAGGGTTTCAAGGACTATGTTGAATAGAAGTGGTAAAGGAGGGCATCCTTGTCTTGTTACAGTTTTTAGAGAGAAGGCTTCCAGTTTTTCTCTATGTAGAATTATGTTGGGCTTGGGTTTCTCATATACAGCTTTTACAATTTTGAGGTATGTTCCTACTATCCCTAGTTTTTCTAGTGTTTTAAAATGAATGGATGCTGTATGTTTTTCAAATGATTTTTCTGCATCTATTGAGATAATCGTGTTGTTTTCATCTTTACAACTATTGATGTGGATTACATTTATTGATTTCTGTATGTTGAACCAACTTTACATCCCTTAGATGACACTATTTGATCATCTTTTTAAGATGTTTTTGTATGTGATTCGCCAGTATTTAATTAAGTATTTTTACATCTATGTTCATCAGGAACATTGGTCTGGAGTATTGTTTCCTTGATGTGTCTTTGTCTGGTTTTGTTATTAGAGTAGGACTAGCTTCATAGAATGAGTTTTGACTTTACTATTTTATGGAATAATTTAAGGAGGATTTGTGTTAGTTACTTGGCTGAGAATCCATCTAGTCCTGGGCTTTTCTTTGGTGGTTGGCTTTCGATGTTATGTTCAATTTCATCAATTTCATTGCTTGAAATATTTACTTCAGTGATTTCTTCTCTCATATTTATTATTTACTTCCCCCTTTTTTTTTTTTTTAATTGGAGATTTAAGCCAGAGGCACTTTACCACTGAGCTACATACCCAGCCCTTTTTGTTGTTTTATTTTGAGATAGGGTCCCACTAAGTTGCTTAGGGCCTCACTAAGTTGCTGAGGCTCATTTTGAACTTTGGAGCCTCTTGCCTTAGCTTCCAGATCTGCTAGGATTACAGGCATGTGCCACCACATCTGACTCCTTCCTTCTTCTTGCTCTAGCTTTATCTGCAATTCTTCCTATAGGGTTTTAATGAGGAAAGTCATTTTTTCTCTTAGTCTTTTCTTCATTCTATTCTCTTAACAGTGTCTTTTGCAGAGAAATATACTTCTTCTTTAATGTAGATATTTATAAAATTTTATCTTCTAAATATTTCCTTATTTGCATCCCATCAGTTTGTGTATGTTTGTTTTCATTTTTAATCATCTCAAAGTATTTGCTTTCTCATTTCCTTTTTGATGTCTTCTTTGAATGATTGGGTTTTTAGGAGTGTGCTGTTTAGTTTATGAACTTCTGATATGTTATTCCCCTATACTTTATGTGTAATATCAATCCTTCATATTAGGAGAGATACTTTATATAATTTCTATCCTTTTAACAAGTCTTGTTGTGTGGTATAAAGTGAAACTTATCCTGAAGAATGTTCAATATACTTTTGAACATAATGTATTTTTTTTGTTGTTGTTGATTAAAATGTTTTGTAGGTTTCTGTTAGTTGTAGTTTGCTTATTTGATTCCTGCAGTGCTAAGGATAGAATCCAGGGCTTCATACATGCTAGACAATTTCTGTACCACTGAGCTAAACCACCAGTCCTAGGTCTAGTTTGTTTTGCATATTCATCATTTTCATTGTTGACATATTAGAAAAAATTTCAGAAATGTGGATCATAGAGAGACTTTAGCTAAATCCTCAGTCAATGACTTTGAAACACCTAATTTATTGATGAATGCTCCATTTTCTTACCTTTTTATTTTGAGATGATTGAAAACTCACTTTTAGTTGTAAGATACAATAAAGAGAGATGCCATATAGCCTACATCTCATTGCCTATAATATCAACACTTAGTATAACTGTAGTACAAATATCATACCATGACAATGAACATGGATAAAATCCATCCACCACTCTTTTTCTTCAACATTTTAAAATACATTTATTTCTGTATGTATGTGTGCACATGTGTTTAGTTTTCTGCAATTTTATCACATATATTTGTTTTAAATAATTTTTCCAATGTATTTTTACATGTGCTTACTTTCAAATTGCCTATTGTATTGCATTTGAAGTTAAGTTGCTCTAAGATAGCACATTGATGGGTTTTAGTTAATTTACTTGAATTAATTATGGACGTATTAATTTTATTGATTTGATTGTTTTGTTGTCTCTGTTCCTCAGTAGAATGCACTTTTTATCTTCCTTTTGAATATCTAAACATTTTTTAAAAAATTTTACCTTGAAATATTTTATTTGGGAGCATATTAATTTGAATGTTTTTCTTTATTGTTGCTAAATATATATACACATGTATATATATGTGTATATATATATATATATACAGATAAATAGAAACATATACATAGAATTTATTATAATGTAATGTTGCCGCCTGAAGCACTTGGAGGAACGGAGCCGCGGGAAGAACTTCAGAAGCAAACTGGAGACAAACAGCTTTTTATTCTGATAACTTTTCTCTCTGGTTCTAACGACGACTCACACACGCCAAAAACACACCCTAAAATGGCGCTGACCCGATCAGCAATTTTGGCCAAGTCACTCGAGATCCCGCAACAATCCCGTGAGACTACGGGTGGCGACAAAGGCCAAATCTCCACGGCTCATAGTCAACTGCAATTCAAGCCAATCCCCAAACAGGGCTCCTGCATTTCCCCCTTTTTGTTTTAAAAGAGGTAATGCTCTAGGACGTCTATGTGCAACCAACATTCTTACCCGTCATCGGATAATCAAGGCTGTGCCCTTGACTCCTGTCTTAGGTTGATATGTCGGCCACATGAGACTGTCCCGTGCGACTGTGCCTGTCTTAGGTTGTCCCCCTCTGGGGATCTTACCCGTCATTGGCTAACCAGCCATCCAATGGAGCCCTTTAGGATCGACTATATATGATGACTAACAGCCGTCCAATTGTGAGGAGATGTTGCGGCTTTAAGGCGACAAGCCTTTTGGTGATGAGCCAAATTGCATAGCATATCAAATTGTTTAAACAAATCAGCTGCCCTAAGTTCCATCAAGTAACACACTGAATTCTCTAGACAAATACCCGCAAGGCATTGTCCCGTAAAGTCCCAAACAATGAAAGATCAAAATGTCCATTTGTTGTAACATGTTGATGTAGGAGGCCCATGCATGTAGAGCAGAGGCCACACTGTTGGTGAGGTTGTTTGATGTTTGAGCAGCAGGGATGCTTGCGGCGGCCGCGATCCCTGCAGCTATAGCAGCAGACGTCGTTTTTATGTTTAGACAATGCCACCGGCAAATCTTCAGGGCCCGCTACCTAGAAACTCAAGCATCAATTATTAAAGGAAAGGCAGTGCTATTGCAGCACTGAGTAAAGAGGCGAGTTGTCAAACTACAAAATAGAATAATTAGATTAGAAAATTAAAGTTAATTTTTGTTCACACACATCGCTGGTAGAGCTTCTACAAACATAAGTTGGAAAAATATCATATTTAGAACAAAACAAAGAAAGACTGAGGGTAATTACTGCATTAAAGATAGATTAAAGAAAAGGTAAAGGCACTTTAGAGAAATAATTTGTTAGCTGGAACCCTTGAGTCTCTGTATACAGAGCAATCTTTTACCTGTTGAGATAATTGAAATTAATGAGCTATTAAACAAATGAAGTTAATAACAAATAAACAATCTTATGTCAAAACACCAAAATATCAGGTTATATAGCACTAGTCATATTGTTTGCTAAAGAGAAGTCCCAGGGACACCTATAAATCAAAATTGAAAGTACCTTCATTTATAAAATTATTTACCTAAATTAAATACTCTTAACCTAAAATGAATTAAAGTTATTTGGATCCATATATATATATATATATATTTTTTTCTTTTCATAAGCGCTTTGTTCTTTGTGACGTCACACTGGACAGACGAACAAGCATACAAACATATATTTGTGATGTCACATTAACATGAAATGTAGACAAATGTACAGACATAAAGACATGTATAAAAAAAAAAAAAAAATACAATTGTGTGCACACTAAAGAGAGATCTCCTTGTCCCGGCCGGGAGAAATGACACTTAAGTTGTGAAATATTTTGAAGGACTCTTTTGAGGGAATCATTCTGTACCTTTATCTTGGTCCTCTTGATTTTGTACCTTTTTTATTAATCTTGATTCTTCAATAACTTCATCTTGATCATTTTGATGTGGTACCTGTTTTATTAATCTAGATGGTATCCATATTGGAGAGGATTCGTCTTTTGGAAAAACACAAACAGATCCTCTTCCCCAAATTAATACTGGATCTGGACCCTTCCATGTACCTGAAAGAACATCCTTCCAGTAAACCAAAGGTTTATGTTGTTGGTGTGGATTCCAATGTCTGTCTCCAGCAGAATAACCATTAGAGTCTAAAGTTAAAAAATTTAAGGTAAACAGGGCAACTGCCAATCTGTCCTTAGGACTTTTCCAATTTCCTTCTTTTTGTTTTAATAACATAATTTTCAGTGTTTGGTTTGCTCTTTCAATAATGCCCTGACCCTGAGGATTGTATGGGATGCCTGTTTTATGGGATATATTGAATTTTGCGCAAAACTGTTTGAAAGATGAGGACGTATATGCGGGGCCATTATCTGTTTTAAGCATTTTTGGGATGCCCAATGCAGCAAAAGCTTGCAAACAATGAGATGTAACATCTTTAACTTTTTCTCCAGAATGTAAGGAAGCAAAAATCATGCCTGAGCATGTATCTATGGTCACATGAATAAATCACAATTTTCCAAAACTTGGCTCATGAGTAACATCCATCTGCCACAAATGATTGGGCATTAATCCTCTAGGGTTAACTCCGAAATGAGGATTGGGCAAATGTGTCATACAAGATTTACAATCTTTTACAATTGTTCTGGCTTGCTCCTTTGTGATTTTAAACCTACGTTGCAAGGTGGTGCTGTTGACATGAAACTGGGAATGAAATAAAGTAGCTTGTTGTAGCGCTGAAAGTATAAATACTGTTTTTGTAAGTTCATCAGCCTTTTGATTACCTTCATGGAGGGGACCAGGCAAATTAGTATGTGCTCTAATATGGCCTACGAATAGAGGTTCTTTTCTTGCCCACAAAAGTTTTTGTATTTGATAAAACAATTTAAAGGCTGGAGTATGAGGTGCTATTGGTCCTGCTAACTCTAATTTTGGGACGGCTTGTACAATATAGTGGCTATCTGAAAAAATGTTTACGGGCTGGTCCCTAAAATTTTCCAGAGCTCTTACCACAGCTTCCAGTTCCACTAGTTGAGCTGATTTGTGTGCAGTTATGTAAGTCATATTTTCTTTTTTAGTGACTACTGTAGCAGTACCATTTGAGGACCCATCTGTAAATACATTAAATGCTTTAGGAATAGGTTGATTTTTTATTACCTGTGGAAATATAATAGGATGATTAATACAAAAAGATAATATAGGGGACTTAGGAAGATGATTATCAAAATTTCAGAAGTAGAGCATTTAGCTATAGCCCAATCATTATCATTGAAGCACAAGTATTCAATCTGTGATGATGAATAGGGAGTAATAATAGTAGCAGGGTGAATGCCAAATATTTTAGTAGAAGTCTTAAGTCCTTGAAGAATAAGTTTAGCCACCATGGAGGTATAAGATTCAATTATACTTTTAGGAGAGACGGGCAAATGTATCCATAATAAAGGCCCTTGTTGCCAAAATACTCCTGTGGGTGTATATTGTGAAGAAATAATAATCAACATCAGCGGTTGAGTTAAATCAAATCTATCACAATGAGCTCCTTCGATGGCTTTTTCTACTAACTTTAAAGCTTTCCTAGCATCAGGAGTCAATGTTCGTGGTGAAGATGGATCAGGATCTCCACGAAGGATGTCAAATAAAGGTTTTAGTTGGCCAGTAGTGAGATTTAGTGTAGGGCGAAGCCAATTAATGTCTCCCAGTAGTTTTTGGAAATCATTGAGGGTGGTCAAATGTTCTTTATTTATTAAAATTTTGGGGGGTCTAACAAAAGTATCCATGATTTTAAATCCTAAATATAATATGGGAGATCTGGTTTGAACTTTTTCTTCTGCTATATATAATCCATATTTTTTTTAAATTTTCTACCACATCACTGAATATATTAAATAAGATTTTTTGATTAGGGTGGGCCAATAAAATATCATCCATGTAATGTAGACACATGAGGTTTGGATATTTATTTTTAATGGGTTGGATAGCCTTGTCCACATATATTTGGCATATGGTGGGGCTATTAGCCATTCCCTGTGGTAAAACCTTCCATTGATATCTCTGATCAGGGCCATTATTGTTAATAGAAGGAACGGAAAAAGCAAACCTGGGGGCATCCAGAGGATGTAGGGGAATAGAAAAGAAGCAATCCTTTATATCAAGAGTAATAAAATGGAAATTTTTTGGAATAGCTACGGGACTAGGAAGTCCAGGTTGAGTAGGCCCCATAACTTGCATGGTTTTATTAATTTGTCTAAGATCATGTAACAATCGCCATTTTCCTGACTTTTTCTTGATCACAAATATGGGGGAATTCCAGGGAGAGGTGGAAGGTTCTATATGACCTGCTTCTAATTGTTCCTGAACTAATTGGTGGGCCGCTTGTAATTTCTCTTTAGATAGGGGCCACTGAGGGACCCACACTGGCTTATCAGAAAGCCATGGTATTTTCAAAATTATTTTCTCAGTGGCCCCGAAAAAAAATATCTTTTTCCTTTATGACAATGATTACTTTTAGGGTTAAGATTACTCTGTACTTTTTGATAATGAGTTCTTTTATGGTTAAGATTACCCTGTAGGTTTTCACATTTAACATCTGCAGGCTTGGTTGCAAGGTGTACTCCCATTTGTTGCAAAATATCTCTTCCCCATAAAGTAACCGGTAGATTAGGTAAAACATAAGGCTGAAATGTTCCTTTATGGCCTTCATCATCCTCCCATTTTAAAATTACTGCACTTTATCTGGGAGGTTATTATATCCCAAGCCTCTTAAACTGGTTGAAGCTTTTTGCAGAGGCCAGTGCTTGGGCCATTGGCGTAAATTAATAATGGAAGAGTCAGCTCCAGTATCTATTAATCCCTCCATTTCTATTCCTTGGATTTTTATTTTACACATAGGCCTCCTTGAACAGTCTCGAACCCAGCAAGCCATGGGACTTGAGTCAGTGGAACAAAATCCTCTATTGTTCCCTTCTTGAGGCATACCCATTTTAAATGAATTATGTAAATTGGGAAGGAGAAGCAACTGAGCAATTCTATCTCCTTGATTAACAGAAGTTATACTTTGGGGTGAGCTAAGCATTATTTTTATTTCCCCTTTGTAGTCTGAGTTTATTACACCTGGGGTCACTTGCAAACCTAATATGCTTTTAGGACTACGCCCGATAATAAGTCCTACAGTCCCTGAGGGAAGAGGTCCCCTGACTCCTGTGGGAATCAGTTGAACCCCCATTTCAGGTGTTAACACTATTCGGGCGGTGGAACAGAGGTCTAATCCTGCATTTCCTCTTGTTCCTCTGGCGAGGGAGTGGATGGGTAGTAGGGATTGTGTCGGGGAAGCATCTGAGTGGATGTTTGAGGATACTCCTTCTGCAATGCCCCGTACATTTGTGGGCCCCGGGGTATTGGGCCCCGTGCCCCGTTTTTTGAATTCCTGAACAAAGGATTTCCATGGATGTCAAATTTTGAATAGCATTTATTGGCCCAATGATTTCCCTTTTTACACCTGGGGCAGCGGCCTGGGGCACGGTATGAGCTTGATCTTATTTCTCTTTTGGGATTTTGCCTAGAATTGCCTGATTGATTATGATAATTTTGCCTGGAATATCCTGATTGATTATAATATCTACGTTTAGCCTTTGTGAAATTTCGAGAGGAAGCACCTCTCATTGAGGCTGCAATCACATTTCCTGTGACAAAGGCGCCATTTATATCTTTACATAGTTGTATATATACAGAAAGATCCTTTTTAGTTCTCCATGGCCTGATGGCTGCTTGGCACCATTTATTTGCATTTTCATAAGCTAATTGAACAACTAATGGCATAGCTTGGTCAACATCTGCAAACACACTACCTGCAGTTCTCAAAAGTCGATCAGCAAAGTCGGCATATGGCTCATTATGTCCTTGAATCACTTTTGACAAGCTACCTTGTAGATCCCCAGGTCCTTGTACAGTTTTCCATGCCTCTAAAGCAGCTGCATTTATCTGAGCATATATATCTGGGTCATAATCTGTTTGAGCCTGTAAGTCTGCGAATTGCCCTTCTCCTGTGAGCATGTCTATATTATAGTTTTCAAACCCTGCAGCCGCGTTTCTTTTAGCCGTTTCTATACAAAGTTCTTGGAATTGCGATCGCCAAACCAAGAATTGCCCCCCGCTTAATGTTGCTTTACATAGACTTTTCCAGTCTGAGGGGGTTAAGCTAAAGGTGTTAAGGGACTCCAGCATACTCAACGTGAAAGGAGCTTGGGGCCCATAAGTCATTACTGCCTCTTTGAGATTTTTTATTGTTTTGAAATCTACTGACTGATGGACACTCTGTCCATTTTTCTTTTCAAATGCTGGCGGTTCCCAATGTATCTGTGAGTTGTCCTCGAGAGCGCATAAGCAATCAGAAAGACTTTTTATTTCTGTTTCTAGGGTATGCAAATGCCTAGTAATACCCTTCATATTTTCTGTAATGGATTCCACCCATGGGGGAGTAGAGGACACAAGTGACTCCTCTGCCTGACGGACCTTTTTCTCGGTCTTTTTTAATTTCTTTTTCCTCATTTTCTCAGGATCACTTTTACTAGATTCCTCACCACTGCTAATTTCACTGACAGCAATATCCTGAGGCCCAGGTTCCAGTGAGAGCAAGTATCCTTCAGCTTTCACCAATAACTCCCGAATAGCTTTAATAGCTTGGATTTTTGTCAGTTTTGGGTCTCTTCTAATACTCTCTTTACTGGTCTCAGTTGGCCCAGTGGAATCTACACTTTTTTGATCACTTTCACTTTTGTCTATATACTCCTCACTGAGAACAGAGTCAGGTATATCAAGGAGTCTTTGCATAGCCTCTATCACTTGGGATTCAGTTATATTCGAACCCATCTTTAGAGACCTTTCAGTTCTTACCTGTCCGCTCCGAAGTTCCCCGTACAAGCCGCCACCTGTTGCCGCCTGAAGCACTTGGAGGAACGGAGCCGCGGGAAAAACTTCAGAAGCAAACTGGAGACAAACAGCTTTTTATTCTGATAACTTTTCTCTCTGGCTCTAACAACGACTCACACACGCCAAAACACACCCTAAAATGGCGCTGACCCGATCAGCAATTTTGGCCAAGTCACTCGAGATCCCGCAACAATCCCGTGAGACTACGGGTGGCGACAAAGGCCAAATCTCCACGGCTCATAGTCAACTGCAATTCAAGCCAATCCCCAAACAGGGCTCCTGCAATGTAACAGTGTAATAGCAGTGTTTTACCCCTCTTAGTAACCTATGGAAATTGTTTCTATTTATGTACATTTACCTCTCCACTTTTTAAATATAATTAATTAATTAATTAATTTTCCATACATTGAGTGCCATATTAAATATTATTACTATTGCTTTAACCATAAAATAAAAATTTTAAAATGATTAGAATAAAGGTCATCTCTCAGTTTATCCCTCTTTTTGTCCTTTATGATGTTTCTTAATTTGGCTGAAGTTTTAAGTCTTTTCTTATCATTTTCTTTCTGTTTAAAGAAATTCCATTAGCTATTACTTAAATACCAACTTCCTAGTGAACAATCTGTCAGTTTTCTTTTGTCTGAGAATGTCTTTCTTCTTTTATTCTTGGAGGATATAGAATTTGCACTTGGCACATTTTTCCTTTTGGTACTTAAAATAATCTTATGCCAATTTTTTTGGTCTTCATGACATCAGATGAGAAATCTGCTGTCTTTTGAAATGTTTTTCCATCGTGTCATTACTGCAAGCTACTTTCAAGATATTTTTCTTTGGGGTTTTCCCAGCTTCTTGAATCAGTAGATATTGTTCACCACATTTAAGGAGTTTACCCCAGTATCTCTTTGTGCTTTCCTAGTTCTTCCATTTTCTAATGCTATCTCTTCTGTCCTCTGGAACACCAATTTAGAAAGCTTAATTATTTTGCTGTTGACTCCCAGGCCTCTGAAAGTGTAAATTTTAATTTTTTAAAAAAATTCGGGGGTTTTTTTTGTTGTTGTTCAGTTAGATTAAATTCAATTGATCTGACTTTAATAGAGAGAGTTTATTCTTGCTGTTCTGTTATGTTCTTACTCAGTGCTGTGAACCTTTCTAGTGAATAAAAGCTTTGTTTACCCAGTGCTGTCAAATTCAGTGTGGGCTCCCCTGAGTATATTTCAGTTTTTTAGTATGATGGACTAAGGTAGAAGTATGGTTGTCTAGTTGAAGTGGTGCTGGATGGCCCATAGGATATTCAAGGATGCTGCCCCCTTTGGAGTGCATAAGTTGCAGACTGCTGAGCTTATGTCTGGGCACACAGGGCAATGGCTGATGTCTGTGGGGTGCTCCTCTGTAAGAATTTTGTGGTGTGTACTATATTGTACATGTGCAAAATTATCTGGTAGCTGCTTGGGATTACGCTCAAGAAATGCTTTCCATGGATTCATGTAACTGAATGAGAATTGTATCAACTAGCAATTCTTTTATTTTATTTGCTCACTTTAGATATATATGACAGTTGAGTTTATTTTGACATAGTATACATACATGGAGTATAACTTATTCTAATTTAGATCCCATTCTTGTGGTTGTGCATAAGGTGGAGATTCACTCTGGTGTATTCATATATGAGCATAGGAAAGTTATGTCCAGTGGTACTCATAACTGTGGACCTTCTAAAAAGTGCTGGGGCCCAGGAATCACCTCCCTGATTGCTATTTATTTATTTTTTCTCCACCAGCCTCTAATGCTTGTTAGTCATTCCAGATTTCCAAATGTGCATGTTTGGTGGGCACTGCATCTGCTGACTGTTACTGTTTGATAGAGGAGCATAGGGCTCAAGGCTGTCACTAACTACTGTGGGTTGCTGAGTTCATTCTCCTTTCTGACAAAGCTTGTTGGTTAATGCTGTTTATAAGCGCTTGATCCCCCACCAAATCTTAGCAATCACAAGCTTGCTGTCCAAATGATCATATTATTATTGACTAAAACCACATATTTTTAAAAAGAATTCATATTTCCATTTTATGATTTCTCAGAAACATTTATCTATTTTAATGCTCTCTGTATGTGACCCATACTTGAGAAGTGTATGTTTTCTTAGTGTAGTGTGAGTAAACTGTCTTAGAGAAGCCAGCACTTTCTCCTTCTCAGGACCTTTGGTGTTTGCAAATATACTTAGGTCATGGAAGAGACATTTTTGTTTCACATAGAGGGATTTAATTCTTAGATAAAGTTTTTTAGTATATAATAAAAATTAAATAATATATAATAAAATTAAATAAAATGTACACTCACATATATCTAACATGTTATAAATTTAAGATCATAATAGAAGGGCTATTTTGTTTTTTTAAATATTTTTTTAATTATAGGTGGACACAATATCTTTTTTTTATTTTATGTGGTACTTGAGGATTGAACACTTGCTAGGCGAGTGCTCTACCTCTGAGCCATAACCCCAGCCCTAGAGGGACTATTTTTATACCTCCAAGATAGAGTGCTTGCCCTCCTATTTTTTTCTTTCTCTTTCTTTCTTTCTCTCTCTCTCTCTTTTTTTTTTTTTTTTTTTTTATATATATCAGGGATTGAACCCATGGGTGTTTATCCACTGAGCATCATCTCCAGCAACCCAGCTCATTTTTTAAATGTTTTATTTCAAGGTTGCTGAGGCTGGCTTGAACTTATGATCCTCCTGCCTCAACCTCCTGAGCTGCTGGGATTTTGCTTGGCAATCTTAAGCATCTGGATTCAGTCCCCCAGCAACATAAATCAAAAAAGAAAAATTAATATTTATCTAACATGAGAATTAAATGATCTTATTTACAAATGAAAATGTATTTATGAGTAATTTGTTTATTTTAATTATAATTTATGCATTTATATATTTTAAGTATGCATATACCCTATATCTTTCATGTTCAGCAATATATACCATAAAACTACTGGCTCTTAAAAAATTTAACATTGGTTGAAATCAATTAGTACATTTATGTTTATGCAAAGGCATGAATCTGTTTAGTGTGTGCATGTGTGCATATCTCTGTGCATAAACTATAATTCTATGTGATAAATACAATCATCTCACACCATCCATGGGAGATCAAATGAAGGACTCTGCAGATATCAAAATTCATAGGTACTCTTCTATACGTCTCTTCTATAAAATGGTGAAGTATTTCTATGTAACCCACACACATCCTCCCTTATACTTTAAATCAACTCTAGATTATTTAAACTACATAATACAATGTAAATTTCATGCAAATAGTTATTATACTTATTCTTTAGGGAACAATGACAAGGTTAAAAAAATGTACATATTCCATATAATTGCAATCAGTTATCTGCAGTTGGTTAAATCTTTTAACACTTTATCACATATAAGGAGGGTCAACTGTTTTTAAAATTGTCCAAAGAATTTCTGGGATTCCATTTAATATCTTTAAATTGATGTGTATACAAAGCATTTACCTATTAGAACTATTATAGAGAAAAATTGTAAAGATTCTCTTAAAACTCATTCTGTGCACACCATTTTGCTTTAAATTGAGACATTGCTTACAAAATATGTAATGATGCCTGTTTATAAAATAATCTTCTACATGAAAAGACATTTTTATCATTCACAAGTCCTTAATAAATTCAGAATAAAGTTTCCATTTAGAGTTCCTAAATTATCATATGTTGTAAGTATTTTACTGACTAGAATATCATTTGATATATTGGAATTTATTAATATCCTCCAAAATTATTGATTTTAATGAAATTATCACATACATTATGCATTACTAGAGGTTTGAGTTCTGATTTAATCATATTTTACATGTTCACTTACTTTTTTTATCGATACAAATCAATTTTATTGCCATATACTAATAAAAAGTAATTGAAAATTGAAATTATTTTAAAAACCATTGATAATCACATGAAAATATGAAGTACTTATGCATTTATCTGATAAAATTTGTGCAACACTTAGATACACTCAAACCTAAAAAAAAAATAAATTGCCAAGATAAATGAAAGGATATACCAATAAATTAAGAAGTATACCATTTTCATGTGAAAGAAAATGTAATAGTGTGAAAATGTGAATTTTCTTCAATGCAATTAAATCAAAATGCACACAGGTTTTGTTTTAAAAGCTGGCATAGGAGGATTAGAAGAACACCAGAATGGCCAATGGGGAGGGAGAGAAAAGGAGGGGGCAAAAGGGTGAAGAAAAAAAAAAAAAGATGGTAGAATGATATGGATATCACTACCCTAAGTGCATGTATGAAGACATGAATGGTGAGAATACACTTTGTATACAACCAGAGATATGCAAAAATGTACTATATAAGTATAATATGAAATGTAATGCATTCTGCTGTCATTTATAACAACTTAGAATAAATAAATAAATAAATAGATTGAATAATATTATACTGCATGTATTCGTACAGCATAATGCATCCAACTATTATTTGTAATTATAATGAACCAATAAAAAGAGAAATTTAAAAAAAATAAGTTGGCAATCTCTAAAACTTACATGAAAAGTAAAGAATCTGGAATAGTGAAAAGAACTTTGAAAAAATAAGAACAAATTTGGAGGACTAAGAGTACCTGATTTTTTTTTGTTATTTATTTATTTATTCATAATGCGCAAGTATATCATCTTTTTACATACAACTGCTTGTATACAAAGTATATAAGTACCACTCAGATCTTTAATCATGCACTTAGGATAGTGATATCCATCTCATTCAACCACCATATTTCCCCCCTTCTCCCCGCCTGCTCCCTCCCTTTCCCTCCCTTTCCCCTGACCATTCAGGTGTTCCTCTAATCATATATACCCCCATCCAATCACACTGTGAACTAACCTCTTCATATCAGTGAAAACATTTGGTATTTGGATTTTTGAGATTGACTAATTTCACTCAGCATTATATTCTCCAACTTCATCCATTTACCTGCAAATGCCATTATTTTATTCTCTCTTATTGCTGAGTAAAATTCCATTTTGTATATATACCACATTTTCTTTATCCACTCATCTACTGAGGGACATCTAGGTTGGTTGCACAACCTAGCTATTATGAATTGTGCTGCTATAAACATTGAAGTGGCTGTGTCACTGTAATATGCTGTTTTTAAGTCTTTTGGGAACAGACCCAGGAGTGGGATGGCTGGGTCATAGGGTGGTTCCATTCCCATTTTCCCAAGAAATCTCCATACTGCTTTCCATAGCGGTTGCACCATTTTGCAGTCCCACCAGCAATGTATGAGTGTGCCTTTTTCCTCACATCCTCTCCAACATTTATTGTTGCTTGTGTTCTTGAAAGCTGCCATTCTGACTGGAGTGAAGTGAAATCTTAGAGTAGTTTTGATTTGCATTTCTCAAATTGCCAGCGATGTTTAACATTTTTTCATGTATTTGTTGATTAATCGTGTATCTTCTTCTGAGAGGTGTCTTCTCAATTCCTTAGCCCATTTATTGATTGGGTTATTTGTTTTTTTAGTGTAAAGTTTTTTGAGTTCTTTATATATTCTAGAAATTAGAGCTCTGTCTGATGTGCATGTACTAAATATTTGTTCCCAATTAGTTGGCTCTCTATTCACCTCACTGATTGTTTCTTTTGCTGAGAAGAAGCTTTTTAGTTTAAATCTATCCCATTCATTAATTCTTGGTAGTAATTCTTGCGCTACAGGATTCTTATTAAGGAACTTGGGGCCTAATCCGACATATTGGAAATTGGAGCTTACTTTTTCTTCTATTAGGCGTATTGTCTCTGGTCTAATTCCTAGGTCCTTGATCCACTTTGAATTGAGTTTTGTGCATGGTGAGAGATAAGGATTTAATTTCAATTTGTTGCATATGGATTTCCAGTTTTCCCAGCACCATTTGTTGAAGAGGCTATCCTTTCTCCACTGTACATTTTTTGCACCTTTGTCTAATATAAGATAACTGAAATTATATGTATTAGTCTCTGTGTCCTTAATTCTGTACCATTGGTTCACCAGTCTGTTTTGGTGCCAATACCATGCTGTTTTAGTTACTATTGCTCTATAGTATAATTTAAAGTCTGGTATGGTGATGCCCCCTGCTTCACTTTTCATGCTCAGGATTGCTTTGGCTATTCTGGGTCTCTTATTTTTCCAGATGAATTTCATGATTGCTTTTTCTATTTCTTTGAAAAATGACATTGGAATTTTGATTGGAATTGCATTAAATCTGTATAATGCCTTTGGTAGTATGGACATTTTGACAATATTAACTCTACCTATCCAAGAGCAAGGTGGGTCTTTCCATCTTCTGAGTTCTTCTATGATTTCTTTCTTTAGTGTCCTATAATTTTCTTTATAGAGGTCTTTCACCTCTTTTGTTAAGTTGATTCCCAGGTATTTTATTTTTTTGATGCTATTGTAAATGGGGTCATTTTCATCATTTCCCTTTCAGAGCCTTTGTCACTGATGTATAAAAATGCCTTTGACTTATGGGTATTGATTTTGTATCCTGCTACTTTGCTGAATTCATTTACTAGTTGTAAAAGTTTTCTGGTAGATTTTTTTGGGTCTTCTAGGTATATTATCATGTCATCAGCAAATAGTGCTAATTTGAGCTCTTCTTTTCCTATCTGGATCCCTTTAATTTCTTTCGTCTGTCTAATTGCTCTGGCCAGAGTTTCCAGTACTATGTTAACTAGCAGTGGTGAAAGGGGACATCCCTGTCTTGTTCCAGTTTTTAGAGGAAATGCTTTCAATTTTTCTCCATTTAAGATAATGTTAGCTCTGGGTCTTGAATAAATAGCTTTTATAATGTTGAGATATGTTCCTGATATTCCTAGTTTTTCTAGTGTTTTGAACATAAAGGGGTGCTGTATTTTGTCAAATGCTTTTTCTGCATCTATTGAGATAATCATATGATTTTTATCTTTAAGTCTATTGATGTGATGTATGATGTTTATTGATTTCCGAATATTGAACCAGCCTTGCATCCCTGGAATAAACCCCACTTGATCGTGGTGCACTATCTTTTTGATATGTTTTTGTATCCAATTTGCCAGATTTTTGTTGAGGATTTTTGCATCTATGTTCATTAAAGATATTGGCCTGAAGTTTTCTTTTTTGGATGCGTCTTTGCCTGCCTTTGGAATTAATGTAATATTGGCCTCATAGAAAGTCTGGAAGAGCTCCCTCTTTTTCTATTTCTTGAAATAGTTTGAAGAGCATTGGTATTAATTCTTCTTTGAATGTCTTGTAGAACTCGGCTGTAAACCCATCAGGTCCTGGACTTTTCCTTGTTGGTAGCTTTTTGATGACATCTTCTATTACTTCACTTGTAATTGATCTGTTTAAGTTGTGTATAGCCTACAAATCTAGTTTAGGCAAATCATATGACTCTAGAAATCTGTCTATGCTTTCAGTATTTTCTATTTTATTAGAGTACAAGTTTTCAAAGTAATTTCTAATTATCTTCTGTATATCTGAGGTGTTTGTTGTGATATTCCCTTTTTCATCACGAATGTTAGTAATTTGAGTTTTTTCTCTTCTTCTTTTCGTTAGCATCGCTAAGGGTCTGTCAATTTTGTTTAATTTTTCAAAGAACCAACTTTTAGTTTTGTCAATTCTTTGAATTGTTTCCTTAGTCTCAATTTCATTAATTTCTGCTCTAATTTTAATTATTTCCTGTCTTCTGCTGCTCTTGGTGTTGATCTGTTCTTCTTTTTCTAATGCTTTGAGGTGTGATGTTAAGTCATTTACTTGTTGTTTTTTTTTTTTTTCCTTTTAAGGAATGAACTCAGTGCAATGAACTTTCCTCTTACTACTGCCTTCATAGTGTCCCAGAGATTTCTATACGATGTATCTGTGTTCTCATTTACCTCTAGGAATTTTTTGATCTCCTCTTTGATGTATTCTTCAACCCCTTGTTCATTCAGTAGCATGTTGTTTAGCTTCCAGTTGATGGAGTAGTTTTTCTTATTCTTTGTTTTGTCGTTGATTTCCAATTTCATTCCTTTATGGTCCGATAGCATGCAGGGTAGTATCTCTATTTTTTTTATATTTGCTGAGAGTTGCCTTGTGACATAATATATGGTCTATTTTGGAGAAGGAGCCATGTGCTGCTGAGAAAAAAAAAGTGTATTCTTTTACTGTGGGATGAAATATTCTATATATGTCCGTTAAGTCTAAGTTATTAATTGTTTTAAGGAAGCCTACATTTTCTTTGTTTAGCTTTTGTTTGGATGATCTATCTATTGGTGAGAGAGGTGTGTTGAAATCTCCTAGAATAACTGTTTTGTGGTCAATTTTATTCTTGAATTTGAGAAGGGTTTGTTTGATGAATGTAGGTGCTCCATTATTTGGGGCATATAGATTTATGATTGTTATATCCTGTTGATGAATGGTTCCCTTAAGTAGTAAGAAATATCCATCTTTGTCCCTTTTGATTAGTTTTGGCTTGAAGTCTACCTTATTTGAAATGAGAATGGAAACCTCTGCTTGCTTCCGCAGGCCATGTGAGTGATAAGCCTTTTCCCAGCCTTTCACCTTCAGTCTATTGATGTCTTTTTCTATGAGGTGTGTTTCTTGGAGACAGCAAATTGTTGGGTCATTTCTTTTAATCCATTCAGATAATCTGTGTCTTTTGAATGGTGAGTTTAGGCCGTTAACATTCAGGGTTATTATTGAAATGTGATTTTTATTCTCATCCATTTTTATTTGTATTATGATCTTTTGCTTGATTTGGTTTCTCTTCTAGTTGGTATTTCCCTTAGTTTAATATCTCCCTTTGTTGATTTTCGTTGTTATTTTTCTCTTCTTCTTCCTGAAAAATTTTGCCCAGGATGTTTAGAAGTGCTGGCTTTCGAGCTGCAAAATCTTTTAACTTTTGCTTGTCGTGGAAGGTTTTTATTTCATCTTCGAATCTAAAGCTCAATTTTGCTGGATATAAGATTCTTGGTTGACATCCCTTTTCTTTCAGAACTTAAAATATGCTATTCCAGGATCTTCTTGCTTTTACAGTCTGGGTAGAAAAGTCTGAACATAGTCTGATTGGTTTCCCCCTATATGTAATCTGCTTCCTTTCTCTTATGGCTTTTAATATTCTCTCCTTGCTCAGTATATTAGGCATTTTCATTATAATGTGTCTTGGTGTGGATCTGTTGTGATTTTGTATGTTTGGTGTTCGGTAAGCCTCTTGAACTTGGTTTTCCCATTCATTCCTCAAGTTTGGAAAATTTTCTGTAATTATTTCATTAAATAAATTATTCATTCCTTTGGCTTGAAACTCTGCCCCCTCCTCGACCCCAATCACTCTTATGTTTGGTCTTTTTATGCTGTCCCATAATTCTTGGATGTTCTGTTCTTGGTTTCTTGCCATTTTTGCTGTGTAATCTAGATTTTTCTCTAGGGTATATATTTTGTCCTCATTGTCTGAGATTCTTTCTTCCAAGTGATCTACTCTGTTGGTGATACTTTCGATTGAGCTTTTATTTTGGTTTATTGCTTCTTTCATTTCCGGAATTTTTGTTTGGTTTCTCTTTAGAGCCTCTATCTCCTTATTGAAGTAATCTTTTACTTCCTCTATTTGTTTATGGAGTCCTTTGTCAAAATGATCTTTCGCCATCTGTACTTGCTCCCTCATCTCATTTTTGAGTTCATTCTTAAGTTCCGCAAGCATTTGGCAAATGTAATTTCTAAATTCCACCTCTGTCATTTCACCAACTGTGCATGCCATGGAATCTACTGAGGAGGTATATTGATTTGTTTGTGTCACTTTCCTTCCTTGTTTCTTCATCTTGCTTGTACGTCTATTCTTCTTGCACTATGGGACCTTAACTATTTTGCTTTTACCTTAGAACCTTACATTGCTCCTGTAGTACAATGCTATCAGATTCCCTTATATTTCCTTTACACTTTAAAATCAGACACTTTCTATTCAGAGAATCCCAGTTTGATCAAAATGTACAGATTTAGTTAACCTAGATATTGTTTCCAATTTTGTCTGTAAGCTTCTAATGGGGCTTTATAGATTCAAGTAATGGACACAGAGGTGATATGTTTAGTAAGAGGCAAGTGAGTGAACTGACTTGTTCTTTCTTAGAAAGTATGAAAAGAGAGTTCTATGGAAGTGGTTTAGTATCAGCAGATGAGAGAGGAAATAATGAATGATTAGGTGGAAAGACGAATTTATATATAAACCTAATTTATGCAGCGGTTGAGAGAAGAAATAAAGAAAGATGGAGAAAAATAAAAAAAAGAAAGTGAAAAATGTGACCAAGGAGTAGAAATTAGCATGAGAGGGAGTGAGTCTAGAAAATAGTGAATACACTACATATAACACAACTTTCCATTAAATTTACAACTTAAATTTCATCTTCCCGGCCGGGACAAGAAGATCTCTCTTCAGTGTATACACAATTGTATTTTTTTTCTTTTATATATGTCTTTATGTCTGTGCATTTGTCTAAATTTCATGTTAATGTGATGTCACAAATATATGTTTATATGTGCGTCTGTCTAGTGTGACGTCACAAATAATTAAGCGCTTAAAAAAAAAAATAGGTAGATAGATATAGATCCAAATAACGTTAATTCATTTAAGCTTAGAATATTCTAATTAGATAATCAATAGATAGATAGATAGATAAATAGATATTCATATAAGTTCAGAATATTTTAATTAGATAATCAATTATAATGATAATCAATTTTGATTTATAGTTGTCTCCGGGACTTCTCTTCAGCTGTGAATATGTTTAATGTTGTATAACCTGATATTTTAGTGTTCCGACAGAGGTTCGTTTATTTGTTATTAACTTCATTTGTTTAATAGCTGATTAATTTGAATTATTTCAACAGGTATAGGATTGCTGTGTATATAGAGACTTGAAGATTCCAGCTAACAAATTATTTTTCCAAAGTGCCTTTAGCTTTTCTTTATCTTTAATGCAGCAAACACCCTCAGTTTCTCTTTGATTATTTCTGAATGTGATATTTTGCCAGCTTATGTTTGTGGGAGCTTAAGCAGCAATGTGTGTGAGCAGAGATCAACTTTTATTTTCTATTCTAATAATTCTTTTTTTAGTTTGACAGCTCACCTTTTGATCTCAGTGCTGGAATAGCACTGCCTTTCCCTTAATAATGGATGCTTGAGTTTTTAGGTAGCGGGCCCTGAAGATTTGCCGGTGGAAATGTCTAGACATAAAAAAGACGGCTGATGCTACAACTGCAGGGACCGCGGTCGCTGCAAGCATCCCTGTTGCTCAAGCATCAAACAACCTAACCAGCAGTGTGGCCTCTGCTCTGTATGCATGGGGTCTCCTGAATCTATGTGTTATAACTTATGGACATTTTGATTTTCCATTATTTGGGGACATTACGGGACAATGCCTTGCGGGTATTTGTCTAAGAGAACTCAGTGCGTTACTTGATGAAACTAAGGGCAGCTGATTGGCTTAAAGAACTTGATACGCTATGGAAACTTGGCTCGTCAGCCTTAAAGCCGCAGCATCTCCTAAAAATTGGACGGCTGTTAGTCAACACACAGTCGATCCTGAAGGGCTCTATTGGATGGCTGGTTAGCCTATGATGGGTAAGATCCCCAGAAGGGGACAACCTAAGACACGGCACAGTCGCACGGGACAGTCTAATGTGGCCGGCATGTCAACCTAAGCCAGGAGTCAGGACAGCCTAGACTCCCATGACGGGTAAGAATGTCGGTTGCACATGGACGTCCTAGAACATCCCTTCTTTTAAAACTAAAAGGGGGAAATGAAGGAGCCTATAATCAAGGAGATAGCTAAAGATTGCGGTTAGCTGAGAGCCATAAAAGATGTTCTAGTTTCCACCTGATAGTAATATACATTATCCAAAGAATCTTTGTATGCCCGTGAACACTGCGTGACGCACCTGTAAGCTCGAGCTGTAAGCACGTGTCCTTGTTAAAGCTATATGTATATAACTGGGTGAGTTTAGTTAGTGTGTGCGGGAAGAAGAAGAAGGTGGTGGTTGGAGTTAGAGCGTTTGGAGTGATTGCTGGAGCCGGAGAGAGAAGAAGAATAAAAGACCTTTTTTCATTTTCATCCTGCCTCCGAATTTTCCTGCGGCGTTCGTTGCTCCAAGGCGGTTTCCGCTTCAGGCAGCAACACCACTTTGCTATATATTTCAATTGTACTCATTCAAAAAATCCCTATTTCTGCATATAACTTGTTTTTGCCTTTGTTGAGTATACAATGGCAGGGTGTAAATAGGGAAGATGAAGGAAGGAGAAAAAATACTAAAATGAGAAGGAAGAAAAGAAAGAATGCAAAGAGGAGCAGAAGCAAACAAACACACTGTCAATCAAAATGAAACAGAACAACAACAACAACAACAACCCAGAAAGTAACAAAAGAAACAAAAAAACAAACAAACAAATGAACAAAAACGTTGAAACCAGGAATAATTCTCAAGCCAAATGGACCCTTGGAAGCCCTTCTTATTTCCCTTCCAGATTAAGTCAATTGACCGGGAACTTATCCAGTCAGCAATCCTGTTAGTGGAGTCAAGTCTGCACCTTTGGCCCTTTGCAGAATGGCACAGTGGAAGAGTGTAGGGGGCTTATCCTCAGGATGGGCCCTGCATTCAGCAGCAGGGAGCTGCCACTCTGGGCCCCGCAGGCTAGGCAAACTGGTAGCTGGATCTCGCCTTCCCGCGGGCGGGGAGATGCCTACCTCTTGCTCTGGTCACCGCTGGGCGGGTCGCAGGGAGTGGAGGTATCGCTTCCCCAGGTCTGGCCCTGCGTGCAGCAGCGGGAGCTGCCACTCTGGGCCCTGCAATCCAGGCAAACTGGCGGCTGGATCTCTCCTTCCGGCCTGAGGGCGGATGTCTACCTCTTGCTCTGGTCACCGCTGGGCGGGTCGCGGGGAGTGGAGGAGGTATTTCCCCAGGTCTGCCTGCGTGCAGCAGCAGGGAGCTGCCACTCTGGGCCTGGAGGCCAGGCAAACTGGCGGCTGGATCTCTCCTTCCCGTGGGTGGGCGGATGCTTACCTCTTACTCTGGTCACCGCTGGGCCTGTCGCGGGGAGTGTAGGAGGTATTTCCCCAGGTCTGGCCCTGTGTGCAGCAGCAGGGAGCTGCCATTCTGGGCCTGGAGGCCAGGCAAACTGGCGGCTGGATCTCTCCTTCCGGCAGGCTGGCGGATGCCTACCTCTTGCTCTGGTCACCGCTGGGCGGGTTGCTGGGAGTGGAGGTATCCCTTCACCAGGTCTGGCCCTGCGTGCAGCAGCAGGGAGCTGCCACTCTGGGCCCTGCAATCCAGGCAAACTGTGTTCACTTACATTTTAATCACTGAAACAACATCTTCCTTAGCATGGGAAAGACCAAATGGATCGCTGAGACTTTTTTTGTGTGTGTGACACGTGCTCTTGCTTTACCCAAGAGAAGCAATGGCTGTAGAATTGACAGTGAGGAAAGTGAATGGACAATGTAGATGTACTGGAAATAAGAAAGACAAGGCATTTGTGAAATAGTAAAGTCCATATATCTTAATATTAAAGATCAATTCTTGAGGTACTGTCTCAGTTTATGAACTCACTCTAAAAATGCAGTAAATAATATAAAATTTTGCACAAATGAAAACATTCCTATTTGATTACCATGTAGATATTAGCAATTTAACATGTGGCAATTTAAGCCCATCTTAAGATAAAATCATGGATCTAAGATAATAAAACAAAAGTATAAACATAACCATTGTATACAAATTTTCTTGTCCTCTTATTTAATACTGATTGTTTTCTTTAACACAATCCAAATAAAAGTAAATATGTTTTTTTTTTTTTTTTTTTTTTTTTTTTTTTTTTTTTTTTTGGTACTGGGGATTGAACTCAGGGGCACTCAACCACTGGGCCACATCCCCAGCCCTTTTTTAATTTTATTTAGAGACAGGGTCTCACTGAGTTGCGAAGTGCCTCGCCATTGCTGAGGCTGGCTTTGAACTCGCAATCCTCCTGCCTCAGCCTCCCAAGTGCTGGGATTACAGGCGTGCGCCACCGCACCCAGCTAAATATGTTATCTTAACTAGGAAACAACTATAACAAGTTAACAAACTTATGGCTTATAATAATAAATTTGAGAATACTAAACTATTTTTTCCTTACATATGCATCCCATAAAATATACATAGAAAATACACATGTATATGTTCCTACCATGATAATATATATATGCCATCATGGGGGCAAATTTTAGATAAAATTAATTAAGTTCATTCATTATTTGTTTTCAATTGCATAGTTTATATGTTTATGCTTTTTATTGATAATATAGTATAGATAGATAGGTACTATATTCAAAGCTTAACAGGTGCATGAATACATCATTAAATTCTCATTAATCTGTAATGTCTTATTTGACAAGGATACATTTAATGGAAAATTACTTGTATATAGTATTCAAAATAATACTTTAAAAATAAATTAATTACTTGAGGTAAGTGTATAAATTGAATATTTTAACACCTTATGAGCATAAACAAAAGGTAGTCAAATACTTAAATTCTAAAATTATTCACTTAAAACTTTGATCTCTGTTTATAGAATACTATATAGTTATCAGCTTAGGTGGTGTCTCAAGTTTCTCTATAGCTTTGACCACATTTACTTGTTAATTTAAATTATTATTGAGTAAAAACAGTGTATTAATTTGTCAGTATATTTCAACTGAAACTCAATTGATCCTTCTGTTTAATGAGAAATTTATCCTTTTAGGCAGAATTTTTTTAAATAACCTTATATTAATTTCAATTCCTAGAGCTCAGATGTACTTGATCCTGACATTTTACTATTTTAAATAGCAATATAACACTAATTACAATAACAATAATAATACATTAGGCAGATACATGCAATCTGTTTTAGTCCAAAACAGTTTGATTTCAATAACACAAGTGAAAGATAAAAATTTTAAAATATCTATGAAATTTGGTACTTACAAAAGCTAGGCTATGGGAGCACATTTTGATCAATGTATGATTCCACCAAATACTGACAAAAGTGAAATTTTCCTATCACATTTCTTCATTGCAGATGACCTGGGATCAGTTAACTTTAAGATGTGTTTTCGATACCTGAACTGACACTTGAAAATAGTATATTTTACTCCTTCTCCTAAACTTGAGTTCTCAGTTTGTTTTTGTTTTTAAATATATGGGAGGAGAGAAGTCAAGCATTGAAATCTATCTTCAGCATGCTAGCAGAGTCAAGGAGCATGAGAAGGTGGTGAAGCTGTTGATATCTGTCCCAGCAGCCTTTTGTGATTTTTTTCCAGACTTTCCTTCCCTACTGATGTCAGCCCTATTGGAAACATGATGTGTTAGTCAGCTTTCCATTACTGTGATGAAATACCTGAGAAAATAAACTTAAAAGGGGGAAAGGTTTATTTTGGCTTATATTTTCAGAGGTCCAGTTGTAATTGGTTGGGTCCATTATTTTGGGCATGTGGTGAGGCAGAATATCAGGTATGGAGCATGTGGTGGAATAAAGCTGTTCATCTCGTGGTGGCCAGAAAGCAGAGAGAGACAGAGAAAGAGATTGAAAGGGTCAGAGTCCTGATATCCTCTTCAAAGGCACCTAACTTCTTTCTACTAGGCCTCATTTTTTAAAAGTTTCATTACCTTCCAGTAGCACCACAAGCTAGCCACCAAGCCTTTAGCATATTATCCTTTAATTACATCTCAAATGTTTTGTTGTTGTTGTTGTTATATTCTCTATGTCAACAGCTCCCAAAGCCTTTTCCTTCAAAATGATGAAATGAACTGTGTGTGGTAGAACATGCCTATATTCCCAGTGGCTCAAAGCTAGCCTCCGCAAGTTAGCAAGGCCTTAAGCAATTTAGTAAGACTCTGTCTCAAAATTAAAGAAAAATAGAAAGTGCTGAGGATGTGGCTCAGAGGTTAAGCTTCCCTGTTTTCATTTCGTGTAAAAAAAAAAAAAAAAAAAAAAAAAAAAAACAGATGAAATGAGGTATTTTTGTAGTGTTCATCAGGAACAAGTCCTGGCGGATAAGAGGTAACACACTCACTCATGTTCTTAAGATTGCCTTTTCTACCTTCCCATTTCTTTTTTCCCTTTTCCTGTCTGACTTCTACTATACCTAGAAGGTGCTTTTCAAATCACTAAACAAATATGTTCATTTCTTAACTCCCAGATCAGACATGACACTTCAAGACATATTTTTCCTCTGTAATGATAGTAAGAAGGAGACATAGATGCCAAATTAGTTAAGAAAAAAATAAAACTAGATATTTATGTTCCAATGTAAGAGCCCTAATTGAGGAGATAGCTAAGATGGCGGCTAGCTGAGAGCCATAAAGGTGTTCAAGTATTTTCACCTGATATTCATGCATTTATCTAAGAATCTTTTTATGCCCATGAACACTGCGTGATTCACCTGTAAGCTCGAGCTGTTAGCACGTGTCCTTGTTAAGGCAAAAAGTATTTAACCAGGTGAGGGTGAGTTAGAGGTGTGGTTGGAGTTGGAGTTGGAGAGGTTGTTGGAGCCGGAGAGAGAAGTTTGAAGAGAGAAGAATAAAAGAACTTTTTCATTTCCATCCTGCCTCCGAATTTTCTCCCGCGGCATCATTGCTGCAAGCAGCAATCGCTACAGGCAGTAACAAGTGGTGGCCCATACGGGGAGTTCGGAATCGGCAGGTAAGAACTGAGAAATCTTTAAAGATGGGTGTGAAAATAACAAAAAGCTGAGTAATAAAAGCCATGGAAGAGTTTTTTGACATCGCTGACTCAGTTGATAGTGAAGAGGAAAGTGATCAAGAAAGCATAGACTCCGCTGAGTCAGATAAGACGAGTAAGGATAATATTGGTGTGAACTCAAAAATAATGAACATAAGAGCTGCTAAAGCTATCAGAGATTTATTAGAAATAGCCGAGGAATACGTGCTCTCAATAGAATCTGAAACCCAGGATGATATTACCAGTGAAAGTGATAGTAATGAGGAGGAGCTAAAAAACCATGAAAGCACAGCCTCCTCCGCTAAGTCAGTTAAGACCAGAAAGGACCGTCAAGTAGAGGAACCACTTGTGCCCTCTGCTCCCTCATGGGATCCATTACAGAAACCATGAGGGGTATTTTTCTGAGCATATACATGCTCTTGAGGCAGAGGTTAACGGCCTTTCTGAGCGCTTAGGCGCCCTCGAACGCCAAAAACCGCAGGAACATTGGGACTTGCCAGTATTTGAAAATGAAAACGGGCAGAGATACCACCAATCCCTAGATTTTAAAACAATAAAAAATTTCAAAGAGGTGATAATGACCTATGCGCCTCAAGCTCCGTTCACGTTGAGCATGCTGGAGTCCCTTAACACTTTAACTTTAACCCCCTCAGAATGGAAGGGGTTATGCAAGGCAATATTGAGCGGGGGACAATACCTGATCTGGAGGTCACAATTCCAGGAACTTTGTGTAGAAACAGCTAGGAGAAATGTAACTGCAGGCTTCCCAGACCGAAATATAGATATGCTAACAGGTGAGGGACAGTTTGCTGAACTACAAATACAAATGCAATATGATCCCGGTGTATACGCACAGATAGACACTGCCACTGTCAAAGCATGGAAGACCATACCAGGAACAGGTGATTTGCAAGGCAGCTTATCAAAAGTAATACAGGGGCCTAACAAGCATGCTGACTTTGCTGACAGACTTTTAAGAACTGCAGGCACAATATTCAGGGATGTGGATCAAGCAATGCCCTTAGTCATCCAGTTGGCATATGAAAATGCCAATATATATTGCCAAGATGCTATAAGACCATGGAAAAATAAAAAGGACCTTTCAATATACATTAGATATGTAAAGATATTAATGATGCCTTTGTAACAGGCAATGTGATTGCTGCAGCAATGAGAGGTGCTTCCCCTCAAAATTTCACAAATAGGGCTCAACAAAAAATTATAATCAATCAGGATATTCCAGACAAAATTATTATAATCAACCAGGATATTCTAGGCAATATCCCCAAAGAGAAATAAAACCAAGCTCATACCATGCTCCAGGCCACTGCCCCAGGTGTAAAAAGGGAAATCATTGGGCCAATAAATGCCATTCTAAGTTTGACATCTATGGAAATGTTTTGTCCAGGAATTCAAAAAATGGGGCACGGGGCCCAATGCCTCGAGGCCCACAAATGTACGAGGCATTAGACGAGCAATATCCTCAAACATCCATACAGATGATTCCTCGTCACAATGCTTCCTACCCATGACTCCCTTGTCAGATAGACAAGAGGAAGTGCAGGACTAGACCGTCCGAATAGTGCTAACAGCTGAAATGGGGGTTCAACTGATTCCTACAGGAGTCAGGGGACCTCTTCCCTTTGGGACTGTAGGACTTATCCTCAGGCAAAATTCTAAAAGCCTATTAGGTTTTCAAGTAACACCAGGTGTTATTGACTCCGAAGGAGAAATAAAAATAATGCTTAGTTCACTTAGAGGTATTATCTCTGTTAACCAAGGAAATAGAATTGCTCAGCTTCTTCTCCTCCCCAGTTTCCACAACTCATTCAAGAGTATGCTGCAGAATAGGAACAATAGAGGATTTGGTTCCACTGGCTTGGGACCTATGGCTTGCTGGGTTCAGGATTGTTCACGGAGGCCTATGTGCAAAATAAAAATTCAAGGTATAGAGATGGAAGGGCTGATTGATACTGGGGCTGACTCTTCCATCATTAATCTACAACAATGGCCCAAGCACTGGCCTCTGCAGAAGGCCTCAACTAGTTTAAGAGGCTTGGGATATACTAACACCCCAGCACAAAGTGCTGTAGTCTTAAATTGGGAAGATAATGAAAGGCATAAAGGAACATTCCAGCCTTATGTTTTGACCAGCTTGCCAGTTACCCTATGAGGAAGAGATATTCTACAGCAAATGGGGGTACACCTCGCAACCAAGCCCGCAGGTGTTAAAAATAAAAATCTAAATCATCATCAAAAGGGTAAAAGATATTTTTTCTAGGGGCCACTGAGAAAACAATTTTAAAAATACCATGGCTTTCTGATAAGCCAGTTTGGGTCCCTCAGTGGCCCCTATCTAGAGAAAAATTTCAAGCGGCCCACCTACTAATCCAAGAACAACTAGAAGCAGGACACATAGAGCCTTCCATCTCTCCCTGGAATTCCTCCATATTCATAATCAAGAAAAAATCTGGAAAATGGAGATTGTTACATGATCTTAGAGAAATCAATAAAACTATGCAAATTATGGGCTTTACCCAACCTGGACTTCCTAATCCTGTAGCTATTCCTAAAAATTTCCATCTTATAACTCTTGATATAAAGGATTGTTTCTTTTCCATTCCTCTACATCCTCTGGATGCCCCCAGGTTTGCTTTTTCAGTTCCTTCTATCAATAATAATGGCCCTGATAAAAGATATCAATGGAAAGTGCTACCGCGGGGAATGGCTAATAGCCACACTATATGTCAAATCTATGTAGACAAAGCTATTCAGCCTATTAAGAACAAATATCCAAACCTTATGTGCCTCCATTATATGGATGATGTTTTGCTTGCTCACCCTAATCAAGAAATCTTATTTACCATATTCAGTGATATGACAGAAAATTTAAAAAGATATGGATTAAAAATTGCTGAAGAAAAGGTTCAAACTAGATCTACCATATTATATTTAGGATTTAAAATCATGGATACCTTTATTAGGCCACAAAAAATTTTAATAAATAAAGAACATTTGACCACCCTCAATGATTTCCAAAAACTGCTGGGAGACATTAATTGGCTTTGCCCTACACTAAGCCTCACTACTGGACAATTAAAACCCTTATTTGATATCCTTCGTGGGAACCCTGATCCATCTTCACTGCAAACATTGACTCCTGATGCTAGGGAAGCTTTAAAGTTAGTAGAAAAGGCCATTGAAAGATCCCATTGTGATAGAATTGATTTTGCTCAACCATTGATATTGATTATTATTTCTTCACAATATACACCCACAGGAGTATTTTGGCAACAGGGACCTTTATTATGGATACAACTCTCCTAACAGTACAATTGAGTCTTATACCTCCATGGTGGCTAAACTTATTCTTCAAGGACTTAAGACTTCTACTAAAATATTTGGCATTCATCCCGCTACTATTATTTCTCCCTATTCATCGTCACAGGTTGAATATTTGTGCTTCAATGATAATGATTGGGCTATAGCTAGATGCTTTACTACTGCAAATTTTGATAACCATCTTCCTAATTGTCCTATAGTATATTTTTGTGTCAATCATCCCATTATATTTCCACAGGTAATAAAAAATCAACCTATTCCTAAGGTATTAAATGTATTTACAGATGGGTCCTCTAACGGTACTTCTGTAGTAGTCACTCAAAAAGAAAATATGATTCATATTACTGGTGAAAAATCAGCCCAATTAGTTGAACTTGAAGCTATTATAATAGCTCTAGAACGTTTTAAAGAACAACCTATAAATATTTTTTCAGACAGCCACTATATTGTACATGCTGTCCCTAAATTGGAGCTAGCAGGTCCAATAGCACCACATACTCCAGCCTTTAAATTGTTTTTTCAAATTCAAAATCTCCTATGGAAACGTAAAGAACCTTTATTTATTGGACATATCAGAGCTCATACTAATTTGCCTGGTCCTCTCCATGAAGGTAATCAAAAGGCTGATGCCCTCACTAAAACAATCTTTATATTTTCAGCAGTCCAACAAGCTACCTTATTCAATTCCCAATTTCATGTCAATAGTACTACGTTACAGCACAAGTTCAAAATCACAAAGGAGCAAGCTTGAACAATTGTGAAGGATTGTCAATCTTGTGTGACACATTTGCCCAATCTACATTGTGGGGTTAACCCAAGAGGATTAATGCCCAATCATTTGTGGCAGATGGATGTCACTCATGAGCCAAGTTTTGGAAAAGTGTAATTTATTCATGTGACCATAGATAATGCTCAGGCATGATTTTTGCTTCCTTACATTCTGGAGAAAAAGTTAAAGATGTTACATCTCATTGTCTGCAAGCTTTTGCTGCATTGGGCATCCCCAAAATGCTTAAAACAGATAATGGCCCTGCATATACGTCCTCATCTTTCAAACAGTTTTGTGCAAAATTCAATATATCCCATAAAACAGGTATCCCATACAATCTCAAGGTCAAGGTATAATTGAATGAGCTAATTGCACACTCAAAATTATGCTATTAAAGCAAAAAGAAGGACATTGGAAAAATCCTAGGGACAGATTGGCAGTTGCCCTGTTTACCTTAAATTTTTTAACTTTAGATTCTAATGGATATTCAGCTGGAGACAGATACTTGAATCCACACCAAGAACATAAACCTTTGGTTTACTGGAAGGATGTTCTTTCAGGTGCATGGAAGGGTCCAGATCCAGTATTAATTTGGGGGAGAGGATCTGTTTGTGTTTTTCCACAGCATGAATCCTCCCCAATATGGATATCATCTAGATTAATAAAACAGATACCAAATCAAAAGGACCAAGATGAAGTTGTTGAGAAATCAAGATTAATAAAACAAGTACAAAATCAAGAGGACCAAGATGAAGGTTTGGAATGATTCCCTTAAAAGAGTCCTCCAATAAATTCACAATTTAAGTCTCATTCCTCCCGGCTGGGACGAGAAGATCTCTCTTTAGTGTGCACACAATTGTATTTTTTTTCTTTTTATATATGTTTTTATGTCTGTGCATTTGTCAAAATTTCATGTTAATGTGATGTCACAAATATATGTTTGTATGTGCGTCTGTCCAGTGTGATGTCACAAATAACAAAGCGCTTATGAAAATTAATATTATAAAAAAAATTTAATTATAAAAAATATACATATATATGTATATATGGATCCAAATAACTTTAATTCATTTAAGTTTAGAGTATTCAATTTTGGTAAACAATTTAAAAAGTGAAGGTACCTTCAATTTTGATTTTTAGGTGTCCCTTGGACTTCTCTTCAGCAAAGAATATGACTAATACTGTATAACCTAATATTTTGGTATTTGACATGGGATTGTTTATTTGTAATTAACTTTATTTGTTTAATAGCTGATTAATTTGTATTATTTCAACAGGTAATTTCATAGAAGGTTGCTGTGTATGCAGAGACTCGGGGTTTCCAGCTAACAAATTATTTTTTCAAAGTGCTTTTAGCTTTTCTTTAATCTATCTTTAATGCAGTAAATACCCTCAGTCTTTCTTTGATTTGTTCTGAATGTGATATTTTGCCAGATTATGTTTGTGGGAGCTCAAGCAGCAATGTGTGTGAGCAGAGATCAACTTTAATTTTCTAACCTAATAATTCTATTTTTTAGTTTGACAACTTGCCTCTTGACTCAGTGCTGGAATAGCACTGCCTTTCCTTTAATAATTGATGCTTGAGTTTCTAGGTAGTGGGCCCTGAAGATTTGCCGGTGGCATTGTCTAGACATAAAAAAAGACGGCTGCTGCTACAGCTGCAGGGATTGCGGTCACTACAAGCATCCCTGCTGCTCAAGCATCAAACAACCTCACCAGCAGTGTGGCCTCTGCTATGTATGCATGGGGCCTCCTAGATCAACGTGTTATAACAAGTGGACATTTTGATCTTTTATTATTTGGGACATTATGAGACAATACCTTGTGGATATTTGTCTAGAGAACTCAGTGCGTTACTTGATGGAATTTAGGGCAGTTTATTTGTTTAAAGACCTTGATTCGCTATGGAACTTGGCTCCTCAGCAGAAGGCATGCCGCCTTAAAGCCGCAGCATCTCCTCATGATTGGATGGCTCTTAGTCAACACACAGTCGATCCTGAAGGGCTCGATTGGACGGCTGGTTAGCCAATGACGGGTAAGATCCCCAGAGGGGGACAACCTAAGACAGGCACAGTCGATCCAGATGAGGTTGTCACCCATCCACGGGACAGTCTCATGTGGCCGACATATCAACCTAAGACAGGAGTCAAGGGCACAGCCTTGATTATCCTATGACAGGTAAGAATGTTGGTTGCACATAGACATCCTAGAGCATCCCCTCTTTTAAAACAAAAGGGGAGAAATGTAAGAGCCCTAATTGAGGAGATAGCTAAGATGGCAGCTAGCTGAGAGCCATAAAGTTGTTCAAGTATTTTCACCTGATATTCATGCATTTATCTAAGAATCTTTTTATGCCCGTGAACACTGCGTGACACACCTGAAAGCTCGAGCTGTTAGCACGTGTCCTTGTTAAGGCAAAAGTATTTAACCGGGTGAGCGTGAGTTAGAGGTGTGGTTGGAGTTGGAGTTGGAGAGCTTGATGGAGCCAAAGAGAGAAGAATAAAAGAACTTTTTCATTTCCATCCTGCCTCCGAATTTTCTCCTGCGGCATGGTTGCTGCAAGCATCAATCGCTACAGGCGGCAACATTCCAAGATTTTAAAAACCAAATCAGATATTGTCTTCCTGTGACTCTCTGCAAGTTCTGGAATGCCTACTATTATTTTAAAGGAGAACTTGCCCCTAGGAAAAATTGTGACATACAAAATAAATTATTAACCAATTTGTCCTTGGAACCCCTGTGTATTTAAGCACTTTATTTTATTTTATTTTTTCACATATATCCTTGAATTTAAAATCTGCTTGTGTATTCTTTTCATGAGCATTTCTTTATGTAACTATATTATTTATGACAGAGATTAAAAGCTTAAGGATTAACGTATTCTACTCAGAAGACAAAAAAAAAAAAAAAAAAAAAAACAACTGTTTCACAAAGAGCACATGTATATGTTAAGATAGCTAGAGATATTTTTTAAAAAACATATATTTTAAACCAATTGAAGTATTAGTTTTCAGTCCATCAGCACATTTCAATCTGTCAAAATGTACTTGTACTAAGAAAAAATACCTTAAACAATTTAAAATTTATTGTACCTCTGAGACTGATTTAAAGAATTATAGTATAATGAAGTATCCTGATTGGCATAGTTTGAAAGTGGAATAATTCCTCAGAGATTAAACCTGCCAAGATAGTTTATAAAAACATAGAGATGGTCTAATTTATAAAATTTATACTATAAAGAAGTACCAGGAAGAAATGATAGATAACACATAGATTTGAATTACAACTATAATAAAAGTACATGTCTAAATAAATTAGATGGACATTTTTTGCATATAATTCTATATTTGTATATTTTATTTGTGCATTTTATTCTTACATGATTTTTGCTTCAATTTATGTGTTTTTTTATTTTTATGATGGATTTGTTACATACAAAAAGAAAATTTGATCCAAAAATGAAGAAAAAACCATTAGCTATTTACAACCAAAGGCAATAATTGTATGAGCTAGGAATGCATGATGTATGTCTCATGCACACAGAATTTCCAGTGTTTATATTTGACAGGTTGGAAAAAAGACTACAAGGAAATTATGTGTAAGGAAACTTGCTGTTCATTAGTGTTATAAAAGTCATGGAACTTAAAAACACTGAGAAGTAACAGACAATATTTAAGGAGACTTGGAAATTGCTTATATATCTATGATGCGTGGGAAGCATCACAATGATAATTATCTCTATAATGTTTATTGATGGTAGGACTGAAACAGAAGTATGAAAAAAAGAAAATTCAAATTTTGGTTGTTTGAATTTTATACAAATTATTTAGGTAAGTATTTGGTTAATGTCAACAGAACCAATCTTATATTCCTAGGAAATTGCAAATGAAGCTAATTTTGAGAATGATTGGATTCAAATAAAAACAAATAAATGATAATTAATCAATAACAATTAGGCATTTTTAAGATGTGTATCCTATATTGGGGAAGTTCAACAAATTCTGAAGGTCAAAATTAATAGGAAGTGGTCCTAAATGGTACCACTACTTCTTGGGACCAAATTCAAGTTCTATTGGCTTAATTCTATTCAAATTAACCCTCAAAAATGCACACAAATAATATTGTAAAAAGTGAATATTTCTTATTCAAAATATATAAAAACACAAGGAAATAATATTGCATAATTTAAAAGAAATAAAAAAGAGAATATAAACAGATCTACAATGACATCAGTTACTGGAAATATCAGTGTTATATAATAAAATAAATCTTCTTTGAGAAACAAGAACATGAATACATCTTTAAGAAACTAAAAGATGACCTTGCATATTTGAATAGTAGTTTGTATTAAAAACACAGAATTTTATATTAAAACTCAATGATGAACACAGTGCATTAAAGAATACAAGGCAAAATAAATATTCCATAATGCATTACAGATAATCTGAAAGATGCAAAATGTCAATAGAATCATAAGAAATATTGAGAATTATATGATAAAATGTAGCCTGCATTTAATGGACATCCTAATGGAAGAAAGAAAAAAAACAAACTGGAACGTATACTATATGAAAATATTGTACCTGAAAGTTCCCTAGAGTTCTGAAAGACATTACTTCATAAATTCAAAAATTCAATGAATCACAGATAAAATCTATAATATTAAATATCTGCTTATAAATCTCATAATGAAATTGAGATCAAGAGAAGACACTTTAAATGGGGTTCAAACATCAGATTATCTTTAATTATATTGAAACCTGAAAATATGAAATTTAAAATACAATATAATTTGTTGAAAGTAACTAATTGTCATTCTAGAATTCTCAACTAAGAAAAGTATCCATCATGCTATGACCAAATAAAAATATTTTTAGACAAACAAAATGCTACTAATTGATCTACAATTAAGAAACTTCACAAGGGGAATTGAAGTTAAAATAAAAATATTTTAAAAACAGATAAACACTGCAATACCTAAGTTGGGAAATTAATTAATAGAATTGAAGTGTTCAAGGACCCCTATATTGTCTAACGACAACAAAAACACTTGCATTATTTTAGAACTTTGATAACTTAGGCATTATGAATTTTTCTATTTTAACACAAAAAGAGTAGAAATTAAAGAAATAATTAAAATGAAAAGAGGAAATTGATAAGAGACAATGAGTCATAATGTATATATACAAACTAGGAAAAAATAAATAAAAATTACATTTAAACATAAACTACCAAAGATTACCTAAAACACAGACAACACATTTCCATTATAACACAAAGATTGGCAGAATGTTTTTTTGTTTTTGTTTTAACTCTATCTCTGTGATGTTTACAAGAGATATAACCAATATATAGGTTTGCATAAGGCATGAAGTTCAAACAATACATACTATGTCTATTCAATATACCTACAAATATACCATGCAAACATATAAACCAAGTATAAAAAATACATACAAACATACTATGTCAATTCAACTTTTTAAAACTTGGTGTTACAGCAATATAGAATAAAATTTTTAATTAAAAACACTGAAATAAGGGAGTATATTGAGTACAATAAAATTTTTAAAATAAGAATATATGATAATTAAAATATAAATTAGATATATAAATATACAGACATACATTTCAAAATACATAGAGCAAAATTATCAAAAGTACAATAGGAAATGGATTTGCCACTAAATCATTGTAGATATCAAAAACACATCTTTCAGTAAAACAAAAAAAATTAAAATGGCAAGTTTGAAACAGAGCTATTTGATTAACATTAATCAAATGCTGTATGTAGAATATGAATGTTATAATTCACCTTATTTTCATGCTCATACAGAATACTTACAAAAATCTACCTTTCTAGAGCATACCAGATATCCCAACAATTTTCAAAGAAATAAAATGACACAAACCATATATCCTGGATGAAAGACAAAGCAATGTATATCATAATATATTTTGACATGAATAATTAACACAAGGAAAATAATCAAATATCTGTATAGAGAATATACAATATAAATATATAAATATTCGTATAGAGAAGGGAAATTTGTAACAAGATCTATAAAATGAATGAGAGAGAGATAGAAATTAGGACTGAAAAGGAGTAAAAATATAAAAGTAAGTAAAAGAAAGGAACAAAACATAAAGAATGAAATAAATAATTCACAAACAGATGTAAATCAAAAAACAAACTTAAAAATATAAAAGTTGACTTTTGAGAAGAATATTAAGATAAAGATGTTTCTAGTGAGACTTATGAATGAAAATAAAGTGCATAAATACTGAAAAAACAATTATTTTGGTACCTGGGTTTGAACCTAGGGGCTCTTAACCACTGAGTCATATCTTCAGTTCTTTTTTATATTTAATTTAGAGATAGGTGGTCTCTGTGGCCTTGCTAAATTGCTGAGTCTGGCTTTGAACTCATGATCTACCTGCCTCAGGCTCCCAACCCACTAGGATTACAGGCATGTGCCACCATACCCCACTAAATAACCAATTTTATTTTATTTTATTTTTATTTATTTATTTATTTTTTTTTTGGTACCGGGGATTGAACTCAGGGGCACTCAACCACTGGGCCACATCCCCAGCCCTTTTTTGTATTTTATTAGAGACAGGGTCTCACTGAGTTGCTAAGTGCCTCGCCATTGCTGAGGCTGGTTTGAACTTGCGTTCCTCCTGCCTCAGCCCCCCAAGTGCTGGGATTACAGGCATGCGCTACCACGCCCCGCTAAATAACCAATTTTATGAAATAGAAATTATCCTGAACCTAAGCAACAGTAATAATAAGTAATAATTACTTTCTGTTTAACCATGATGAAATATCATACATTGGAATGAATCTCCCAGAAAAAAAAAATATGGTAAAGTTATTCAGAATACACTAAGAATTAATAAATTCTTCACTTTCTGCCACTCATGGAGTTATTTATATCAGATTAATTCTCCAAACAAAGCCAATTATAAAGCCTGGACAAAATAAATGTAGTTACTGATGGCAGGCATTGAAATACACCTAAGCAGATTGGATGTGCTAGGCTACATTCTCTTGGTCAGAGCATGTAAATGCACATATTCTTTGCATCCTTAATCCCACCATTAATCTTTAATGAAGCATTAAATATATTCAATATTTCTATCAAACCTTTTGTCAAAATTTCCCTACTCACATCTTGCTCAATGGAATTCTAATAAACTCTTCAAGAAGGTCTAATTAGAAAATTCCTCACATTTTTGTATTTTAAACTGCATTTTTTTTAACCTTAGTGCTTGAAGTGCAGTGGGACAGACAGGTGGGGTATAAATATAGTTTGTGAGGCAAGAGATTTATTAGGAATCAACAACTCCGAAAAGAAGCAGACAAACAGCCTTGAGAAGAGGAAATTCATGAATGTTATAAAATCAAAATTCCTTGGGAGACCCCACATTATACAGTAGGGACACATATTATACTCACCTGACCTAATGCCAGACTTCTTTACATGCCTTAGTCAGTATGGGTAGATGGCATCATGACATAAGTGACCTTGCATTTCACAACCTTAAAGTAGAAGTACTTAACAGGTGGTGTCCACTGGCAACACTCTTTTCACCTGTGCAGAAAGTGTTTCCTTGAAGGGGGATGGAGCTCACATTTGTGTCTACAATTGATAGTATTTGTTTATACTTTCCTTCCTTCCTTCCTCACATATTTTGAATTGTTTTCCCACCATTTATTCTGTGTGTCACCAACATTTAGTCTTATCAGTCTTTTTAATTTTAGCTGTTCTGTGTGTAGCAATATTTGTGTTTTAATTAGCATTTCCCTAATAATCAATGATGTTGATAATCTTTCATGAAAGGGTGTTAGTCATTTTTACTAGATACTGAATTAGGATGACATTTCTGCATTTCTGTGATTTTTTTTTTTTTTTAGTATTAAAGGATGTTGTAGTTTGATAGGTAGTAATTTACTAATAAATGAACTTGATCTTGTCTAGTCCTTTAGTTGGCATGGCGTCTAGTCCTTATTCTATAATTCCATTTGTCAAGCCTCTAAATTTTCATCTGTATTTTCAGTTGAATGACTGTGGTATTCAATGAAGTAACTCTGTTCTGTTTAATATAAACATTTTCTACTACTGTGCAATTACTGTTCAGTCCACACTGCAGTTATTGCAGTTCTCTGACAGGCTTGCAAATTGCTGATTTTGAATGTGCACAAATCTTGGGGACTCAACATTGTTATCTAAGTGGACTTCCTTGCACAGAAGTCCTTCATTTCCCCTACTCAGCCCCTGTAATTCCATCTCCTAAGCAATCCTAGAGTTTCATTTAAATTACTTTTAGTCACTAAGTCTATCTTCAGTCCAATTCCTTCAACATGTTTTGAAAGATTCTCTCCAGCAGAAGCCAGAATGAATGAGTAGCTCACTCTGAAGGTTTTTTATTCTTATGGGGTTATAATTCTAGCATCTGCTGCTGAGTGCCTGAATTAAATGCTTCATACTTTTACTAACCTTCGGTTGTTAATGATGAGATGCTGATTCATACATACCCCTATGTTGCTGTGTCTTGCCCATTTGGACGTGGAGGTGTAAGCTCATTTTTTTAATTTTTCTCAATTTTAAAAAAAAAATTTTGGCATTTTAAAAATTAGTTTGTTTTAGATATCCATCATATTATTTTTAATATTTTTGATTCTCCAGTAACTAGTGCTCTTGTGAATCAGGTCATAGGATTTTCATGATTTATGCCTACCTAAGGTACCACTCTTTCTTTCTGAGCTATTTTTCTAACCACTGACCCTCTCTTGCATATTTCCCTTTCTTGCCCTTTTAACTTTTATCTCTCATGTAGACTTAATTTTAAATGTTTTATATAGTTTTTTTCCCATCAAATTAAAGGTTACAATCAGTTTTGACTCCTAGTTTTTCTGTCATCATGGATTATTTTATATTGTGTTAGTATAATTAGTATTCTACTACAACTAAAAGAAACATGAATAGGTTATGCTATTTAAAATCTGTTTTATGATAACTGCTAATATGTTTTTACTCACATAGGTTCATCATTAGCATATTTAATCAAAATAATGTCCTAAAAAACAAGTTTTACACAATATGTAGACAATTAAAAGAATGTAAATAAGTATTTATTCACTTATATTACTGAACCAATTGAAAATGATGTCACATATAGGTTTTATTTTAACAGGAATCATCATATATGCTTGTCAATCTTTATATGAATTATTTTGTTGTCTCTGATCCTTACAATAATCATAAATAATTTATCTTCTCCACTTTTGCCATATAAAATTATAATATCACAGCTAAGAAATACAGAGCAGAATTCAAACTCATATATATCCAACCTCAAAGTTAATGATGTATTTTTCATATATATGTAACACAATGTCTTCATAATTCTGTTTCACCAAAGCAATTATCACCACTGAAAACCAGGAAAACAAATAACTGTACAATTATCACCTTTTAAAAAGCCATTAGAATATTTCAAATTATTTGATATATCTGGACCTTGAATTAAGAACCTCAAACATTTTTCTCAAACTGTGTATATGAAAATACTATATGTTTATCATGAAATGCCTAATATATGAAAAGAGCAAAATTTGTTATCATTATGCATTCCAAATACTCAAAAAATAATTCTTCAGTAAACCCTTGTGTCTAGAAATGGCTCACATTTTGCTCAACACCAGTAAATGATCATCTATGAAAATGAAGCCCTGCACTTCACTGGAAGCTTGCTGGGTGTTCCATGAGAGCAGGTGGTGTTATTATCAGCCCATGCTCTTATAAAAGTATATAATGCTACTCATAAGCAGCCCTTCATATTCAATTCCTAGCGTGGTATTTTAGAATAAGATATTTTTGAAATACTTCAATTCATAGGGAGAATATGAATAGTTCCTTAAATGTCAATGAAATGCCATTTCTTCATGCTTGAACAACTCAAAATTGGCCAAAGTGCTTCTCTTCCAACTTTCTAAAACATATTTTATCTAAATTCTAAGAACAACCACAATAGGTTTTAGCTACAAATGTGAGAATATTGTAAATGTCAGAGTGGATTAATTTCAAAAACAATTTTATAGTCACTTTTTTCATCATCATAAAATTGTGCAAAATTCTCCTAAATTTTACTGTAGACATTCATTTAACTCAACATTCTGTCAAGTGGCTCTTCTAAAGTCTGTAAATAGTTTCATATGCAACTTATATATGCACATAAAATTAATATATATGTGTGGTGTATCAAATATCTGATAACTTGTTTTATCAAAAACACTAGATTAGGGCTGGGGTTGTGGCTCAGTGGTAGGGCACTTGCCTACTACATGTGAGGCACTGGGTTCAATCCTCAGCACCACATAAAAATAAATAAATAAAACAAAGGTATTGTGTCTGTCTACAACTAAAAAAACATAATAATAAAAACACTAGGTTACTTTTAGACACATATATTTTAAGTAATTTTTAAAATAGTTATTCTTGAGTCTACTCTTCTTCTACAAGGATTTATATGCACAAAATAGTGTGATCTGTAAAGTATTTAGGTAAATTTATTCCTCATGATCAAAAGACCAAGGTGAAGTAGCTATGTATCTGAAAGGAAACCAAAAAGTCCAGATACAGTTTTGAAAGACTACATAGTTAACAACCTGGATAACAATTAGAATAAAAATGTACAAAAATACCCTGTTTCCAGCAGTAAAGTTACAATGACAACACAATCAAAACATAGTCATGTGCATTTTTTTTTATTCCAAGATGCACAGCACCCTCACCTTAGCCCTCTGCTCTGCTCTTCCAGATGACAAAATTCCTCATGAATTTAAGTGCCATCACAGTATAGAACAGGGGGTTCAGCCATTTCATATGTAACTATTCTTCTCTTTACCTCTTTGGATAATCAAAGCAAAAGTGTATTCTAAAAGTAGAACTTCAAATTTCAGTGCAAACTATGATGTTTCCAACAATTGTCTTTGTAATCGTTTATGCAATGTTGAAAAAATAAAGTGGACTTTATTGTGATTTTTGATGTTTTCAAAGTGAGATACAAAATATTGGCACCAACTCAGCTACACTTTGCACTTGCTGTAGAAAGGGACTTTGCATCATTTATCTCTTGAAGGAATTTTACTGCGGACACTTTTTAAGTAGATATCCTGTCAAGTCACTCTTTTTAAGCATAACCAGTGAGTAGCAATTGATTTCTATCAATTAATCTTGTGGAAACACTCTCAGATGCCAAGAAAATAAGAGTTAAAAATTTTAAGTGCAGCCATGTTGTTATTAATGAAAAACAGATTTAGCTAAAAAGTTTTAGTCACACTGTAAAATTTGAATAATGATATGCATTTAAGGTAATTATTGACAAGTATTTTTTATGAACTAAAAGATGTCTATGATACATATTAAACATATATTGAAATTAACTTAAATATATTTTTCTGATTGAAAATTAGAACTTATTTAAATCAATGATTACAAAGTATAAATAAGAAAATGAAAATCATTTTTAATTTCAGATTCCACTATTTACAAACAATCAATGCCATCATTTTGGTATTTCTCTTATTTCTTATTACTTTTCTATCTCTAAATGCATGAAAAGTTCTTACAAAAAAGATTATTTATATAAAAGATTTGTGCTTGAAAAGTATTACTTATATTGCATGGCTATTTTCAAATTTTTAATAGTGTTCTTTATTTTTAATTGCAGCACATAGCATTTTAATTTTAATGTGCTCCACTCTGATTATAACATTAAAAGCTCAAATAAGCCACTATTGCTAAGTGTCCAAGATTATAATACTCAGTGTTCTATGAACAACATGAAAAGGAAAACCTTGCATATACATATTTGAAGAGATATTCAAATACTTCTTTTAGGTATATTCCTAATAAATTGAATCTCTGAGACAACAGAGTAATATTTTTCTCTCATATTATTTGAAAATATATTGATATTACATTTCCTTTTAGATACATGAAAAGGTTGAAACATCCTATACATTGTTCTGACCATGTCTATATCTTTCATTATATTTTATTTAGATATAAATATGTATGCCTGCATATAATTATTATGTATTTTTAATATTTTGTTGTTTAATGTGACTGGTGAAATATCATATGTATTCATCATATCAACTTTTGCTTTTTGTTTCTTGGATCACATTTTTGTTGTTGTTGTTTCTACCCAATATTATGCTTGGTGATATACTCATACTGAATTATGTAACTAAAAACTGTAATTTTAAAATTTTTTTGTATCAGTCTATTAAGTTAATGTACCATTTATTTTCCCATTTATTTATACATGGACACTTTAAGTCTCAACTTTTTAAATGTTTTAGTATTTCAAAAGATGTTTTTATTAGTATTATGTTTCTTCAAGAATCCTGGAACTTATGTGCAAGGACTGCAGTACCCCAGAAAGTAAAGCTATATATTATTGACCTAAAAACTGTTGCCAGCACACAATACCATAAATATGTAAAAGTAGAGTAAGCATTTAGAAATATTTAGTAGCCGCTTGATAGAATAACTTCAGGGTTTTTGAATATAGAGATAAATATTTAGTGATTTTTTAAATTTTCCATATCAAGAACTTTTTTATTGTATTTATAAAAATGTTTCCTCATGAGACATTGAAAATAAAATGTTCCTTAAGTACAGTTAATTTTTGAATCTTTGATCAAATTGTTATGTCAAAAATGGAAATGCTATTTTATAAGAAACATCCATTTACATTTTTTAGGTGATAAATATTTTCTGAAATATTTTTCAAAGTTAATATTTCTATCAATTCTGTGAAACAGGTTCTTGATCCATATTTTCAAAAAACGTAATGTCATTTTGTGAATTTTTGAGAAATTCAGTATTGTAAAATAATCTCATGTTTTGATAAATTTAATTGCAATTACTTATTTTTTTCAAATTACTATTATGAGATTATTATTCAAGGTTTTTACCACCTATTAGTTTGCTTTTAATTAACTGACAACATGATCTACTAATAGTTTTAATTGGTACAAATTGTTTTGTAATCAAGTTAATAGTTAATAGTCTAACCAGAAGTGCTTATTCCTCTTATCAGAACCCAAACTAATTACCATCAAATAAATGTTTTTCTCTCAGACAATAAGAAAAGTCATTGCAAATATAATGTAATATAATGCTATATGCATTTAATTCTCATTTATTTTAAATTTATTTATTTTTAGAAAATATGTCTTTAAAACATTTTGATCATTTATATATCATCTATTATATATGACTTTTTTGTGGTTTTACACAAGTTAAAAATTTTTTTTTTCATGCTGTCTTTATAAAATTTTATTTTAGGTATTATAACTATTGTTACATATCCTCTTGAGTAGTTATTTTATATTGTTCAGAATAAAGAATAATTTAAAAATCAGAATTCTGAAACTTATGGTTTTATATTTACTTTTATTTCCAAACTAATAAAGTGCATCTAACCTCTGTCATTATAATAAAGAACAATTATTTTTGGTGGTTTATTTCTGCATTCAACCTTTAACAAATTTGAATTATTTTTGTAATGGTCCAATGCTGGTAGCATACCAAAACAGCTCCTAATGAATGCTGGCTATTATTTGTTCTTACAATTTTTGTTACCTTTAAATGAATATGGTGCCATATATTTTGAGTCTGAAAATGCCCCCAGTTTTGTTCTTTCTCAAGTTTGATTTGGTTATTTGGGATCCTTAGTGGTTTCACATGAATTTTAGCATTGTTCTTTTCAGTTTAGTTCTAATATCTGCCATTAGGGTTTTAATAACTGATTGCATTAAATTTGTAGATCATTTTGTATCATGTAGCCATTTTAACAATGCAGCAGTTTCCCTTTATCTTCAAAGTACTTTCTCAGACCATCAGTGGATATCTGACATCACAGAGAGTACTGAATACTACATAAGCTGTGCATGCATACTGTTAATAACATATTCATTGATGTTCTTATTTTAAAAAATTCTTTCACCCCAGAGATACATCACATTTGTTTGTAGAGCATGATTGTAAAATTCATATATAAAGATTTTTTAAATTTTAAATTTCTTTAATGTTTATTCTATTCTATTTTTAGTAGATACATAGTAATTGTTCATATTTATGGTTCATATTTTGATACATATTTACAATGTATAATAATCAAATTGAGATAATTAGCATGTTTATCACCTCACTTTTAATTTCTTAATGATAAGAACATTCAAAATCCTTTCTTTTTTTTCTATTACATTTCATATTTCACATATAGAGCACATTTTTACATATCTCTGGTTGTATGCAAAGTATATTCACACCATTCGTGACATCATACTGATGCACTTAGGGTAATGATATCCATCTCATTCTACCATCTTTTTTTTTTTTTCTTCACCCTTTTGCTGCCTCCCTTCTCCTCCCTCCCCACTGGACATTCTAGTGTTCCTCTAATCCTCCTATGCTCCCCATCCCAACCCCATTGTGAATCAGCCTCCTTATATCAGAGAAAACATTTGGCATTTGGATTTTGGGGATTGGCTAACTTCACTTAGCATTATATTCTCTAACTCCATCTATTTACCTACGAATGCCATGATTTTATTCTCTCTTATTGCTGAGTAATACTCCATTGTGTGTATATATCACATTTTCTTTATCCATTCATCTACTGAAGGGCATCTAGGTTAATTCCACAGTTTAGCTATTGTGAATTGTGCTGCTATAAACATTGATGTGGCTGTGTCCCTGTAGTATGCTGTTTTCAAGTCTTTTGGGTAAAGACCAAGGAGTGGGATAGCTGGGATATATGGTGGTCCAATTCCAAGTTTTCCAAGGTATCTCCATACCGCTTTCCATATTGGCTGCACCATTTTGCATTCCCAGCAACAATGTATGAGTGTGCCTTTTTCTCCACATCCTCTCCAACATTTATTGTTGTTTGTGTTCTTAATGCTGCCATTCTGACAGCTGTGAGATGAAATCTTAGAGTGGTTTTGATTTGCATTTCTCTAGTTGCCAGAGAGGCTGAGCATTTTTTCATGTATTTGTTGATTGATTGTATATCTTCTTCTGAGAAGTGTCTGTTAAGTTCCTTAGCCCATTTATTGACTGGGTTATTTGTTTTTTTGTTGTTAAATTTTTTGAGTCCTTTATATATTCTAGAGATTAGTGCTCTATCTGACATGCATGTGGTAAAAATTAGTTTCCAATTAGTAGGCCTTCTGTTCACCTCACTGATTGTTTCTTTTGCTGAGAAGAAGCTTTGTAATTTGAGTCTATCCCATTTAATGATTCTTGGTATTAATTCTTGTGCTACAGGATTCTTATTAAGGAACTTGGGGCCTAATCCAACATGTTGGAGATTAGAGCTTACTTTTTCTTCTATTTAGGTATAGTGTCTCTGGTCTAATTCCTAGATCCTTGATCCACTTTGAGTTGAATTTTGTGCATGGTGAGAGATAGAGGTTAATTTCATTTTCTTGCATATGGATTTCCAGTTTTCCCAGCACCATTTGTTGAAGAGGCTATCTTTTCTCCAATGTACATTTTTGGCGCCTTTGTCTAATATAAGATAACTGAAATTATATGTGTTAGTCTCTGTGTCCTCTATTCTGTACCATTGGTCTACCAGCCTATTTTGGTGCCAATACCATGCTGTTTTTATTACTATTGCTCTGTAGTCTAATTTAAGGTCTGGTATAGTGATGCCACCTGCTTCATTCCTCTTGCTAAGGATTGCTTTAGCTATTCTGGGTCTCTTATTTTTCCAGATGAATTTCATGACTGCTTTTTCTATTTCTATGATGTCAATGTCATTGGGATTTTGATTGGCATTGCATTAAATCTGTATAGTGCTTTTGGTAGTACGGTCATTTTGACAATATTAGTTCTGCCTATCCAAGAACAGGGTAGATCTTTCCATCTTCTAAGGTCTTCCATAATTTCTTCCATTAGTGTTCTGTAGTTTTCATTATAGAGGTCTTTCACGTCTTTGGTTAAGTTGATTCCCAAGTATTTTATTTATTTTTTGATTCTATTGTAAATGGGGTAGTTTTCCTCATTTCCCTTTCAGAGGATTTGTCACTGATATATAGAAATGCCTTAGATTGAAGCCTACCAACCAAGAATAGCCCAGGACCAGATGGATACACAGCCAAGTTCTACAAGACATTCAAAGAAGAACTGATACCAATACTCTTCAATTTATTTCAGGAAATAGAAAACGAGGGAGCACTTCCAAACTCATTCTATGAGACCAACATCACCCTGATCCCCAAACCAAGCAAAGACACATCCAAAAAAAGAAAACTTCAGACCCATATCTTTAATGAACATAGATGCAAAAATTCTCAATACAATTCTAGCAGAATGGATAACAAAAATATATCAAAAATGTAATACACCACTATCAAGTGGGGTTCATTCCAGGGATGCAAGGATAGTTTAACATACAGAAAACAATAAATGTAATTCATCATGTCAATAGACTCAAAGATAAGAACCAAGCCGGGTGTGGTGGTGTACGCCTGTAATCCCAGCACTTGGGAGGCTGAGGCAGGAGGATCGCAAGTTCAAAGCCAGCCTCAGCAATGGCAAGGCACTTAGCAACTCAGTGAGACCCTGTCTCTAATAAAACACACAAAAAAAGGGCTGGAGATGTGGCCCAGTGGTCAAGTGCCCCCGAGTTCAATCTCCGGTACCAAAATAAATAAATAAATAAATAAATAAATAAATAACCATATGATTATCTCAATAGATGCAGAAAAAGCATTTGACAAAATACAGCACTCCTTCATGCTCAAAACACTAGAAAAACTAGGGATAACAGGAACATATCTCAACATCATAAAAGCTATATATGCTAATCCCCAGGCCAACATTATTCTAAATGGAGAAAAATTGAAAGCATTCCCTCTAAAAACTGGAACAAGACAGGCATGCCCTCTTTCACCACTTCTATTCAACATAGTAATTGGAATGCTGGCCAGAGCAATAAGACATATGAAAGAAATTAAAGGGATACAGATAGGAAAAGTAGAACTCAAATTATCATTATTTGCTGATGATATGATTTTATACCTAGAAGATCCAAAAAATTCCACCAGAAAACTTCTAGAACTCATAAATGAATTCAGCAAAGTAGCAGGATACAAAATCAACATATAAAGATTTTAAAATATCCAAAGCAGCTTGGAAAATCACAAGGTCAAAAGGCATGAACCACCATATGTTCATATTTATTGTTTGGGCACAGTAAGTATGAAGATATGATTTTGTTTTAAGGAGAGGCAAGAAAATCAATTAAATAGATTAAAGAGTTCAGAAGAGACCGAGACACAGACTGCCAATTGATTTCCAAAAAAGGTGCCAGGGGAATTTAATACGGAAATATATATTTTATCAATAAATCATGCTATGAAAGTTAATATAAAACTAAACTTTGTTCCATCACTTCATGTACAAAAATTGAATCAAAATGGATCATAGACTAAAATTCAAGATAAAAATCATTAAACTGAAAAGAAACACAAAATCATCAGTGGCATTTGTCTACCTAAAGATGTCTTAGGCCACAAAAAATCATGGAGCAAAAGTGGAACAATACAGATAAATTAAGCTTCATCAAAATACATGAAGATTTGAAAATGTAACCATAGTAAGTGAGAAAATATTTTCCTAAGCCAGGTGTGGTGGCACGCACCTATAATCCCAAGTGGCTTCGAGGGCTGAGGCAGGAGGATTGTGAGTTCAAAGCCAGCCTCAGCAACTTAGTGAGACCCTGTCTCTAAATAAAATACAAAAACGGGGTTGCTCAGTGGTTAAATGCCCCTGAGTTCATTCCCTAGTACCAAAAGATATATATATATATATATGTATATATATATATATATATATACACACATATATATGTATATATATACACATATATATACAATTTGTATATATATATATATACAACATATGTATATATATATACAAATATATATACACATATATATAAATTTATATATATATGTGTATATATACACACATATATATACACAAATATGTATATGTGTGTGTGTATGTGTGTGTGTGTGTGTGTGTGTGTGTGTGTGTTTGTATTTTTGTCATAAGGAGACCTGCCATTGGAGTAGAATGTAAGGATATGTATATGATAAGAATTTTATCTACAAAGTGAGAAAAACATATATATCTATAAAATCAAAGATATACCATCCAATAATAAAAGGCAACAGATTTGAACAATCATTTTACTAAAACAAATACATGGATGGAAATAAAACATTTTAAAAGATGTTTACACTTCTCTATAATATTCTACTGTGAACCCACTATAATGGTTAAAATTGAAAATTTGATACTCATGAAGCTTTGCTCAGGATATGCAAAACTCAAACTCACATAAAATGGTATTAAAAACCATACTAAAAGTCAAACACATATCTTCCAAATAATTTTAGTATCCTACTCTTATGCATCTAAGAGAAATAAAAATGCATATCTAGAGAAAATATATAAAAATATATAAAATATATGTGTCTAAATATTTACAATAGCTATCTTTATAAATACTGAACACTAGCAAATGCAATTTCCAATAATAGGTAGTGGATAAAAAAAATTAAGTATATCTGCACAATGACATGTAGCCCAGCAATAAAAAGCGACAATTATTGACATATGCCAACACAAGAATGAGTCTCAAAGTAATTACACTAAGTGAAATTATTAACTGAATTAACATTAAATTATTAATTAAATCAACATGAACTGCTTTTCTCACTCAACTATTCCATCCAACAGGATATGAGTTACTACTTATGATCACCTCAGGAATGGGCCTCAGGATGTTTTAAAGGCTGAAATATTTTCTTTACCTTCTCCTTTCCAGTTTATGTTAACTGAAGTTGCAGTTTGGTGAATGTTTTCATTCTCAAACTTTGTTTCAGGAGACTACCCATTGTGGTAGAATCTAAGGTCCTCCATGGTTACTGGGTTTAAATGTTTCCCATTCCCTGCATATAAATAATTCTGGGTCTTAATGTGTCCTCCTGGGAGAAAATGTCCCTGGTCAGACAAGATCTTTGGAAGGTGGTTCATGGACTTCCTAGAACACTTTCAGTTTTGATACAAGGTTCATCCATTTTTCTGGCATTTACATGTGAGACAACTGACACAATAACCTAAACATAATAGCTGTTCTGCTGTTGTGACCCAAGAGATTCCTAAAAAGCAGTTAAGGAATGGAGTCAAACTTCCTTTCCATTATGTATAACAGTGTCCTCCCACTGGATAATATTTGGTGACAGCCTCCTCTGTACCAAGCAGAACACTCTGTGCTTTGAATTAGGTGTACTGAACTTAAACCTCTTTAGCCTCCTTGGAGATGGGTCTTTCTCTTATATTATTTTACAGGTAGGGAAAAGAGTAAAAACATTAAGTAAATTTTTTAAACTAATTCTCACACTAAAGAAAGCTGGTCTTTGAACCCAGGAATTGAACACAAAGACACATTTTTTTTCTCTTTTTTCCTTTTTTAAAACTTTTCTGAGTTTTGTTTGTTTTTGCAATAGGAGATAAATTGTATTAATTCTTTCCTAGACCAAGTGACCTATTTTTCTGGAGACTGGGCTCTGTCTTTGGTAGCCCTGGGGTGATAAAACACTCTTCCGAATAGGTTGGTGCAGGTGGATAACTGCTAGTAAAGAAACATGACCCTGTTTACAAACCCTCAGGGTTCCTGCATTCAAGAAATTATATTCGGGGAAGTTTCTGTTGTGAATATGGGATCTATAGCAAGTTATAAGTACCATCCTGGAGGTTTATTGATGGCAATCTTTCCTAAATAATGAACCCAGGAACACCTGCATCAGAATCACCTGGAGTGCTTGTTAAATGTAAAGACAGAAAGTCTATACCTCAGCATAGTGCTGCCACATCTCTGGCTTTGGCGGTTAGAATTTGCTGAATGACAAGAAATTGTTTTGATGATAATTAATTAAAATATCACAAATATAATGGGTTTTGAGGCAAACCTGAAATACAGTTTTTGTTTCTTTAGCTTAGTATTTTTTAGTATTTTCTTCTAGTTTCTTTAGTTTAGTATTTCAGGAAAACCTGAAATACAGTTTTTGTTTCTTTAGTTGGAATCCACACCTATATAGTATAGTTTATATTACATATATACATGTGTATACATATGTTATAGTATAGAATACACTCAAATTTTCACTCATATTTTTGTTTTGTTGAACAAAGAAAGGTGATTAATATCTACTATATCTACTCCTACAGGAAAATTGTTCAGCACTAAAATCTGCCCTCTGAGGTAATCATATTACAGTCCATTTTACAATCTGTTTAATTACTTTTCTATGTACACAAATAATTAATTGGACATGTATGTGTTGGTCTATTATTTCTGGGTTCTATAGCTGACCAAGTATCTTTTTCACTTAAGGAAATATTTTTGTCCTTGTTTTTATGCTTCTCATTTGTAGACACTCATAGGGGCTCAAGTTGAGACAGCTTTCCTTTTGAGAGAATTTTGCTTATTTTAGCAAAGCAGGAGGCTCACAATGTGGGACAATACTAATCTAAATTAATTTAATGTATTTTCTTGGATGTTTCCTCTTTATTCACTGATTTTTTTTTTTAATGAATTCATGATAAGGTATATTGCCTCCTACCAGCCCTACCTTGAGTCAGACTAAGGGTAGCCAGCTTTCTAGTAAATTATTGGACTGGCAAATGATGATTATTACTATTTTAAAATTACATGCTTACAAAAAAGAGATCTATTGAAGTCTCATGATAAATACTTACATTAGAGACCTTTGGCAAGGCTTTCCTGTCTACATGTGTGTGGTCATTAGTCTCTAACATTCTTATGTCTGGAACCAGTATTTGCTCTAGGGCAACTACAACTTTATCCATGATTTTGTCAATCATTTTATCTATTAGTTAACTTCATTCTTGCTTGGCAATTTTAATACTTTTCCATGAGCTCAGAAATGGATTTAATATTATTTTTGTGAAAGATTATATAGCATTTCTGGTGTTTTGTAGTAAGAACTGCTCCTAATAATTTCTTCTGCCAAACTGTTAGGTATAGTGGTGCTAGGATTGTTTTTATCTTTTGTTAAGAAACCTCATGGGGTCTTATGTTTTGCTAAATAAAATCATTGAATATTTTCTTCACACATTAAAATGTGCTATGGTCTGAATGTGTTCCCCCGAATTTCTACCTTAAAAACACATGATTGGTATTGGTGTGCTTTTAAAGGAGACTCTGGAGAGTTGTCTTGCCCCCTCTGTCATGTGAAGACACAGTGAGATGACCATCTGTGAACCAAGAAATTGTCATCCCCAGACACCATATCTGACCATCCTTGTTCTCGGATTTCTCAGTCTTCAGGATTGTGAGAAGTAAATTTCTATTGTTCATTATCTACCCAGTTAATAGTATTTTGTTATAGTAGCCCAGGTTGACTAAGACATAATCACATTAAACCAGTTTCCACAACATAGAGGTGTTTGTTATTTGGTTGAAGGGTAATTTGCTTAAATTTTGCTTTTTATTGTTTTCTTTGCTTTTTACCTTTTCCTCTGATGACTCCATATCCTCTGTTGTCACATTGACTGTAATACTGGATTAATGTTGTCACACTGAGAGCCTACTGCTCTGCTAAAGTGAACAAGATTCTCTCAGAAGGAAAGTTTCTTTAACCTAAGACCCTAAGATCTTCTGCAGATTAAGTTCAGCAATGTAAGGACAAAAACCCTTCCATACATAAGAAAAGGCACTTGACCAGCTAAAAGCCCAGAAGTAACACATCCACATGTATAGATTCAAGGAATTTTTTATAAAGATAAAAAAGCAATTCATTGGAATGTGGGTAGCCCTTGTCAATAATAGTGGACATCCACAGGGAAAACAAAAATTGAAGCTTAATCAAAATATCAAAGCTTACAAAAAAGTAACTCAAATGGATCATACACTTAAATGTACAGTAAAAACTGTAATACTTAAAAAAAAAAAAAGAAATGTTTGTTGTCTAATGTGTAATGTTATGTTTGGTTTGACCCCAAAGCACAACCATTAAAAGAAAATGTATATATATTCTAGTTAGAATCAACCATTCTACATTCTACGTTCTACATATATAATTATATGTATATATAATTATCAAAGTTTAACAGGTTAGCAAGAACAATCATTTAAATTAAAAACTATGAAAGGAGAAGATATACTGATATAAATAAGCACAAAGAGGATATCCAACTTCATTAACCAATAAGAAAATGCATATTAAAACCATAATAAAGCCTTCCAGTATGGGTTAAACAATAACAATAACAGTGGTAACACTAACTTGCTGTAAACATACAGAAATGAAAAAAATCATACTTCATTGGTGGCCAAGTAACTGTACAGAACTCAAAAATATAGGCAGTGATTTTAAGAAACTAAACATGAAACACCTATATAACCTAGCAGCACCATGTTAATTGAAATACATTTTTATCTGAAAGAAATAAACACTTGTGTTCATAGCAGATTTGTTTGTAATAGCTCAGAACTGGAAAGAACCCAGATGTCCTGTAGTTGGTAAACACTTAAGATCTTATAATCCACATCATACACTACTCTTTGGCAAGGGCAAAAGAATGATAGTTGTGGATCTCCATGCAATTATTCTGAATGAAAAAAAGCCAGTTAAAGACTATATATTGTATGATAACATTTATATAATATGGTTAAAATGACAAAACTGCAGAAATGAGAACAGGTTAGTGGCTAGAGTATTCAGAGAGAGGTGAAGAAGGGGAGGTGATATAACACCATAAAGGGCAACACAAGGGGTCCTTGCAATGATGAAAAGGTACTGTCTCAACTGTGCCAGCATCAATATCCAGACTGTAATATTATGTGACAGTTTTGCAAGATGTTTCCATTGTAAAGCTGGGTAAACAGAATCTCTCTATTTTTTTATATGTTCATGTAAATCTACAATTATTTAAAAAATCAACTAAAAAATCAACTGTTCACAAATTTTTAAAATGCAATGTAATTATAGTCATCCTCTAAAGTAGACACTGAGATTATCAGCTAAATAATATAACATGTAAATGTAAAATAACATATTAAACATTTTAAAATCTAAAATGATTTAAAATATCTCAAGTAAACATAATAAAAATAACAGACTTGGAAACAGGCTGAAGATGAAATGTGTGTGTTTATTATGAAGCGGTATGTTCGTATAAATATATATTTATGAATTTAGTGAAACTCTTAATAGCATATTTAATGTAGCTGAGAACTATGACACAAAAGATAAATACATAGACAACAGAAAAAGCTATATAGAAATATAAAGAAAATATAAAGAAAAGAGAAGAAAAAGAAACAAAGCATTGATAAGCAAATAGAGCCCAACAGAAATCAAATATACATGAAATATGTTAGAGAAGTGAAATTAGGGGAGATAAAAATATCAAAATATTAATGATTATGAACTTTCAAGAATGGATTTCAGATATGCATTTCAAGATTCAGATATCTAATAGGGAATAAAATAGGGTTATTAATTTTAAAACATTAAAATTTTAAAATTATATAGAATATTCAATTTTAAGATTATACTTAGTTTTTATCCATTTTCCTCTCATTGAATGTTTAGATATTTTGTTATTGTTATTACTAACCATAGAGTTGTATGGTTGCACCTCTCTCCAGGTGCAGATTCATAAGAATTTCACTAGTGAATCTATCTAGTATCAGGTATGGACAGTTTAGAAAATCAAGGATGACATTATAAATCAGAACAAGTTAATCTATATGTTTGTTTTTAATAAAAGTACACACAATTTCCATTGGTGTTTTGAAGCATGTTATCAGAGATTATATAGGCCGTAAGATTAACATGGTACATCAGCATGGAAATGGATTTTTATTGATCCTGAGTAGGTTAAAACAGCATTTATATATTAAAATATAACTATAATAACACACAATATAATCCTGGAACAGTATTTAAAATGAACTGTGAGAGGGAAGTTTCTCTTTGCAGCATAGTGATCTACTATATATATCCTTGTGGATGTTGATCTCCTATAATCTACCCTGAGGAGGAATTTAGTTGGTGATTATGAGAAACACTGGTCTAGAGCCTACTTCTAATCACCCAGGTCAGAGCATCAGGACACCCTGAATGGAATTCAAAGGATCATGGGCCTCTTAATATGTCTATTTGTTCATTCATTCATTCAATTTCTTTCTTCATTCATGAAACAAATATTTATTGAGCATCTACCATGTGTAAAACACTAGGAAGACAGCAGAAAGAAAATGCCTTCCCACCTGAACCTTATGTTCCCATGGAGACAGGTGAATGTTGATGAGTGCTAAAAAGATAAACAGTGGAGAAGAAACATAAGGAGTGACTGACTGGGGATGGGGAAGCAGTTTTAGATAGGATGGGTAGAGAAGGCTCATTGAGAACATTGCCTTGAAGTAAAGACTTGAAAATGCTGGAATAGAAGCCTGAGTGATGAGTCTTCCAAGCCTAGGACAAACGAAATGGAAGTTGAAGGGTAAAGATCTTCCTACTCATGACCAAAGAATAGCAAAATCAGGAGTGTCCTTGGAGGCAGAGACATGAGGATGGCTGCAACAACAAGGTCAGAGAGGAAGCTGGACCACAGGCAGGTTGTATAGGGCTCCATGGGGACTTAGCAAATATTCTAGTACCCACCCCTGAGAGTGTGGTGGCTTAGCAATTATGTATGGGATACAAGTGTAACCTGGTTTTCCTGGGCAAGCTGGACTATATAGTCATCCAGTTTGCAGGTCGCATATAAGACTTTAGGCTGATTGAAATGAAAGGTCACTGGGGAGTGTTGAGTAAGTGATGGATGATCTGATTTCCATGGTGAAGGAATCACTAATTGCTTTGGTGAAAATTGATTGAAGAGCATAAAAAGTAGAATAATAGATAATAACTAGAGATATAGTGGGTTATGGTTAGGCCAGGGCAGGATAGAAGCAGAGGAAAGGTAAAAGCTATTGGGAGCTTTGATAGATAGATAGATAGATAGATAGATAGATAGATAGATAGATACATAGACACACATATCTACATATATACACACATTAGGAGTATATTCATTGCTATATAGTTCTAGGTATAAACTTCAAAGACGATGGATTTATCATGAATGAGACCATCTGACATTTATTCTATTGGAAGCAACACCTCTGCAGACCCTCAGAAAGATTTTCTCTTCTCTGTATCATCTGCAAGGGAAAATTTTTACACTGCTAATTTTATATGTTATTTGTAGTGTATTTTTGACCTTCTGAGCAAACTGCTACCAACATGAAAGTTTTTACTCTTCCCTTAGCAGCATTCAAATGACTTGCCTATAAATAACTCAGCCTCTCGGAATGAATGCTGTGGCTCGGGTTAAAAGTCAAGTTTGTTTTTATTTATCCACTGAGTATAGGGACATTATAAATCCAAGCTTTATAAATCAAAGATTCAGCTAGACTTGATATTTCCAGAAATTACATTTCTGATGCAGGGCTAATGGCATGATGGTGCAATGTTATCTGCTTTTTTAAGTTTTCTCAGTTCTGTCTAGCATTGGATAGCTGAGGGTGAAGGCAGGTAGGCAGTGATTTCACATTTACCATTAAACCTTCCCTAGTGATTTGGTGGCTAGTCTTGCTCACAAACTATAAAAGACAGCAGTGGAAGCTAAAGAAATACAATCAGACTGAACAAATCCTTCCTGCAAGTTTATGATGGTTTTGAAGGGTTACATAATTTGTTTACAGTAATTCACTGCAAGGTAACTCTGTCTGTAACTCCTATGTAGACGGCATATATCTTTAACTCTCTCAGTGTTTTTTTTTAAATACTTTCTCAAACTAGGTATAGCTCAATGGCAGAACATTTGCCCAAAAAGTGTCAGGCCCTGGGTTGAAATTGCAGTACTACTCAAAAAAAAAAAAAAAAAAAAAAAACAAAACAAAGGAAAACAAAAAACGAATAGACCAAGTTATCTATACACAGAAGTTTTTTTCTATATTATTTATTTCTGGTACTGCAGATTGAGCCCAGGGCCCCACATGGGCTAGCCAAATGCTCTACTACTGAGCTACAACTCCAGCCCAAATTTTCCCATTATAAATTTCATGAAATCGAAATTACAAATTTCACAAGGACAAAAAAATTATATAATACAACTAACATGGTTGAAATATCAAGGTAGGTAAGTAGAGTATATAGGAAAACAAAAAATATCATTTCTTGTGGCATTTGTTAATAACAGTTCTTGATTCTATCCCTCTACATTTGCTGTTAAAATATGTACACTAAAATATGAATTTTTACACTTCAATTAAAAGTAGCAAGTAATTTATACACTTAGCTAGAACTGTAATTTTATTGGTAATTAAGATGAAAAAGAGTTTGAATACAATGACATAGAGTGTTTCCACTTTTATAAGAAAATAAAAGCATTCCCACTATGAATTTCTTTAGCAAGTAAAAGTTTGTCTCAGCTAGGTAATTATGCAATTGTTAAATTTTTCTCAATTACTTATATTTAACTATCCATATGTAGCTGGCACAGATGTTTACCAGGGTTCTCTTACAGTCAGTTTCTTTTCTACAAAGAGATATGCATGTTGAATTAACTGAGATTTTTGCAATCAATGATTCTGACTTTAAAACGAGTGTGAGATGAATTAGACTTTACTTTCCTGCTTACCTCAGGTCTTTGTTTTAGTTTGCTTTTAAAATCCAGGATTTCTGAGCTTTATTCATACCTCTACAAAAAGTTTTGAGTACATATGCAATGAGTTTTTAAAGAAAGGTTTAGGATAATATATTTTTTTGAGTCATTGAGTACCAGAAAATATATTCTACTATTTTTACATGTAAATGGGTTTTGACTGATTATAGATTTTCCAGGGAGTCTGCTTCCTTTGCAAAATTACACAGATATTGCTCCATGAGCTTTGGACAAACCTCACTGAAGAGGAGAAAGATAACACAAAAAAATGCATATTTGAAAGTCACTTTTGCCTGACAATAATAACTTAAGACTCAATCCTAACAACCCACCCAGCCCCTACCATTATATTTTTCTATTTCAGCAGCTTTTTTTTTTTTTCCAGTCAAAGCTGATACTGCTTCCCTTTCTAATATATATGGATGACCTTCTGTTTTTATTTTTTTAAGTTTGTAGCATACATGCTCCAGGAATTTTCTAAAAATTGTTCTGTTTTCTCTGTTTCCTATAAATATGGGTGTCCAAAAGGTAACTGATTTTTCTGGTACAAATAAACAAATTAAATGCTTTAAATTTATATATATATATATATATATATATATATATATATATATATACATATGTATGTATATATATATGTGTGTGTATGTGTGTGTGTGCATGTGTTTAAAAACTATGTTTCAAGGCAACACACATGAGAAGGCACAAGCCAACAGACTCACAGACTGCTTCTCTAGTTTTCTACAAATTTTCCCCAGGGAAGGACAGCAGCTGATGGCCAAAAGCAGGCACAATGAATATTCTATCCCTATTCCAATCATTCTGTTTTCTCTTCCCTCCTCTACTTAAACCTTTTGAACTAGCATCCATTATCCTGCAGAGTTTTGCTGCATACCTATCTGCCAGTCATGGCTTCTAACTGATATCAAATATCTATTCCAGAACATTTATTTTACAGAAAAGAAAAAAAAAAAAGTCAACTGTCTTAGCATAGAGTGGTTTCCCCCATTGATGTTACACAATCATCTGAGCCACCTGAATATACAGGTCTCTTTACTTCACTCAAACTGGAAACTGGCATCCCTGTTTCTATTTTATCTCCATAGGCTTTTTAAAATATACTAAATGCATTGAAGACTTGAATAGTGCGAATATACTTTGTATACAAACAGTGTTATGTAAAAAGATGCTCTATATGTGTACTATGAATTGTAATGCATGCTGTTATAAATACAACAACTTTGAAAAATAAATAAATACCAAAAAAAAATTACTTCTTTTTTAATAAAGAAAAACAGTCAGTGCAGACATAGTATCTACCCACAGGAAAATATGCATTGTCTTCTCTTGGCCATTCTCTTTGCCTTCTTTGTGCTTTTAAAGCTTCCTTTTATATTTAGAACTGGTGGACAGATTGATATGTACTTCCAGCATTCAGATCCACCGTCTGTAGCAGGTATTCAGTTCCTGTTGCACCTGCACCATTCACTAGCTCAGCTGGCTCCAGAAAGCTATTCAACACTGTAAATGTGGGAGAAAATAAGTGAATTTTGGAAAGACACTGAATTCCCTTCCATTTTATCTAATTTTTCATGCCTCTGGACTTGCTTTCAAAACAAGGAAGCTTTAACATCAGCATTTGAAATTTTAAAAGGTCATGCCAACAATTTTAGTCATTTTTTGTAAAGGCACTGAAATTTTTACCAGGGTTAAAAATAAAATGTAAGAAAGATTAAAATTCATCTATCCAAGAAAGCAAAGCAAAAATATATAGTCATCCAGAAAAAAAGAAGAATATATAGTCATCCCTTGGTTCCCATAGAAGAGTGTTTCCAGGACAAAATAAAATCCATACATGCCCCAGTCCCCCCACATATAACAGTGTATTATTTACATGTAACCTATGTACATCCACTGATATATCATCTCTAGGTTATTTATAATACCTAATGTATTGTAAATGTTCTATAATAGTTGTTATACCATGCTTTTTGTTATAACATATTGTTTAGGGAAAATGACAATAAATGTTTTACCCCTTCAGTATAGACACATTTGTTTTAGAAATGTTTTTGATATATAGTGGGTTGAATCGACAGATGCAGAATGCATGGATACAGAGGCCCAGGTGTGTGTGTGTGTGTGTGTGTGTGTGTGTGTGTGTGTGTGCATGTGCCTGTGTGTATCATATACACATATGTATATTATAAATAAAAAATGCAAATTAAGATCAAAATTATATATGCCATTCTACAGCCATTATTCAGTCAGTCTTTCCTAGCCACAGGTTCTACATCCATGAATTCAATCAAAAAGATTAAAAAAATGAACTCAATTAGCCAAGAAAATAATGAAGCAGTTGGTAAACTGACAGATCTGATATCAGTACTCACCATAAAGTTAGAGTGATCAAGATAATTTGATGTTGGTTGGAGAAAAAACACATAGTTAATGGAATTAAATAGGGAGCTAGAAACAGACTCACAAAAATATAGTCAACAAATATTGATAAAAATAACTAAACAATTCAAGAGGAAAAATAGATGATCTTTTTACCAAATTGTGTTGGAACAAATGGATATATACATGCAAAAAAAGAAAAAGTGGAGGGAGATAGGTGGGTAGAGGGAAGGAGAAAAGAAGGAAAGAAAAAAGGAAGGAGGGAAGGAAGGGGAAATGACCCTAGTCACACACAGTTTTGACAAAAATTAACTCAAATGAATCATATACTTCAACATAAATTTTAAAACAATAGTTCTCAAAGATAACATAGTTGAAAATCTAGGTGACTTTGTATTTGGTGATTACTTTTCTTTTGGATAAAATACCAACACCAGAGTTGGCAAAAGAAATAATTGATAAGGTGGACTTATCAATTTAAAATTTTAATTCTTTAGAAAACATGTGTCAAGAGAATAAAAACACAAGCCATAGATTTAAGAAAATATTTTCAGATCACCTTATTAAGTTATCAAAATATGCAAATAATGCTTAAAATATAATAAGGAAATAATCAATTCAAGTAAAAGATGGGCAGAAAATGTGAACAGACTTCTCAGCAAAGATACATAACAGGAAATAAGCATATGAAAATATGAGCAACATCACAGGTCACTGGAAAATTATAAACTGAAACATAATCATATACCTATTAGAAAGAATAAAATCCTAAAACTGGCAACCTCAAATTCTCTTCAGGGTGTACAATAACAAAATGTCTCATTCATTGCTAGTGTGACTAAAAAATGATACATCAACTTTGGAAGACAACTTAGCAGTTGCTTACATGATGAAACATATCCTTACAATATAGTCTAGCAATTTCAGCCTTAGGAATTTATTTAATTTGTTTAAAAGCTTATCTACAAAAAAAAATCTGAATATGTATGTTTATAGTAGCTTTAATTTTAGTTGCCAAAAACTAAAAGCAACCAAGCCTTCCCTCAAATGATAAAGGGATACAACGTTGTATACATTACATTTATACAATGGAATGTTATTCAGGGGTAAAAAGAAATGCAAACTCTAGCCATGGAAAGACATGGAAAGATTTAAATGAATATCTCTAAGTGAAAGATGCCAATATGAAAAAGACTAAATGCTAAATGATTCAAATTATATGACATTCTGGAAAAGGTATAATTATAGAAATTTAAAAGTCAGTGATTATCATGAGTTTGGAGAGGAAAGTTTGAGAGGGTTATGTGCATGAGATTTTTTAAGGTGGTGAAACTATTCACTACTATTATAATGTAATCATAGTATGTGATATTATTAACCTGTCAAAAATTGAATTTCACAGGAAAAAATTGTGCCTTATTTATGTGATTTTCAAATAATCACAATTTGGGTATGAATGGAATGTAAGTTTAAAGGGAGAATAAAACTGGGCATAAATGCTGTTCTGGTTGGAAAAGTTGTTTTCCACAATGGTATTGGCTTATGCCACTGTACATGTGCACTGACATTGAATAATTAAATAGATGAAAAGGCCAAGGTAGGAGGCAGAGATGTTCTGGGTGGTATTTGATTAGAGTTAGAGAATTAAGCATGCACCTGTATTTATCATAATATAGATAAATTCAGCTGCATATAAGAATATTTGTAAGTATGTGTATACATGGATTTGTATGTGGACATATACTTCTTTGTTCACTAAAGTAAAATCACGTAAATAAAATGGCACCCTAGTAACAATAAGTACCCCAAGTTCCCAGTTCTTTGTTTTTAAATCTATTCTCCAATAATAGAAACTAGGGCTCTTTGGAGAAATGGTTGCTTCTAGAAATGGTGACATAAATTATAGAAGATTAGTCTGGAGCAATTCACAGTGCCACAAAACAAGGAAGTACACAAACACACACACACAAGGAAACCAACATTAAGGTTGGTATGTCAAAGGGACAGATGGGCCAGCTCTCAATGACCAAGGTCCCCAAATTTGAGCAACAAAATAAAGTAGTAATAGATTTTAAATTTAAATTTGGAATGAATATCCATGTGTCCATACAAGAAGTAATTACTTTTAGAAATTAACAAATGGGAGAGAGACAAATCTCCAATTCAGAAGTCCCAAATAAATTAGGTAGATTCTGTACCCTAAAAGAGAAAACATCATTTTTTAGTCTTCAAGTGTCAGCTAAGCATAAACACTTCATTCTAAAGAGTAGAGAATAGAAAGGGAGACAGTAAAAAAAATAACTTAAACTGAAGAAATCTGACAAATTCCACCTCACCCAGGGAATCAAGATCACATTACAGTTATAAATTACACTGATAATTTGAACTTTTGATATGATGTGATGAAATGCCACTTTTTCCATCTGCAATCTTCCTTCCTAGCACCTAAAACTCTAGTGTAATCATAAGAAAAATACCAGACAGATTCCATTTGGAAGACATCCTAAAATATATTTGACTGATAGTTCTAAAAAATTTCAAGGTCTTGAAAAGCAAGAAAAATCTAAGTATCAAAGCCAACAAGACACAAGAAGCTGATATAATAAGATATCATGGATTAGATCCTACAACAGAAAAAAGATATTAGGTAAGAGCTAAGGAAAACTAAATAAACTATGGACTTGGTGTATTGATATTGGTGTATTGATATTGGTTCCTTAATCATAACATATGAACCATACACATATAATATGTTAATAATAGGGGACAATGTGTGTTCCATATATGTATAGTCTGTTATCAAGTCTTTCTGTAGTTTTGATTCAACAAAACAATGTCTATAAACCAAAAATTAACTAAATAAAATGATCATTTCATTTGAATTTTAAGTTAAAAAATAACACAAAGGGGTAGACTTTGAAGAAAATTTTTAGGATAAAAATTTTGTAGGTAAAGGGAGAAAGTTAAGCAGAGTGAAAAACAAAATCCCTGTTCATACAGTGAACTTATAATGGAGAGAAAAGCAAATTTTAAAATGACAGAAAAAAGTGTTTTGGGTATCTTATGTAATTAATGTATATATGATTAAGTGGTCTGTCATGGACAAGAACTTTGTATTTTATTTATTTTTGTTTTGAATATTGTTTTATTTATTTTTTCTTTCCCCATTTTTATTTGTGCTGTATAGCTATACATAATGGTGGGATTTCTTGTTACATATTCATACGTGCACACAATATAACAATATTATTCAGTCTATATCTCTTTCCTATACTTCCCCCAATCTCCCCTTACCACATATCCCTTTCCTCCCGTTGATTTTTATGGGTCAATTTTATTTTAATAAAATAATTCTTACCTTAATCAGTGTTGAAGAAATAGTTGTGTACATGCATGTGTGTGTCAAAAAAGAGAGAGAGATTAGTTTAGGACTTTTTGAGCAATTATTCAAATGTAAAAATTTATCAACTGGCTAATTTGTTGTAACTGGATTTGAAGTTCATTAGCACTCCAGTCACTTTTCTCATTGAAGTCAGCAGGAAGTAGCATATGACATGGCCCCACGTGTGACTGGTTAATACAATTTCTTTAATATTCAATCAAGTCACATCCAGAGTAATTGAGATCGCTCACCTTTGCTACCACAGGCCTTTGGAAGTCCCCACTGCAGATGTTGCTGTCAGCATTAGCAGAAAGATTAAAGTGACTTCCAATAGTTTGGCATGGTCTTAGAAGGTGAGAAGAGCTTCACTACTGTATCAGCAGTGTTCTGTCAAGTCAGAATGGAGCCTTCCCTCCAGCAAAATGACTAATGCATTTGTTGTTCACTTAGTCCTCTTCAAAAATGAAATCTTAATATGAAATGTGTTAACAGAATAACTGAGGCCAGTTTAGCAAAGTTTATTTGAGCTAGAAAAATGTTCTAGAACTGGGTGTTATTCTACATCAAAGATGGTTTCCAATGTCCCTTGTCAAATTTACAGGTTATGTTCATATCCAGAGAAAAGGAAATGACAGAAACAAGCCTATTGGTTGCAGTTGGAGTTTGCCTTACATACACATGTTCCAATGAGCTAGAAACTTTGTGTTTGGCTGAAGCTCTACTGCTGTCACTGGCTTATACTCAGTTGCTTAGTTATGAGAGGATGCTCTTAAGTTACTTCAAGCTAGGGTACTGTTCACTATAACCTGAAGCTGCTTTGGGCCAAATTTTATTGTGAATTATGGAAACTAGTTTAGGCCAAACTTACTTTGCTTTAACATGAGATACTTTTTACTCACATGGAGATTAAAATATAAATTAACAGAGGTTTTCTTTCAACACATATTTTGTAGTCTATTTTGATGTATATAACTTCCCCTCAAAATTTTGGGTTTCTGTATTCCCTCATACAGAGAAAGTAGAGTTCCTTTAATTCAATTTCAAAGAATAATCTATTGTACGTGTTGAGTATATTTTTTATACAGAGAACCAAATATAAAGAAACAAAAAAGATAGAGGAAAAAATGAATGAATAATACAGTGTTTTATAATGTGCAAGATATTTTGAAAATCAATTTCTTACCTAAAATTCCCTCAACCTGATTGGTAAATAAAGTTTCATCAGTTTTATATAAATGAGTATTATTTCCAAGTTAATTAGTTTGTAAGGGTTAGAATGATTTCCATGGTATGTCTTTCTATAAAAAGGCTATTTTTCTAAGTTGTCTCCCTCATTAAACTAAAATAGAGAAATATTTTATTAACGATTGCTAATAGTTTTTGACTACTGAATTGAGATGGGATCATAAATTTTAGCAACTTAGAGGTATATATAAGTCACAAATGTCTCTTGGTCCTGACCTCTTATGTATGGTATCAAAGTAACTGAGAAATTTCTAAAATGTTTCTTCTGTAATTAGACAATGGAGATGCTCCATGAAAAAAAAAAAATAGAATTTCTATGTCATTTGTGTCTGGGATATCTTGCAATTTGTACTTACTTTTTGATAGTTTATCATAATAGGATATTAAAGCTCTGACAAGCAGAGTTGGAGTTGAAAGAACCTGGATAAGATGATTACCTCGCTTTACTTGTTCATTGCAGAAGTCATATTTCTAAGAAGTATTATCAGTAGCTCAGAAGAATCAGTATTCCCCACAAACAGTTTTGAAATATCACATGGTACCCCATAAATATGTACATATTTAGCCTTTTATGTATCAATTGAAAACAAATTTAAATTTTAAAAAGTTTTTAAAGAAGCAAAATGCTAATCTAACATCCAATGAAAGGCTGGAGTCAAGTTTTTTGAGTTTAATGGTGAAAATCAGGAGTGACCACTTAGGATAATGCTGCTATAAAACAGTTATAAATGTCTTATAAATCTTTCCAGGAGGAAGAATAAATCCAAAAAGCATTTAAGAAGTCTTTGTAAAGGAAAAGAATTAACAAATCATAATTTAAAGTGTTCTAAAAAAAATAAATACACAACAGTCTAATGAGACCTATTTGTCCCACTGACTGGACAGCTAGGGCTTTGTTTAGGATTACTCTTCAGCTTCAGGAAGAGTTCCAGATTCTTACTTGCACAATAGATGCTTAATAAAAAATGAGTATGAGAAGTACTTCTGTGAGTTTCTGAACTATTTTCTTTTCTGTTTCAAAACTCTTACTAATGCTTCATTAAAAATAATGTTTCTAAAGGAGAAAAGGCCACTGACATACTCACATGATCAGATAATCATAATGAATTAAACATCTAATTATTAGATATGTTGGTTATTTCTGTATCTGTCTTTTAAAATTATTATCTTGGAAAAAAAAAGAATTTTTAAATTAACATTTAGAAATATTTGCCTGAATAAATGCAATCATATTACTAAATGTCTTATGTTTTTATACTATAGAATACATTATCAAAAATTAAAGAAGTTTATGATGTTAAACATGCCTGTTTTATTTAAGAGTAAGTGAAGCAAGGGATGCAGTGGCACACACCTACAATCCCAGCAACTAGGGAGGCTGTTTAAAGGTAGCCTCAACAATTTAAGGAGGCCCGAAGCAACTTAACAAGACCTTGTCTCAAAAAAAAAATAAAAGGGCTGGGGATTTGGCTCAGTGATTAAGTGGTTAAGTGTCCCTGGGTTTCAATCACCAGCACCAAAAAAAATAAAAAATAAAAACGAAAGAAAGAAAAAGAAGTGAAGTATATCTACCTTTAAAGGAGGTTCAAAAATTAAAAAATTATGCATTGTTCTTAATTTCTCTATTTAGAATATTATGCAAAGAAAGTATAACTGATTACATGGAGTATACATTTCAAGTACTACAGAAGCTTAATATCTGACAAATTTAAATTTTAAATGTGATCAATCAACCAGAAATAAAGCAGCGAAAATGAACACAATCTAGATTATGTGCTTGACTTTACTTGTGACATTATGGAAAATTTAAGATGGAAGCATTAATTTTCAGTTTTACCAAAATTGTTTTAATAGTGACATGTGGTTCATTTTTAAAATAAAAAAATTAAATCAACTACTTAATAATGACTAATAGCTTTAAAAAGTTGTTGTGATACATTGATATGTTTCTAGTATTTTTATTTTAATTGTGATAAAAATGCATAAAATTAATCATCTTAATCATTTTTAAGTGTATGCTTCAGTAACATGGAGTGTATTTGCATTGTAGGGCAACAAATCAACAAAACATTTTTATCTCTCAAAAGTGTAGCACTCTCTGTTGAACACAGTTCCATTTCCTTGTTCCCCTATCTCTTAGAAAATCATCACTTTGCTTTCTTTTTCATGACTGATCACTTCTGAAATCTCATATAAGGGCAATGATATAGTATTTGTCTTTTTATGTAATATTTATTTTTTTAGTCGTAGTTGGACACAATACCTTTATTTTGTTTATTTATTTTTACGTGGTGCTAAGGATCAACCCCAGGGCCTTGTATGTGCTAGGAGAGCGCTCTACTGCTGTGCCACAACCCCAGCCCCTAGTATTTGTGTTTTATGACTGGCTTATTTCACTTAGTATAATGTCTTCAAGGTTCACTTATGCTATACTATGTTAACAGGATTTCTTTCATTCTAAGATTGAATAATGTTCTTTTGGGCATATAAGCGGCATATAAGCCTTACTTTCTTTCTTTCTTTTTTTTTTTTTTTTTTTGGTACCAGAGATTGAACTCAGAGGCACTCAACCACTGGGCCACATCCCCAGCCCTTTTTTTTTTTTTTTTTTTTTTTGTATTTATATTAGAGACAGAGTCTCACTGAGTTGCTAAGTGCCTCACCATTGCTGAGGCTGGCTTTGAACTTGCAATCCTCCTGCCTCAGCCTCCCAAGTGCTGGGATTACAGGCGTGAGCCACCACACCCAGCAAGCCTTACTTTCTTTATCAATTTTTCTATCCCTGGACATAGAGATTTCTTACACATCATGGCTATTATGAATAATGGTGCAATGAATCCTGAAGGGTAAGTATACCTTTGATATTCTGCTTTCAATTTCTTTGGTATCTAGATATTATATTATTTAATTATATGGTAGACATTTTAAACAATATTTGAGAAAACTCCAAATGGTTTTTCATAGCAATTGCATTATTTCACATTCCAAGAAGCAGTATACAGACATTCAAATCTGTCCATATCTCCAACACATTATATTCTCTCTATATATTTTTGACAGCAGCCACTGTAATGAATATAAGATGATAAACTATTATTATTTTAATTTACATTTATTTCATGATTAGTGACATTAAGCATCCTTTTATATGCTTGTTAGCTACTCATATCTCTTGTTTAAAAATATATATATTTAAGGTCTTTGCTTTTTTTTAAGCCCTTTTTTGTATTTTATTAGAGACAGGGTCTCACTGAGTTGCTAAGTGCCTCACCATTGCTGAGGCTGGCTCTGAACTCGTGATCCTCCTGCCTCAGCTTCCCAAGTACTGGGATGACAGGCTTGCGTCACTCATATCTTTGTTGCCACATTAGTGGTAGATTTTCTTCATTTTCTGTTCTAATGATTCTTATTTGTATAAATGGGTATTAATAAATATTCAATATTTAATGTATACTTAGTTTATTGAATTATTTGGTCATTTACAAAACTGACTCTCTAATTATTTGTTAGTCATCATTATCATTTTAATCAGGCATTTTAATTTTTATAATGCATAGAGCTTTCTCTTAGTTATTAACATGGTCTAGCATATGCAGAATATTGTTAAATCTTTCTCTTTTTTTCTTGGATTTAATGAAAATATGTAATACTGGTTAAAGGTAAATAGAAACGTTTAGTTGATATCCTTTTATTTCCATTATATTCTTTTGTTTTTCTTCAAACAAAACTGAAATTTGACTTTTATCATCTGTCTATACAACATCAATAAAGAAAAAATGTCATATGTTAATGATAAAGTAATTGCTATAATTCCATGTCTTCTTAGAATAATCTCATTTGGTCACTGTGTATCCCTTTAAATATGATATTTGTTCAGTTAGCTAATATTTTACTTTTGACTTACATTCATGTGCTTAATCAAATTAATCTTTGGAATGATTTTTGGCCAAATATATATTTTTACTTAATTACCAATATTTTATTTGTTTTGTAATAATAATTTGGAAGATTTTACAGTTGTTGATAAGTTATGGAATGTTTAATGCCATTATCATAATCAGTTTTATATAAATTTGAAAAATATCTTCCAAAACATTTTCAGTGCATGAGTTTTTTATGGAAAATATACATTAAACTTTTTAAATTTTTTTTTTACATTTTATTTGGGTTAACCAGAACAATTTTGTTTCCCATAATATTATAATTTGATCAACTTTTTCAAATATGTTAATATTTATCAAAAATTTTACTGTTTTTATTAACATCCCCTTTTAAATTATTATGTTTTCATTATGATTCATTTGATATTCTGCATTAAATTTTAAATCAGATTAATCTTTTACTTTCATTTGAATCAATATATGAAATAAGTCAATACATTTTCTTTTTCTTTTTTTGATACTGGAGATTGAACCAGGGGTGCCTAACCACTAAACCACATCACCAGCCCTTTATAAATATTTGATTTAGAGACAGTGTCTCAATGAATTGCTAAATACCTCGCTAAATTGCTGAGACTGAACTCTCCATTCTCCTGCGTGCATCACTGTGTGTGACAGGGCGATACTTTTCTTCTGAGGAGAATTTGTACTGCCTTTCATTGAGTGTATGTGGAACTTTCATTATCTGTTACTATTATTAAAATTTTGTATATACTTCACTGTTGGTTTTACTTCTGCTTTGACCCTGCTGGTGATTATGAAAGTTTAAATTTCCATAAGAGAGGGAAACTTTTGTTTCTAGCTATGTTATTAATGCTTAGTTAAATTTAATGTAAGCATAGGCTATTTTCTTTAGCATTTTAGTTTCTGGCAATATATATGTGTTATCCTCCATGTCAGTTTTTGTGATTGTTTCATGGTTTTATCAATTTATATCAAATTTGCTCATGTGTTGTGAGTATGCAATAAAAATGGTACCTATTTTTATGTGTTTTCTCCATATCAATAAATGGAAAAACTAATAATCTATTATCAAGTGGATTGGAGAAGATGAATAACATTTTCCTACTATCAAAATATTGCTCAAAAAAAAAGCAAAAAACAAAAAACAAAACACACAAAAAAAACAAAAAAAAATATAATATTTCTGTAACTTATCTATAGTTTTGTAGCTCAATAAATACAGTATACATTTCTCACTGTTAAATTATTGTTTTATCATTACAAATTGTTCTCTTTTATCCTACTTAATATATTTCCTGATTTCAGAGTGAGAGTTATTATTTGTTTCAGAGTAGTACAAAGAATCCCCTTTAATATTTCAGATAAGTGTTTTAATTTGCATTGATATAATAGCTATCATGTTCAACCTTGTCATATTTAATGATATGATTTCCATTTTTATTGCTAGATTATTTTAAAATATTTACTATAATGCTTTCAGTTTTTTAATTTTCTTGTGAAGCTGTGTATTTGCATATAGCTGTGTTTTATTTTTCATGTTTTCAGTCTGACAATTGGAAGGCTTGTTTAAACAAAACTAGTGTGAAAATGTTCAAGTGCTTTAAACCATGAATAATTTAATAATATTTTCCTAGTGTGAATTGCAGTAACTTCATGATTCTAGGAAAGTAAAATTTAAACATTTTTTCCCTCTCCCCAGTCCTTGATTAATTTTCAAATGTTTATATGGGAACTAAATGTATTAAAAATAAATTTGACAAAGCAGATAATAATTTTACCTACAATATTGTTACTATGCTTTTAAAGTTTGGAGAATGAGACAAATATGGAAAATGAAATACATGAGATTAAATGATAGCCATACTTTACAAATTATTTCACTTTGCCACGTGGTTCTTATGAAATGCTAGGTGCTCTTTCAAATGGTAGCATGACTACTTTTTGGAATTGCCATCATCATCATCAACAACAACAACAACAGCAACAACAACAAAATCAGGTAATGTAATATATAGAAAATCATGAAGAAATAAAACATTTGAAATGGAAATTTTACATTTACTTTGAACTTGTGTTAAGGAACAGACATATATGAATCAGGGGAACACAAAATTAAGAGACTAATTTTATAAAATGGGCCCCACTGTACTGCCCCCCTCATATTCTCTTTTCTAGGAAGCAGTTTACCAGCAGCCCTACCTGAACTGCAGTACATTTAAGGCCGTCTAAGCCATGTTGTTTAGTTGTAGAGGTGGACTGAATACATTTTCAACTTCATAATGAGTTTATAAAAAGAAAACCCCAAGTTTTCCCCAAGAGCATTTGTGCCTAAATAAAGTAGAAATTCCTGTTTTAGTTTCCTGTTTCTGTGTAATAAGCCACCAATGACTTGGCAGCTATTATGCCTGTGGTTGTGTGTGTGTGAGAGAGACTGTGTGTCTAATTAGTTTCTGTAGGTCAGAATTTAACTGCAGGGTGACTGAATGCTCTGCTTTGTGTCTGATTGGTTTGAGATCAAGATCTCAGCTGGAGCTGCAATTTTTATTGGAGGCCCCAAATTCTTTTCTCAAGCAAAATTCATTTCCATGGAAGACAGAGTATCCTATTTTCCTGATAACTATTGATGGAAGCTACCCATTGTTCCTTGCCACTTGGCCATCAGCATTTAACAACATGATGGTTGTTATTCTCCAGATAAACTGGAGTATATCTCAGAATTCTATGTTTTAATCAGATGGGAAAAAGACAGCTTTTAAAGTGATCAAGTGATCAACTTGTTAGGTCACACTGAGGATAATCTCCCTTTGCCATGAAATATAACATAATCAAGGGATTGCTATGGTTCACAGTTTCTTCTCATACTCAAAAGAGAATGCACTGTAAGACTAAGGGTTGTACTCATGGGCTTTTATTATATTAGTAACAGAGGTCAATGCCATCAAAAAAATTTATGATTAAATTCCAAGAGAAGCAAATGTTGCTGAAAGCTCAAAAGCGCTTGGTCCTTGCCCCTGATGCCAATTCAATAACAAGGATACAGTTTTGAGAAAAAGGAAAAAGAAGATTTATTGCTTTGCTAACAAAGGAGAAACACAGGGGACTCCTGTTCTAAAGGTTATGACTCTGCCCATGAATAGGAACAGGGGGCTTTTAAAGAGGTGATTCAAAGGTTTCATTCCAGGTGTTCTGTCTGGAGTTGTAATTCACTTGTTAATTTGGGAGATAGTCATTTCTGAGATCTTCTGGTACCATCCCCAAAGTCTGGATTACTTTTTGTGGGTGTGTGTTCAAGGACAGATAAATCTGCCTGACATGGAAAAGAAAGGTAATCCTGTTTCACCTGAGAACAGGGAGGGGAAGAGATTAGGGAGGAACAGGAGAGAGGAAGAGAAACATGTCCATTTTAAAAATCAGTTGCATTGGCAGAACATAAAGGGGACCACCATTACACAAATAAACCACACCACACCAGGCCACTTGGAAAAGCACCAAGGTCAGTAGGGAGATAGAAGAAGCAAGGAAAAAGCATGGCCCATAGCCTTTATTGTATTTTCAATGAGAACAGATGGAATGAGTCAGATTAAGCAGCTGAGTTGAATGTGGATGGGATAGTGCTAATAATTTGCATTTTGTAAAATAATAATTAAAAATCTGGACCCTGGAAGGAATTGACTGATCACTTGGCATTAAGAGGAATAGAATTTAGAATTCATGACTCTGCAGAATTGAAAAGACTCCTCCCTGCTTTTGGTATTGTCCATTGAATTGAAAGGGCAAGAATAGACAGGAGGAGACACAGAAAGGAAAGAGATAAACATTAGCATAACACAATAAATTGAGATTAAGAAAAAAGTTATAAAACAAAGAACTATAATTATGTTTTGAAATAACTCTGGGTTTATTAACAAAGATTGTATCTTTAAATATGGCAAGAGCACAGATAAAAATTCTTTGTTCAAGTTTCAAAACAGCCTTTTATCTTCTTAGGTAATAGCTCTAGCTGAAAGATGGTTGTGAAAGCTTTAAGGATCTGCAGAAAGCACTATCAATGATTACTTCAGAAGAGCCCAAGGCAAGGTCATAAGCAAGGATACCCAAGGGATCTGTAAAAGGTAGAGTCAGGGACTAATTAAAGACATTTCCCTAGCATTCTACAGAAACCTTCACAACATCTGAGCAATAGCATTTGTGGGTATTTAATGAGCGCAATAAATGTTTGTTTTATGAAATTATTGTGTTTTTGGTATTGGGAGCCTTATATAATTCAATAGTTTACACTTAAAAGTCAAAAATGGTCTCTTTCTAACAGGTTTCACCTGAGTTATGATGGCATAGCGACAAATGCCAAAGTATTAGGTGAAACTCTTGGGGTTTCTGGATATAAAGATTCCTTGGGGTTCCAATGGTAGATATAGGGGAGGGTTATAGAAACTGATAGAAGTTGATATAGACTCTGATCCCAAGCAAGGGATCTCAACCAAAGCCAGTAGAAAATCTTAGATTCTTTTCTTACATTGGAAATCAAAAATGTATTTTAAGAAAAGTCACACACAAAATGATGTAATAATGGAGTAGTACTATGAATACTTTCTCTAGCATTTATGAATATGTCAAAATGCACCCCACTATTATGTGTGACTATAATGCACTGATACAAGCATAAAATATGCAAGAAAAACAAATTAGGAAAACAAATGAGAGGAAAATTGTATGTTCAATCATTGCTTCCTATAGAATTGTAAATCTCTGCTAATGGGATTGCTGTTTCATAGTACCAAGCAAAACAAAAATAAAATGAAAGGAGCATTTTGAAGTTAGGACAATCTTCTGTGGAAATGAATAAGTTCAATGGCATCAGAAATTCTGATCTGGCAAAAATCACAGCAATGTGAGGTCTATTTGCAGAAGTCTCAGAAACATGATGAACTTCACACTGAGTAAAGGAAGAAAAAGTCCTGAGCCAATTTTATTTAAATTCAAATGTCAGGATGACAGAAATTGTGATTTCTGAATTATATTACTAGAAATATGAATGCTTTAAGGCTTATAAGATAAACAAGTTCTGTGATTTTCAACTATATTTCAATGCCTCCTCAGTAAGAAAATCATAATCCTGGCTTTTCCAGAATGTTTCTGTTTATAGCATTTTATTTATATTTATATGTAAATTATCAAGATTCTTCAAAAATTCCAGTGTTTTACAACAATACCCCATGCTTTAACTTTCAACATGGAAATTTATATATATAATAGATGTTCAAATTACTGATTTTTCATTAAGAAATATTGGTCACTGATGTGCCTGTGCTATTGAGCAATTTACTTCAAATGGTATAAAAAGGAGGTAAGAATTAATTAGATAGTAATTACCTGTCTGCCTGAATGAAATTAACCACAAGGCTTCAATTTAGGGCATCAAGCAATTTATGCTCTAATCACACAGTTGAAACCTCCAAGGCAGAAAATAATATCTAACTCAAGAAAAGCAGACAAGATTTTAAGTACGTGATAGATAGTGCAATCTGCTCCAAGTAAATTCTAATCCAATAGATGACAAATATTGCCTGAAATAATTTTGATATATGGAAAATGTGATCTGATGGTGTTCAATCTATTTCACTATGTGATATAGGGTAATGGTAAGAAACATGGAATCAGTGCCTTGGAATGCATATTTGGGCATTAGTTTTAGTTTTAAAACTCATCACCTATTTCAGGAAATTCAGTTTTCCAATCTATGAAATGCAGATAATTATGCCAATCACATATAGTTAATTATTTTGAACAGTAATGGGATATATAAAGATCATTGGTAGTCAAATAGCCTAGGACTAGAAAATTTGAAGTTTTTTTTCATATTTAACTTTTGATAAGAATTTATGAAAATGAGACAAAGTTTTAAAGGCCTTTATACCTGATATATCCATGTATTTTATGAAAATAATAGATATTCTTGAACATTATGAAAATGCAATCAGAAATATGGCAGAATAATTTTATTCAAATAAGCTACTATATCATAAATATAGAGTTCTCTGTTTTCTAGGTAAGTAAGAGAATGAGATTTCTCACTAATTGGGGATAGCAAAGTGATTATTTGGAAATGATAAATAAAATTTATGCAGAAAAAAACAAGTTTCCCATTATCAAAACCAAGATTATTTCAGAAACTTGGGGATGTTTCTAATATTTAGTTTAAAATATTCCAAAAAAGGTGCTGGACATTTTCACCACTTATTTTTAAGCAGATATTAATGTTGCAAACCAAATATGTGTCAAACATTATGCCAAGTAATTTGGATCTAAGGATGGAAAGGGTACAGCGTGAGCTTTCATATAAAAAGGCAGATATTCAAGCAATTGATAATTTGAAATCTTGTGATGAACTGGTGATTTCAAGACAATTTGCTATGTGTAAGATTTTATAAGAGTGAAAAGAATGTGCAAATTTAGGTAATAATATTTTCCCACTTATTTAAATAGGAAACAAAGAAATTAGTATAAATTTGCAGTTGAACTTCTTCATATTTCAAGTATTTTTAATTGGCAGTAATATCAACATATTGTTTCTCCAATGAAAATTCCCCTTGTCAAATGTATAAGAAGTTTAAATTAAATTCAAAGTAGTGTCCCATTAAAAAAAATACGCTGAAAAATTATTCTTACTTTTAAGAGTTGAAAGGACTAAATCACAGACAGAAAACACTACTAATCATCCCAGTATGCAGGAAACCTATCTTTCTAGCACTTAATGTTCAGAGCACTATGCTAGGCACATAGAAACTATAAATGTGCTCAACAAGAATGCTTTAATAAAGGAAAATGAGAAAGAGACATATTCAATTAAGTTAGAAGATAGAATTAATCACAGGATTTTAAAATTGTAGATTGTTTAGTCTTGATAGTGCAATTTCGTCCTTTTGAGAAATAAAACATGAATTTCATTTTGTTTTCACCCTGCAGGATCATACTAAAGGCATAATATAAGAAATATAATAAACATCCAAATAAACCTAATTATTATAGTGCATCACATAATATGATCACTTCCTTTTAATTTACAAAATTCCAGACTACTTTATTACTGCAAATATAATTACATTTAAGTTAATTTTTACTGACTAATTTACATTTGTTTAGTTCTAGTGAGTTATTGTTGAGGATTATAAATACAAAGTAAAAATATGATTTTATGTTGATGAAAGTACATGAAAAATGTTAATTAGCTATGTATGGTTATAAGCTGTTTTTCCCTTTGGAATTCATATAAAAGACTAAAGCTAAGTGGTGTAGCTTTAGAGAATTATTCTTATAATTTTATTTTATTTCATAATCTATTAAACATAAAAAGTAGAAGCTATAATAGAATACAAATAAAAAGTACAACTATGCTGTGATTTTTTTTTTCTGAACCACATATTTAATTATAATTTATTACAAAAAACACTCATATTATTTTCTTTTTTTTCAAATTTATTTTTTTATTCTAAGTTGTTAGAAATGACAGCAGAATGTATTACATTTCATATTATACTTGTAGAGCACATTTTTACATATCTCTGGTTGTATACAAAGTATATTCACACCATTCATGACATCATACATGCACTTAGGGTAATTGTTGGATAAGATTCAGGCTGGCAGGCCATACCCCCAGGCGCCTTCCCGGAAGTGCCCAACTCCCACAAGAATTCACCTTTGGCGGGCTCCGAGTCCCCACCCTTCCTGATCCTGGGAATACATGCTTCTCGCAGGAATTCAACCCTGGGCGGGCTCTCCCTTTCTGAGCCAATCTGGACCATACAAGTCATGCTCCCACCCCTCTGTACTTAAGCCCCGGCTTGTCCAGAACTCACTCTCTCTCTTTTCACCATCATCTTCTCACCAGCTCTCCCCTGCCCTGTTCCCCTTTCCCTTTCTCCCTTTCCCCCTTCCTCCTCTTCACCCCTTCCCTTAATAAATCACCCCCTTTTCTACAAGGCGGTCCCAGTGTGGTTCTTGCCCTTCATTTGGTGCATGGGCCGGGAACCTCATCCCTCCGGAGGGCATAACCATCTCGGAACCGCTTTTGGAACCACCCGACTCAGCCTTTCGCTCATTTTTGATCACCACTCCAATGCATCCACTGCCTGTCATCGGATTGGTAAGCCCCTTCGTCCCCAGGGCTCCTAAAACTGTTGGGCCTTTCACAGTGGACCGTTGATTGTCCAGCAGCCCCACTTGTGGCCCATACGGGGGGGATCGCACCCCACCAAAGACCTTCAAGGTTACAGTGGGCCCCAAGGAGCTCGCTCTTTCTCTTTCAATCTCTCTCTCTCTCTCTCTCTCTCTCTCCCTCTCTCTCCCTCTTTTTTGGGAACACGCTTCCAGCCTGCCTGCGCCTTCCGCCGCCTCTGCACTCCGCACTCCGCATCCGACAGCCCCCACACGGAGTCTGCGCTTGTCTGTCAGGGTTCATGAGTCTGCGCCACTTGGCAGCCTCACACTCTTGCCCCCGCCCCGAGTTCCTAAACCTGTCTGGTCACTACGTGGTGAAAATTGACCTTCGATTTTCTGGCAATATCACCCGTGACCTGTGCAGGTGGGAAAGCACCCCATATGAGTCTTAAAGGCGACGGTGGACCCCAGGAACTCCCCCCACCCCCACCTCTATCTGCCCGCTCTAAAGTTTTCAGCTGTAGTAATTAGAGCTTTCAGCTGGGAGTGGTTAGAGAAGTTCCTCTCCACACTCCGGACTTGAGCTTTTCTTTCCCATCCAGGACTGGACACGAGAATCCCCTGCGCAGGGGGCTCATAGTCCTCCAGTATCTTGAGGAAGACATTTCTCATGATATCCCATGTCAGCCTGACCCGGTGACGACTGGGCAAGCGGACTTGGATTTCACTCTAATACATATTTTGAAGGGACGCTTTTCGAAATATTATATTAGCCTCTCCCCATCAATGGGGAAATATGGGAAATTCCCTATCAATTCCAGCTGATTCTCCTCTTAACTGCCTCCTAAGAAATCTGGCAAGCTTAGGCTTAAAGCCACACATAAAGAAAAAGAAATTAATAAAGTTACATACAAAAATTTGGCCTTCCTACCCATTATCCAATCAGTGGCCAGAGTCAGGGTCCCTAGATGCTCGGGTTTTGCAGGAACTTTCCAGCTTTTGCCAACTGTCGAAAAAATGGACAGATTTGCCTTACATAGATGCCTTTTCTCTTCTCCGTTCAAATCCTTCCCTGTGTATTCAGTGTAGTTCTGAAACTGGTTTACTAGCATGCAAACCCAGTGACCTGCTTCCATCTTTGACTGACCTTGACTTTGACCCAGGATTAGAAGCCCCACAGCCCCCATACCAGCAGTCCAGACCTTCCGCCCCTCCCCCTCTCCCGGCTCAGGCTCTGACTTCCAAAATTGCCGCACCTTTGTGCTTAGACCCTCCTCTTCCTTTTACATCATCTTCCTCCCCTTCCCTTCTCTCTGTTTCGGCTCTGACTTCCGCAATCACCTTGCCTTCATCCATAGACCCTCCTCTTTCTTTCATGTCATTTCCTGTGCCTCTGCCACCACCTTCCCCACCCACTCAACTTCCCATTCCTGGTTCCACACCTCCTCCGCTGTTATCCCTGCCCACTCAGCTTCTGTCGCTTTGTTCTGCATCATCTCCTGCCACGCCTCCTCTGCCATCTTCTGCAACGTGTTCTTTACCAGACGCGCAGATTCAGACTTTAGTCTCGACCCCCACGGATTCTGCTACTCCTTCTTTAGCCCCCACTCCTGCGGATTCTATTCAGACTTTAGCCCCCACTCCCGCGGATTCTGCGACGACGCGTTCTTTACCAGATGTGCTGCTTCAGACTTTGCCACCCTCCCCGATTTCTTCCCCAATGACTCTGGCAGCGGCGCAGGGAGAGAGCTGCATAGTCTGCGCTTCTTCCCCAGCGTCTCTGGCAGAGTTTTCTCCGGGCCCCAGCGGCTCTCGCAATGTCTTTACCAGACTCGTGGGATATTCTGTTGCTGTCTGTGTTCAGTCCTCCCCTGACCCGTTCGGAAAGCAGGCAAGAGCATATGTGGACGAGACTCAGAGAGTAAACCCAAACTTACCCTTTGGTCCTGAGTCCATTCCAGATAGAGACCCAAACTGGGATTACAATGCCCCAGGGTATGTGGTCTTGAGAGATCAGTTTTTAGTTTGCATAGTAGGTGGTTTTAAACCCGTTAATTTTGATAAGCTGCAGGAAATTATTGTGTTCTCTGATCCGCCTAGCTCAATTGTGCTCCCTGGCTCGTTTTGCTCCGTCTCCTCCCCCATCTTTCTTCTCACTGTTTCAAAGGCCACTGACCCACCACCCCCTACTGATGCTGATGAGGAAACCCCACCACCCCCTATTGATGTGGGAACTCCTCAGACCCCTACTGAGGCAGGAACCCCCCAACCTTCTACCGATGCAGAACCCTCCCATTACCCTGTCCCCACCAATCTAGTGGACCCCATAGTCTGGGATACTCAGACTCCCTTGCTCAGTGTGACCCCATACGAATTTACCTTAAAGATCCTCAGAGTTTTCCCAATAGAGCCCGGTATCCACTTTCAGCCACTAGCCTTAAGGGCCTCCAACCCATTATCTCAGATCTTCTGCAGAAATGTTTTCTCAGACCCACCCATTCCCCTTATAATACCTGTACAGATCCAGATACTCAGAGGTCCCAACAGTTGACCTGGACAGCCCTCCCTCAGGGTTTTCGAGACAGCCCTCATATCTTTGGGCAGACATTGGCTGCAGACCTCAAATATCTTGAATTCCCTAACTCCTCTCTCTTGCAATATGTAGATGACCTTTTCTCTGTAGCCCTTCCTTCACAACTCGTGAAGACTCTTACACTCTTAAATTTTCTTGCTTCTCGCAGGTATCGTGTTTCCCCATCTAAGGTGCAGCTTGCCCAGACCCAGGTAGTGTATTTAGGAGTTCAGATTTCCCATCAATCGAAGGCCATTACTGTGGACAGAAAGGCCCTCATCGAGGAGCTCCCATGTCCCAAGACAAAGGAAGAAATTCTCTCCTTCCTAGGGCTAGCAGGATATTTCCATGCCTGGATTCCCAATTTCTCTCTTTATGCAAAGCCCCTATATGAGGCAGCTAAGAGGATTGAGGGAAAGTTCCTTCCTGAAAGCATTCAGGCTGAGTTTAAGCATCCGCAGCAGGCACTGTCACAGGCCCCAGCTCTTCATCTCCCAGACCTTCTTCAGCCATTTACCCTTTATGTCCATGAAATGAAGGGTTTGGCTCTCAGTGTTCTAGGCCAATACAAGGGCCCCACCTCTTGCTCCAGTTTCCTATCTATCTAAAAAGCTCAGAATGACGCCCACCCACCGTTTGGGGAAGCCAGCAAGCTCAGTTTAGTCCCCCTAATTTTTTTACCTAAACTTACATTGGACTAAACCAAAAAGCAAATTGTATGGTAATTACTGACTAGTCATTTTTCTAGGACTCTTGCTTTTTCTTAGATTAAATATGGATTTTTTTGAGCTCATGATTTTGATCCTATACATGTAGGCTAATGTTTTTCTGATCAGTCCTATTCAGCTATGGAGTTTTTAAAGAGGTTTAAGGTTACTTTGTCATCACTGGAAAAGGTTGAAGTCTCAACAGGTATAATTCTATATGCTTGAACATTGTGTTCTTGTGAAGTGGTTAACAGATGTGTGTGATTCTGTATAAAGGTTTATGAAAGATTGTTATGTATGTAGAGGCTCAAAGGTTTTGAAATGTGTTTTATTCTCCTTAATTTTATTTTGTATTTTCCTTGTAAACTGTCTAAAATTTGCCTGTCAATGTTTTGCAGAGGTATTGCTTCAAGAACACAACCTTGGTTAATTTAAGATAATAAGCAATCACCTAGGATGGTACAATCCTCAATTAATGGAAAGGGTAAATGACAGTAAGTTTATAGGCATTAAAGTAAAGCCCAGTGTGCTTAATTTAAGACTGGTGAGAATAATTTGCTATATGTTTAAGATCAAGACGTTAAAGTTAAATTAAAAGGGCCAAGAAAACCAATATTTGGCTCTTGCCCTTAGAGTCAGTCTGATCCAGGGAACAGGGAACTTCTCTAAAGAGCTTTGCAACTTTGGGCCACATGGTCTCTCGAGCAGGGAGGCAAGAAGACTTCTGGAGAAGAGAAAGCCAACCAGTGCACTTGCTAAAAGGAGGGTCCTTGGAAAAGGGAGACATCCCTGGTCCTTCCAAGGGAAGCCACAAGGTCAAGCAAGACCTGGACCTATCCTTGCAGAAGGCACTAGCAGAATGGAAAAGCTGCTCTTAAGTTCCCCCAAGAGTTATTCCCATCAGAAATCAGCTGACTCTTAGCAATAGATAAAAGCAAAAGTCAGTTTGACCTACTTCATCTTAAACAAATAGCAAAAACAGTTGAAACCAAACACAACCAATCCTGGGCATTTAAGAAATAATAGCTAAATGTAACTTAAAATATACACTTGTATTAGCCCCAAGAATTGGTAAGACTGAAGGCTACAAAAGAGATTCTTAGGCAGGAATGCCTGATAACTCTAAAAAGAAACAGTTTAACAGGTCTTCCTAATCTACACAGGTAGGCTTAATATTTACTAGTATGATTACCTAGCCCTCCAGTAGAAAGATTTTATAGGATCAGATGACATTAAGTAGCTTGACTACCATATTAAATGTTATGTTTACATTCCTGATAATTCTGGGGATGTTAAAGATTTATATTCCCAAATAAAGGCCATATCCACTCTGGCCTTATTATGGGGACAACTTCTCAGCCCTCACACCTCCTGGTAAGAAATTTTCATCTTCATGGTATACATTGACATGTTTCAGATACTGCAACATTTCTTTGGTACTCATGTTTTTTGCTTCTCTCATAGAGGCTCCTGTCCCTGATGACTTTACAATCTTCCCCACAGCTTCAATCTGGCCTGACTTCTAAAAAGGGAACTCCAAACTACTTGTCCCCATCTCATCGCCCCTGTTCAGCTCGAAGAAGTCAGATCTGGTCATCTTCCCATTCCCTTATAGTAGTAAGGAGTTCCTAAAATTAGAAGGGAAATGAAGCCAGAATCTCATAGGCAGTCAGCATGTATAGGTAAATCAAGTCAGGTCGAAAGCCAATTTGAGTGAGCCAATTTTGGGAACTTGTTAATTCCCTCAGAGGCCTTCTTCCACCCTTATCAACAACCTCAACCTGCCCCAACCCATTGCCAAGGTAACCTGTCCCAGGAATTGCCCCTCCCTACAGGGAGCTATATAGTTTTTAATTCATGTGTCCTGGGATGCACCATCCTGCCCTTCCTGCCTCAGCCCATCTGCTTCCCACCTTTTGGCCATCTCACTGGGCCTGGTCACAGTACAGGCCTGGTCACAGTATGCAGGAAGGAGAACAGTTAGAAAGAAAAAATTACAACTGGCATGACAATCCCATTGGGACATGTTCACAAAACTTCATCAGCTAGGCTCTCCCAATATGGGGACCTCTAGTTGAAGTTCTCTTATTCTATGCCTTCCTTCCCTGTGTCATAAAATTTCTACAGGGACAACTAAGTAAAATCTCTAACCAAACCTTTAACCAGCTTCTCCTCGGGATTATCAACTGTAAAACCACAGATGACTTCTTATCACTTCAAGACAAATTTGCCAGACTCTAAAGGGATCAACTACACCTGCATGACTCTTGGCCAGCTTGCTCCCAAAGGCCTCTAACCTGCCACCCTATGCTCATTATGATGCACCTTGCACTCTCCATTGGCCTCTTCACCTTCTACCTGTAAACTTGCAAGGCCTAAAATTCCTACATGCTCTTCGAGAAGACAGCTGACTGATTTCCCTCGTGTCCTCTGCAGAAGCTTGGTTTCACACCCCTCACTGATCTATGGCCTCAAGGAAACTTTATCCATCTCATACCTGCAGAGATTCATCTTTTCCGCACCTAACTCCTGGGAATTTTTTAACCCTCAAGCCTGATTTGCCTGTTTTGTATGCTTACATCCCCCCCTCATAACACCCCACATTGCCCCGTTTCAGCTCCGAAGCAGCCAGATCAAGACACGATGCCCCACTTCCTAAGAAAACAAAAAGGGGGGGAATGTTGGATAAGATTCAGGCTGGCAGGCCATACCCCCAGGCGCCTTCCTGGAAGTGCCCAACTCCCACAAGAATTCACCTTTGGCGGGCTCGGAGTCCCCACCCTTCCTGATCCTGGGAATACTTGCCTCTCACAGGAATTCAACCCTGGGTGGGCTCTCCCTTTCTGAGCCAATCCGGACCATACAAGTCATGCTCCCCACCCCTCTGTACTTAAGCCCCAGCTTGTCCAGAACTCACTCACTCTCTTTTCACCGTCATCTTCTCACCAGCTCTCCCCTGCCCTGTTCCCCTTTCCCTTTCTCCCTTTCCCCCTTCCTCCCCTTCACCTCTTCCCTTAATAAATCCCCCCCTTTTTCTACAAGGTGGTCTCAGTGTGGTTCTTGCCCTTCAGTAATGATATCCATCTCATTCTACCATCTTTTTTTTTTTTCTTGACCCTTTTGCCCTCTCCCTTTTCCTCCCTCCCCATTGGCCATTCTAGTGTTTCTCTAATCCTCCTATGCTCCCTATCCCAACCCAACTGTGAATCAGCCTCCTTATATCAGAAAAAATATTTGGCATTTGGCTTTTTGGGATTGGCTAACTTCACTTAGCATTATATTCTCTAACTCCACCATTTACCTGCGAATGCCATGATTTTATTCTCTCTTATTGCTGAGTAATACTCCATTGTGTGTATATACCACATTTTCTTTATCCATTCATCTACTGAAGGGCATCTGGGTTGGTTCCATAGTTTAGCTATTGTGAATTTGTGCTGCTATAAACATTGATGTGGCTGTGTCCCTGTAATATGCTGTTTTTAAGTCCTTTGGGTAAAGACCAAGGAGTGGGATAACTGGATCATAAGGTGGATCCAATCCAAGTTTTCCAATGGATCTCCATACTGCTTTCCATATTGGCTGCACCATTTTGCAGTCCCACCAACAATGTATGAGTGTGCCTTTTTCTCCACATCCTCTCCAACATTTATTGTTGTTTGTGTTCTTAATAGCTGCCATTCTGACAGGTGTGAGATGAAATCTTAGAGTGGTTTTGATTTGCATTTCTCTAATTGCCAGAGAGGTTGAGCATTTTTTCATGTATTTGTTGATTGATTGGATATCTTCTTCTGAGAAGTGTCTGTTCAGTTCCTTGGCCCATTTATTGATTGGGTTATTTGTTTTGTTTGTTTTGTTTTTTGTTTTTTAATATTTATTTATTTGCTTTATTTGTACACAATGCAATGTATTTAGGTTTATGTGGTGCTGAGGATCGAACCCGGGCTGCACACATGCTAGGCAAGTGCTCTACCGCTGAGCCACAACCCCAGCCCCAAGGGAATTTCTTTAATAATCTTTTGTATTTAGTTTATCATCACAGAAATGTATTAATGAATTCTGTTTTATAAAAGCTTCATTTAAAAAAAAACTGAAAAATACATGCAGTAGGTAATCTAAATAAGCTATATCTATTAAAGATTAATGACCTTCCAAAAAAGAAAATACCAGTTCCAGGTAGATTCACTGGTGAATTCTAGCACACAATAAAGGAAGAAATTATATCATTGCTCTAGAACCTCTTCCAGTAGATAGAAACAGAGGGAATATTTCCTTACTTCCTTCTATGAGACCAACATTATTACTTTAATACCAAAACCAGTTAAAGACATTATGAAAAGAAAACTACAAACCAATATGTCAATAACAGAGATACAGGGCTAGGGATGTAGCGCAGTGGTAGCATGCACAAGGCCCTGAGATCTATCTCAAGCATCAGGGGCAAAAAAAAAAAAAAAAAAAAAAAAAAAAAAAAAAGGCAAGAAATAGACACAAAAATCCTCAACAACATATTAACATATTTTTTTCTCCACATTTTTAACTGGTGCATTATAGTTGCACATAATGGTGGGGTTTGTTGTTACATATTAGTACATACACAAATGTACCAATATAATTTGGCCAAGATCCTTTCCCAGCACTTCCCATCTCTTTTCTCTATTCTACTTACTTTCCTTTGCTTTTCCTGTGATCACCCTCCCCCCTTTCTTTTCCTTTTCCCTCTCTACCTCCCACATATGAGAGAAAACATATGACTCTTGTCCTTCTGAATTTTGCTTATTTCACTTAAATTAATGAATGGTCTCAAGTTCCATCCATTTTTCAGCAAATGACATAATTTCATTTTTTAATGGCTGAATAAAATGCAATTGTGTATATATATATATATATATATATATATATATATATATATTACAATTTCTTTATCCACTCATCTGTTGGTGACCACCTAGGCTGGTTCCATAGTTTGGCTTCTGGGAATTTGCTTTTTTCGTGTTAAAATTTTTGAGTTCTTTATATATTCTAGAGATTAGTGCTCTATCTGACGTACATGTGGTAAAAATTTGTTCCCAATTAGTAGGCTCTCTATTCACCTCACTGATTGTTTCTTTTGCTGAGAAGAAGCTTTGTAATTTAAATCTATCCCATTTATTTATTCTTAATATTAATTATTGTGCTACAGGATTCTTATTAGGAACTTGGGGCCTAATCCAACATGTTGGAGATTAGAGCTTACTTTTTCTTCTATTAGATGTAGTGTCTCTGGTCTAATTCCTAGATCCTCGATCCACTTTGATTTGAATTTTGTGTATGGTGAGAGATAGAGGTTTAATTTAATTAACTTGCATATGGATTTTCAGTTTTCCCAGCACCATTTGTTGAAGAGGCTATCTTTTCTCCAATGTACATTTTTGGCACCTTTGTCTAATATAAGATAACTGAAATTATATGTGTTAGTCTCTGTGTCCTCTATTCTGTACCATTGGTCTACCAGCCTATTTTGGTGCCAATCCCATGCTGTTTTTGTTACTATTGCTCTGTAGTTTAATTTAAGGTCTGATATAGTGATGCCACCTGCTTCACTCTTCTTGATAAGGATTGCTTTTGCTATTCTGGATATCTTATTTTTCCAGATAAATTTCATGATTGCTTTTTCTATTTCTATGAGAAATGTTATTGGGATATTGGGATTTTGATTGGCATTGCAATAAATCTGTATAGTGCTTTTGGTAGTATGGTCATTTTGACAATATTAGTTCTGCCTATCCAAGAACAGGGTAGATCTTTCCATATTCTAAGATCTTACATAATTTCTTTCTTTAGTGTTTTCATTATAGAGGTCTTTCACATCTTTGGTTAAGTTGATTCCCAAGTTTTTTTTTTTTTTTTTTTTTTTTTTTTTTTTTTTTTTTTTTGATGCTATTGTAAAAGGGGTAGTTTTCCTCATTTCCCTTTCAGAGGATTTGTCACTGATATATAGAAATGCCTTAGATTTATGGGTGTTGATTTTGTATCCTGCTACTTTGCTGAATTCATTTATGAGTTCTAGAAGTTTTCTGGTGGAATTTTTTGCATCTTCTATAGGTATAAAATCATATCGTCAGCAAATAATGATAATTTGAGTCCTACTTTACCTATCTGTATCCCTTTCATTTCTTTTGTCTGTCTTATTGCTCTGTCCAGCATTTCAATTACTATATTGAATAGAAGTGGCAAAAGAGGGCATCCCTGTCTTGTTCCAGTTTTTAGAGGGAATGCTTTCAATTTTTCTCCATTTAGAATAATGTTGGCCTTGGGATTAGCATATATAGCTTTTACGATGTTGAGATATGTTCCTGTTATCCCTAGTTTTTCAAGTGTTTTGAACATGAAGGGGTGCTGTATTTTGTCAAATGCTTTTTCTGCATCTATTAAAATAATGATATGGTTCTTATCTTTGAGTCTATTGATGTGATGAATTACATTTATTGATTTCCGTATGGTGAACCATCCTTGCATCCCTGGAATGAACCCCACATGATTGTGGTGTATTACATTTTTGATAGGTTTTTGTAACCATTTTGCCAGAATTTTATTGAGAACTTTTGCATCTATGTTCATTAAAGATATGGCCCTGAAGGTTTTTTTTTTTTTTTTTTTTTTTTTTTTTTTTAATGTGTCTTTGCCTGGTTTGGGGATCAGGGTGATAGTGTTCTCATAGAATGAGTGTGGAAGTGCGCCCTCTTTTTCTATTTTTCTGAAATAAATTAAAGAGTATTGATATCAGTTCTTCTTTGAAGGTCTTGTAGAACTCAGCTGTGTATCCATCTGGTCCTGGGCTTTTCTTGGTTGGTAGGCTTCTGATGGCATCTTCTATTTCGTCGCTTGAAATTGGTCTGTTCAAATTATGTATATCATCCTGCTTAAGTTTGGGCAGATCATACTACTCTAGAAATTTGTCTATGCCTTCGGTGTTTTGTATTTTGTTGGAGTACAAGTTTTCAAAATAATTTCGAATTATTTCCTGTATTTTCATAGTGTTTGTTGTGATATTTCCTTTTTCCTTGCATATGTTAATAATTTGAGTTTTCTCTCTCCTTCTCTTTGTTAGTCTGGCTAAGGGTCTGTCAATTTTATTTATTTATTCAAAGAACCAACTTTTTGTTTTGTCAATTTTTTCAATTGTTTCTTTTGTTTCAATATCATTACTTTCAGCTCTGATTTTAATTATTTCTTGTCTTCTACCACTTTTGGTGTTGGATTGCTCTTCTTTTTCTAGAGCTTTGAGATGTAGTTTTAAGTCATTTATTTGTTGACTTTTTCTTCTTTTGAGGAATGAACTCAATACAATGAACTTTCCTCTTAGAACTGCCTTCATAGTGTCCCAGAGATTTCGATATGTTGTGTCTGTGTTCTCATTTACCTCTAAGAATTTTTTTTTATCTCTTCTTTGATGTCATCTGCAACCCATTGTTCATTCAGTAGCATATTATTTAGTCTCCAGGTGTTGAAGTAGCTTTTATTTCTTATTTTATCATTGATTTTTAATTTTATTCCATTATGGTCTGATAGAATGCACAGTAGTATCCCTACTTTTTTATATTTGCTCAGAGTTGTTTTGTGGCCTAGTATATGGTCTATTTTAGAAAAGGTTCCATGTGCTGCTGAGAAAAAAGTATATTCACTTGTTGAAGGATGAAATATTCTATATAAGTCAGTTAAGTCTAAGTTGTTTATTGTATTTTTGAGTTCTATAGTCTTTGTTCAGCTTTTGTTTGGAAGATCTATCCAGTGGTGAAAGGGGTGTGTTAAAATTACCCAGAATTATTGTGTTGTGGTCAATTTGACTCTTAAATTTGAGGAGAGTTTGTTTGATGAACATGGATGCTCCATTGTTTTGGGCTTATATATATTAATAATTGTTAAGTCTTGTTGGTGTATGGTTCCCTTGAGCAATATATAGTGTCCTTCTTTATCCCTTTTGATTGACATTAGCTTGAAGTCTACTTTATTTGATATGAGGATGGAAACACCTCTTTGTTTCCTCTGTCCATATGAGTGGTAGGATTGCTCCCAACCTTTCACCCTCAGCCTATGGATGTCTTTTCCTATGAGATGAGTCTCTTGGATGCAGCATATTTTGGGGTCTTTTTTTTTTTTTTTAATCCAATCTCCTAGTCTATGTCTTTTGATTGCTTGAGTTTAGGCTATTAACATTCAGAGTTATTATTGAGATGTGTTTTGTATTCCCAGCCATTTTTTGTTTATTTTTGGTATTTACCTTGACATGGTTTCTCTTCTGATTGTTTTTTCCTTTAGTGTACTACCTCCCTCTGTTGATTTTCATCATTGTTTTTCTTTTCCTTTTCATGAAATATTTTGCCAAGGATGTTCTGTAGTGCTGGCTTTCTACTTGTAAATTCTTTTAACTTTTGTTTATCATGGAAGGTTTTTATTTTGTCCTCAAATCTAAAGCTTAATTTTACTGGGTATAAGATTCTTTGTTGGCATCCCTTTTCCTTCAGAGCTTGGAATATGTTGTTCCATGATCTCCTAGCTTTGAGTGTCTGAGTTGAAAAATCTGCTGTGATACGAATTGGTCTCCCCCTTATTGTGATTTGATTCCTCTCTTTTGCATCAGATTTTTGTGAAGCTACAGTTAAAAATAGAATTTGTAATGTTTCTCTGGGTTGACTTAAAGCATATATTTTCTCAAATAGTAATGCTACAATATAAAATGAGTCACTATCGAAATAAAGAAAACTATGGTGTGAACAAATGATCTTTTTTTTTTTTTAAACACTAAGAAACAAATAGGATTCTCAATCCTGTAGAGCAAAATAACACTTAAAATGTGGATATTAAAAAGTCTGAATTAGTGATTTGTACAAAGAGGAACTAAGAAGTTTATGATGTCTTACATTTCTCCTGTGTTATGGCAAATTTAATATGACAATTGAAATAGATTATAAAATCTGTTTATCTCTTTAGTAGATTTCATTACTATATTTTATTGTATATTTTTACTTTACCAAACCAAATACTTGGATTATCATTCCCACTTTACTTGCTATTTGCATTTTTCTTTTAAAAGGCTTATGGAAATATAAGTAACATGCCATACAATTTAGAACAAATGAAACTGTATATCATTTAGGGCTACATCTTCACCCCCAGTTCTAGACAACCAAAGATCAAGACTCTGCCTTTATAGATTTTTTTTTTATTCTGAGCATTTATGAATTTATAAACCTGAGCTGAAAATTTTGTCAAATTATTTTTCTGCATCTTTTGACATGATTATATCCCCCTTTTGGTATAGTGATATATGAAGTATATCAATTGATCTTCAAATATGGCAACCTTGGAAAAATCGCACTTGATTATCTTGTACAGTTTTTCCAGTAGTAGATTCAGTTGACCAGGAGTTTTGCACTTGTATTTATAAGAGATATTGGTCTCAAGTTTTTATTTTTATAATATTTTTGTCTGATTTTGTTATAGTAGAATATTGGCTTCTTAGGATGAGTTGGAAATTGTTCTCTCCTATTCCATTTTTAGGAAATATTTGTGAAGACTTGATATTAATTATTCAAACACTTGGTGGAATTCTCCAGTAAAGCCATTTGAGACTGAGATCGCCTTTTTAAATTTCTAATTCCATTTCTCATTTTAGGTCTATTCTCATTTATTGTATGAGAAGTCAGTTTGGGGACTTCCTGTATTTCTAGGAATTTGTTCCTATGTCTAAGTTATCAAATATTTGTCATAAATTTTTAAATTATTTCCTTATAATCCTCATTATTATTTCTAATGTTGATAGCAATATCCACTTTTCCTGTATTCCTGACTTAATTATTTCCACCTCTTTTTTTGGCCATTCTAACTAATGGCTTCTACTATTTTAATATACTTAGAGATCCAAAGTTTGATGCCTTTATCTCTTATTATTTTTCTGTTCTCTCTTTCATGACTTTTTGTTCTACTCTTTATTACTTCTGTCTACTTTGTGTTTCTTTCTTTTTCTACTTTTCTCAATGTCTTAATACAGTAGATTGCTGCAGTTCTTTCCTGTTTTCAACACAGGTATTTAAAATTCTAAATTTCTTCTGTGTAATTAAAATTTGCCTTCTTTTGTCCCAAGTCTTTGGCATTCAGGTGATGAAAATTTGTAATTTTCCAAGTGATAGATGTATCTGGGTTATTCTATAACCCTTTAGATCATACAAAAGATTAAGCTAATGAAATAACTTATGTTGGGGATGGTAATGCCAGAAAGACCAGTCATGTGATTAGAGGGTTGGAGTCTTGAGTCTTGTAATGTCAGCCTGACCTCCCCCTGCCCCAGCCTTCATGGAAGGGAGGAAGACTGGACATTAAGTTCAGAGTTCAATCATTTGAACAATGATTAAATTAACTATGTCTGTATAATTGGATCCCAACAAAAACTTGGACACTAATTGTAGGAGCCCTGTTTGGGGATTGGCTTAAATTGCAGTTGACTATGAGCCGTGGAGATTTGGCCATTGTCACCACCCGTAGTCTCACGGGATTTTGTTGCGGGATCTGGAGTGACTTGGCCGAAATTGCTGATCGGGTCAGCGCCATTTTAGTGGTGTGTTTGGCGTGAGTTAGTTGTTAGAACCAGAGAGAGAAAAGTTATCAGAATAAAAAGCTGTTTGTCTCCAGTTTGCTTCTGAAGTTCTTCCCGCGGCTCCGGTGCTCCGAGCGCTTCAGGCGGCAACAACTAATGATCAGTAGAATTTTCTCATTAGAAAACATATTGATATGCTCATTGGATGATAGGACCTGATTCCATGAGAAGCTCTGCATTCTGAACCCTCTCAGATCTCACCCTCTGTATCTCTTCATTTGGCTATTTCTCATTTGTACCCTTTATAATAAACTATAATGATAAATGTTGTGATTTGGATCTGGAAATTTCCCCCAAAGAAGACTTGGGGGGAAAGATTTGATCCCCAGTACAACAGTATTAAGAAGTGGGACCTTCGGGAAGGTGATTGCATCATGAGGAATCTAATCTCATCTATGGATCAATCCATTGATAAATTCATAATTTAATGACATTACCAGAAAGGCAGAAACTGTAGGAAGTAGGACCTATATGGAAGAAGTAGGTCACTGGAAGCTTATGTCTTTCTGCCTCACTTTCTTTCTCTTTCTCTCTGCTTTCTGGTTGCCATGAGGTTAAACAGTTTTTCTCTGCTACACTTTCATCAAGATGTTCTGCCTCAGTTTAGGACCAGAGCAATGGAACCAGTCCACCATGGACTAAAACCTCTGAAATTATGAGACAAAATAAATATTTCCATTTAAAATCCGTTTTTCTCGGGTATTTTGTCACAATAATAAAAGGTTGACTAACAGTAAGTGTACTGATTTCTTTTTTTTAATTAAATTATTTATTCTAATTTGTTATAGATGCTTGCAGAATGCAGTTCACTTCATATTACATATGTAGAGCACAATTTTTCAAGTCACTGGTTCTACACAAAGTATTTTCACACCATTTGTGTCTTTATACATGTATTTAGGGTAACGATGTCTAACTCAAGGTTGTGGCTCAATGTGTGTGAAACACTGGGTTCCATCCTCAGCACCACATAAAAATGTGTACTGATTTCTTACTTTACTACTTATGTAAACAGGATAGATATGGAGAAGTTTAGGAGATACATCTTCATACAAATATCTATAGAATTATTTTATAGTAGAAATATTGAAGCTGACATAGGAATATATTTTTAAATATTGAGACTCCTGAAACATTTTAAGAATAAATGGATAAATTAAGGAATCCAGATTAAATTTTAAAAAGTGTAAGGGAATTCTCAAAACATTGTTATATAGAGTGGAAAAGTAGAAACAAATGTGAAATACAATCTATATCAAAATCACCTTCAGTGCTTATTAGTAATACCAATTCCTGGGAAAAAATTTTTAGAGATAATAAGTTTTGAGGATAAGAGCTGGAACTCATCATTTTTATAAGACTTCCAGGTAATTCTTATGTATACTAAAATTTGAGAACAACTGTTCCAATCTAAGACGTGTCTAGGTACCTGGAAATATAGAACCAGTAAATAAAAATAAATTTATTGCTGGAATTAAAACATCAACATACATTATCCCCTTTGTCCATTTAAAAACCATGTTTTAGACTGAGGTCTGTGTGGTGCAGAAGGAAAAATCCTTTAGTGCCCTACAGACATCCTTACATAAATAAGATATATAAGTTGGCTTTTACTTAATCTTTTCCTAACATAATAGTTTTCATCAATTATCTATTTCAAATTAATTTATTACAAGTTATTACAAGAAGTTGAAGTACATATGCATTAGAAAATCTATTTTAATCCAGGTAAATTAGAGTCAAAGTAAAATGTATTAGTTTAATCTCAGATAGGCCCATTAACATTTTTATAACAAAACACTTGATATTTATTATACTTATTATAGTTTAAAATCATATTTATATGTTCTGAATGTCAGTCAAAACAAAAGGGAATTGATTCATATGCATGAAATAAAGGCCATAGATTGATCTTAGTCCTTTTATGCTGCTATAATGAAATACCACAGACTGAGTCAACAACAAACATTTATTTCTCATAGTTCTGGAGATTGGGACATCGGAAGTCAAGATACCTACAGATAGCAGTATCCTGTGAGGCCCTATTCCTGGCTTATAGAGGATGTTTTCTAGCTGTGCCCCACATGGTGGCATGGAAAGTCTGCTCTCCTGGGTTTAATTTTGTTCTTGCTGTTGTTGTTGTTTTGTTTTCCTGGGGATTGAACCCAAAGCTACATACCGGGTCTTTTTTATTCTTTTTATTTTACTTTATTTATTTTTTAATTTGAGACAGGGTCTCCTAATTTTCTGTGGCATTCACATAAATTGGATACTCTCCTCAAATTTATGATTCTTTTGCCTCAGGTTCCTGAGTCCCTGGGATTACAGGGGTGTGCTACTGAGCCCAGTGTGGATTTGTCTTTTTAAGGAGCTAATCACAATTACAAGGGCTCTACTCTCATGACCTAATCACCTTCCAAAGCCTCCACCACCTAATGCCATCACATTTTGGGTTAAGATTTCTATACATGAATTTGGAGGGACCACAAATATTTAATCCTCTGGAAGTCTTCCTGAAAATTCTACCTATATATTGAGGGATGACTTTGGAAAAGAATATGAAATATCAGTATTTACCTTGTACAATATCTAATTCATTTGCACAAAAATTATTTTTAGATCTTCACTATAACTTGGCCAAAAAAAAAAGGAGGTGACCCAAACTTCCAAACGCTAACCACTTGAAATTTCTGTGTGGGTATTTTAAGTTATCAAGGAAAACTAGTAACTAGAGATGAAAATTAGTGGCTATTATGAAGCTCTTCATTTTTACCGCATTTTAAGAAAATTTTTTGAAGTGGAAATTCTCATGAGACTGCAAAAGTCTAATGTTTTATAATTTTTTGGCTTCAACCATTGGGAAAAGGATATTTTCAAGATACTTATAAAAGAAAGTATGAAAATCACCCTAGTAGTTTCACACTTTGCAACTACAATTTCAAATCATTTTTTTTTCAGTTTCTTTTAAACACTTATTAATAATTTACCTTCCTTTATTAAACAGAACACTCTTTAGTTAAAAAAAAACACTCCAAGTACAAAATATTTAAGGTAATATTATGTATACTTAAAGAAATATGGTAATGTTACACTTTTCCCAGAACTTTTACATAAAAATTATCAGAGTACATCTCCTTTATCTTCAACTTTTTATGATTTGTGTTTCTGTCACTGAAAGTAAACAGTTCAACATTAAGGGTTCAAAGACAGTCAGATGAAGATGTATGCTGACTTGATTTCCAAACTAATATCCATATTTTAAAAATAGCTCAAAAATCATTTATTTGAAACATTAGTGTTATATTAATGATATTTGTACCTATTGCAGATATTTCTTAAAAAGCAAGTGGTTTAGATAGCTGTTTCTCTGCTGTCACCAAAAGACCTGATAAGAACAATCTCAGAAGAGGAAAAGTTTATTTGGTGCTCTCGATTTTAGAGGTTTCAGTCTGTGGATGGGCAACTCCATTCCTCTGTACAAGAAGTGAAGCAGAACATCATGGTGGAACGGTGTGGAGGAGAAAGCAGCTCAGAACATGACAGTCAGGAAGCTGAGAGAGAGAGAGAGAGAGAGAGAGAGAGAGAGAGAGACTAAGCTAGGCTCATCAGGAACAAAATACATACCCCAAAGGCATGCCTTCAGTGACCCACCTCCTTCAGCCACGCTGTATCTGCCAACAGTTACTACCCAGTTAATTCCTGTGAATGTATTAATGAACTGATTAGGATAAGGCTCTTAACCCAATCATTTCACCTCTAAACTTTCTTGCTGTATCTTACACATGAGCTTTGGGGGAACACTTTATATGTAAAACATAACTTTTTTGCCCTTGGCCCCCAAAAGCTCATGCTAATCTCCCAAATGTAAAATATATTTAGTCCATTTCCAAGAGTCGCCATAGTCTGACCAGTTCCAGTTTTGCCCAAAAGTCCAAAACTAACATCTCCTTTGAAACTCAAGGCAAACTCGGCATGAGATCCTATAAAATTAAAATGTGAGTTATATATATCTTATATGTAAAGCCACAGAGTAAACATTTTCATTCCATAAGGGAGCAGAAACACTGGATCTAAAGAATACTGAAATCCAGACTTGCAAACAAGACCTTTAGTTCCATATTCAGCATCTGGAGCACATGGAATCCTGATGTTATCTCCAAAGGGCTTCTGTAGCAAGATAGTATACTTTTCAATAATCTCTTATGTTCATACTAGTATAGTTTGAAATACTGAAGCAGAACTATGTGGGATTCTCCTAAAGCCTAAGATTCATATCTTATAATCTTTGTCTTCTGAATAGATAACTTTTAAACATGTATTACATTTCTACATGGGATGGCTTCAGATATCTTCTTCATCTACTTTTAAATACAAATGGTGCTTTTAAAACGGAAAATGTAGGACACAGAAAAAACAGACAAAAATAAAAATGAAGATTAAGTAAACTTTGCTTTTGATCTTATTGAGTAGTACATTTTCATGGTAATATTTGATTTTTTAAATTTATTTTTTAAATTTAAATTTTCTTAGAAGTTGTTTGTATAAGTTTATTAGGTATAAAGTGTTTATGATTTTTGAATACAATGTGGAAAAACTACATCAAGCTAATTAACATACCTATCACCTCAAATACCATTTTTTTTGTGCTGAGAATATTGAAATACACTCTAATTATTTTGAAGTGAACATCATATTGTTGCAATATATCACACTGTGCAATATATCACAAAGAAAAGAAAATGTATTCCTCCTGCCCAATAAGCCTTCACATTCTTTGACCATCAAACTTTTACTTCTTAATTGCTGGAAGATCTTATTAGAATACAGCTTAGAGCAAATATATCAACTGGCCAGTTGGTGTAAATGATGCTTAAACTAGATAAAATTACAAGTGAACAAAAATAAGTCATAGCAAAAAAATAGCTTTATATATTACCTAGAGTATACAATATTCCTGAAATCTGTGCTTATATTCCATCTATGTTTTCATTTCCATTGCCAACCAGCTACAGTTATAGTGGAGAATTTTGATTTCTCTAAACCCTGCTATGCCCTGGTGTATGCCTGATTGGGTTCTTTATTCTCCAGTGACTGATATTTGGAATTAATTCTCCAGCACTTCCTCAACTAAGTGCTGAGGAAGCCACTTTTTGTTGTTCCTCTGTCTGGTTGGAATGTTATATCAACAGAATCAATTCCTACCATTTTTGAATTCTCACCAGTTTCTTAATGTCCCCGTGTTAATTAAATGATTCTTATCTTTAATTAATATGTAAATTATCATAGTTATTGCATTTTGATTTAAAAACTACTAAAAGATAAAAATTGTCAAATTAAATCATTTGTGGATAAATATTTTACTCCATATATTTTGTGTCTACATCAACCATTGCAGGAAATTTCTAGGACACAGAGAGGTTGTAGATTAATTTTGATAAAATCACTAAGCCAACTGAAAGTGACAAACCAAATGCTATTCAAGAGTTAGAGCTTTCATATAAACTCAACAGATACCTCTCATATTAGCATTAAACACACTGGTTAGAACAAATTGTGTATCTCTTACCCAAAATGCTTGAGACCAGAAATGTTTTAGATTTAACATTTTTCTTCACTTATTGTGTTTGACTATATCTGCATATGTGTAATGAGATATCTTGGGGGTGGGACTTTAAGCACAAAATTCATTTGTGTTTCATATACCCCTTATACACATATCCTAAAAGTAATTTTATGCATTGTTTTTAGTGTACCTGTGTTTTGACTGAAGCTCATTACATGAGGTCAGATGTGCAAATTTCCACATGCGACATCATACAGTACTCAAAAGGTTTTAGGTTTTGGAGCATTTCAAACTTTAAACTTCTAAATTAGGGATAATCACCATTTATATGAAAATTCTCTGAATCATTTGTTAGACACTCTTATCATTACCCTAAGTGCGTGTATGAAGACACAAATGGAGTGAATGTACTTTGTTTACAACCAGAGATATGTAAAAATGTGCTTTATATGTGTATTATAAATTGTAATAGTGCATTCTACTGTCATATACAACAACTTTGAATAAAAATATAAAACTAAGAAATAAGAAATAAAGGCATAGTGAGATAGAAAGAAAATGGAAGATAACATAAGGAGACTTTTAAAAGTCAAATAAGATTTTCCATGCTAAGCTGAGGTCTGATGGAGACTGGGAGTAGCACAGTCATAGTATGGTGGAGAATGTGGCAGGAAGGTTCTAGGCAAAAGAACATGACAGGGGCAGGCTTTCAGAGTTCAGCTTTTGTGCAATGAACTAATCAGGCTCCATCTTATATCAGTATTTTTTAAATATTTATTTTTTAGTTTTAGGTGGACACAATATCTTTATTTTGTTTTTATGTGGTGCTGAGGATCGAACCCAGTGCCTCATGCATGGTAGGCGAGCACTCTACCACCGAGCCACAACCCCAACCCTTATATCAGTATTGAAATTATACTACCAATAGTGAATGTATTATTTTAATTTTCCTTACTTTCAATTTCTATTTTTATGATAAGCAAGCAAAGGTTTATGTTCAGAGGTTTAAATGCCATTTCGGAGTTTCCTTAGGTGAAAGGAGGCCTTAGGGGCATGAAGTAATGGCACTTCAGGTGGAATCCAGAGTAAAAGGCACTTAGAAAGTTGCTCATAAATTCCTCAGTGCCCAGATGAGGAACTAAGAGATTAGAGTGTGTATCCCATGACCACATAAAAATCTCAGTATCTGTCTCAAGTGTCAGATTTTGCTAGTGAATGCCTAAGACCTGTCTCTAGACAGCAATCTTAAAATTCAAACCTGGTGCTAATCTTTTTCTTTCTTGAAGCTGTTTCTGATTTATCCAATCTTTGTTTGTTCCTCTGAACAAAAAACAGCACCTTAAGTATCCTTAATGATGTGGCGGGATCTTTAATGCCTAGTTAACAGATTCATAATAAACATCGGGGTTTCTATGAGGTATTTGAATGGTCATTAGAAATTCTACATCATGAAACATCTCCTTGGCAAGTAGTAAGCCATATGGGAGGGCTGAAATAAATTAGAAGGCTCCTAACCAACCAGATGGAAATTAGACTGCATAGAAGATGAAGTTGCATGTTCTACCGAGGCCATTACTCCCCATCATGTGTCCAGTGACTTGAAGATACACAGCTGCCATGGGGAGACTTGCTAAAGGAAGCCTGCAGTATCAACCTTTAATGCTACCTATATCTGTGAGACACAGGGGCCTTTACAGTTGAAGAGATTTAAGAAAATGTATCAACTCATCTGCAGCTTATGTTGAGAACCAATTCTCTGATTCTCTGCATTCATTCCAAAGGCCCTTTCCCAACATATCCACCTCACACTAAATGAATAGGGAAGAGGACATCATAAACTGTAGAAAAAGAATTTTATCATGATACATATTAAACTATTACAAGGCAAAGGCACACTAATGTAGAAGTGAAGATAGTCAGCATGCAGCAGAATGGTCTCATGCTTTGTCAATCAATTTTGCTGCTTTTAATTCCTAACTAACCCTTTATCAAAGTAGAGAATTTTATATTTAAAAAGAAGCTGATAAGCAACTTACAGTTATAGAAAATCAAATAACCTGGTTAGGTAAAACTTACTAATATTTAAGTATTCTCTAGTTCCTGGTCCCAGGGACTTGCACATTTAATTTTTCTTGACACATACTATATTCCTATGTGAGAAGCAATCATATTATCCTAATTTTTTAGTT